>CM067173.1:44857436-44983318 GCA_034093135.1 Erigeron breviscapus | reverse complement strand
AAGGTATCCACCAACAGCTGAAGAGTTTGCCAGATTCAGGACTGAAATTGTTCCACATGAGCCAGTTGCTAATCCAGTTCCTCTACAGATGGTGATGCCAGATGTGCCAATGGGTGACATAGCACAACCACAGGTTCAAGGCACAGAAGAGGTGATAGTTGAGAGAGATGTGGTTCTTGAAGAAGAAGCAGAAACACATGAAGATACCGTTGATCATGCTGCTAGTACTTTTGAAGGTGCTTCAAGGAAAGTTTCATCTGATTCAGTCTGAAAAGGAAACGAGCAGAGTCTTCTAGGGAATCTGAGGTGCCAGAAGTTGAAGAGGTACCTGCTCCAAAGAAGAAAACTGTTATCAAATTGAAAGTCAAGGAGAAAACTGCTGCTAGTGGAGTAGATGAGACGATCAAGGCTCCAGAAGTATCAAGCACAGTTCCTGAACAGAGGTCTAGGAGATCAGTTGAATCACATGCAGAGACAGTGATACCAAGGAGATCTCAGAAGACAACTGTAAATCTTGAAAGGTCGTCTACAACTCATAGAATGAAGGATTCAGTGCCTAATCCTAAACCAAGAACTGAAGCGACTACACGTCAAGTTCCTATTTTACCACCAGTGTTTGGTATGGCTGACATGAAAGGAAAGATGACGGTGTTAGAGGCTAGAGTTAATGGTTTGTTTGATGAGTTGGAGAAACAAAAGAAGAGCCATGAGAAAGAGATGCAGAGAAAGCAAAAGGAAGTTGAGACGTTAAAGAAAGCTCTTAATGATGATAGAAAGAATCATCAAGACTTTATTAACACTCTCATGTCCAACTTTGACATGGTTCGTTGTGAAGCTACTAAGGCAGAAAGTTCGGCTACTAGAGCGAATAAAGGAGTAGTTAGAGTAGCTGAATAGATGACTAAGATTGCAGATGTCATGCTAGATTGTGTGATGCAATCAGAGTTAAATGAATTGTTTGAGAAGTTTTTGGTGAAAAAGAAATTGTTGCCAGATCTAGGCTGTAAGGGTGATGAGCTTTCGAAAAAGAAAGATGATGATTCAAATCAAGACCCGGATGCAGCAAAAGATAAGGGCAATAAGCATCAAGAAGATCTGACCAAGGCAATAGAATCTTTGACTGAGATTGCAACTGGTATGGTAGGGTCTTCTAAGTTAAAAACTATGCTGGAGGGAAGAAGGTGAGATAATCTATGGTGATGAGAGCTGATGGATATCGCAGAAGTCGATATGCCAGTTACAGCTTCAAGGCTTGTGGATAAAGATGCTGAGCGCAAAGGGTTTAGTATTGATGACTTCAGAGCTAAGCTTGATAGAATGGACAGGTCTGAACAAGTCCAAGATCCTGAAGCTCCAGTCATGCAAGAACCAATTGCTGAAGATCCTGATGTGCAACATACAGAGCCTGTTGATACTAGACCAGATTGGGTTATTACTTGGAAGAAAAACATGGCTAAGTATGAGGCATCGCATAAACCTATCAAATATAAAGACAAGATTCAGGGAGAGAAGGTTGAAGCCTACGCCACTACTGCATGCTCAAGAATCGTGAGTTTTCATTGGGATGATGAGTTGAGACTTCTCATTATCAGGAGAACAGACGGAGTGCAGTATTTGGACTATAACGAAGAAGCCATCAACTCACTTACTGATGTTGATTTTTGGTGCTTAGCTAGGCTAGAACTAATCAATCCTAGTGGATCTGAGTTTGGAAATTATATTGCTAGGTCTATAGCGAAAGACATGAAGATCAAGGATCCATCTCAGAGAAAGTATCATCCACAGGAAGGCAAGATGGTCAAGGATAAATCGAAGATAGATCCGAAGACAAAGAAGCCTGTCGTTACTTTGAAGTATGAGCCGACCAAGTTTGCCAAAGAAGTGCCTTTGAAGAAATTCAAGAAGGACTTATTGGATAATATGATAGGCTGGTACTTTGATAGTAAGACGTATGAAGCTGTGATGTATGGTGATCATTACTATGAGATTGTGAGGATTTATGAGCCTTTGCATCTAGTGAGGTTCTGCAAGAAAGATCTGCTGAAGCTGAACAGTGTTAATATTTGGTTTCCAAAAGATTTTCAGGGTCCAGCGTTGCGATATAGAAATACAGTGAGTTTGTGCTTGAAGATCAGCTTACATTCAGACTGTGATTTTTATAAGGCTGCAGATGATTCAGAGGAAGTTCAGAAGAAGAAGAAGGCTGATAAGAAGAAGCAGAGGAAGTAGATTAATGACAAAGACAAGACAAAGACATAGGTATGTTAACGTCTAGAAGCTATTGCCAAGGGGGAGTCTGTAACTGCACATCTATGTCAATAGCAGTCTAGATTGTTTGGCTTATATTGTTATATGTCTTTGTAATGTGATTGTCATTAATGAACTTAGTATTATGCATAGAATACTAGATTAAGTTTAAGTATTGAATGTGTAATAAATCTGCTAAGTGGGAAATGCGACCTCGCATTTCACACAGGAGAAATACGACTCCGTATTTGCAGGGACAAATACGAGGCTAGAGCATAAATACGACCTCGTAAATAGGTCAAGCTGGGCCTGAAATACGAGGCCAGTATGCTGAAGCCCAGTCGTATTGATACCTATATAAACCGAACCCTAACAGAGTTTAGGGTTGAACATTTGTCGAAATATCAAGCATACTTGTGCAGGTTAAGTCGTCAAAGGTTGTTCCGCTAGCTCGAAGAAGATCTGCGAGGCAACAGATGATCTAGGGGCTTTTTGTTGATCACCAAGTTATTGTGAGGGATTCCGCACCTCAAGATAACTGGAGCAAGCTATTAACGATCCGTGCCAGGGGACTTACAGTCCTTTCTGATTAGCTTCAGTGAGGCGATCAGCGAAGTCTGGATCAGCAACATACAACTCTTTAATGAAAGAAAATCCAAGAACTCTTGCCTCCAGAATTGATAACAACGAATATCGTCTGGAAAGTGCATCAACAACAACATTAGCCACTCCAGCTTTGTGCTTAGAAACAAAAGAATAAGACTGCAAAAATTCCACCCATTTTGCATGTCTGGCATTAAGTTTATGTTGACCATTAATGAACTTCAGTGCTTCATGGTCAGAAAATAAGACAAACTGCTTTGGCTTCAGATAATGTGACCAGTGAGTGATAGCACGAATAATTGCATAAAATTCTTTGTCATAAGTGCTATACTTTAGTTTAGAACCATTGAGCTTTTCACTGAAATAGACAACTGGACGCCCTGCTTGTACCAGAACTACACCAATACCTACTCCACTGGCGTCACACTCTAACTCAAACAACTGATCAAAATCTGGCAAAGATAGAACTGGAGCTGAACTGAGTTTTTCCTTCAGTGACTCAAAAGCCAACTAGGCTGACTTAGGCCAGTCAAATACACCTTTCTTCAGACAGTCAGTGATTGGAGCCACAACTGTAGAGAAATTTTTGATAAATCTTCTATAAAAAGATGCCAGTCCATGAAAACTCCTGACTTCAGTGATTGTAGTTGGAACTGGCCATTATCTGATGGCTTCTACCTTTGAAGGATCCATAGAAATTCCTTCTTTTGAAACAACATACCCCAGAAATATTACACTCTCTACCATAAAATCACATTTCTCCAGTTTACCATATAACTGGTGTCTTCTCAATAGTTCAAATACACTCTTCAGATGATTAATATGTTCAGCTTCAGATTTTGAATATACCAGAATATCATCGAAATAAACAACAACAAACTGACCAATAAGTGGCCTGAGGACTTCATTCATCAGTCTCATGAAAGTACTAGGAGCATTAGATAAGCCAAAAGGCATTACTAACCATTCATAAAGGCCTCCTTTAGTTTTGAAAGCAGTCTTCCACTCATCTCCATCCTTCATTCTAATCTGGTGATAGCCACTTCTGAGATCAATCTTAGAAAATACACTGGAGCCATGTAACTCATCAAGCATATCATCCAATCTGGGAATGGGATATCTATATTTAATGGTTATATTATTTATGGCCCTGCTATCAACACACATTCTCATCGAACCATCTTTCTTCGGGACCAGGAGAGCTGGGACTGAACAAGGACTCATACTTGCTCTGACATAACCTTTGGCAACCAACTCATCTACCTGCCTTTGCAACTCCTTTGCTTCAGTAGGTGAACATCTATAAGCAGCTTTGTTTGGAAGAACTGAACCTGGAATCAGGTCAATCTGGTGTTCAATTCCTCTTACTGGTGGCAAACCTTCAGGTAGGTCTTCTGGGAAAACATCAGTGAATTCCTTCAGTAGAGACTTCAGGAGACTGGGGACTCCAGTGAACTCCTTCTCTTCAGTACGCTCAAGCACCAGTAACATCATAACTGGAGAGCCTCCAGTTAACTCTTCTTCTACTTCAGTTTGAGACATAAATAAAGACTTGCTGGGCGGGTCTTTCTTATTAATTTTCAATAATTCATTGGGTTTTAAAGAAGTCAGAGTGACCTTCTTCCCACTTACAAATAATGAATAAGAATTCATACGACCATTATGAAAAACATTATTATCAAATAACCAAGGTCTTCCCAGTAATATATGACAAGTATCCATAGGAACAACATCACACACAGATTTTATCTTGATAAATAGATCCAATGGAAAAAGGAATAGTAACTTGTCGGTTAACTTTTACCTCAGATCCTTCACTGAGCCATTGCAACTTGTAAGGACGAGGGTGCTTGACTGTAGGTAGTTCCAGTTTCTCTACCATGTAAGTTGAGGCAGCATTAGCACAACTCCCACCGTCAATGATCAGATCACATACCTTCCTTTAACAGTACATCTGGAATGGAAGATATTTTCTCTCTGGGCAGTATCAGTTTCAACTTCATCAGTGTGCATCACTCTTCTTACCACTAGCATCTCTCCAACATTTGCACCTACATATGCCTCTTCACTTTCATCTTCATCATACACTGGTTCACCTTCTTCAGTATCAACATCTGGTAAGCTTTCAATCTCCTTAGCAGTGAGTGCTCGCTGGTTGGGACACTGCGCCTGGAAGTGACCAAAACCATGGCATTTAAAGCATTTTCTTCCAACTGGTTCTTTGGATCCTCCAGTTTCTTTCTCCTTTCCTCTGAAGGATTTCTGAACAGTTTCACTGGGCCTGGTAACTGGTTGACTGGAACTGGAAGTAACCTTAGTGAAAGGTTTGTACTGGACCTTCTTCTTCAGTTGCTTTTCAATCTGGAGGGCCAATTTGTAAGCACATTCATAAGTCCAGATGGGCTGCAATTCTATCTTCTCAGTAATAGTAGCATTCAACCCACCAAGGAATCTGGCGATAGTATGCTCTTCAGTTTCTTTGACACCAGTTCTTGTCTTCAGTTGCTCAAACTCCCTAATATACTCCACAACTTCTTTAGCACCTTGCTTCAGATTATTCATCAGTAGATACTGATCTTGCTTGTACGACTGAGGAACAAATCTTTTCTGCATAACTTCCTTCAGTTTGGACCAGGTCTTGATTTTACTCTTACCCTTTATACTTCCTTTCAGATTTCATATTGTCATACCAAGATGAAGCATACTTTTTAAGCTTAATAATGGCAACCTTAAAACTTTTTTTTCATCATAACCTTTTATTTCCATAATCCTATCCATAACCTGAACCCATTCAAAGTATTCTTCTGGATTAGAAGAACCAACAAAATCTGGTGGATCTATCTTAATATCTTTAGTATCATCAACCTTATGTCTCCTTCGTCTTTCTCTAGGATGTGGGTTATCAGAATCACTAGAGTTTCTGGGTGTACTATCAGATCTTTCACTAGGACCTTGAGATTCAGAATCTCTTTCACTAGCAACAACATGGTCTCTATTAAACCTTAAACCACCATCTTCTAACATATGAACAACTCTACCAAGTGCTTCTTGTAGATCTTCTATTTGTCTATCCCTCCTAGCATTATGAGCTTCTTCTAATGTCATATTTCTTCTAAAAGCCATTTATATTCAACCAACTTAATAGATCTATATCAGCAACAACTAGATCTAAACTGTTGGGATTTTTTGGGTTTTTATCAAAGTAATATTATCCTTATAATATTAAAACGCAGCGGAAAAATTGAACCTTTCAATATGTGTATATAGTTAAAAACCAAAGTTTAACTTTTAAAAGAAAACCCAAACAATAAGGATCCATGTATATGAATAACATACATACAAAACAACAACCATAGGGTGTTTTAGAGAACTACCTTTCTTCCAAGCTAGTAAGGTAGAAATGAAGAATATGATGTCTTCAAATGGCAAGTCTTCAATATAGAAGAGCCTCAAGCTAGTATACCCCAAGCCTCCAACAAACACCCCAAAATATGCTAGGATTTAAACTTGTAAACCTTTTCCTCTTTATTCCCTTTGGCCGAAAATATTGACAAGAAAAAGAGAGTTTTTGCTACTTGAGAGAAAATTAGAGATGTTCTTACAAAATGCATGTAAAAGTGTCTTGAAACTATGAGTTGTGTTCTCTATTTGACAACAACAAAATGCATGTAGAATTAGTGGAACAAGTCCACTCAAAATACCACATGGAGGCCGGCCCCTTGTGGGTCCCACAAACATTTTGTTTCAAAATTTTATTAAACACTTACTTGTACATTTTATAGATAAAATTACAACATAATTTGTTACATATCTTATGTAACATGTTACATATTATACACAACATACATAAGTGTTTATTTTGCCAAATAAACATATTCACATTTCTCTCAAAATAAATCATCCATATAATTTATATATATTTCTCAAGTGCAATTATTTAGAAACTCACTTTCTAAATATTTCAAGTATTGATATTTATTTAAAGATCATATCATATAAATAAATATCATAGGTGTTTGTCTAGCTTGTTATTGGGTATGACCCGACTTGGATCATCACGTACTAGCCACGTCAATTTAATATGTGTCTTGGGCAGATGGATTCCTACATAAACAACCAACAAACAGATCTAGAAAACCAAGCTCAGATCTGACTAAATCAAAATGAGATCTAAACAGATCTAGAACGGATCTAGACAAACAATACCCCAACAGACAAAAAAGATTAAGAAACCCTTTTCAAACCTGGCTCTGATACCAAATTTGATGCGTAAATCACGCGACAAACGACAGCGGAAGACTATTTTTGGTATTTTCTGGATTTTAAGAAATAAAATAAACAAACACGAGACAACAAAGTAAAAAGATAGATAAAAGAATCCACCACCAAGATTCGTAAAGGCTAAGCCACCGAAATCAAGGATATAGGAAACACTCCGCCCCACCACTATAATCGATAAATGTCTAGCCACCACGATTACAGATAAAGGAAACCGAAGATTTAGACCTCACCACAATATTTGATAAAGGACGAACCACCACAAATATCGATAAAGGGGTCACTCCTAACCACAAAGATCAAAGATCTCTAAAGGTAAAAGAAGATTTTTGTAAGAAATAGAGGCTGCTCTATTAACTTCATTCAACATCAAAAACTGTCTTACAATGAGAAATAAAGCCTCTATTTATAGCCACATGCTATTTTCTAGGAAAAGAAAATACAATAATAAAATAAATAAAAAGCTGTCATGTGCTAAGCCACTAATTGTTTTTGGCCAATAGGAAATGGACAGAGTAGGTTTCTAGAAACATTCCCCTGCAAGTGGTCCCACAATACCGTTAGAAATATCGTTGTCACACGTGCCTTCCTTATCCCTGTCAACAGCTGTCATTCTTCTTTATTGGGTCCACAAACATGGGACTTCAGTGGGGACTTTATTGATTGGAAACTGGAAACAAAAATCTGGACTTCCACTGGAGACAAAATCTGGAGCATTCATCTAGAGACTAGACTGGAGCTGGTCACTGGAGTGCTTCAGTGGATATCTTCACTGGTGGATTACCACTGTTGGTCACTGGAGAATCTTGCCACTGAAGAAGTGTTACTACTGGTGACTGGACTAGTTCAGTAAAGACTTGTCTGAAATGGGCCACTACTGGCAGAATCAACATGGCTTGTTCAGATGGCATTATCAGTTCAGTTTCCTTCAGTTCAGTTAGCTTCTTTAGTTCGCTGGGTTTCTCCAGTTCAGTGAACCTGGACATTTCTGCATCACTCTTCCTGTCGTTGACGCTTAACAACAGACCTACACTCTAAGTTACTCCTCGGGCAAAAGGTTTTAAGGAGACAGATAGGCAAGACTAACAAACTAACCCAGCAAGAAATATCCTCGGGTGTGCAGATCACCCTATCAAGAGCTCCTTTCAATACTCTAGAGAATCCCAAACGACACTTTGGGGGAATGGATTTGACAGTACGCAACCCCTTAGAAAGCAAAGTGTCAAGAAGGGGCAAATCAAAAGCACCATGCCCGTCCATAACCAAATCTTCAACATCAATAAGTTGAACAGAAGGAGGAACTTGCGGTTTAACGAGATCATACAACACAAACTTAACAACACCGTCACCACAATCAGGAGAAGGCACATAATTAGAACCATTGCCATGTCGACATTTAGAACGAAATGTATGTGTCTTAAAACAAACCCCACATAACCAAAGACCCATACGTTTAAGTGTAACTTCTGCCACTTCAAAAACAACAACACTAGTAGCCAACGAATGTTTTGTGATAACTAGCGCATCCCCTTCAAAATGACGATCTCGTAAATGGGTGATCAACGAGGTTTTGGTGAGCCCATTTCCACCGCCATCTTGGCAACCACTAAGACCCACAAAAGGGCAATGAAAACGCACAATAGCCATACTAATCATAAAACAACAAACCACTACCACTAATTGTATATCAGAATCGAACTCAAGATCACCTCCCACTAGCAAACATGAAATACGAATCTCCTCTAGCAAGAATCGATAGACACAGACCTGTTCAAGAAACGCAGCCACTCAAAACCCCAAACAGAGCAATTTAACCACGAACTTGAAGCCACGTAATACTAAAAGATTAGTGCTTGCAAACAGATCCAATAATTATTATTATTATAATAATTGTTATTATTATTGTTATTATTATTATTATTATTATTATTATAATAATTGTTATTATTATTATTATTATTATTATTATTATTATTATATTATTATTATTTATTATTAATTTATAATTATATAAGTTGCATGTAAGTATTTATCATATAATGGATTAAGATCCTCTGAAGTTGATCCAACTTCATATGAAGTTGGATCAACTTTAACCATTGGATTAAATCCAATGGTCAAGATTTAAACATCAAAATTAGATCTTGACCATTGGATTTAATCCAATGGTTAAAGTTGATCCAACTTCACCTATGAAGTTGGATCAACTTCAGAGGATTCTAATCCTTATAATATTAATATGAGCATATCGAAAAAGTAAAATTTTATCAAACTTTATTTAGTTGAACAATTATTCAGGCTTTTTTTTCCGAAGATTTTCTTTAATAAGATCATAAAGATGATCATAAAAGGATGAGAATGAGATTTGAATCTATATCTACCCGTTTGATGTGTTTGAAAATGATCCATTTTTGTGGTTTTTATATCCAATTTTGATTCTTATTTTATCTCTTTAAGTTTTCTAATATAGATAAATGTTAATTTGAAAACTAAAATTTCCGTTAAAACTAGAAAACTGGCCAAAACACACAAAATGTTTTCAAAAAACACATTGTGTTAAGTTTCAAATCACAGTATATTATTATGACAATAATGGTCAAAACAAGTTAATCCAATTACACTAAAATATCCAACAATCCTCCCCTATTTTAGTGTAATCCATGATTAAATAAAAGGCATCTCAAACATTCAAACTTTTGCATAAATGAAATGTCGTAACGATTGAATTTCACATTAGTACATTACACATTCCGAATATTCGAATTTCAGGGTGTCGTAACGATTGAACCCTGGGAACTCTATTGAATACACGAAGATAATGTACACAAAAGTTTACACACATAGTAGTTCTATCTTGACATATGTTTTACTAGCCTATGTCCCTATCCTTCATAAGCATGTCAAAGCCAAGTCCCAGCTTTCTTAGGGAATTTCGCAAAAGATTGATTCAATCTTTCTTAGGGAATTTCGCAAATAACGAACAGATAACCGGATATAAACAATCTTTGAAGGCACGTAGTCGCTTTCAGATTGAATCAATTTGGCGGTTCACCCAAACTATTCAATCGGATACAATCAAAGATTAAGAACGTTTTGTGTGTTTTATGTTTGAGAGAAAACATAACCAAGAGTAAGGAAGAAAGAAAGTTACGACTATCAACAATGAACGGGATGTTTAATTAGGCCCAATAACTGCCTTTTAGGCAGTTAATTACCAAGTTTCGAATTTGGCAAAAATAGTCCCTCAAATTCCGAAAATAAAATTTTCGGAAGGATTTTTACCATAACAATTCAAGCTCGACCCCAGCCAGGGGCTCTGCCCCTTGGACCCCGCCAGGGGCTGCCGCCCCTTGGACCCCGCTCCCAGGGGCGCTGCCCCCGGACCCCCATACCTTAGGTCATAATAAATTCAGATAGGCGTGCACTCCGCACCTCCAAGCCAAAATGATGTATTATTATGACAATAATGGTCAAAACAAGTTAATCCAGTTACACTAAAATATCCAACAAAACCGAACCCGGTCAAAACTGGGTTTGACCAAATCGATTTGGGTTTTGGAAAAACCGACGGTTTGAAACCGGCATTGGTTTTCAGGTGTCAGGATCGGATCGGTTCTGGTTTAGTCAAACTAGGCTTTTCATGCCGTTGTTCGAACCTGGTTTAGGTCAGGGTGGGTTTCAGCTTTTGGGCATGACTACTACACACAGGCATTTATACCAGTATATGTGTGTGACACGTATACGCCTGGGCCTTTAACTAGTATATGTATATGATACTTATTAATGTATACGCACAAGTTATAGTATTAACGATAAAAACCCATTCATAATTTATTTTTTTTAACGACATTTTATCCTACTCTTACTCCTAAATTACATGTATGTCTGGAAACCAGGACTCTCGAAAAACCCCTATTAATCCACCCCCACAAATGTAGGAAGTGAGACTCGAACCCAGGTGGATCCTCCCAAGGTCAAAGACCTTACCAATGGGCCACCAACCCCATTGGCAAAACCCATTCATATTAATTCAACAAAAAACTACAAATTATACTCACTAAAATTCAATTCAACTCATTTATGCATGGAATTTGACTAGCTAACTAACCCGGGACATATTAATAAAAGTTTTGTAAAAACATATTTTCGTCACTGAAGTTGCGATAATCCAACGATAATCATTAACCTTGGAGTAGTTTTGACTAGCTAACTAACCCGGGCATATTAGTAAAAGTTTTGTAAAAACGTATCTTCGTCACTGAAGTTGCGATAATCCAACGATAATCATTAACCTTGGAGTAGTTTTGACTAGCTAACTAACCCGGGCATATTAGTAAAAGTTTTGTAAAAACGTATCTTCGTCACTGAAGTTGCGATAATCCAACGATAATCATTAACCTTGGAGTAGTTTTGACTAGCTAACTAACCCGGGCATATTAGTAAAAGTTTTGTAAAAACGTATCTTCGTCACTGAAGTTGCGATAATCCAACGATAATCATTAACCTTGGAGTAGTTTTGACTAGCTAACTAACCCGGGCATATTAGTAAAAGTTTTGTAAAAACGTATCTTCGTCACTGAAGTTGCGATAATCCAACGATAATCATTAACCTTGGAGTAGTTTTGACTAGCTAACTAACCCGGGCATATTAGTAAAAGTTTTGTAAAAACGTATCTTCGTCACTGAAGTTGCGATAATCCAACGATAATCATTAACCTTGGAGTAGTTTTGACTAGCTAACTAACCCGGGCATATTAGTAAAAGTTTTGTAAAAACGTATCTTCGTCACTGAAGTTGCGATAATCCAACGATAATCATTAACCTTGGAGTAGTTTTGACTAGCTAACTAACCCGGGCATATTAGTAAAAGTTTTGTAAAAACGTATCTTCGTCACTGAAGTTGCGATAATCCAACGATAATCATTAACCTTGGAGTAGTTTTGACTAGCTAACTAACCCGGGCATATTAGTAAAAGTTTTGTAAAAACGTATCTTCGTCACTGAAGTTGCGATAATCCAACGATAATCATTAACCTTGGAGTAGTTTTGACTAGCTAACTAACCCGGGCATATTAGTAAAAGTTTTGTAAAAACGTATCTTCGTCACTGAAGTTGCGATAATCCAACGATAATCATTAACCTTGGAGTAGTTTTGACTAGCTAACTAACCCGGGCATATTAGTAAAAGTTTTGTAAAAACGTATCTTCGTCACTGAAGTTGCGATAATCCAACGATAATCATTAACCTTGGAGTAGTTTTGACTAGCTAACTAACCCGGGCATATTAGTAAAAGTTTTGTAAAAACGTATCTTCGTCACTGAAGTTGCGATAATCCAACGATAATCATTAACCTTGGAGTAGTTTTGACTAGCTAACTAACCCGGGCATATTAGTAAAAGTTTTGTAAAAACGTATCTTCGTCACTGAAGTTGCGATAATCCAACGATAATCATTAACCTTGGAGTAGTTTTGACTAGCTAACTAACCCGGGCATATTAGTAAAAGTTTTGTAAAAACGTATCTTCGTCACTGAAGTTGCGATAATCCAACGATAATCATTAACCTTGGAGTAGTTTTGACTAGCTAACTAACCCGGGCATATTAGTAAAAGTTTTGTAAAAACGTATCTTCGTCACTGAAGTTGCGATAATCCAACGATAATCATTAACCTTGGAGTAGTTTTGACTAGCTAACTAACCCGGGCATATTAGTAAAAGTTTTGTAAAAACGTATCTTCGTCACTGAAGTTGCGATAATCCAACGATAATCATTAACCTTGGAGTAGTTTTGACTAGCTAACTAACCCGGGCATATTAGTAAAAGTTTTGTAAAAACGTATCTTCGTCACTGAAGTTGCGACAATCCAACGGTAATCATTAACCTTGGAGTAGTTTTGACTAGCTAACTAACCCGGGCATATTAGTAAAAGTTTTGTAAAAACGTATCTTCGTCACTGAAGTTGCGACAATCCAACGGTAATCATAACCTCAGAGCAGTATACCTTATGTTTTAAATAAATATAATTAGGTTACTAACCTGCATACTATGGCACTATGCTGATAATTCTAAAAAATCTGTTATAACAAATTAATGGTCAAAACAAGTTAATCCAGTTACACTAAAATATCCAACAAAACCGAACCCGGTCAAAACTGGGTTTGACCAAATCGATTTGGGTTTTGGAAAAACCGACGGTTTGAAACCGGCATTGGTTTTCAGGTGTCAGGATCGGATCGGTTCTGGTTTAGTCAAACTAGGCTTTTCATGCCGTTGTTCGAACCTGGTTTAGGTCAGGGTGGGTTTCAGCTTTTGGGCATGACTACTACACACAGGCATTTATACCAGTATATGTGTGTGACACGTATACGCCTGGGCCTTTAACTAGTATATGTATATGATACTTATTAATGTATACGCACAAGTTATAGTATTAACGATAAAAACCCATTCATAATTTATTTTTTTTAACGACATTTTATCCTACTCTTACTCCTAAATTACATGTATGTCTGGAAACCAAGACTCTCGAAAAACCCCTATTAATCCACCCCACAAATGTAGGAAGTGAGACTCGAACCCAGCTGGATCCTCCCAAGGTCAAAGACCTTACCAATGGGCCACCAACCCCATTGGCAAAACCCATTCATATTAATTCAACAAAAAACTACAAATTATACTCACTAAAATTCAATTCAACTCATTTATGCATGGAATACTTGACGGGGTCTTAAATAGATTTAGTATCTCAAGAATACATATGTAAGAGTAACAATATACTTAATATTTTCGTATGTTTGATCAAAGCGTTAATTGAAGTCCCTTTGTATGTTTTACCAAAGCGTTGATTAAAGCTAGAAGTGTACCCAGGCAACATTGTCCAGTTTCAATGTATAGATAAACGTACGGTTGACGGAGTCTGACTCCTCCAAAATCGTGATATAAAATAAGTTTTAATTTTAAATTTGACAAAAAAAAGTTAAATAAATAAAAGAAGAACTGACTTACAACATCAGTTTTCAATATTAATAATTTTGACTAGCTAATTAATCCGGACATATTAATAAAAGCTTTGTAAAAACATATTTTCGTCACTGAAGTTGCGATAATCCAACGATAATCATTAACCTTGGAGTAGTTTTGACTAGCTAACTAACCCGGGCATATTAGTAAAAGTTTTGTAAAAACGTATCTTCGTCACTGAAGTTGCGACAATCCAACGGTAATCATTAACCTTGGAGTAGTTTTGACTAGCTAACTAACCCGGGCATATTAGTAAAAGTTTTGTAAAAACGTATCTTCGTCACTGAAGTTGCGACAATCCAACGGTAATCATAACCTCAGAGCAGTATACCTTATGTTTTAAATAAATATAATTAGGTTACTAACCTGCATACTATGGCACTATGCTGATAATTCTAAAAAATCTGTTATAACAAATTATTTAGATGATGGAAATTTAAAAGATCACATCTAAATTGTTAAAGTTTGCAAAAGAAAATAGAAACAATTTTAAAAAATGTCATTAAAAATAACAAAAATAATAAATGAATAAATTTTTAAAAAAAAGTGTTTATGACATCATAAGTAAATTAATAAAAGAAAAAGAGTTAATAGCAAGATTGGTCCATGTGGTTTGTACATTAGCAATGAGGGTCCCTTTTCAAGTATCGTTGCAATGGGGGTCTCTATTTTGAAATATTTAATTCTTAACGTAGAAATCTTAGTTCTTAACCTTAAATAATAATAAAAGTTTATATATCAATTAGTTTTCAAAAATAAAAATACTTATACAAGGTACATCATATTATTAAAATTTTATATTGCAATCTTCTATTTATTTAAAAAAGTTCTCAATGTGTTAATTGCAAGATTGGTCCCTGTGGTTTTTCCATTTTAGCAATAAGGGTCCCTTTTTCGAGTTCACTAGCAATGAGGGTCCCTTCTGTGTTGTATGAAAAGACAATATTGCCCATGCATGTGATGGGCACGTGAAGACTTGACAGCACCCGTTAAAGGTTCTGTTATAAAGGGACCAATCTTGAAAAAAATTCTCAAAATAGGGACCCCCATTGCAACAAAACTCAAAAAGGGACCCCCATTGCTAAAGTGTGTAAACCACAGGGACCAATCTTGCAGTTAAATCAAAGAAAAACTAAACTTCCACATAATATTGTATAATTATATATATATGACGTATTTATAAACAAAATATAAGTTGATTTTCTAATACATTACCAAAATATATATATTTATATTTTTATATATAACTTATATTATAATTACAATTTATCTTAATTCGTACAAAAAATACATATATAATATACAAAATAATGTAACCATAAGTATAATGTAAAATATATAACCATAATATCAAACTATAACCAGGGCCGGCAAGTGAATTTCAATGTACGTGTGCAAGATCGAATTTCAAAAATGGAGCCCATATACCAAAAAAATATATATATTTTTTACGATAATTATTATAAGTGTACAAAAAAAAGTATTAATTGCTTATAAGATTCCTTAAACACGAAATGTTCATATCATAAAGGTAGTTAGAACTTACCATTGATTTCATTCTTGGTTGAATAATGCCTTTCTTCGAGCCGTCTTTGAAGCAAAATCATTGATCAAACTTTTATAATCAATACTATCTAATAAATCATTCTCAATTGCTATCATTGCCAATCCATTCAACCTCTCTTGTGACATTGTCGACCGCAAGTATGACTTTAATAGCTTAAGTTTTGAAAAACTTCTTTCCGCAGTTGCCATGCTCACCAGAATAGTCAACAACACTCTATATGCAATACATGCATTAGGAAAACAATCCACCCGTTTTATATAGTGTAAAATCTCAATTGCTCCTATATTATTACAACATAGTAAATTCCTAAGCAACTTCAGCTCATACATATAGTTCATTTGCATCGATATCAGATTGTCCACCATTCTTGAGAGCATCTTCTAGACAACTACAACATGTATTAAGGCTCTTGTGATCAAAAGAGTGCAACTTGTTAGAATTAAACAGGAAGCCAAAAGTGTTTTCATACTCTTTGTATTGTTCGAATCTTCTTTTATTTCTATTGAGTTACTCAGTGAAGATTTTAGACTATTGACCTTTCATTTTCTTTTTTGTTTAATATACTCCCAAAACTCAAAACCACTAAAACGTATGAATATTATTAGTATTATTATAAGTCTATTAAGTTTTACATTGTAGAGTTATGATTTATTTAGTTTGTGGACTTTTTGTAATAATAGTCTCTTTTAAAAAAATTACATTTAATTTATTTTCAATATCTATAAATTCTGAGAATAATAATTTTATAATAAATATTTAAATTATATTAATATAAAACTAAGAATTTTTAAAAAATGGGGGGCCGTCTTAAAAAAATGGGGGCCCGCTTTAAAGCGGGGGCCCTGTGCGCTGCTTACATTGCACATGCTAAGATCCTCCACTGACTATAACAATCATATGTTTACGACTCGCATTGACTCGTTCCAAATTCATACCGTGACTCGTAAGAGTCAGGAGAAAAAAGAGTCACTCAACGAGTCGCCTCGTTTTTGGTATAAATCGACTCGACTCGTCTCGTAAGAGTCTAATAACTATGGTATAGATTAGAAACCTCTAAACTTTCACTCTACTCAAAGCAGCCCAAATATATTACAGATAGATCGATTCACGCTCCTCTTTTTCCAACTGTTTTCGTTTCTTCAATAGATATATATAAATATAAATAAATAAACAAATAATAAAAAAAACCCATTCCGATATAATCTCCGATCGTTTCTCCGGTCATCTCCCCAAATCAGATTCATTACTAAAAATGGCAGAAGGTGGTTCAAAGGAATCAAGTAGTAGTAATAGTCAACATATAATGTTGAAAAATGAACATGACATTATTGTTGAAGATTCTGAAGATAATGTTAAATCCCCCCCTAATTCTCCCAATTCTTCCACTCGCAAGGTTTCTCTTTCTTTTTCACTTATTCTTTTCTATTTTTAGTAATAGTAGTAATAATATTAATAGTAATAGTGTTTTGCCCCTATTATCAGATATAGATCCCATTTACAGTGGTGGCCCTGAGGATTTATGAGCCCCCGAAAAATTGGGTTCTGAGCAGTCGCCCACTTTGTCCTATGCATAAATCGGTCATCCCCGTCTAGGCTTTTTTGGGTTTTATCTGTTTATCAATTACATTTATATATACTACTACTTTTAGGGGTGGTTAGTTTTTATATTATGTGTCTGAACGTATTAACGATAGTTTGAAAGTATATATTTAGTAAATGTTATTGAAAATAATACAAGTCAATGTCGACTAGAGGTGTGGCGTGTTGTTGATAGCCTCAAGGGTGATGACTTTTGGGTTCTTGCAATGCTGTTTGATAACTTTTGATGTCGTTTGTCGTACTGTGTTTGGGTATCCGAATTGTTATTAAATTTGTAGAAATGGAGTCGAGTTGGAAAACTTCCAATGTTATAGCTTTTTTCTGTTACTGATAATGTAAGCGTAAATGTTTTCTTATGTATAAATGAGTCCATTGGTTAAAATGACTGCTGTCTTATGGTTGTTTGACGTGTATTGGTATTCGTTTCTAAAAGTCAAAAGCGATGTGATGTAATCTTTATCTACCTTGGCTTGTCTTAACGTTCTTACTCATGGCATATCTCTAATTCTCTCTCTTTGTCTCACATCCTCACATGTGTTAATACTTTTTTTTGAAACTTTAGCAAATGTTTCAAGTTGAATTACAGTTACGAATGACTAAGATGACAAATTAGGGAATACGTTATAGGATGTGTTGCTTAGAAATCCAATCAATAAATATGTGAGAGGAACTGGACTTTGAGTTAGTTATTCGGGATTTACCTTCTTTTTTTTTTTGTCTTGTTGGCAATTTTCTGACATTCAAGAAAAAGGGAAAACTATGCTATAGTGTATGCATTTCACTAAAACTTCTGTTGTATATATGAATATAAAAATTCTCCAAGTTCTTATGTTTCGGAGTTTTAAACTAACTCTTATTTATGTATTGTATTTCCTGAAACTGTAAAGTTACTTTGGTGTATCTGGTTACAGTACATTCAACAGTTAGTTTCCTAAAGTTCAATCTATCTGCATGTAAAAAATATGCATCAAGCTACTGATTTCTGTATATTAAGTCGCAAGATATATAGAATAGTAAGTTTTGAAAGTCTGATCATAAAATAGGAGGTTTTTGACTAGTATATGCAATGATAATAATTTTAATAAACTTGGGCACACTACAGATAGTTTTAGAGCAATAGATGTCTTCAGGTTTCTTGCTGAACTTTTTGCGAGTAATTTTACTGTATGCGGGGCACTGATCTTATGTTTATGATTTGACATTGATTTGGTATTTGGATAGGCTTGTTATGCTGTTCTTCAGAGTTGGGTTTCAAAAAAGTTTATGACCGGATGGTATATCTTGACCCTTTCATGTGTTATTCTGGTTGTTGTTGCTGCTATATGTGTCCGCTAACTTGCATTTAATTTGGAATGTTGCAGTGTTGTTATTTTTCCGGTGGCTGTTACATTCTTTATAACATGGTGGATTGTACAGTTTTTTGATAGTTTTTTCAGTCCCATCTATGAAAGACTTGGTGTCGAAATATTTGGTGAGTCATCTTCTTCATACTGTTCACTTTACAGTTTCTCTGCCTAAAATTTTAAGAACCTTGTGAAATTTGGTTCATATTGGAGAAGATTGCAATACCATCAAATCGTAAGTGCATATGGAGGTGTTTGGATTTTAAATGTATGACTATTATTGAGTGGCAATATTCAGTTTATGAATAACACATTTATCCTCGATGGGACTTGAACCAGTTACCTCTTACTTGATTGGTCACCTCTAATCCCTCTAGGCCAAAGACCCTTTGGTTCTATTTCTGATATCCTTTTAGGGGGTCAAAACTCAAATAATTCGTTATGGATAATCAGTTTCATACCAATTACAACAAACTGATCATGTAGCGGTGAACTAAAGTTACTTTCATCTCTTTCTTTGAACCTAATATTTACAGACAATGACTTCCATTCCATAATGACTTTCTTTTGCTCACAATAAGATGTATCTTCTGTCACTGCATCTTTCATATTTTTAGATACTCTAAACTTTCAACCAGTTAAATGATACGAATCAAGTTGAAAAGAGAAGATGGGCCTAATGGGTCAAGGTTTTTAAGGGCCGGATATTATTTTTAGTTGTTATTATTATTAATACTATTAGTGACTTGATGAACAAGTTAGGTTAGGAGTCTATGTTATTTAAATAAGGGCATTAGGCCATCGTGTTTTAGGTATGGAGATTATTATTATTGTTCTTAGGAACTTAGGGCTACTGGGGCATTAATCCAGATTATCTATCAATTGTCTTGTTCTTTCTTTATTTTCTGGTTTGATACACATCAATTGGTATCAGAGCAGAAAATAGAGAAATAACTAGACAATTCACGATAATACCGACAAAGTTGGCTGTTACAACTATATAGATAATCTGGTACAATGCTCCAGTAGCCCTAATCTGGTATAATGCTCCAACAGCCCTAGTTCCTAAGAACGACAATTATTTTCTTCACGACCTAAACAATTGGCTGTGAGCCTTATTTAAAGAACCACGAGACAAAGCCCTAACTTGTCCACCAAGACATTACTATAACTAATTAACTAATTATTAAAAACGACAGTTAACCCCCCTAACTTCTGATCTATATCATTAAACCATATGTTTATCTAATTTTTATAACTTTAGACAACACATGTAACAAAAGCATGTCGAAAGTAAAACCATATGCTTATCTAATTATTACAACTTCAGACAACACACATAACAAAAGCACGTCAAAACACTAGTTCATAGAGTATCTTCCTTTTATTACAGCTGAATATCTGTCTGATAATTCAGTTGAGTATTATGTCTTTCTTCTTTCTTTTTTTTAAAATTTCGTTTAGTTAGTTGAAGTTTAGCTTAGTATATTGAGTTAGGGGCTACGCATCGTCATTTATGAATAATGTATTTTTTTACTTCATATAATTCATTGTTTTCTTGCTTTCAATCATGCAGGTCTTGGATTTCTTACATCGCTGATCTTTATATTTTTTGTTGGCATCTTTGCTTCATCATGGATGGGTGCCACTGTCTTCTGGGTGGGGGAGTGGCTTATAAAGAGGATGCCTTTTGTAAAACACATATACTCAGCATCGAAACAAATTAGTGCTGCTATTTCTCCAGGTAGTCTGGGTGACATTTATTTACCATTTATTAACAAGATTGATAGAGATGCTATAAATAGTTATTGGTTTGTGTTGTATTGATCAAACTGATAGAAGTTGGTTGAGTTGGATATTTACGAATAATATATGGTAAGGATTTAATAAACCTAAAAATGTCCCACTTAATCAACTATATAGGATTGTTTTCTAAAAGATTTTACTCTTGCATAGAACGCAAAGACAATGCATGATGTCTTTGCTGTGTGGTATTGGTTTAAGAAGTTACCCTAATGTTTTCTTCGAGTTCTTAAATTTCTCCCTTTCTCAGTTATTTCATTATGGACTTTAACTTAAGTGACTAATTGATTATGTTTTATCCCAGCTTGACAACAAAAATTGCCCGTTCAGACCCGTTGTCCAACCCACGTGACCAGCCTTTTTTTGCCACATGCAGGCTTTAGATGCTCTCTATCAATATTTTAATTTCTTAATAAAGTTATATTGTTATCAAGTACTTGATATTAGTACCTCATCTTCTGATTACAGATCAGAACACCACTGCATTTAAGGAGGTTGCCATCATTCGTCATCCTCGTCTGGGTGAATATGCTTTTGGGTTCATTACATCATCAGTTGTTCTCCAGGTACTCTAGTTCTTATCATATCTGTTTTTCTATCACTAAAGTAACTTTTGCTATTAGAATTTTAGATATCATAGGTGGATACTTTTCTGTGTGTCCAAAAAGGTAAGGTTATATCTTAAAAGAAGTACAGCCTTTTAAACAGTTTCATGTACGATGCATCAAAAAATAAAATTGTGATTGTGGGTCCTATTATCTTCATGCGAGGATAAATAATGTGAGTTCATTTTGCATGTGAGTATCCAATGAGCTGGTTTGTTTGTAGAATGACAAATTGACACTAATTATGTTATTTGAGAAAGAGTTCCAGTAGCACATTACAATATACCCAGTATTCATTAGAGACATTTTGGTGATAAATAAGAAATATAAACATTGGGTCATTGAATACGTATTGCTCTTGTGACCCTGAACTGATTTTCGTATGACTTACTTGCAGAGGGAAAATGGAGATGAATTATTATGTAGTGTTTATGTCCCTACAAACCATCTCTACATAGGTGATGTCTTTCTGGTCAACTCTGAAGAAATCATAAGACCAAATTTGTCCATCCGAGAAGGCATTGGTATCCTCACTTTCCTTGCATCCATGTCCTTAAGTAAAATTTCACGTGACAATCGCTTTTTAGTTCCTTTGTATTCACATGCTTTCTTTTCATTGTTTCAGAAATTATCGTTTCGGTGGGTATGTCGATGCCACAGTCGATATCTCCGATAGAACGGGTCACACGCGCAAATGATAGAGTTCCGCTAAACAGAATGATGTAGAACTTGGACTTCGTAACTAATATTTTCTGCAATTTTTTTATGAATCAAATGAAAAGTTTGTATTCTTGTATTCATCCCTATAGTTGGATGTCTAGGCATGTAGTGATTATGATTACGACATATATATTTAGTAGCAGGCACGATGCATTGTTTTTGTTTTGTAAAAAGTCAAATATACAAAATTAATAGTTTGTGTTACATTTTACATGTATGGACCCTACCCTATGCTTTCTAGTTCATGTATGAAGTTGCTGCTCTAGAGCACACTCTTTCATTTAATTTCAAGTTCTGGGAACATATTTTGAAAATTACCAATTAAGAACATATGTGGCAAGTTCGTAAATAATTTGATGATAAAAAAGATTAATGTTGAGTTTAAAGGTATAAGTACGTTCTATTTAGATGAATTTACTTCAACAGAAATAAAGGTATGATCAAATCATCATGGTCTATGTCTGCAAAAAGTTCTAAGAAGTGGTCATTGCAACCTCTTCTTTTGGAACTGCAAAAAGCTATGTATGCATCATGAAGAAAAAGTGTACATGACAAATGAAGGAAACAAATCCGCGTAGCATTTTTGTGCACACGAAAAGGGAATGGTATCTGCTGAAGAAGTTAACTATCAGCTATTCATTTACAATATAAGAACAATTTACAAAAAGAATAAACTCCTCTTATTAAATCGTTCTGCATTTTTTGTTTCGGAATGTAAAAAGTAAACTATCGCTTTCTTCCTCTTTTAGCAGTCGGAGGCAATTTCTCAGAAGGGCCGCTAGGAAGTTTCTGCCCAGTTTCTCTTTCGTTTTGGCTTTCAGTTCTCTAAGAACTTTGATCTGACCCAGCTTCTCAGGTGACAATTTGTCCCAATAAATACCTAACATAATAGAGATGGTAAAATACATGGATTGTTCAAAATTTAGGAGTCCTTTTTATAACATAATTAGTATCAAATATGGTGAAAGCATTACAAAACTGGAGACTTTTGACCCATTTGACCAGTTTACTATCAAAGGTATATATACTTTGTTTCTCTGTTTGACATATTAGAGATCATTCATAACCCAAATGACCCTTTCATATATTTAGCTATTGAAGTTGCTATGAAGTAAATGAACTGGAAAACATAAATGACTTGAGAAAACCACACGATTTATGCCTACACTGATAACTGTGTGCGTGCATTGTGTAATTTTAGATGATAAGACACTAACCTTGAGGTTTTGGGATGGGTGTGTTGGTAAAGATAACTTGGGTTGGAGTGCATATGATGTCAACAGGTACATCATGGATAAGTAGCTTCTCGACAGGAATATCATCTACCAGCTGTTCATCATGCACTGAAAGAGAAATTTTCCAAGATTTTCCGAATTAGTGTAGCGTGCAACTCATACATGGATCGGATCACTGGATTACAGAAGTGGGAAATGAGAGGGAGGGGCATAAAGAAGTTTTAAAGAATAAAATTTAACTTTGGGCAACTTTCAGAATAAAATTTAACTTTGGGCAACTTTCAGAATAAAATTTAACTTTGGGCAACTTTCAGAATAAAATTTAACTTTGGGCAACTTTCAGAATAAAATTTAACTTTGGGCAACTTTCAGAATAAAATTTAACTTTGGGCAACTTTCAGAATAAAATTTAACTTTGGGCAACTTTCAGAATAAAATTTAACTTTGGGCAAGTTTAGAATAAAATTTAACTTTGGGCAACTTTCAGAATAAAATTTAACTTTGGGCAACTTTCGACCTACTGATACGTTAGAGATAAAACATATAACGAATCAGTTTACACGTAAGTTAATGGATCAGAATTACTCTCTCTATCTCTATGCAAAGAAAAGGTAAGAAAATAAAAATAAAAAAAAGGCAAAATTTCAGTTAGAATGCCCCAATCAGATATCCAAGTGGTTATAGTTTTGTTTTATGCCCAAAGGTAATGTCTTGTTCTTCATTTCTATATTTGTCTTGTTGGTGGTGGTGGTTGTATTTCTGCAAGTCTTTTAGCCTCATCTTTCTTAAAATCAAGAAGCCATTTTTCTGAATCCTTTAACAAAACTCGAGCTATATAGCCTACAAACTCATACCTGATGTTATGATTGGAGTTGAGTCGTCAATTGCTCCCATGTAACGCAGCATTCCATATTCAAGTTCTGCAAATCCCTGTAACATTGTGATAAGTCTCATTACTAGATGAATATTGATGAAATACTGATGAGCTGATTTTATATCAACTAGTAGAATACAATGCAACGAGATAAACATATCTTGTGTTTTTTTCTAAGATGGTTATCGAGGATGATAGAAGCGACATATGACGTAAAAAACTCAATCGAAATAGTTATTAAAATTATATTGATCATTAAATGTGGTAATTAAGAAAACTGGAAAGTTTAACCTAATGATTTAGGAAAGTCTCTATTAGGTGTTAAAATGTGAGGGATCATTTTAGACTTTTCTCATCTTGAAAATGTAAGTAATACTATTAATTAAAAGTTACAAACTCTTTAATAGATAGGAGAGCTAATGACATCTCAAATTCAGATCTTATCAAATTTGCATATCAACAAACTTTGAATCCATCAAATCAACTGATTGTTAAGTAGAAGTGTCAATTTCTATCAAATCAGTTTATATGGGTAGAAATTTTCTACCCACATACTTAAGAAAGGATTGGTGCAGCTTGTGTTCTGTTGACTTTAAAAGTCAAAATGTACCATTTCATATCAGTAAATGTTTAGGTTTAAAATATGTATCATGATCTCTTGCACCAAAATTTCCTTACAAACTCTTTTCTCAGATAGACAATGAATGGGTTAGATGACTAACTTGCAAATGCGAATTGATACGGGTCGGGCTTGCAAACATTTCTGCTCTATTCTTTTTAAAGTTTATAAACAATATTAGTGTGTTAAACGTTACTAAAAGGTTATATTATTACATAAACAAATTTCCCCTTTTATAGAACTTATACGGGTAGTAATATTAAGTATTGTGGTTCTCTTCGGTTCTGCCAATTCAGAATGTATTAACCCACTACGCTACCCACCCGCCCCGCACATTTTGTCACCCAACTAGCAGCCCACTTTGCCACCTTTAGATTACGTCTCAAAGTCATATTTATGATGGAATAGAGCGAGTTAGTTACCTCACCCTTTCCAAGTCGAGCACCAGTTTTTGGATCAACAGCGACCGATCCAATCACAATAAGATCAACCTTAATTTTCTCATCCAAACCAACAGAAGTACATGCCTCATTCATGGTACTAGAAGTTAGATTATTCGATTCAAGTACAGAGAAAAACCCGGTCCTTAAACGAGGCTAGGGGAGTAAGTAGTTTCTTTCCACCTTTACAAAGAAGAGTAATTTTGTTAACTTTATCGATGACAAAACCACCATTAATTATATAAACCTACCCAAATTCAAAGAAAGGTATAATTGTCACATTCTTATTCTTAGCATCCTTTCTTTACTTTCATCATGAGGACATTAGAATAATTAAAACAAATTTAAATAAGTAATCAAACAATCTAAACTCACCATTAAGTGTCAAAAAATCTGACTTGCTTTTGAGGTGTATCAGGGTTCACCTTCACACATTGAGCCTCTAGAAACACCTCCAACCTACTCAACTGGCATATGAATTTTAATCCCAAAAATACATAAAAATCAGAAAACTTTCTTTTCAGAACAACTTAAACAATATTTCACTAAAAAGGATACAATGAGCAGTAAACATATGATCATGAAATGCATCTGTTCCTATACATTTCAATGCAGGGGATAGTAAGGTAACTCTACATATATCTTGATAAATAGAACCGCATAGATTAACCCCTTGTCCGAAAACTTAATCCACCACTCTATATATACGTTTCAACGTAATTGTCCACTCTAGTATGAGGTAGTTATTCATACTACTGGTCTAGAAGTTAAGCATCCTAATATCCTCACAGTATTTGAACATCCCTATGTATTTTTGGCGATACACCACCAAATAGTTTTATTGGGTTGTACAATACAACACTGTAAAACACATTTAGTGGTGTATTGCCAATATTTGGTGGTGTACAGATCGCTTCCCATTGGGGATGGTCAAGTAAGATTTCAAAAAACGATCACAAAAGATACCCCAGTTAGGCCATGTCAAAAGACTTGCCTTCCTCCATGGGTAAATGAGAAAACCGCCTCCATATACTCGTTTTATATTAACGGTAGCTATATAGATTGTATCATAAAGAAATTCAAATATGCCTCATACATGATTTGTGGGTATGAATAAATTGTGGTTAAAGTAAACCGATGATCGAAGCTAAGTTATAATAAACAGTAATGATAAATATAATATATGTTTAGTTAAAGTTTTGGATTTACCTTAAATTTTTAAAATCACATCAAAATCGGAAATTGTAAGCATAGAGGATGACGGCAAATAACGTTGTGATTTCGGATCGTAAACTCAATTTTTTGAAGTCTTCATGTTATTAACTTATTATAAGTAATATAAGTAATAGAAGTTGAAGAATTGAGAAAGAAAAAGAGACAACTTTATTAATGAGAAAACGATCAACCAAATAAGGTTATAATGTGTTTTGTATTAATAAGATAAGAGTTAGAGTTTAATTCTAAGTCTAATAAGAAAATTGAATCTGTATACAATTAAAAAAGCTAATTTAATAAAATAGATAAATTAACAGGACACGTGTCGATCAAGGATTACGCCACGTGTCGTTTCAAGAACATCTCAATCCTGTTTTAGTTTATTGGTAGATTTCAGATATAACATTTTTATCTATATTAAATATCTATATTTATATTTTAATATCTTAATTATTAAAAGTTTTAATTATCTTTGATATTAAAAAATAAAGTTATCCAATATATATTATAAACATCAGTATAATATGCTGAGTAAGAAACCAAAATATATTAGTAAATTGTTATGTTATTATATTTAGGATTAGCATACTATAATATATTGGAAGGAGTTTTTAAGTGAATACGTTAAAATATAATGATAAGAGTAATATAATTTATTAGATAATATTGATAAGAAAACATGGTATTCTTATTATTGTTAAAGACTAAAACGTCGACCTAATTTAATTTATTTAATTTATTTGATTAAAAGGACACTTGTCGCTTTAAGATAGTGTCACGTGTTGTTATATAAGGGCTACAATCCTGTTTTAGTTTATTGGTAGATACTAAGTGATATATTTATCATGACATTTTATTTTAGTAAAACATATTGAACTAATTATATTTTATAGCTTTTTTTTTTTCCGTTGTATTAAAAGATAGCGCTTGACTGTATCTACCTGGCAGAATTAAGTTAAACAGGACAACCAAATATAGTGTGTTTTAAGATTAAGTACCATAAAAAGAACCTGCACATCACTCTTTTTTTGACCCAACTAAAAAGTGAGACATTACGGCCCACATACACTACCACCACCCTGCTCATTGTCGAAGCAGCATCACGCGGGCTACTATTTTAGTATTATATGGTAGTATGGTACCAGTTCTTTCGTATATCTTTGGTTATATATGTCATGAAATCTTGCAGTTTTTTTTTTCTTTTTACATGTGTGTTAGGTACTTGTAAACACACTTTTAAAAATCGTCAAAACATGTTCGCAGAACATCCACATTCATTGACAAATTTTCTATCATGGGCCAATTAGTAAAGTTTACTATTTAATAGGTTATGAACATCCATATACATTACCAATTTTTCTATCATGGGCCAATGAGTACAGTTTGCTGTTTAATATGTCATCTAGAATAAAGTCCATTTGATTCTTTCATGTTAAACTAGATTTCAGGCCCGTGTCAAATACACGGGCTTACAAATTTATCAATATTATATGTTAGTTTATTATGATTTAAAATTTAGTTTACAATTTTAGTAATAAAAAATCGATCTATATTATAAAACTTTGAATTTTATGGTGAAATAGTTTTTAAAATATGTTCTTTGAAATTGTTTACTGTGACATACATAACAATATTTGAATATTACAAAATCATAATATGTCCATCAAAGTTGTAGATCGTAACATACTTAGCGATATTTGAATATTAAAAAATCATAATAAGTCACTATCATTTTATTTGATTTATTGTTACACAAGGTGATATTACATTCTTATTTTACACTTTTAAAAATTATATCTTATTTTTAGATGAAACATATTCTAAATATTTCAATTAGAATATGATAATGTTATATGTGTTTCCTATAAAGATTACATTTTTACATGTTTTATTTTTCGTTATGTGTCATGACAATTACTAAAAAAACTTCAAAAAAAAGATAATAGTACAATTACTTTTAAAATCTTAATATATTTACGTTAAGTTTTATTTAATTTTTAGTAACTAATTTTATATTTATATGATAGAACGTATAATTATGATATATATTCAATAGAAGAAGACGACCTGAAACCGACTATTTTGTCTTCTAGTGAATTCTCGTGTTTGTCGAGGTCGTTGGCTAGTGTTGATCCTATTTGTTCTATTTGCAGAGCTTTCTGCTCGGCAAATACGTGTTTCAACAAATTTTGGTTAAGTGTGGAGCTATTTGTTCTATTTGCAGAGCTTATTGCTCGGCAAATAGCTATTTCAACAAATTTTGGTTAAGTGTGGAGCTATTTGTTCTATTTGCAGAGCTTATTGCTCGGCAAATAGCTATTTCAACAAATTTTGGTTAAGTGTGGTGCTATTTGTTCTGTTTGCAGAGATATAAGCTCGGCAAATAAGTGTTTTGGGTTGATTCGACTAAGTACAAATCAATTTGTTCTGTTTGCAGAGATATAAGCTCGGCAAATAGTTGATTTGATTTTCTTCGACCAAGTGACAATCCATTTGTGCTGTTTGCAGAGAATTTAGCTCGGCAAATACGTGTGTTGGCTGAAGTTGGTTAAGTGTTGATCCTATTTACACTGTTTGCAGAGATATTATCTCGGCAAATACCTATATCAACAAAATTCGACCAAGTGTTTTGTGATCAATTTCTGTTTGTACCATTTGCCGAAGAAACTGCTCGGCAAACAGTTGAAATTAGATTTGGCAAATTAAAAATTTTCAAGAAAATTGATTCAAAATCATTTTTGATCAATAATCTTCTCGTGTGCAAAATTTAAAATTTTTCAAAAATTTTTGGTCAATTTGCCGAGGTCTGAGCTCGGTATCCAATACAATTAGACAAAAACCAAATTTTTTTCTAAGTATTTTGGTAATTGAACTTCATGGCTTCAAGGGAAGCATTGGCTCTTGGTTCTGAAGGGAGACCTCCTGTGTTGTTTAGAGGCTCCTATCCTCAGTGGAAGAAAAGGTTCTTGAATTGGATCGACAGACAAAAGAATGGGAAACTTTTAAGGAAATCTTACAAGGATGGTCCTGAAATTCCTAAGAATCCGGTGAATGATGAACCTTTGCCAGAAGAAAGTTGGAATACTGATCAGAAAAATCGTGTTGAGGCTGATCAAATGTCCATTGCTTATCTTTACCAAGCACTTCCAGATGACATCTATTGCAATGTTGACTCATATGAAACTGGAAAAGATATTTGGGATGAAGTGGAAAAACAGATGGAAGGGTCTGATGTTTCAAACACCATAAGATTGTCAACTGTTCTTAATATGTATGAGACATTCAAGCAACAGAAGGGTGAACCTCTGAATGAAGTATACATCAGATTCTGCAATGTTATCAATGAATTGAGAAAGAATGATGTCAAAAGAACCAATATGGAGTTGAACATAAAGTTTATCAAAAATCTTGAGGGGGAATGGCAAATTTATGGCACTCAACTCAATCAGCAATCAGATTTTGGTAAACTCACCATTCATACTTTGTATGAAAAGTTGAAACTGAACATTGATGATGTTTTGATGACTCAAAAGAAGAAAGAAGAAATTGTTCATTCTGATCCCCTGGTCTTGGTAGCTGAAAAGAAGTCTTCAAGAGTTTCAAGACAGAACTTTGTTGAATTTGAAACTGATTCTGACTCAAGTGAAATGAGTGATTCTGATTTGGATGAAAAGCAAAAAGAAATATACAAGGAACTTGCTTATTTCACAAAGGCTTTCAAGAAGAAATTCTTCAAGAAGAAACCAACAAACAATCAACTTAGGACCTCATCAGTTTCTTCTTATGCAAAGAATGCAAATGCTCCTAAGTTTGAAACCAAGAAAGAATTTGTTGGCGGTGAAAAGAAATTTGACAATTAGAAGAAGTTTGAAAAGAAGATCATGGACAAGAGGAATGAGGATAAGAAATGTTACAATTGTGGTCTTCCAGGACATTTTGCCATTAATTGCACTAAACCTCATCAGAAGAACTCGGAGTACTACAAGTACAAACTCATGCTTGCAAGACAAGAGGAAAGTGGGATTGCTCTTCTAGCTGAGGATGACAAATGGCTACATCTTTCTGATGAAGAGACAGATGAACTTGCAGCAAATGTGTGCTTTATGACAAAGATCAAGAAGTCAAAGGAATTAGATGATGTTGATGAAGGTTCTTCAGAGAATGATCAGGTAATCACTATTCCCAAATCAATGTTAGAATTTTATGTGAATGAAAGTACAAAGGCAATGAAAAAAGGGGTGAGGTTGACTGAAGAGATTTCAAAAATAAAGAAAGTTTTGGAAGATAAAGAAAAAGAACTTCAAACTAAATTTGATTTACTTCAAAAGGATTATGATAGTTTGAAAACTGAAAAAGCTGCAGTCACTTTTACTCCAAACTCCAAATTGCATCTTGAAAAACAAGAACTTGAAACCAAAGTTCTTGAGTTGAGATTGACCGTGAGACAGTTACAAGTTGAGAAGACCAATGAGATGTTTAGAGCAAATGCTTTGGCCGAGGACATTCAGTCATTAAATGTGAAACTGAAAGAATCTACCCCTGATTTGAAGGAATATGAAGACAAAATTTCTGACCTAAAATATGATTGTTGTATAAAAGATTCTCTTAAACAAAAACTTGATAAAGAAAATGATGAACTTAAAGCTGAAATCAAGTCTTATCAAGAAAAGTTGTATAAGATTAATCGATCATATCAACAAATCTTTTTGAATAGGCCAAGAAATTCGGAAACTGTATTCACTTCAGGGTTGGGATATGTCAATCCAAAAGATTTGCTCCAAGCACAAGAAGAAATACCATCATTATATAAGGAATCTTATTTGAGATGTGGAATGACTGACCAGTTTGTGAGACCAAGTCATGGTGATTTTGAGGCTGATGATTTTCTAAAGAAGGGTGCAAATGTCTATTTTAACTATGAGTTAATGGATGAGACATATGATTTTTTAAGTCACCCTGTGCATCAAAGCAACAAAGATAATCATGAGGTTATAATACCTAAAATTCTTGAGTGTTTTACTGAAAAACCTTTGGAAGAAGCTATTCCAATTCCAAAACCTGAAATTTTAAGACCTTATGTTCCACAAAGAGTTTTGGAAAAGGTAATAGAGGATTTGAAAAAGTCTCTTGATGAAAAGCAATCTTTAATAGATAATTTGAAGACTCAAAATCACTGTGACCCATCCAATAATCATGACAATGATTGTGATCACACTAATTGTCCTGTCTGTGAAGTAATGGCCACTGCAACTCCACCAAGCAATTCTGTGTGTCAAAATGAGAACAGTTCACAAACTGCATGTTCTATTTGTGAAATTGTGAATGCTTCTGTGCAAACTGAGTGTGACGTTGTGCATGTTTCTGTTCAAACTGATAGTGAACTAGATGATGTCTATGATGTCAATGATGTTAATGATTATTTCTTTTTGAATGCTTTTGAAACTGAGTCCTTTACCAAATTTTCTGAGGGAACACAAACTTACTTGAATGAAATTGATGCTTTCAAACAAAAGTTTGAAAAAGAAAAGGAACAAAAGTTGAATGTGCTTAAGGAACTTAATAAACTTAAAATGGAATTCGAATTTCAGAAAAAATGCACTTCAATCTTTAAAAGATAAAGACAAAGCATCAAATTCACTCAAGGGAAGTCCTTGTCCTTTTAAGATAAGTGAAGCAAGTGTGAAGTTGGAAACAGATGATATGTCAACTTATTTGGAAGGAAGTTATGATTTTGCTCCTGAATTTGAAAAACATTTTGTTCAAAAGGAGGATAAACATGATTTTTATCTAAAGAAGATTCCAAAGTCACACTCTTCACAACCTTCTCTATTTGATAAATTTAAAAGACAAAAGACCACCAAACAACCAAAGTCCAATCAATCACCTAAGACGGATTCAAGACCAAAACCAAACAAAGGTTCCACAGATTCTCAGAAATCAAAGACTTCTAGACAACCACAGATGACTAAGGTTAAATCTGAACCTAAGTCCCAAAAAGAAGTCAAAACAAGTAGTGGTCCAACGACTTTCAAGAATAAATCTTTCTCATTAGGTAACAAACAACCTTAACATGTTAGGTATTCTAGTTTTCCTAGGTATTCTCAGACGACTTCTAAGTGCACTTTACAGGTGGTTAGAGATACAATTTCAGGAATAACTAAATACAAAGATCAGTATGGTTGGTTGTCACCTAATAACATCAAGAAAGTGAACAAGTCCACAGAAACCATCAAGAAGAAACTAGTCAAGAATAGAAATAACAAATTGTTTTCTAATTCAAAGAATGTTCGTGTTTTAGGTGACTTGTGCTTAACTAGTAGCAGTAAATGGATTCCTAAAGATAGATTTTTGCATGCTTCTAGAAAAGTCAAGCTTGATGGAAATACAACTCATGTCAAACAAGTGTGGATTGTCCGTAGATCAAATTCTTTAGATAGTGCCAACACATCTAGGACTAGTCCTGCTTGTCTCAAAACTTGTGTATAATCCGTTACTTTACATTGTTTGTAATTCGTATTTCTTGTTTGAACTAGTATGTGTGCTTGTTTGTTATTTTCAATGAAATGTTTGTTTGTGTGCTATTTTTTAAATCGTATCTTAGATAGTGTTTAATTGTTCATGTGTACTTGCATGTTATCCCTCTAACCTGCAAGGACCCAGTCTACGTGGGTACCTAAAATCATATTCCTTGTTCTTGCAGGAATATCTCATTTGTGTTTGGTATGTTGACTCGGGATGTTCTCGTCATATGACTGGAAACAAGTCTATTCTAACGAACTTTGTTGAGAAGTTTATGGGAACTGTCAGATTTGGAAATGATCATATCGCTCCTATACTTGGTTATGGAGACATTGTTAAAAATGGAATCACTATCAAGAGAGTTTCCTATGTTGAAGGATTAGGTCACAATCTTTTTAGTGTTGGACAATTTTGTGACAATGATCTTCAAGTACTATTCAGAAGATATGAATGCAAAGTGCAGACTGAAGAGGGTGTGGATATTCTTACTAGTACAAGAGATAATAATTTGTTCACAATTGATCTCAACAACATTCCAACTCCTTCTTCTGAGATATGTCTTCTTTCGAAAGCAACTGCACAAAATTCTTGGTTTTGGCATCGCCGTCTTTCTCATCTTAATTTCCAAACGATCAATGCTCTTGTGGATAAACAACTTGTTGAAGGTCTTCCGGATTACAAGTATGAAAGTAAACATGTTTGTCCGGCTTGTGCAATTGGAAAGATGAAGAAAGCATCACACAAACCAAAGAAGTATCTAAGTACTGAAGGTCCTTTGCACCTTATTCATATGGATTTGTGTGGACCAATGAAAGTTCAAAGTATCCATGGCAAGCGATACATTCTTGTGATTGTCGATGATTATTCTCGCTATACTTGGGTATTCTTTCTTCATGCAAAGAGTGATGCTCCGAATGTGATTATTGATTTCATCAAGAAGACCCAAGTAAATCTTCAATCATCTGTTCGAATTGTTCGCTCAGACAATGGCACTGAATTCAAGAATTCAACTATTGCTTCTTTCTTCAAGTCCATGGGTATCACTCATCAATTTTCCGCTGCCAGGACACCTCAACAGAATGGAGTAGTTGAACGACGAAATCGTACCCTTGGTGAAGCAGCTAGAACTATGCTTGCTTATTCGAAGTTGCCTCCGAATTTATGGGCTGAAGCTGTTGCTTCTGCTTGTTTCACTCAAAATAGATCAATTATAAACAAGAGGTTTGATAAAACTCCATATGAGGTGATTAACAAGAGGAAGCCCAATGTGAACTTCTTACACATATTCGGATGTGTTTGTTATGTTCTTAATGATCGAGATAATTTGGGCAAATTTGAACCAAAGGGCGATGAGGCATATTTCATCGGTTATTCGAGAGAATCAATAGCTTATCGTGTGTATAACCGAAGAACCAAGAAGATCGAAGAGAGTATGAATGTTAGATTTGATGAACTCTCGGGAATGGTTCTTGAACAATACAGTTCAAGACCCGAACTTCAAAGTCCACAAGCTTCCGCAACTAAAACTGATTCCACTGTCAAATCATCATTCTCTACTTTAACTACACAAGATTTGGATATCTTGTTTGAAGAATTTTTCCATGTTCCGACCAAAGTTTCTGAGTCTGAAGTGAATACAAATGAAGCATCAAGTTCCAATACTAATGAATCTTACCCAGAGACGAATCCCAATGAGTCTTCACCATCACAATCATCAGATGTTAATTCTTCATCTGATTCTCCTCCACCTAATGATAATTCTATGTTGCATACTCAACCTAAACATATCACTCAAGTGACAAATCCGTCAATCAATCCTGAACTTTATGCTCCCGACGACTTTGTTGAGCCAATTGCTACTTCATTTGAACAATTGATAGAGAAACATACTCCTGGTTTTCTAGATTCTGAAGAATCTGGTGATCCACTTGATCCAATTCCACACACTACCAAATGGACTAGAGCTCATCCAATTTCTCAAGTTATTGGTAACCCAACATCTGGAGTTCAGACAAGATCAGCATCCGCAAATGAATGTTTGTTTGTGAATTTTCTAAGTATGGTTGAACCAAAGACAGTGAATGAAGCTCTAAGTTGTCCAGATTGGGTAAAAGCAATGCAGGAAGAACTTAATCAGTTTGAACGTCTTGAGGTGTGGAAATTGGTCCCTAATCCTTACAAGAATAAGGAGCCAATTAAGACCAAATGGATCTTCAAAAACAAAAAGGATGAAACTGGAGTTGTTGTACGGAACAAAGCACGATTGGTTGCAAAGGGATATTGTCAACAAGTTGGAATTGATTATGATGAGACGTTCGCACCAGTTGCACGAATTGAGTCCATTCGAATGTTTCTTGCCTATGCTGCCTACAAGAATTTCACAGTATACTAGATGGATGTCAGAACTGCCTTCTTGAATGGAATTCTCAAAGAAGAGGTGTATGTTGAACAACCTGAGGGATTTGTGAATTCAAAACATCCTAACTATGTTTACAGGTTAGATAAGGCTTTATATGGTCTGAAACAAGCCCCTCGTGCATGGTATGATGCTCTCTCCTCTTACCTTGTGAAATCTGGTTTTAGCAAAGGTTCGATTGACACTACCTTGTTTATCAAAAGACAAGGGAGTGACATCATTCTAATCCAGATTTATGTTGACGACATAATTTTTGGGTCTACGAACCCTAAATACTTTTTTTTTTTTTTTTTTTTTTTTTTTTTTTTTTTTTTTTTTTTTTTTTTTTTTTTTTTTTTTTTTTTTTTTTTTTTTTTTTTTTTTTTTTTTTTTTTTTTTTTTTTTTTTTTTTTTTTTTTTTTTTTTTTTTTTTTTTTTTTTTTTTTTTTTTTTTTTTTTTTTTTTTTTTTTTTTTTTTTTTTTTTTTTTTTTTTTTTTTTTTTTTTTTTTTTTTTTTTTTTTTTTTTTTTTTTTTTTTTTTTTTTTTTTTTTTTTTTTTTTTTTTTTTTTTTTTTTTTTTTTTTTTTTTTTTTTTTTTTTTTTTTTTTTTTTTTTTTTTTTTTTTTTTTTTTTTTTTTTTTTTTTTTTTTTTTTTTTTTTTTTTTTTTTTTTTTTTTTTTTTTTTTTTTTTTTTTTTTTTTTTTTTTTTTTTTTTTTTTTTTTTTTTTTTTTTTTTTTTTTTTTTTTTTTTTTTTTTTTTTTTTTTTTTTTTTTTTTTTTTTTTTTTTTTTTTTTTTTTTTTTTTTTTTTTTTTTTTTTTTTTTTTTTTTTTTTTTTTTTTTTTTTTTTTTTTTTTTTTTTTTTTTTTTTTTTTTTTTTTTTTTTTTTTTTTTTTTTTTTTTTTTTTTTTTTTTTTTTTTTTTTTTTTTTTTTTTTTTTTTTTTTTTTTTTTTTTTTTTTTTTTTTTTTTTTTTTTTTTTTTTTTTTTTTTTTTTTTTTTTTTTTTTTTTTTTTTTTTTTTTTTTTTTTTTTTTTTTTTTTTTTTTTTTTTTTTTTTTTTTTTTTTTTTTTTTTTTTTTTTTTTTTTTTTTTTTTTTTTTTTTTTTTTTTTTTTTTTTTTTTTTTTTTTTTTTTTTTTTTTTTTTTTTTTTTTTTTTTTTTTTTTTTTTTTTTTTTTTTTTTTTTTTTTTTTTTTTTTTTTTTTTTTTTTTTTTTTTTTTTTTTTTTTTTTTTTTTTTTTTTTTTTTTTTTTTTTTTTTTTTTTTTTTTTTTTTTTTTTTTTTTTTTTTTTTTTTTTTTTTTTTTTTTTTTTTTTTTTTTTTTTTTTTTTTTTTTTTTTTTTTTTTTTTTTTTTTTTTTTTTTTTTTTTTTTTTTTTTTTTTTTTTTTTTTTTTTTTTTTTTTTTTTTTTTTTTTTTTTTTTTTTTCCAAATTTTTTTTTTTTTTTTTTTCTAAGTCTTGAAACACCATTTGCAGAGCTCTGAGATCGGCAAACAATGCAATTTGCTTCCAAAATTTTTTTTTGTATTAAAACAACTGTTTGCAGAGCTCTGAGCTCGGCAAACAGTGCATTTGGTTTCCAAAATTTTTCAAAGTCCTAAAACAACTGTTTGCAGAGCTCTGAGCTCGGCAAACAGTGCATTTGGCTTCTAAATTTTTCTAAGTCTTGAAACAACTGTTTGCAGAGCTCTGAGCTCGGTAAACAGTGCAAATTGTTATTCAAATTTTTCTAAGACTTGAATCATCCATTTGCAGAGCTTTGTGCTCGGAAAATCACTCATTTTGAATTGAATTTTTTTTTTCTAAGTCTTAAATCAACCATTTGCAGAGCACTGAGCTCGGCAAACCATGTATTTGGTTTCCAAAATTTTTCAAAGTCCTAAAACAACTGTTTGCAGAGCTCTGAGCTCGGCAAACAGTGCATTTGGCTTCTAAATTTTTCTAAGTCTTGAAACAACTGTTTGCAGAGCTCTGAGCTCGGCAAATGCTCATATTTTTCATTGAAATATTTCTTTATCAATTGACAACATTCTTGTTGCTCAATGCAAAGAAATTTTCATACATTAAAATGGAGTTAATCTGAAATGCTCATTTGCCGAGGTTTGAGCTCGACACTTACGAGAATTAACTCCCACACTCGATGACTTGACTCAAGTTTGCCTGATCTGCTCAATTCCCGTGTTTGCCGAGGTTTTTGCTCGGCAAATCATACAAAATTTCAAAATTTTTGCCAAAATCAATTTTTTAGTCTTATCATTTTCTGGGCAAATTTTTTGTAAAACATGCTATTTGCCGAGGTTTTTGCTCGGCAAATACATAAAACTGTTTTCTTTTTCTTCATTTTTATTCTAAGTTTTTTTTATTCTTTTATTTGTATTAATTTTTTTTTCATGTGTGTATGTATGTATGTGTTCATTGTGTTTGTCTATATAGTTTTTCATAAGTGTTAGGGTAAGAAGCAAGGTATCGAACGCCTTTGTGTACTACCTTTGTTGTCTCATTTTTAATATATGTGAGAAACATTGTCAATGTGGAATAAATGTGTTTATCAAATGTTGGTGTTCTCTTTTTATTTTTCTGTGTTTAAAATGTCTTTCTGGTCAAAATTTGGTCAGTTTATTTTTTCAGAAAATTAATAAAAACAAAGATGGTGATGTTTCAAGAAGGTGATACTATGAAAATGCAAGCAAATCAAGCACTTCATATTCCATTTACCTCCAAATTCCCAATCATTACTGAGATTCTGAGCCATCATCCATTGAAGGTTGCATTAACTAATGGTGCTGTGGTTCCCGAGAAGTATATTTTTGATTTATGGGAATCAATTGAGTATGGAAAAGCCAGTAAAAGATATAAGCATGAAGACTGCTTTAGATACTCTCTACAGACAGATGATAATGTTTTTAACTGCAAATTCACATTAGATGAGTTCAGAACGATCATTGGTTTTCCTGAACAAGAAGAGTATGAAGAACTGCCATCTGTTGACGAAATGTTATCTGCAGTTCATGCATTGGGATCTGAAGGAGAGTTGGCATCCATGAGAGATTTCAAAAGAATGAATGTGGCTACTCTATGGCATACCATGTATAATGTTTTGTGCACCTGTTTGATGCCATCTCAGAAGGGTATTGATGCCATGACAAAGCACTCACTTTCTATATACTATGCTGTCACGCATAATGTTCAGTGTGACTTTGCCAAGATTATATGGGATAAGATGAAACAGGTGGTTAAAGGAAAGGATGTTCAAGAAAGAAAGTATATTCCTTATATTCGTTTCTTCACTTTGATAATTGAAGACGTACTTGACAACACAGAGGAGATTCCCAAGTTGGAAGATAGTTTCAAGTGTGTAATTGCCATGTACAAGTCAAATATGAGAGGCACTGGGAGTGAACTTGTTAAACCTTTTCCTATTCCACCATTTCTACTAAATTTGGCTCCTGCTCAAAGTCCCCACCTTAGGACATATAGAGAGTGGTTAGCCACAGCCATGGGATCTGAAAACCGACAGATTCCTACCCAAGCTGTGCATAGGTCGCCAAGTGAGGGTCCTAGGATTACTAAAAGAAAAAGAGGGGTTAGTGATGAAGGGACTTCTGAGCAGAGGAAAAGAAAATCAAAGAGAGTTGTTTTTGAACAAGAGAATGTTACTCCTGAACTTGATACTCCACCTACTTCTCAATCTACACCGAATATTCCTTCACAATCCACACCATCCTTCCATCAACACAATCTCCACCTGTCAGCTCGAAAGCCACCTTTTGGTCTATTAAAGGTATCAAAGAGGAAATCCAAAAAGAAACATAAGTCTTCTAGATCTGCAACTCATAGAGTTGAATCAAGTTCAACAGATTTGGATGAAACTATTGATGCCTCAGCTGAATTAGATGTTGAACAAACAACTCGTATAGTTGATAATGTGATTTCTGAGTTGGATTCTGCAAATGTTAGCACTGGAGATGATGTTGTGCAGGAGGAACACGGTGGGAATGAGGGAGGAGTTGAAAATGTAAGAGAGGTTGAGAGGTCCGGGTTAGGACAAGGGCAAAAAGAAAACGATGGCCCTCCGATAGTTGAAACAAATGTGTCTAGCCGGGATGACAACCCTAGGATAGAAGTCGAGAACTCCCCATTCTCGCTTGCACAAAACTCTCCTTGCCATTCTGACTCCTCACAACAGGAGTTAGTTTCAGAAATGCACGGGGATCAGCCACGATCACCACTCTCCTCATTTGGAGGATGAGAGTGTTGAAATAAGAGAGGATCAGCCCTACCTCTCGCCTTCATTTCGTGCACTTGAGTCTAGATCTCCTAGGTTCACGGATTCACAAGTTCAGTTGCGTACTGATGCCGGAACAAGCGGAGAGGGACCCACTTTGTGTGACCCTCAAGGACAGCTTGGAAATCCTGCCTTAGCTAACATCACGCCAACTTTAGCCGCAGGTAACAGTTCTTAAACCGAGACTAGGGACAGTATGAACGCCAAGGTGACACTGCTGTTCCTCTAGATCAACCTGAAACTGTATTAACGGTCATTCTCAGTGACGCCGGTGTTGTTAGAGGTGTTACCCAACAACAAGTCCCGGACAGTGATTTATCACAGTCTAGGACACAACCTGATTCTGGTTGCAAAGCCACTGAATCTGAAACTGCTGGTGAGGGTTTAACCCGAGGATCTGCAGGAAATCCTGAATCAGCTTCGCTGAAGAAGAAGAAGAAGAAGAAGAAGAAGAAGAAGAAGAAGAAGAAGAAGAAGAAGAAGAAGAAGAAGAAGAAGAAGAAGAAGAAGAAGAAGAAGAAGAAGAAGAAGAAGAAGAAGAAGAAGAAGAAGAAGAAGAAGAAGAAGAAGAAGAAGAAGAAGAAGAAGAAGAAGAAGAAGAAGAAGAAGAAGAAGAAGAAGAAGAAGAAGAAGAAGAAGAAGAAGAAGAAGAAGAAGAAGAAGAAGAAGAAGAAGAAGAAGAAGAAGAAGAAGAAGAAGAAGAAGAAGAAGAAGAAGAAGAAGAAGAAGAAGAAGAAGAAGAAGAAGAAGAAGAAGAAGAAGAAGAAGAAGAAGAAGAAGAAGAAGAAGAAGAAGAAGAAGAAGAAGAAGAAGAAGAAGAAGAAGAAGAAGAAGAAGAAGAAGAAGAAGAAGAAGAAGAAGAAGAAGAAGAAGAAGAAGAAGAAGAAGAAGAAGAAGAAGAAGAAGAAGAAGAAGAAGAAGAAGAAGAAGAAGAAGAAGAAGAAGAAGAAGAAGAAGAAGAAGAAGAAGAAGAAGAAGAAGAAGAAGAAGAAGAAGAAGAAGAAGAAGAAGAAGAAGAAGAAGAAGAAGAAGAAGAAGAAGAAGAAGAAGAAGAAGAAGAAGAAGAAGAAGAAGAAGAAGAAGAAGAAGAAGAAGAAGAAGAAGAAGAAGAAGAAGAAGAAGAAGAAGAAGAAGAAGAAGAAGAAGAAGAAGAAGAAGAAGAAGAAGAAGAAGAAGAAGAAGAAGAAGAAGAAGAAGAAGAAGAAGAAGAAGAAGAAGAAGAAGAAGAAGAAGAAGAAGAAGAAGAAGAAGAAGAAGAAGAAGAAGAAGAAGAAGAAGAAGAAGAAGAAGAAGAAGAAGAAGAAGAAGAAGAAGAAGAAGAAGAAGAAGAAGAAGAAGAAGAAGAAGAAGAAGAAGAAGAAGAAGAAGAAGAAGAAGAAGAAGAAGAAGAAGAAGAAGAAGAAGAAGAAGAAGAAGAAGAAGAAGAAGAAGAAGAAGAAGAAGAAGAAGAAGAAGAAGAAGAAGAAGAAGAAGAAGAAGAAGAAGAAGAAGAAGAAGAAGAAGAAGAAGAAGAAGAAGAAGAAGAAGAAGAAGAAGAAGAAGAAGAAGAAGAAGAAGAAGAAGAAGAAGAAGAAGAAGAAGAAGAAGAAGAAGAAGAAGAAGAAGAAGAAGAAGAAGAAGAAGAAGAAGAAGAAGAAGAAGAAGAAGAAGAAGAAGAAGAAGAAGAAGAAGAAGAAGAAGAAGAAGAAGAAGAAGAAGAAGAAGAAGAAGAAGAAGAAGAAGAAGAAGAAGAAGAAGAAGAAGAAGAAGAAGAAGAAGAAGAAGAAGAAGAAGAAGAAGAAGAAGAAGAAGAAGAAGAAGAAGAAGAAGAAGAAGAAGAAGAAGAAGAAGAAGAAGAAGAAGAAGAAGAAGAAGAAGAAGAAGAAGAAGAAGAAGAAGAAGAAGAAGAAGAAGAAGAAGAAGAAGAAGAAGAAGAAGAAGAAGAAGAAGAAGAAGAAGAAGAAGAAGAAGAAGAAGAAGAAGAAGAAGAAGAAGAAGAAGAAGAAGAAGAAGAAGAAGAAGAAGAAGAAGAAGAAGAAGAAGAAGAAGAAGAAGAAGAAGAAGAAGAAGAAGAAGAAGAAGAAGAAGAAGAAGAAGAAGAAGAAGAAGAAGAAGAAGAAGAAGAAGAAGAAGAAGAAGAAGAAGAAGAAGAAGAAGAAGAAGAAGAAGAAGAAGAAGAAGAAGAAGAAGAAGAAGAAGAAGAAGAAGAAGAAGAAGAAGAAGAAGAAGAAGAAGAAGAAGAAGAAGAAGAAGAAGAAGAAGAAGAAGAAGAAGAAGAAGAAGAAGAAGAAGAAGAAGAAGAAGAAGAAGAAGAAGAAGAAGAAGAAGAAGAAGAAGAAGATGAAAGTGTTATGGTAAATGAAGAAGAAGAATATGTTATTGAAAATGAGATTGTTGAATACGCTGAAGGAGAAGCAGATGTTGAAGCTGAAAAGGATAATGTGATCTTGGATCAACCTGAAACTGTATTAACGGTCATTCTCAGTGACGCCGGTGTTGTTAGAGGTGTTACCCAACAACAAGTCCCGGATAGTGATTTATCACAGTCTAGGACACAACCTGATTCTGGTTGCAAAGCCACTGAATCTGAAACTGCTGGTGAGGGTTTAACCCGAGGATCTGCAGGAAATCCTGAATCAGCTTCGCTGAATTTAGGTCACACCACAAGTGTGCAAACAACCCCCGGGTTGGTTTCACCATCTATTCCATCTAACACACAAACACAAAGAACACCAACACCAATTCAAATACCATCAACAACAACAAATCAAGAAACCAAAGATGATGCATGTGAACTTTTACTTGGTATTTTACGCTCAGAGGGTGATTTGTTGTCTATGACTGATCGGGGGGTGTTGAATGCATTAGAGTTAAGAGAAAGGGAACTTGCACATGAAAGACAAGTCAAGACTCTACAAGATCAAGTTCAAAAACAGAAAGCAGAGTATGATGCTAAGCTTGCTGCTTTTGAGTTACGATTGAAGGCTTTAGAATCTTGCCGACCGGCCTCGGTTACTTCTAGACGGGATGATCCTGATTCCGATGATTACCCCGAGGGGGAGAACCAAGGAGAGGGTCAAACGAATATTGAAAATACATCGGCAAGAGTTGAAGTAAATGTTGAAGATGTGGAGATGAGAGATAGAGCTCAAGGTGAAACTCAAGATGAAGTTGATAAGATGTTTAAAGAACTTGCTGTAAGACTTTCTGAAAGAAATAATGATGATGATCCAGAGGAGATTAATAGGATTTCAGAAGTTAGAAGAAAATTTGATGAAGTTTTTGGAGTTGATATTGGTGATGAAGAAGAAGAAGAAGATGAAAGTGTTATGGTAAATGAAGAAGAAGAATATGTTATTGAAAATGAGATTGTTGAATACGCTGAAGGAGAAGCAGATGTTGAAGCTGAAAAGGATAATGTGATCTTGGATGAGCCTGAGATAGTTGAGACTTCAGTGAATGTAGAAGCTGTTGATGAACCAATGTTTGAAGTTTTTCCAGATCTGGATTATTTTGAAACAGGTTCATCAAGCAGAAATGAAGCTGGAGGATCATCTATACCTGATGTCACAACTCCACAGAATTATACGTTTAATGACTTCAATAGCTTTGATGACTTAAGAAAGACTCCTGAAGCTGCTGCTCAGAATTTCAAGAAGTCTACATATAAACAAGTGTTAACTGAGGCAATCAGATCCGAAGAAGTTCTCCCTGATTATTTTCCAACTGAATGGACTGAAGAACGAAGAAGGTTTATTAATCGAGGATACTTCTTGAGGGACAAAGAAAGAATGGTTGCTCTCGGAGTTAAGCCAAAACAAGCTGCCATGAAGTCAAGATATCTGGAGGAAAGAGCATTTCCTATATTTTGTGGAGCTACAAAAGTTGCCAAAAGTGAGAGACCAGAGATTGATTCCATGTACAAGTTTAAGGAAGCAAGGCAAGTCGAAGATTATAAAGAGCTTCTTAAACTCACGAAGAAGTACAATCCCAAACTTCTTGAAGAACAAAGGAATCACAAAATTTTGGTACTGATCAGAGTAATTCTTATCAAGAGAGGTTCTATTTCTGTTCCATGCTTTCATGTGAAAAGAGAAAATGACAAGATTTACAGATTCACTGAAGCTCAGTTCAAGCTTTTGCCGGTTGATGACATAATCTTTCTCTACAATCATTTTCTGAATGCTATGCAAAGATACCGTGAAGACGTTATTGCTTTTGATGCTGTGAAAAGATACATGTCAAGCTGTATCCAATATGCTTCATTGGAAGACTTTCAGATTGGTTTCGAAGTTGTAAAGAGAAAGATTAATGTTCCTTATCCAGATCAAAGTCTTTACACTGCTGACATTGAAAAGCTAAGTATTGGTCATGTCATTGAAGAACCATCCTTTGGTGTTGTCTTTCTTAACAGTTGAAAGAAGAAGATTTTCATTCATATGGATGAACTTGCTTCTTATTCTGATGGAACTCTAGAGTTTTGCAAGAATGTCTTGGCATGCTTAAAAGAAGATGATCAAGATGCAAAGAAGAAGGAAGTATTTGATAAAGCAATCTCTAAGATTAATCAAAGACTTGAATACAGAGATAGCATCGGAATGATGAGAGAAGCCAAGAATGTTAAGAAGTCAAAGTATGTTGTTCGTCGAAGAGGTGGTTGCTGGATCAAGTATGAGCCTAGTCATCTTCCAGGACCACACAATATTCCTCCGAAAAACTTTGAAGGAAAAATGATAGTTCCAGATGATCGGCCTGAAGGAGATAACTGGTTCTGGCATCCAAACAAAGACAGACCTAATACAAGAGCTTGAAGACTTTCAAAGATTGGATATTTTTGACAAATCACTACTAAGGGGGAGATTGTTAGAAATATAATTTGTAGTAGTTGATTTGTTTCCTTTATGTAATTTGTACTTATATTGATAAGTTGTAAATATGGAAGGGGCATAGTGTAAATTGTATAGAAGTATATAAACCCCCTCCATTACCAAAATTGTAACCTTTTGACCCATAATACAAACTAATATTTCCCTTACACACACACTTTCTCTCTCTACTCTCTCACACCATAACCGCCATTAACACACACTAAAACACACACAAAAACTCAAATTCACATCTTACAATAAGTTTATAGAGCAACTGCCTTTTAGTATATTAAAAGAAAAGATTTTATGAAGAAATAAATTCGAAATAAAATGTTGAAATTTTTTTAATTAATTAAATTATGAAAATCTAAAACAAAATTCTCGAGTTGATAACTACAAATTGTAATAATTATAAATTAAGTATTTAATGAGGGTAAAAAGTGTAAATTATTGATAGAAAACAAAAAAGGGTAAATTAGTGAGATTGTTTCTACAAATATTAATATAAATATAATATACTAATATATTTGGATAATGATTATTAGAATTTTTAATTTACAATTAAATTAATAATGACATCATCAATTTCCAATTAGATAAAATCGAGAGCTATGATTGGTTAATAAGCTATTAGGTCAGTTGTCTTTTAGTATATACCAAAGTTATATATAAATCACATTTGATTGAGTATTGCATACAAGGTGTTTGATAAATGTCTAAACCAAAGTTTCTTATATATAAATCACATTTGTTACAATATTGCTTACAAGGTGTTTGATAAAATGTCTAAACCAAAGTTTCTTATATATAATTTAGAATCAAATCACATTTGATTGAGTATCGCATACAAGGTGTTTGATAAAATGTCTAAACCAAAGTTTCTTATATATAATTTAGAATCAAATCACATTTGATTGAGTATCGCATACAAGGTGTTTGATAAAATGTCTAAACCAAAGTTTCTTATATATAATTTAGAATCAAATCACATTTGATTGAGTATCGCATACAAGGTGTTTGATAAAATGTCTAAACCAAAGTTTCTTATATATAATTTAGAATCAAATCACATTTGATTGAGTATCGCATACAAGGTGTTTGATAAAATGTCTAAACCAAAGTTTCTTATATATAATTTAGAATCAAATCACATTTGATTGAGTATTGCATACAAGGTGTTTGATGGAATGTCTAAACCAAAGTTTCTTATATATAATTTAGAATCAAATCACATTTGATTGAGTATTGCATACAAGGTGTTTGATGGAATGTCAAAACCAAAGTTTGATAATGATTATTAGAATTTCGAATTTACAATTAAATTAATAATGACATCATCAATTTCCAATTAGATAAAATCGAGAGCTATGATTGGTTAATAAGCTATTAGGTCCGTTGTCTTTTAATATATATAAAGATAAAGATACATCAAAGTCAAAACATGCATTAAACCTACATATCTAAACTTGTCAATGTTAATTACATAGATAATTTTTTTAAGACCGAACAACCGAAGCAATAATCATTTTAAGTTTTTAACCACATAATATATTGTGATATTTGCATTAAATAGACACAAATTTTACAGGAATCTGTAAAATTTTGAAAACAAGTATAAGAAGATTATTTAAAAATTAAACATTTTTTTTATTTTAATCGATTATTAAAGCTCGTTACACGCGTTAACATTCGAGGGACATTTTATATTTCATGATACTTGTACTTACACTTAGATTTCTAGATATGGGAAAAAGTGATAATTGATTTCTATAATTGATGAAAATCAAAAATTACTTTCTATTATCAATAGTTTTCAAACTTAATTTGCTAGATTTGAAAATTCACACAAAGTTAGTCACTATTTTAAGCAAAACCATAACATATTCAACCACGCTAATGGAAGTGACTTGATGTTTGAGTAGAGAATATTCGAAAGCACATGTGTCCATATTAAGGTTTTGGTTGGATTGGTTTGTATGTTTTTGTACATGATAAGAAGATAGAGGTTAGATTCTACGGTAACTAATGCAGGGTGGTTTGTTCAAATGAAACCTTAATTTTTCTTGGATCTCAAGGGCTTAATCTTAGCCCTTGGATCATTCACATCAATGGTTGAGATTAACACTTACCTCCTAATTAAAAATAAAACATAGAGGGGTATTATTGTAAATTTGCTAAATAAAACAAAATTCTTCCTCCTTTCCCTTTCCTTTCCTCCTGATGGACACACACAAAAACACACAGATACACACAAACACACACTCTCTCCCTCTCTCCTCTCCACAGGCGACGACAACAACCACCACCACCGCTTCCGCCGTCATCTCGCGCTCCCCCTCTTTGTGGATCTCCATCTCAAACCACTAGCAACAACAACAAATGGATGATGATGTTTTAGATATTATTAGATTGATATTTTATGTAGTTTATGTTTTTTTATATAAAAATGGATAAACAAACCATTTTTATGCATGATTTGTAGTTTTTTTTTCTATTATTTTTGTTTTTTCATATGATAAGAAGTTGTATCTTTGGTTGTTGTTGTTTAAAATTTTATAATGAGTTTTGCCCACAAAGTGTTTGATGAAATGTCTAAACCAAAGTGTATGTACTAAATCAAATTTGATTATATACGTATTTACTGATTATACAGCCAATCATACTTGATTGTACATAGATCTATTCTAAAATTTGAATTTGTTAAATTTTATTAGTTATTTAATTGACTTTGTTGTTTGGTACAATATTGCTTACAAGGTGTTTGATAAAATGTCTAAACCAAAGTTTCTTATATATAATTTAGAATCAAATCACATTTGATTGAGTATCGCATACAAGGTGTTTGATGGAATGTCAAAACCAAAGTTTGATAATATGATTTAATCACCATTATGATTTTGAAAAAAATTTGATAATGTGATTTAATCACTTGATTATGTATATAGATTTTTAGAGATTTGTGTTTTGTAACTTTGTGTGTGCAATCAAATTTGATTTTGTATTGAGTTTTTAGTTACCTGTGTGTTTGTGACTATATGTCTAAATCAAATTTGATTAGATACGTACAGTGTCAAAACCTATACAAAATCAAATTTGATCTGATACGTACAGTGTCAAAAAGCTATACAAAATCAAATTTGATTTTATGCATACATTTAGAAAATCAAATGGAGATGCATACATTTACAAAAATCAAATTTGATTTTATGCATACATTTAGAAAAATCAAATTTGATCTATATCAAGACACCTATACAAAATCAAATTTGATTTTATTCGTACAGTTTGAAAAAGCTATTCAAAATCAAATTTGATTTTATGTATACATTTAGAAAAACAAATGGAGTCCATACCAAGAAACCTATACAAAATCAAATTTGATTTCATGCATACATTTAGAAAAATCAAATTTGATTTTATTCGTACAGTTTGAAAAAGCAATTGAAAATCAAATTTGATTTTATGCATACATTTACAAAATCAAATTTGATTTTATGCATACATTTAGAAAAACAAAATGAATCTATATCAAGAAACCTATACAAAATCAAATTTGATTTTATTCGTACAGTTTGAAAAAGCTATTCAAAATCAAATTTGATTTTATGCATACATTTGGAAAAACAAATTTGATTTTATTCGTACAGTTTGAAAAAGCAATTGAAAATCAAATTTGATTTTATGCATACATTTACAAAATCAAATTTGAGTATGTATACTCTCATATATCTTATTCTGATTTGTTAAATATTTGTTGTAGATGATGTAAATGTCACTTTGTTGGAATTGAAAGGGAAGAAGAAAGGTAGTTCAACTAAGAATGTTGAATTGCCTGTTAAATCTGCTAAAAGGCCAAGGGTTTCAAAGAAGAAGCAGATTAAATTTTGTTGATTGTGGCGTGTTTCTTATGCGTCACATGGATTGTTTCAATGGCCAAAATGAAAAGAATTGGGACTGTGGCATTCCAAAAGAGGCTGAAGGCCAAGATGAAGAGTTGTTCAATTTGAGGATATGGTATGATGAAAAGATTATGAGACATAAAGCTAACGTTCTCGCAACACTGATGGAAGAAGAGGCGTTATCGTTTGGAAGTGATCAGGGTGTGAGAAAGATAAGAAAGGCTTTTCAGGAATTAAAATCTAAAAGTCAAGCTGAAAAGAAATGAAGAGTGTGTCTTGTGTAGAATGTGTTTGGAAGCTTTGGTAACTTTGAATGAAGTATGCGTTGTGTAGAAAGTTTTCATGAATCACCTTTGGTAACTTTGAATGAAGTATGTGTTGTTAAAAATGATTCAAGTAGACTGATTTATGAAATGTTTCATTTTGTTCTTTATCTTGAAATCAAATTAATTTGTTTTGCTAACTTTGAATGAAGTATGTGTTGTTAAGAATGGTTATAATAGACCGATTTATGAAAATCAAATTTGATTTGATACGTACAGTGTGAAAAAGTATACAAAATCAAATTTGATTTTATGCATACATTTAGAAAAACAAATAGAGTCTATATCAATAAACCTATACAAAATCAAATTTGATTTTATTCGTACAGTTTGAAAAAGCTATTCAAAATCAAATTTGATTTTATGCATACATTTAGAAAATAAATGAAGTCCATATCAAGAAACCTATACAAAATCAAATTTGATTTTATGCATACAGTGTCAAAAGGCTACACAAAATCATATTTGATTTTATGCATACATTCAGAAAAACAAATAGAGTCCATACCAAGAAACCTATACAAAATCAAATTTGATTTGATACGTACAGTGTCAAAAAGCTATACAAATTCAAATTTGATTTAATGTATACATTTAGAAAAACAAATGGAGTCCATACCAAGAAACCTATACAAAATCAAATGATCATACAAAATATACAAGTTTATAAATAATGGCTTATGTAATAAATTAAAAACACAAAAATATATACATATACATATATACATACGGCACACACATACACATACTTGGACACAAATAATTAACTTATACTTACAAACAAACACATATTACTCTTACAAAATAACAACATATTTACATATACATATTACATACCTTTATATATTATAAAAAAAAAAGAAAGTAAACCCTTCATTTTCCCCCCCATAAGGCCGGCCCCCCTTCCCCCCCCCCCTTTAACACACACAACTCCCCATTTCAATTCTTCCTTTACTCCTTTTCTTGTAACTCTCACTTTTCACACACACTTCACACATACATCTATTTCTCTCTCAAAAACTCTTCCTTCTCCCTCTTTCTCTTCTCCCTTTTACGGCCCAAACAAAGCAAAAAAAGAGAGCAAAACAACCAATCTAAACATATTAATAATAAGGGTTTTAGGCTAGATTATTAAAGGGTTAATTCAAGCTAAGGTTTAAGGGTGTTTTGAAAGCAATAAAAAGGGTATTTTTGGGGTTGAAGGCCACGATTTTCTGCCCATTTTTCATCATCAAAACCGAGCTCAAGAGGGTATAAATCTTCATCCTTTTTACTAGATTTAATCTTGTTCTTGTTTATATTCAAAGGTTTTATCAAAAGTTTATGTTTTCTTCTTGTTTTCTTTGTAATACACACTTGATGAGGGCAAAGTTGATAGGATCTTTCTCCTCATGCACATGCATGTCGAAATCTATGAGAAAGATCCAAGGATTCAACAAGTTTAAGACCCAAAAGTGTTGTTATAGATTAAGTAGCTTTTAAAGTGATTTTTCCTTTGAAAGATGGATATGTTCTTGCATATTATGATGAATATATTTCTGGATTTTTCATTAAAAAGGTGTTTTTATATTGTTGGATGTGAGATCTATAAAAGTTTGTATTAAAAAGTGTTGATTTGAATGCATGCATGTTAGATTTAAGAAAGTTGGATCTTTTGTTGGATTATGAGATGGATATGGACTTGTTATAAGTGAAAAATATGTTAATCTTGATGTTAATATTCTGGAAAAATTAATGAAATAACAAAGAGACAAAGCTTGGACCAAAACTAGTGAAAATAAGCTAGAAATCACAAACCGAAAACATGCAAAAAGCTATTTTGAGCACACACTTGCACCATAATCAAAGGACAAGAAAAATATCTTAAACTTACTGGAAATAAGTTATTTCAAAAGTATAAAACTCAAGTCATTTGGTTCATGACAATGATAAGCTCAAAAATCACCTTTTCGGGTCAAATAATCACTAACCGAAAGCACTAAATTGCACATATCACACCACCACCACTATCACGACTTGGAACACCAAAATATGATGAACTTTCTGGAAATAATGAAACAAGAATGAAAATCCTTTTTGAAGCACTTTAATTGCTTAAGAAATGTGGCTAAAATCACTATTTCGGTAAACGATTTTTTAGCTTAAAGTCCTCAAAATAAGCAAGACACAAGAGAGGTTGAATTGATATGAATTTTTATTGATAAAAGTTGCCTAAAAGGGCCTGAGATTTTAGCCAAAATGTTGTGTGGTGATTTCTAAGGATTTCCATAATTTATTGAATTTAAATGGTAATTAAAAGACATATAAATCAATAAATAAATTATGTAGATCATGAATTTGGTTTAATCTTCATAACCAATGGTAAAAATAACTAAAACCTACTGGAGACAAATAATTAAAAGCCAAGAAGCAAGTGTTACTCAATTTTAAGGTGAACAATTAATTAAAAATCACTAATTAATCACTATTATTAAACTTACTGGAAATAAGTTATTTCAAAAGTATAAAACTCAAGTCATTTGGTTCATGACAATGATAAGCTCAAAAATCACCTTTTCGGGTCAAATAATCACTAACCGAAAGCACTAAATTGCACATATCACACCACCACCACTATCACGACTTGGAACACCAAAATATGATGAACTTTCTGGAAATAATGAAACAAGAATGAAAATCCTTTTTGAAGCACTTTAATTGCTTAAGAAATGTGGCTAAAATCACTATTTCGGTAAACGATTTTTTAGCTTAAAGTCCTCAAAATAAGCAAGACACAAGAGAGGTTGAATTGATATGAATTTTTATTGATAAAAGTTGCCTAAAAGGGCCTGAGATTTTAGCCAAAATGTTGTGTGGTGATTTCTAAGGATTTCCATAATTTATTGAATTTAAATGGTAATTAAAAGACATATAAATCAATAAATAAATTATGTAGATCATGAATTTGGTTTAATCTTCATAACCAATGGTAAAAATAACTAAAACCTACTGGAGACAAATAATTAAAAGCCAAGAAACAAGTGTTACTCAATTTTAAGGTAAACAATTAAGTAAAAATCACTAATTAATCACTATTATTAAATTAATGGAAAAATACACAAATAATTATATAAAACATAAAATCATAAGTTAAAAAGCATAAAAATCAGAATATAACTCAACTATAATTATTCATAATTTATAAAGATAAATATGGAACTTAAAAGTATTTTTAAGGAATTATTTAATTAATAAATCAATAAAATGAATAAATAATTAATTAAATAATATTAAATTAAATAAAAACTTATAAATCAGAAAATATTCACAAAAATGAATATTACTAAGTAACTAATGACAAGTATCATAAATAAGCAAAGCACACAATGGAAACCATGACAATCAAAGCCAAGATACCGAAATTCCAACAATGCGAAATTACGTATAGTGAGAAAATGACTTTCTCCATCAAATATCTTCCAACCAAACACACTTTAACTCCATAAACTAATAACAACCAAAGAAGGGCAAGTCTACTAGTATACATCTCATGATCTAGCTCACTAGTTCATGTCACGCGAACTTACGTCGTGAATATATACATTATGGTTTAGGCTTGCTTGAGGCGCAATAAATCTAGGCGAAGGACTCGCGTTTGATCAGCCCATTTCACTCTCAAATCAAGTGAGTCATAGCCCCCTTTCAAACTCTTTTACGTGTTTTACTTACGGGGTGAAAAGCATGATTAATTAAATTGACTTTCTTTTATGAAAATGCTACATTGAATGAACGATGATTATGATATGGGAATTATATTGTATGTTCAACGTGTTATATATTATATGATGAGCTTGAGTACTGTCAAACTGTTTCACCTCGGTACACTACTATTAACCCTTCGAGAGGCCTGTAGTTTGAGAGTTGCGCAGCTAGGACTTGTCCCCTCACCCAACGAGTAACGGTGGGATGTTTGGTTTGCCTTTGTGGCGACCTTCATTGCCAGTCCGACCACGCGGTGCTCTAACTACTATATCAGTGGTCATGCCACGCCCCCTTATATTATTTGGTCGTCTCCATGGCACGACCTATTCATTATTATTGCACATGATTGACGGCATGTGCTTCTTATTATCTTGGACATAACCGGTTTTAGTAGTGGCTTAAGCACAAACTCATCAAATTATGCCTTTGGCCAAGTGTTATTGATATCATCTATGGTTGGTTATTATAGATTGAACATACGGTTTGGGCATGGAGACTATGATGAAATTCTTGGAAATCTTATGACATATTTCTTCTTAAATCATATCGAATGAATACTTGTTTGTAGTATAAACCTATGAACTCACTCAACTCTCGTAGTTGACACTTTATCTTCATGCTTTTCAGGTGTAGAGCAGTAACCTAGTACTTGACCGCCTCTTGGATATTGTGTTTGTTTTTATGCTTGACGGATGTAATGCAAACATTTGGTCTTTTGGTTATGGATTTGGTTATGTAATGATTGTTAAACGTGAACTTGAACTTGTAATCTTTTGGGAGTTGAATGTCATTTGAAACTTTATGTTGATGTTTTCTACTTAATCTTTTGTACCATGTCGTTCTGTGGCATCTCGTGTTTCCGCCCTAGATTTTATGCATACATTTAGAAAAACAAATGGATCCATATCAAGAAACATTTACAAAATCAAATTTGATTTTATGCATACATTTAGAAAAACAAATGGATCCATATCAAGAAACATTTACAAAATCAAATTTGATTTTGCACGTCCCTCCCCTACAACATAAATTTTATTTTATACTACAAATTATATAAAACATAAAATCATAAGTTAAAAAGGCATAAAAATCAGAATATAACTCAACTATATTTATTCATAATTTATAAAGATAAATATGGAACTTAAAAGTATTTTTAAGGAATTATTTAATTAATAAATCAATAAAATGAATAAATAATTAATTAAATAATATTAAATTAAATAAAAACTTATAAATCAGAAAATATTCACAAAAATGAATATTACTAAGTAACTAATGACAAGTATCATAAATAAGCAAAGCACACAATGGAAACCATGACAATCAAAGCCAAGATACCGAAATTCCAACAATGCGAAATTACGTATAGTGAGAAAATGACTTTCTCCATCAAATATCTTCCAACCAAACACACTTTAACTCCATAAACTAATAACAACCAAAGAAGGGCAAGTCTACTAGTATACATCTCATGATCTAGCTTACTAGTTCATGTCACGCGAACTTACGTCGTGAATATATACATTATGGTTTAGGCTTGCTTGAGGCGCAATAAATCTAGGCGAAGGACTCGCGTTTGATCAGCCCATTTCACTCTCAAATCAAGTGAGTCATAGCCCCCTTTCAAACTCTTTTACGTGTTTTACTTACGGGGTGAAAAGCATGATTAATTAAATTGACTTTCTTTTATGAAAATGCTACATTGAATGAACGATGATTATGATATGGGAATTATATTGTATGTTCAACGTGTTATATATTATATGATGAGCTTGAGTACTGTCAAACTGTTTCACCTCGGTACACTACTATTAACTCTTCGAGAGGCCTGTAGTTTGAGAGTTGCGCAGCTAGGACTTGTCCCCTCACCCAACGAGTAACGGTGGGATGTTTGGTTTGCCTTTGTGGCGACCTTCATTGCCAGTCCGACCACGCGGTGCTCTAACTACTATATCAGTGGTCATGCCACGCCCCCTTATATTATTTGGTCGTCTCCATGGCACGACCTATTCATTATTATTGCACATGATTGACGGCATGTGCTTCTTATTATCTTGGACATAACCGGTTTTAGTAGTGGCTTAAGCACAAACTCATCAAATTATGCCTTTGGCCAAGTGTTATTGATATCATCTATGGTTGGTTATTATAGATTGAACATACGGTTTGGGCATGGAGACTATGATGAAATTCTTGGAAATCTTATGACATATTTCTTCTTAAATCATATCGAATGAATACTTGTTTGTAGTATAAACCTATGAACTCACTCAACTCTCGTAGTTGACACTTTATCTTCATGCTTTTCAGGTGTAGAGCAGTAACCTAGTACTTGACCGCCTCTTGGATATTGTGTTTGTTTTTATGCTTGACGGATGTAATGCAAACATTTGGTCTTTTGGTTATGGATTTGGTTATGTAATGATTGTTAAACGTGAACTTGAACTTGTAATCTTTTGGGAGTTGAATGTCATTTGAAACTTTATGTTGATGTTTTCTACTTAATCTTTTTGTACCATGTCGTTCTGTGGCATCTCGTGTTTCCGCCCTAGTCGGGGTGTTACACGGCTAACCCTCGGCCTTCAAACCCTAAACCCTAGAGCGGTGGTCGAAGGCCCCGTTGTCATGATTCACCTATGAATCAAATTTGATTTTGCACGTCCCTCCCCTATTACATCCCGCTCTAGGGTTTAGGGTTTGAAGGTCGAGGAGGCTAACCCTTGGCCTTCAAACCCTAAACCCTAGAGTGGGAACCCTCACCCTTTTAGGGTTTTAGAATGCGTCCTTCCCCCGAAAGGGTGCCCTTTTTAGGGTTTTAGAATGCGTCCCTCCCCGACGATAACAAGCTCTAGGGTTTGGGGTTTGAAGGTCGAGGGTTAGCTAACCCTCGACCTTCAAACCCTAAACCCTAGAGCGGTGGCCGAAGGCCCCGTTGTCATGATTCCCCCTCCGAATCAAATTTGATTTTGCACGTCCCTCCCCTATTACATCCCGCTCTAGGGTTTAGGGTTTGAAGGTCGAGGAGGCTAACCCTTGGCCTTCAAACCCTAAACCCTAGAGTGGGAACCCTCACCCTTTTAGGGTTTTAGAATGCGTCCTTCCCCCTGAAAGGGTGCCCTTTTTAGGGTTTTAGAATGCGTCTTTACCTGTCAAACCTAAACCCTAGAGCGGTGGCCGAAGGCTCCGTTGTCTTGATTTCCCTTCCGAATCAAATTTGATTTTATGCATACATTTAGAAAAACAAATAGAATCCATATCGAAACCAATACAAAATCAAATTTGATTTTATGCATACAGTGTCAAAAAGCTATACAAAATCATATTTGATTTTATGCATACATTTAGAAAAACAAATGGATTCCATATCAAGAAACATTTACAAAATCAAATTTGATTTTATGCATACAGTGTCAAAAAGCTATACAAAATCATATTTGATTTTATGCATACATTTAGAAAAACAAATAGAATCCATATCATGAAACCTAAACAAAATCAAATTTGATTTGATACGGTCAGTGTTAACAAGCTATACAAAATCAAATTTGATTTTATGCATACATTTAGAAAAACAAATGGAGTCCATATCAAGAAACTTTTACAAAATTAAATCTGGAACAGAACTAAACACAATTGATCATATTTCACAACCAAATTTGATTTGTCAAACAAGAACACAATCTGTAGACAAATGATCAACCAATGTAAATTATCATCTAAGTATAAAATCTGTAAACATCTAAAATTTATTTATTTCTAATCATGTATAATAAAGAAAAAATTGCTTGTCTAGTTGTTTGCAACTCCTTTAGTATCCATGTTTTCATCTACTTTTTGTTTCTTCATTTCACATATCCTGCTGTTGTGACTCGTACCTCTGCACTTGCTGCAATTTCTCCGACAGTTTTCAAGTGTTCCATAGTTTTTTCCAAACACTGGTTGTCGTTTATAATCAACTATTGGCACAAAATCCTGCGATCCATCTGGTGTTTGAAATGTTTGTGTAAAATTTGTTTTAGGTGTTTTTTTCAGCACAGGAACTGTATGAAAATATTCATGTCAAAAACAATAATCAGCATAACAAGTATGAAAATATATATAAAATAAAATTTGATTCTTATAGAAAACAACATATTGCAATGCAAAATCAAATTTTATTGTACACCGATAAACTTACAAAAACACATATACCTTGAAACGTACAAAGCTACACTTAATCAAATTTGATTTTAGGCATAAAACCTACACAAACACAGATATCTTAAAAACTACAAAGCTGCACATAATCAAATTTGATTTTAAGCATAAAACTACACAAACATAGATACGTAAAGCATACATAATCACATTTGATTCTAAACATAAAGTATCGCACATACATGTAGTTAAAATCTTCAAAGCTCAACATAATCAAATTTGATTTTAAGCATAAAACTACACAAACACAGATACCTTAAAAACTACAAAGCTGCACATAATCAAATTTGATTTTAAGCATAAAACTACACAAACATAGATACGTAAAGCTTACATAATCAAATTTGATTGTAAACATAAAGTATCGCACATACATGTAGTTAAAATCTTCAAAGCTCAACATAATCAAATTTGATTCAATATATAAAATTACGCAGATTGATATAGTTAAAATCCAATCAAATGTGATTGGATACAACATCATAAAACTAAGTGAATAAAATGTGATTTAAGAAATAAACTACAGTAATCTAATGTGATTTAATACAACAACAACAACATACAATCAAATGTAATTCAGTACATATACAACTATGAATACATATATAATCAAATGTGATTCAGTGCATAAACTTTGGTTTAGGCATTTTATCAAACACCTTGTAAGCAATATTCCATCAAACAACAAATTCAATTGAATAACTAATAAAATCTCACAAATTCAAATGTTATTACAAATTTAATCACATGTAATTCGTATTCACTAAAATCTTCCTTGCAATTAACATCTTCGGGATCAGTTGACGATGACGGAGATGTGATTGAACTTGATTAAGATCAGTATGAGGTAGAAGACTGTAAGTCCCCTGGTACGGATCGTTAATAGCTTGCTTCAGTTATCTTGAGGTGCGGAATCCCTCACTATAACTTGGTGATCAACAATAAGCCCCTAGATCACCTGCTGCCTCGCAGATCTTCTTCGGGCTAGCGGAACAACCTTTGACGACTATAACCTGCAATACCTGCTTGATATTTCAACAAATGTTCAACCCTAAACTCTGTTAGGGTTCAGTTTATATAGGGATCACCTGACATGGGCTTCAGCGAGTCGGCCTCGCAAATCCAGCCCAGCCCGTCACTAATGCGAGGTCGCATTCTGTGATTGGCCTCATATTTGACCCTGCAAATACGGAGTCGTATTCCCTATGTGAAATGCGAGGTCGCATTCTGTGATTGGCCTCATATTTGACCCTGCAAATACGGAGTCGTATTCCCTATGTGAAATGCGAGGTCGCATTCTGTGATTGGCCTCATATTTGACCCTGCAAATACGGAGTCGTATTCCCTATGTGAAATGCGAGGTCGCATTCTGTGATTGGCCTCATATTTGACCCTGCAAATACGGAGTCGTATTCCCTATGTGAAATGCGAGGTCGCATTTCACACTTAGCAGATTTATTACATATTCAATACTTCAACTTAATCTAGTATTCTATGCATAATACTAAGTTCATTAATGACAATCACATTACAAAGACATATAACAATATAAGCCTAAACAATCTAGACTGCTATTGACATAGATGTGCACTTACAGACTCCCCCTTGGCAATAGCTTCTAGACGTTAACATACCTATGTCTTTGTCTTGTCTTTGTCATCAATCTACTTCCTCTGCTTTTTCTTCTTGCTCCTGCTCTGCTCCTTCTCGGTCTCAGTCTCAGTCTCACTCTCGAAATCAGAATCTGACTCTGACTCTGAAGGAGTATGAGTCAACCCTAACCTTTCTTTCTCTTGATCCCACATAGATCCTGGATCATAATAATAATCCGAAATCTCTGCCCTAGCTCTCATATGAGCTTGTGGATCATAACCCAATCTCTTCTCCAGTCTATGCACAATTACAGGATGCAAATCTGACTCGGTAGAAGTGTTATTGGTAGAGTCGGTCTTGGTAGACTCACTATCCTGAGCACTAGCATCTTTATTTTCAAGAGCAACAACAGCAGATTGCCCTACCAAACCCTTATCCTTATCTAATCAATCAACGTCAACATCTTCTGTAAGGAGTTTGGTTTGAGGTGCATCAGACTCAACTATCATCTTCAACTCTGTGACAACCAGTTCTTGAGTCTGTGGAGCTTCAGAAACTGCCTTGCCAGCAACACCAGCCTGGCTAGACTCCCCTTGAGTCTCTGTTCTCAAACTAGAAACTTCTCCTAGTTCCTGAGTAGCTCTAGCAGCATCTGGATCTTCATTCTGATCATCATCATGCCCTGCTTTAGCCAGCTCATCACCTCTGCAACCTAAGCTGTCTCTCCCAGCTCTAACCTTGAGATAGTTATCGATGAGCTCATGCAGTTTTTCTTCGGAGATCTTGACTCCCTTCTTCAATGCATCTGCCATCCTGATAACCTTCTCATCTAGAGTCAAATACTTCTTATACATACTGGACACTACCACCTCGGCCTTCTCCAGCTTATCTTCCAGAATCTTATTCTTGTCACTAACAACCTTAAGATCACCAGCTAAACGAGTGATCAAACCTCTCATCTCATTCATCTGTCTCTGCAGATTATCAAGATTAGTTTCTTCACTTGTTTGTCGTTGTGGTTGTGGCTGTGTAGTCTCAAGAACAGTAACAACTGGCACACTTTGTGAACCACCAGTAGCAGCAGAAGTCTCTTGTTCCCTGACAAGTCTAGTTCTCTTTGGCACAGGCTGCTCTGGCACCCAATCTTCATCCGTTTCTCTCCTTCTTCTTCCTTGAGCTGCCTCAGTAGGTTTAGGAACCATCTTACATCCAACTCTGATGAATGCATGAGATCTGTAAAGATCTTCATCACCATCACTGCTAGAATCATCATCAGAATGGATAGAAGGCTCTCTGTCTGCTTGAACATCAGTAACAGCCTTTCCTCCACCTTCAGCATTCACACCAGATCCACTAGCTTGACCCGCTCTGACCTACTAGCTTCTTCAGTACCAGACCCACTAGCTCTAGCTGCTTCAGAACCAACTACATAATCATCTATATCTCGGTCAAGGTCTATATCTACTAGGTCATCAACATTAGAATTGTACCTTTGCACTTGAGCAATATCACCCTCTGGATCAGCCATTTGCTCCAATAAATCATCTACAATCTCAGGATTGGCTCCAGGTTGGTTTATCACATCATCTGCAACCTGTACAACAACTTCAAGCTCTTCTGGTGCATCTTCCTGAACTACTACGTCATGTAACTGCTCAACATTCTCAGCAGCTTCACCATCCTCTGGCTGAGGCCCTTCATAAGCTGATATGACCCCATCAGTAGGTGCCACGTAGTTGGCATTAACGATTGCACCAAATAATGCTACATCTTGAGCATTTGGATCATTAGGATACCTGCGGCGAAACTCTTCATAGCCACGTGTGATGATAGAACTCACTTGCTTCACTTCTCCTACAACAGGTAAATTCGGAAGTCTAGCATTGACGATCATCATCACAATCCTAGGATACATCAAAAACCTTCTCTTTCCTGTGGTTGTGATCTGTTTCTTCATCTCATCGAAAAAGAATTTAGAGAAACTGTATGGCTTGTTAAATACCAAGCCCACCATCTGTGCTTGGGCTTCCTGGTTCAACGTATCATAACCAGACTTCTTGTTGCTTAAACTAACCAGCAACACATGCGCAAGATACCTCCACCTGCCATAAAAACCCTTCTTGAACAGAGTTTTACTTGACATATCTGCAGCAAACCCCATTCTTCTGAAAGCACCTTGAATGACTTCATATCTGAACTTGGTGAGACCTGTAACACCACCTTCTTGTTCAACTGTGCCCAGATTAAGAATGTTAACGAGGTCAGCAGCTGTGAACTGTATCTGCTGCCCAGCAACTATGGTATGAAAGATATACACATCTCCTGCCTTCACACAATCAGCATTATTCCAGAAATCTCTGAGATAATCTAAATATATAACTGGAGAATGTGTAAGAACATGATGAATCCTTGATCTTCTGAAGAAGGCAAATATCTCGTGATAATAAGCCGTTCCTTCCTGATTATCATCGAAGTTCATCACATAATTATGACCTGCTATGAAATTTCTTGCCATTTCTGTAATCAATAACAAATAATTAATTACTCAAATAGACATAAAAATTCATATGCATAACATACACAACTAAAATTATCCCGGTAATTTAGTCAAAAGCATAAATTATCCCTGTAATTTACAACATAACATAAATTATCTCTGTAATTTAGTTAAACATCAATTAACTCATTTTCAAATATTTATAAACTTTTGAAAATCTGTTAAATTAACTTAAATTATCTCTGCAATTAAGTTAAAGATAAATTAACTCATTTTCAAATATTTATAAGGATAAACTTTTGAAAATCTGTTAAGTCAAAATACGAGGTCGTATCCCTGTACGAGGTCGTATTTCAAGGTCAAAATACGGTCAACCAAACTCTAAAATACGAGGTCGTATTTTCCAATTTGGCCACGTATTAGTCCATGGTCGTAAATCGGCATCGTATTTCGAAAGTCAAACCGGTCAAAATAAATTGACATTTACGAGGTCGCAAATCTGGGCTAGCAAAACCCCAAATGCGAGTCCGTCGCACTGTTCATCTTCCCCAACACGAAATCGTGATTTACCCAACCAAAACTGGTAAAAATTGTTTCTTTATACTCGTATTCAAACGATAAAGATACCCCAACCCTTATTTTTAACCAAAACATCAAAATCGAATGAAAATTGAAAAACCTAGTTCGAAAATTTCGAACTCTATTTTCTTGATTTTCTTGTTGCATGGTTAACTATAGGACGATTAGATAGTATACCTAGATTCAGTATTTCACGAGGATCACAAATATATCACTCAAAAACACTTGATCTAATTGTATATATCAAATCTCAAACGGGGTAGCAAAGTCGTATTTTCGGGGTCGTAAAGCTCTGAAATCGATTTTAATTTTGTGAGGTCGTATCAGGGTTAAATTGGGTTATATACCCACTCGACCCGAATGGGCTTGGGTCAACCCGGCCCATCTAATTACGAGGTCGTAATTAAACTTGGCCCAATTCGACCAATTGCGAGGTCGCATTCTGCCATATTCAATTACGAGGTAGTAAATACCTCCTGCACACTTTAAAATCAAAATTTCGTCAAAGTTTCTGAATAATTGATCAACGATTACCACGAATTTCCTGGAAATATGAAAATTTAAAATCAAAATTTCGTCAAAGTTTCTGAATAATTGATCAACGATTACCACGAATTTCCTGGAAATATGAAAATTTAAAAGATCAAACCTGTAGACTTCCAATTTTCATCTTTTCCTCGATCTTCATCTTAACCTGAAAAGTTAATAAACTTACACAAAATTCTTTAACTTTTCAACGATCAATCTTTCCAAAACTTTCAAATTTAGCTTTCCCGAATCTGTACCACTTGCAACAATCCATATTTCTAACCAGTTATAAAATTGATTCTTCATTCTTATACCTCCCCCTCAATTTTATGACTAGGAAGTATAACGATGACTAATCATAATAACAACCATCATTCTTATGTACTCCCCCTCAATTTATGACTAGGAAGTATAACGATGACTAATCATAATAACAACCATCATTCTTATGTACTCCCCCTCAATTTATGACTGGGATACATAACTATGATAGAACAAAATATTGATTAAATACATCATATTCTTATGAAAACACAATTGACTAGGTACTCCTCCTCAATTTATGACATGTTTTCATAACTATATGATCTAAATAATCAATGCTTAAGTCTTTCACATTCATATATGTTTCTATATCTAAGGTAGCAAAGACCTTTCATATTCAAACAATATATCTATGTCTAAGGCATAAAATATTAACTATGTAGTCTTTCACATTCAAACATGACATTTCTATGTCTAAGGCATAATATAGTCAATAACCTTTCATATTCACTTAACGTCTATGACTAAGATTTTCTTAATCTTCTTCATTCACATTAAGTCTATATCTAAGATCTTAATAATTCTACATTCACATTATGTCTATGTCTAAGATTTTAATAATCTTCTACATTCACTTAATGTCTATGTCTAAGGTTTTATTAACATAGTTGATAATCTTTCATATTAAAATAAAATTATTTCTATATCTAAGATCTTCAACTAGAAAAACATTGAGCATTGGCTACCTCATATTCTAGACCTTGCCTGATAGCAATGTTTTTAATAGCTCAGAATATTGCTCAGAAATCCTTATTTTAGATTGACTTTTCTGCAAATACACTGAAAACGAATTTCGAGACAACAAAATTTTAATTGCTATACCCGAAACTCGATCTTCTGAAACTTCAGATTTGAAAGACAAACTTCAAACTCTCTGTATCGTCATAATAATCAACTAATGCACCATAGCTTGTTGTAGTTCTCCCCCTCAACGATAAATCCCTCCGAATTAAGCATATGCAATCTTCCTTCTTGGATATATTGCTCGAGTCCCTGTTCGCCTTGCATAACCGGCATATAATAGAGAGGTAGAATTTCCAACAATCAATCCTGAACTAGTTGACTCCCATGAAAACCAGAAACTTTGAAACTTGAATCACAACCTTCAGGAACATGGAACTTGTTTCATAAGCAATCTAAATCATGTCTCGAAGTCTTAATGTCTTGAAGATATGGAGACATATATAAATCATTGTGCTTCCTTGTGCTAATACCTGCACATACAAGCTTAAAACAAGATAGAAATAAATAATGTTATTCTTCATTATTTCATCACTATTACATTTTATAGTAACGACTTAATCTAGAACTACATTCTTCATTTTCTTCTCCAAATTTGTTATTTTTCACTATCATAAGTTATAAACATATGACATTATCTTAGTCTAGAACTACAAATCTTCAAGAACCTTAAACTTCTTATTGTTCAAAAATCTAAACCGTAAGATCTCTGTCTTATTGTTCAAAATCATTGACCTATAAACTCCTTGTTTATCCGTCAACTTATCAAAAAAATTAGAATCTTAAGAACCTTGTCTTATCATTCTATCGATACTTATCTAGAATCTTAACATCTCTGTCTTATCATTCTACGGATACTTATCACAAATTCTAGAATCTTAAGATCTCTGTCTTATCATTCTACGGATACTTATCACAAATTCTAGAATCTTAAGAACCCTGTCTTATTATTCTATGGATAACCTAATCTAAGGTCTTCCAACAAAATATCCTTCATTGTGCAAACTTATAGATTCAGTTTCCAAAGTCGCTTGTCTTTAACTCAGCAAAGACATCTAACTAAAACCTAATCACCTATACTTTTGCATATGAGATCTATCTATATAAATTTGCATAAGAAAATTTATACCAAATGTAATACTTCTATGATTGCCTCATCATACTAGTATACATCTTGGTTTCACATTGAGTGACCTATACCATCTCTGTGTATTTGTCTTTCTTACACTTTAACTTCACAACCTACAGAAAACTCATCTGTTCGTTGTCCTGTTAATCTGCACATCTCAACAAAAAGCATCAAATCTTTTCAAAGTAATAACATACAATATGAAGAAATGAATAAAATAGCAAGATAAAATGAATATACTTAACAGTTTGTGGAGGTCAATAATAGACTGTTAGCACATTAGCACTAATCAAAATCATTTGACATCTCTTCAAATCTTTTTGATTCAACAAAACTCTTTTCAAAGATCGATCTCAAACAATGAATCATCTCTGTGTTCATTCTTTGAAAACCTTCTTTCTAAAGATCCGGATAAAATGATTCTTTTAAAGATCAAATTCAAAACTATGAACATGTCTGTGTTCATTCTTAAGAGAATCTTCTTTCTAAGAATGATAAAAACACATTAACCTAATATCTGTTTATTGAAATCAACAACTCTGTGTTCTTTTCCTTAAACCCATATTCTGTTAATATGACATATTTTCTTTTAGCTTTTGATCACAACACTATCGCTTAACTACCCTACTCGTTTATTCACTGTTCCATAAGAACGTAGTTGAGTCCTCTTGAAACTAGATTCTATTCTGACTATATCTCTCGTGCAATAGGAACTTTTATTTAAACAATACAATACAAATAAAAATTTAAACATTTCACGAAAAACATAACACAAATACACATACACTAAACATAAATGAATAACATAGTTACAAGAGCTAAAGTTACTGCTGATTAGATCAGATTAGCATGTTACATAAGCCTACTAGTGAGAAATAATTCTCTTATTATTAGTTATGAACAGTGATCCAAAAACGATTACCAATATGTTTGTCCTTTTAAACACTCGGTACTTCCAGTCTCCTAATTGGTTGTGATACTTTCGACATACCCTGGCCAAGGACAGTCACCATGCAACCCGAGTAGCCTAATATGTCACTTAATCACATTTGCGAACTTATGTGCCCCATATTCAGATACACTCTCACAATCGACACAAGCACTAAGATTAAGACATTTGGTGAGTAAAATGAGAAAGTCTTTAAGAATGAAGTCAGCGGTGACAGGTCGGTGATTCCTCACGCGCAAAGCGACTTAACTTGACTCACGTACGGAAATATACTCAACATTGCATAATGCCAAGTACTTGCATATTTGTGACATTATTTTAAGCACTTATGAAAACCCATGACTTTCGATGAGACCCGTGTAGCGAACTTTCTGACAACCTATCCCAAGTTGGAAGCTTTAGGTAGGCTAGGTATACAAAGACACCCCAAGGACTTACTTGTTCGAATCTCAAAGGCCACACTAGCTTCATATTTTTAACAGATTTATTAGATATTTGCATATCTTGTCACAAATATACATCCAAAAAAGCAATACATACACATATATGTACCCGAGACCTTCTATATAAATACCAAATATACCTAATTACAATGCAAGATCTTTCATAAGATTTAAAGGACTTGTCTATTTTAAGAACAAGCATTCTCAGCCATATATCTGAATACGTTTCCCATAAGAACATTGTATATATTAAGTTCAGATTATAAGGAAACCTTGGTACTTTGTGCCTACCGATACATCATATAATGGTATCACTGAACTGAGCATTTTAAAGTACAATTAAGTAGGCTTAAAAGCTAAAGTATCGTCACGTCTAATCGTCTTGATGCAGTGACCTTACTCTTTTTATTATATTTCTTTTTCTTTTCTGATTTTTCTCATTTTTATTTTGTTTTTCTGACACTATATGACACACATATATTACGACACAAACACTGACTCATTTTACAAAGTTCCTTTTGAGAGACACTGTCACTATAGATTTCTCATTCCAATCAATTGGACTAACAACTCGAAACGAGTTCGGTCGAAAGCCTTAGTGAACAGATCAGCTAAATTAAAGTCACTCGGCACCTTTTCTAGGACTATTAACTTCTTTTCAGCACAATCACTTATAAAATGAAACCTTATGTCTATGTGCTTAGTCCTACTGTGCTTAACATGATTATTGGTAATGGATATAGTGGATTTACTATCTGTCTTTATGAGAGTACAAAGGAAAATCTAACCGTGATAGCCAGAGCCGGTGAATGAGTATTCACTTGCTGTTATGTAATCCGATCTCTCCCCTAAGACTGACATCCACTGATGTCTACTTCCTCAAGAGCACCAATTTCTTCATCCCTGTGAACCAACTAGTGGTCTTCTGGAACTGACATATATATCATGACCAATAACATAATAACAAAGCATAAAATATGAGAATCTGTACTATAGATAATCATCTAAACATGATCTTCTATAGTACTTTGTTTATTACAAAATAAATTTACAAAACAGACATAAGATCCTTTAACAGAAGTAAACTCCTTTAATAATCCCTTGTCCTCCATAATGTGCCCGGAGCTTCCGCTATTGACAAACCATAAATCTGTGGTCTTCCTTAGCAGCTCCTGCACATTCATAAACAGTTAGTTTTTCAAAGGACCCCTAGCCTTATTGGCTTTGGGTCGATCATTTTCCTTTTTAAATTTCCCATTGACGACCTTTTCCAATACCAGAAATACTTCCGCCCTTGGGACCAGCAAAACTAACATAAGACCCTTTAACAGGTGTAAACTCCGTTAACAGTCTCTTGTCACCAGGTTTGGTTTTCTTTGTTGTGTTTGCATGTATGGGCCAAAACCTAGTCTAAGTGTTCAATGCTTATGTTAAAAAAAAGACTTTTTCGTCTGAAATCACTTTTTTCTATTTATATAAATACTATTATGACCTTAGTGAACTGATCGCTTGCTCTTGCTCCATTCTCCCTTAAAGCTATGGAATACCTTACTTACACAGTCATATGTCTTGAACATCCACTATCGACAAACCATATCCCATTAGTTTTCCTTAGTGGTTCCTTCTGTTCAAGAACTTCAAGATGTGCCATCAAGCTCGTCTCAGCTTCAGCGACATCTTCGTTCTCGGCTCTTACTGGTTCTGATGATTCAGGTTCCTCTTCTACCCTCTGATGAACACTACCATGAACATTGGCACATACCATAGGATCAAATGAATTATCAGCAAGATCGTTCATTTCTTCATCAAGTTCGTGAATTATTGCCATGAATGCATGGTTCTGATCATCGGTAGGAGTCGAACCCCAATTATATGTACCATCAGATTGAACAACTAAAGCTCTCGAGTTGTCCGTATCTCCTGAGCTTATGTTCCCAGTATTAGCATATTGATGTCCAGAATTCTGACTCACTATAGAACCACTCTGATTGAAGTTCTGACGGCCTGTAGCTGAATTGTTGTCCCGTCTTGGCCTCTGACACTCTCTTGCAAAATGTCCAAAACCATCACAGTTATAACACTTCACCTTGGTCTTGTCAAACCCTACTTTGCCATTCACAACCTTCCTTCCGGTTCTATCTGTGAAACGCTGAACTCTCAATGTTAAAATAGCTAATTGCCAGTTCAGATACATTTCTTCCAATTCATCTGGATCAACTTGCTTGTAATCCTCCCTAACCAAATCAGGATCAGTTAGTTTTTCAAAGGACCCCTAGCCTTATTGGCTTTGGGTCGATCATTTTCCTTTTTAAATTTCCCATTGACGACCTTTCCAATACCAGAAATACTTCCGCCCTTGGGACCAGCAAAACTAACATAAGACCCTTTAACAGGTGTAAACTCCGTTAACAGTCTCTTGTCACCAGGTTTGGTTTTCTTTGTTGTGTTTGCATGTATGGGCCAAAACCTAGTCTAAGTGTTCAATGCTTATGTTAAAAAAAAGACTTTTTCGTCTGAAATCACTTTTTTCTATTTATATAAATACTATTATGACCTTAGTGAACTGATCGCTTGCTCTTGCTCCATTCTCCCTTAAAGCTATGGAATACCTTACTTACACAGTCATATGTCTTGAACATCCACTATCGACAAACCATATCCCATTAGTTTTCCTTAGTGGTTCCTTCTGTTCAAGAACTTCAAGATGTGCCATCAAGCTCGTCTCAGCTTCAGCGACATCTTTGTTCTCGGCTCTTACTGGTTCTGATGATTCAGGTTCCTCTTCTACCCTCTGATGAACACTACCATGAACATTGGCACATACCATAGGATCAAATGAATTATCAGCAAGATCGTTCATTTCTTCATCAAGGTCGTGAATTATTGCCATGAATGCATGATTCTGATCATCGGTACTAGTCGAACCCCAATTATATGTACCATCAGATTGAACAACTAAAGCTCTCGAGTTGTCCGTATCTCCTGAGCTTATGTTCCCAGTATTAGCATATTGATGTCCAGAATTCTGACTCACTATAGAACCACTCTGATTGAAGTTCTGACGGCCTGTAGCTGAATTGTTGTCCCGTCTTGGCCTCTGACACTCTCTTGCAAAATGTCCAAAACCATCACAGTTATAACACTTCACCTTGGTCTTGTCAAACCCTACTTTGCCATTCACAACCTTCCTTCCGGTTCTATCTGTGAAACGCTGAACTCTCAATGTTAAAATAGCTAATTGCCAGTTCAGATACATTTCTTCCAATTCATCTGGATCAACTTGCTTGTAATCCTCCCTAACCAAATCAGGATCAGTCAGTTTTCCTCCAATTAACTTCTCATGAGTAGACACAAATGAAGCGAGCATGCCCAAATGTCCCCAGCAGATCTTATGCTCATCGGCATCCCTGTGTAACCCGAGCTTGGAGAACTACCATTCTGAATCCCATTATGCACTACCATGGCCGATTCTGGAGAAGTTACATACATCAAGTTGCTATCAGAATCCGTTGACATCTTCATCTTGTTATTCTCTCTACTGTAGAAGGCAGTAAACCTTCCACTTGGAGATTTTCTAGAAGCAATACTAGGCTTATCAACTTTGGGCGGTGAATTGGCCTTTCCGGTTTCATGATCCATTAGAATGAATTGATTCAGCAAAGCTTGATAGTTTGCGGGTAACTGAGACGTCATTTTCTTCGAGCTAGTAAAGTTCACGAACTGTTCAAAAATAAACGAGGTCGTATAAGTTTACGAGGTCGCAAAGAAAAACGAAGTTGCAATTAGTTACTCGAGGTCGTAATTGAACTGGTGAGGTCTTAAAGAGCTCACGAGGTCGCAAACGAAATACGAGGTCGCAATTGAACTGGCGAGGTCGTAATTAGCTACCCAGGTCGTAAATAGAGCTGGATGAGGTAATACGAGCCCGCGGGGTCGCAAACGATGCTGAAACCTTTAATACTCTTGAATTCGAAACCCTAATACCCAAAACACCTTCGACTACTATAATTGTCAGACTACTACTCTCTCCTTTCTGTAAATCTGATGAGATCTTCTTATGCCAAGATAGGGTATAGAAGGTACTCCTGATTTCCCTCCAAATTTTTTTTCCACCAAAATATGTTCTCATGAAACTTTGAATTCCATGTAAACTTTGGATATCATGATCATAGGAAAATTTGATAATTCCTAAAAAATTTCGCCAAATCCGCGTCGACAACGGATGAAAATTGACCTAAATTTTTTTGAACGCTACCAAACTTCAAATCTTCATGATTCATCCCATTTTAAGACCCTGGGCAAAAAAAAAAATTTTTTTACAACAACAACATAAGAGTCTTCTCTCGGGAACTTACCGTATGTTTCTTCAGATAACCTTCTTCAACTCTGTGATTAAAGTCTTCTGATTAAACAACTTGAAACGCATAAGAACTCCTCTTTAGTGTGTGGACTAGAACTGCTGCTGCTTGTATATGCGAGGTCGCAATTTCGTAGCAATTGCGAGGTCGCAACTCACTTGTTCTTTACGAGGTCGCAATTTAAGAATCAATTGCGAGGTCGTAATTCTACCAGGTAGCAAAACTTCCTGATCAGCATCTTATTCGAACGACAACAGCTCTTCTTTTCCAAAAACCCTAATTCGTCCCCAACCTGAAAAGCCACGAATCTGGGTTTGCCTCAACATGCAAAACTAATCAGATCTTGTTTTCATCGTTACAAGGCTTTAACACTATAAAGCGTGTAAGGAGGAAAACACAATCTGATATAGTTTCACACGATCAGATCTCAAAAAAAAGATTTCGGTCATAAACTCCATGAAAAAAATCACGGCTAGACGACCAGATCTCAATACTAATGTTTTCGGTCGAGAACTCCGTGAAAGAATCACGGCTAGACGACCCTAAACGATACGTTGTCTATCACCAACAAGCTATAACCTTCCGGTATTAAACCAAGAGGCTCTGATACCAATTGTAAGTCCCCTGGTACGAATCGTTAATAGCTTGCTCCAGTTATCTTGAGGTACGGAATCCCTCACTATAACTTGGTGATCAACAATAAGCCCCTAGATCATCTGCTGCCTCGCAGATCTTCTTCAGACTAGCGGAACAAACTTTGACGACATAACCTGCACAAGTATGTTCGAAATTTCGACAAATGTTCAACCCTAAACTCTGTTAGGGTTCAGTTTATATAGGGATCACCTGACATGGGCTTCAGCGAGTCGGCCTCGCAAATCCAGCCCAGCCCGTCTCTAATGCGAGGTCGCATTCTGTGATTGACCTCGTATTTGACCCTGCAAATACGGAGTCGTATTCCCTATGTGAAATGCGAGGTCGCATTTCACACTTAGCAGATTTATTACACATTCAATACTTCAACTTAATCTAGTATTCTATGCATAATACTAAGTTCATTAATGACAATCACATTACAAAGACATATAACAATATAAGCCCAAACAATCTAGACTGCTATTGACATAGATGTGCACTTACAAAGACTGATGAGGATGACGATGACGACGATTTTGGTAGTGTTTGTATCGATTTGAACGCGATGTTGGTGGTTATTTCCTGATTAGAGTTTTAGAAATGGGGGAAAAGAAAGAGGGCAATAGAGGTTATGGGAAAGAACGTGAATTCTTTTGTGTTGTATATGTGACTATAAAAAAGTCAAAGACATAAATATCCTTCCTTGTACAATTTCTCTTTTTAATTTTAACCATAGATGTTAGTTGATCCAAGGGCTGAGATAAGTCCTTGGATCTCACCAATTTTTTTGGTTTTACCTGATCACAACTCCTAACGCATGTCATATCAATAACATAACACGTATTCGGGCTGGCTGGCTAGTCATGTTGGGTCAAAATGCCGAGTGATATGAAACATACAGTATAAAAGAAAAATGATTAATCTTATTAGGAAAACCTAATAAAAATACTCTTGATAATAAAATTGTGACATTTGATAAAATAAAAAAGTAGGATCAAAAGAGAAAATTAGTTGATTATATTTGTCAAATAGTCATGATATTATGAAGATTATTAGCACGATTATTTAAAGGATATATCATTTCCTAATATAAAGTTATCTCCGGATGCATGCGTTTTTAATTGAACGTCACATCATATCTTATCATACATATATTATTACTTTTCCTAATTTACCTATTCTCTAACTGAACCAGAACTTTGACCGGCAAGGACAAAAACAAAGGAACTATTATATTAGCCAAACATTTGTTGAACAACATTATCAATATAATGTAACACCCCAAATTTCGTGATATTATTATAAAAATTGTAGTATGTGTTGTATACCAAAAATGTCGTATAAATCAAATGTTAGGCCTAGTATTTTTAGATAAGTATGTCTAAATGACCGAGATGTTAAAAGTTAAATCGCAACCATGAAAAATAAGGTCTTTAACGCAATTACTAAAGAAAGTGGGTGACTTAATGTGTAAAATTTAGATTAGTTCAAGTTATAAAATAATCGGGATAACATTTATGCTTCTAGTAGCATGTATATAAGTGCTTCCAAAGCAAAACTTTAAAACAAATTTATATTTTCGGTTCTCTAGCTATTTTAAATATACACATATAATCCTTTATTTGCCTATGGAAGCACCTAAATTATATGCACCTAGAAGCATATTGGTTATTCCCTAAAATAATATATATGATGATGATGATCTAGATCATTTAAGAAAAAAAAAGAATGTCGGTATAAAGAATAAATGAGAAACGAGGTCGGCAAGAAGGAAAAGTGAAGAAGAAGAGAAGGAAAAGCGAGTTCAGACGAAACCAAATATGCCAAATCATTCCTAATTAATGATAGATATTGATTATCATCTATTTAAGGTACTATTTCGTAGTTTTCTAGTTTGATTAATAGGTATATAAAAATACTTAGGTCAAAAAAATGTGACTGTTTGGGTCCATATTAATTTCTTAGTATCCAGACTCAGTTAGAAAGCATATATTAAAATTTGGTAAGATTTTGATACATTTTTTGTGTCATGTCATTTGATAGAAAAAGGTTAAGAAAAACTATGATTCTGTAAGGTAATGTTGAAATAGTGATAAGGAAGTGAAAATAATTGGCTTGAGAAGTATTGAGTAAAGAAAAATTAAAAATGACAATATGTCTCAATATTGATAAATTATATGAACTTGGTTATTAGGTGAAAATATTTGCTCTAGCAGGACTACAAGTGAGTATATATGACTTAAACTAGCAGATGATTATTTAAAATCGGATTACATATGAGTAAGGAATTTCATATGATTATATGGTTGAATATTGCCATTTTTGTTTAATTGTTATATAAGAGTTTTAGTCGTCATGATCTATTGATGAAAGTTGAGCAGTTGAATGAGCGCAGTCAACAGTAATATAACAAATACTTATATGCAACTATGTGTAAATATATGATGATTGGTTTATATGTTAGTTATGATAATAACTAAAACGTTGTAACACCCGGCATTTAAAAATATGGATTTTCAAAAACTTTTAAAATAATTAACTAAAATGCGGAAGCGTCCCGATAAAAACTTAACCATTTCCTAAGGGAATGGTTTACAAAACATTTGGTGTTACTTCATTGCATCACAACAATAATTTAAGAAAGCCCATAGTCATAAATTCCGACAATAAAAGATATAATAAATGTCATCTAAATAAATGAGGCTAAGACTAATAAATGTCATCGTCTATAACAAATAGCTACCCAACCTCACTCTAAGCAAACTCCAATGTTTAACCTGAGGAAACACAACATTTTAAACAAATAAGTGTCAGTTATACTGACAAACTAAGGGATAAAAGGCCTATCAAAAATACTTATATATATAATTCACATAAAGTGCATATAACACCTTAATCCTACACTCTCACTCAACACCCGTCTTAAAAGTAATTATACTTAACACTAAGGCACAATCACCTAAGCTCAGATGCGCAACAACACTACTAGTTTAAGTCCATGACCTACACCTATGGCCAATGGTTCACTTAAACTACTTCTCTGATACCACTTGTAACACCCGACATTTAAAAATATGGTTTTCAAAAACTTTTAAAATAATTAACTAAAATGCGGAAACGTCCCGATAAAAACTTAACCATTTCCTAAGGGAATGGTTTACAAAACATTTTGTGTTACTTCATTGCATCACAACAATAATTTAAGAAAGCCCATAGTCATAAAAGATATAATAAATGTCATCTAAATAAATGAGGCTAAGACTAATAAATGTCATCTAAATAAAAGGAAATAATAAATGTCATCTAAATAAATGAGGCTAAGACTAATAAATGTCATCGTCTATAACAAATAGCTACCCAACCTCACTCTAAGCAAACTCCAATGTTTAACCTGAGGAAACACAACATTTTAAACAAACAAGTGTCATCTTTAAAAGCCGAGTAAGATAACCATAAGTTGTAAAAGAAGTTGCCAATTAAATCATCTTAAGTAGTTCATACGCATGTCAAGCATATTACCAACAATCATCACATATCAATCCAATAACACAATAGGGAGATTAGATTCCTACATGTGCCTAGCAACCTCAAATCATCTCAACAATCATCGCTATCAATCTTAATTTCAATCTCATTTCAATCTCAATCATCAACCATAACCTTTCAATCGCTAAATAGTGACTTATGTCACGGGTAAATCAATGGTGGTTGTGCATAGGCGGTCATTCAACCTTTCAAGAACCTTGCACCCGACATGATGGGTAGTCCTTTCGGGGTCCATCAGCGTCGTTAAGGATAGGCATAACCAAATCCAAGAGCAAGCCGTTTAGCAAAGCATGGTGATCGGTCCTAACCACCCGACAAACTCAAGCAATCGTGACCATGTCGTAAGGGGCATCATGACTACCCCGTCCGACCAACCGTAGCACACCAGCCTCTCCCGGGATTAACATGGGTTAAGTTTAACACTTTACAACCGTAAGTTTATACTCGAGTTTATCAACCATTTCAATTGTATGTTTTATCAATCCTTTCAATCTCATTATTTTAGGACCCCTATCGTACAACCGTGAACATGGCAAACCTACATGAGTCTAGTGTCCTACATGTATAGGCCAATCAAACATCAAGCATGCAATCACAATCTCAATCAACCATAACAACTATAACAACATATCAACCGCATGCAATCGAGTCAAACGTATCAATCATCGCAAGGTAAAGCATTCATTACATTAATGACTAAAGTTAACTAAGGCATAAAATGCATATAACCAACCATAAGCCCTCCCAAGTTCCCATAACTTAACCAGCGTATAAAAACGGCTTTAACCATCGTTAATTATGAAATCTAAGTTCTTGTTGTGTTCCTCGTGTCAAAAGATAGTTATCTTACCTTTGGAAGCTTCACAAACCACAAGTAATAATAGTTTACTGATGTGTAATTTGTAGTCTTAAATTTATAAACACGAAATACCTAGCTACTGACTACTACACACTTGCGGGAAGTAGACCCGTACGTATGCAATATAGATTACTTGGTAAATCCGAGATCGAACACAAGGACTATCGTTACAGAAGTTGTTCAAATAATGCAATTCAAAGTAAAAAGGGGGTTGTGACCGTGTTGTCACGTTGCTTTTAAAAGTTAGTTAGCAGAATAGAAATCAAGTTAGTAATTCCGAGGAATTAATCGAAAAGAGTTTTTGTTTTAAACAGAAAGATTAAAGGCCATCTACCTCGAATCCACTCGACAATAGTTCGGGTTGCACTTTAATTAAGCTCAAAACCAATTAAGTTGATAATGATAATCGTGACCAAATAAAGACACAAACTGGTACCACCAACGTTTGTAAAATCATTTAAATCACCTAATTAATCAGTTCCTTTGTAAAAGCCGGTACCACCAATGCTTAAAACAATTTCCCTAACCAACTAGTTTATTTGATTACCGAATTAACAATTGCATCTATGTGAAGACAACGTGGTACCATCAACCGTTAATCAACACATTGACAAAATGATTCCTTTTATTAAAATGACATTCACTATCATACCATGAACTAGCGACAATCGATTAAAGGTAAACAATTGAAATAATATATATTCAACTAGTACCACTAACGAAGAACATATATATCACTAATATCAAAATAACAATTAATAAATAATCAATTCATCAAAATCTCGACACAACGATAATTGAAATCAACTTTGAATTAATAAAATAGTGCAACCGTCACATAATGTCTCATTTCATCTCGGTAGATGATAAAGTGATTTAGCTACTCATGTTCAAACAAGAATAACAAATCAATAAAGATGAATTCATAGTGTACCGAATGCAAGAAATTGAAAGATAAATGATGTAGCAAGTCCAATCGCGTTCTTGATCTTCCAAGATGATGATTCGGGTGAAAAACCTCCTTCCAAGGGCTTCAAAAACGGATGGAGTTAGTTTTAGGGTTTAGGAGTGATCAAAAGTTGTTAAAAATTCGTCCAAAGAAGGGTATTTATATGTATACAGCGACTAACGGCCGTTAGTCATGTGTAATGGCCGCTACTCGCTTCCCTCCGTCTAATGCCCATTAATTTTCTAACGCCCTTTAACTTTCTGTACGAAATCAGTTCTTCAGATGCTAACGCCCGTTAATCTGACTAACGGCAGTTACAGTGGCTACAGTATCACGGCCATGACAGCCCCTAACGGCCATTAGTAACTGACGATGGTTCTTTACTTGATCCTTTAACGGGAGTTATGCATTTTAACGGGAGTTACATTTCTTCCATCATGATTTATTCACTTTAGCATCCTATTTTTTCACATTTTTCATCCGGACTATTCACAAACTTCACTTGATCCTTCTTTAAGTCGTTTTTGGCCATTTTTAACCGTCTCGCGTGCTATAACCTAAAATCACTTACACATACCATAAAACATCAAAAATACACGCAAATGACTAATAATTAAGTATAAAATAGCCTAAAAACCATGTGGAAAGTATGCAAATGTTTAGTCACATCATTTACCAAGCTTGTTATGTATTCCCAGATAACCTATAAACGATCAACAATTAAGAATAAGTCAACCAAACATAACAAGCTAAATTTTAAATCACCAAAAGTCAAACACTAGTTGACTCTCTTCTTCTACTCTCGTAAAATGAAAACAAAACAACATTGTTTTGTTTCTCCTATTCGCTACCAAATACCCCAATGGTCTAAAGCTGCAATTAAGGCATAGTCATGTGTATATATAGATACACATGCTTCAGTTTAGGTTAACAATCCTAATTGTTAATTTTCACACTTTTACCCTCTCTCTCTCGATCTCTCTCGATATATATATATATATATATATATATATATATATATATATATGAGAAAAATAATTAGAGTACAAGCAATCCAAAAAGTACAAAAAGTACAAGGGGATATCTTCTTCCTCCTTCTTCCTTCTTCTCCGGCGAGACTGCCGCCGCCAGCCACCACCTCCTTCTTCTCCGGCGAGACAACCACCGCCACCACCATCATCTCCGACCACCCCAACCACGGCGCCGGCGCCGGCAGCAAGGGCTTCGCCCGTACCGTATCAAACCGCCACCATCTCTTGGATCGCCGCCCATCAAATCCATACGATTCCCATATGCGTCCCGTGACAACCAGTTTAGAATGGATGAGGGCAACGGCCGTACCGTATCCACCCGAAAACGAACCTGATTCTCGCCGGAAAAGTCACCGGAGATGTCGCCGGAGGTGGTGGCGGTGGTTGTATCGCCGGAGAAGAAGGAAGAAGGAGGAGGCGTGGCGGTCGCCGGAGAAGAAGGAAGAAGGAGGAAGAAGATCCAACGGTGCCTTGCACTTTTTGTACATTTTGGATTGCTTGTACTCTAAATAACCCACCCCTATATATATATTCCAGAATAGTTGGTAATAATAATTCATTGTTTCAATCTCTCATTGTAATAGAATATTTAACAAATAATTGAGTAAATCATATTTGATTAGCAGGTGTGATTATTGTTTGATTTGTGATTAAAATCTATTTGAGAATAGATTAGATTTCTGGAAATATATTTGAATTTAAGAATTTGTTCAGTAATTGTTAATAATTCACTTACAAATAGCTAGAAATTCAATTTTTGGTCGTATTGCTAATAGTTCAATATTTAGGTCACATAATTGCTAATAATTCAACACTTGACCTAATTATTCGACGTAATTAACATGGCAAAAAATATTCGTCGTATATAATTGCTAATATTTCACTTAAAAAAGGCAATAAAAAAATTAAATTTTTCGTCGTAAGTGCTAATAGTTCAATATTGGCTCGTAATTGGTAAAAATTCAACAATTGGCACGAATATTCGACATAACGAGTAATAATTAATGATTTATCAATACATATATTAAACGAAATTGTTAATAGTTCACGTAAAAATTGCTAAAAATTCAAAATATAGATTAAAAATTCAAACTTTTATTATTATTCAAACTTTTAATACATTCAACTCTAACGACATTCAAACAAACAATAGTCTTTTAAACATCTTCAAACAAATAATTAGTCTTTAACGAAATAGCCTTTAAACACAATACATATTAAACATCTTCAAATGAAATAGTAATGTTCATAAAGTAATGAATTGTTTTCAAGCAAATAAATTAAATTAAACATTTTCATTGGTCTTCATTCAACTTCAACTTTTTCAACATCTTCAAGCATCTATATTTGGCAAGGCCGTCCCGTGGATTTTTAATTAGGACCCTGTGTTGTAATTACGATATAGGCTTTTTCTCCATTTTTCTAATTGAGATTTATTATGGTGGTCCAAAGTTATATACCACCTGGGAGTGACTTATATAACACAACTTTTCCATAACATTTTTATGGTTAGTGAAATGTACAATATGCATCAAAATATCAATTTTTTTAATAAATAAAATTAAATTTCCAGACTTTTACAACTTACGATGTGTATTTCTAAAGAATAAATTATATGTATCGCAATAATATATTACAGCAATATTGTTACTTGAACAAAGAAATATTATTACTCGATCAAGATAGAAGAAATATTATTACTCGATCAAGATAGCGAACTGTATCGTATCGGACCGTATCGTATCGTATTGTATCGAACTGAGTCAAAACCTTGTCTGAAACACTAACCGAGAAATTACTTTTTCTTTGAGTTGCGATATGACTCGCGTCTCGTACGATACTAACAACTATGATTGTAGTAATTGGAATAAACCAAGGTGTTCGAAAAACCAAACTATTACAGAACGCAAGGCCCATGATTTAAACGATCGAGTTCTTTTTTTCCAAACGTAAGGCCCATGATCCATATATATTGCTCGTAACGGGTTGCTAGAAAGTATCGATTTTTCCAATTAAATGTTAAGCAAACATTGGTATATTATTATAACTCAAACTTTTTAATACAGGTAGAAAATAAAATCTCACACATGATAAACTCAAATAGGATCTACTGAACATTCAAACAATCTTTTGCCAAATAACTTGACTTATTTTTCAATGTCACGATAAGCAACCACTATTCAGAAAACTGGTACAAATTTATGTAGCAATAGCATCAACAAGAAGAGACCTGATATGATTTATGAGCTCGGGTCCAACATGCGTGAAATGGTCTTTATTCTTATAGAGGACATCCATGACACGTGCCAGATTGATCACACGCATAATTATAGGTAATTCAACATCATTACAAGTAAGGGACTCTTGCTATCGGGTTGAATTTTTATCCGCTACTATCAACTGTGATTTCTTTGTGCTCTTCGATTGTTGGTATATACCTTTCATTTGCCCATTTGGCTTCTTTCAAGTAGCAGCCAACGTATTCCATCATCTGTAAGTAAGAATTTGGACAAATTTTGACTAGAAACCATATCATTATTTCTCTTAAAATAAAGTAGAGACTTAAACACAATTTCTGAGATAAACCCCAAAAAGATACCTAACAACGTATTTAAGTGTAACAACCAAATAGACAGACTATTACAACTGAAACTAATAAGAATGCGTATAAGGTGGTTGACACATATAAACCATAAACATATATTACAAAAGCACATCATAAATGTAAAAGGTACAAAATGTAAAAGAAAAAGTTGTGCAAAAATCTATTTATGAGGTATAAATCAACTATTAAAATAAAGTAACTAACCTATACTACTCTTCATCGCTGCCATCACCACACCACCATCACTACAAGGTGGTAAAAGTTAAACACATAAAGTTTATTATAAGAGGTAGAAAGTTAAAAAAAAATGGGTGGCCAAAGTTGGAAAATTCAAGGGTGTGATGGTAATAGTTAAAAACCCTAAAAGTTTATATAATAGGTCGAAAGTTAGAAGAAAAAAAAATTGATGGCAAAAATTGAAAAACTCCAAAACTTAGTGGTAAATTTTACTATAGCTAAGCATGTTTTAAATTGTTTTTTGGAACAACTAATTACTTTTTATATGATATTGTTTAGATTTTGAAATTGGTGGATGGTTCGTGTTGACGATTTTGATAACAAGGAGGCTGTTGCCGTTTTATTATGTCTGAAAGGTACGTTTATCATAGAGACAATGGTTGTTGTAGCTAAAAGGTTAAATTTAAAGAAAATGAGAGTTTGTGGCTAAAGCATAAAATTCAAAAGTTTTATGGTAAAAATAAGAAAGTTAAAAAGGTCGTGGTGAAAAAATAGTGAAAAATATTATTTGTGGTGAAAAATCACTATAGTTTGGAAGTTTGTAATCAAAACATAAAATTAAATGGTTTTGTGGTAAAGGTTAAAAAGCCAAAAAACGTGTTAAAAATGAAAAAAGTCATAAAATCTAAAATATCAGTTGTCTTATTATATATAGTAAGATTAAGATTAAGATTCTTCATCTAATACTAGTCCATTTTTAATGATTTTATTTCTAAATAAGAAAGGCTAGATGATTATATTGTACAACTGAATAATACATATATCTTTGAGTATGATAAATATATGCACGGATGACTTTCTATAAATACATGTATATGTTATATCATTTTGATAATTAATTCAATCATGCATATATTTTCCTTTTTCTCTCGTTATTCCAATTTTCATATATTCAAAAAAGCACTACCAAGAAACCCAACAGCCACTCTATATATGTTGTATCGATCTAATTACTAATGACTTGTGTGCAAAAGAATATGGCAGACTTTCTTCATAAAATGTCCTTAGAAAACTTTTTCCTATTTTTAATTTCATTCATCACTTTGATGATTATTATTATACAAATAATATTTCCACTTGGTCCAAAGAAGAAGAAACTAAACTTACCGCCCTCTCCAAGAAAGCTTCCAATCATAGGAAACTTGCACCAATTAAGATCACACCCACATCGTTCTCTTCACGCAATATCTCAAAAACATTTCTTCACTTAGGTAGTGTACCCACTCTTGTGGCCTCCTCTGCTGAAGCAGCTCAAGAGATATTAAAAACTCAAGATTTGTCATTTTGTAGTCGACCTAAATTCACTATTCCTTGTATAATAACGTATGGGTGTAAAGACATAGCATTGTCTCCTTATGGTGAACATTGGAGGCAACTAAAGAGTATTGCAGTAGTACATCTTCTAAGTAATTCAAGAGTTAAGTCATTTGAAAAAGTTAGAGAAAAAGAAATAAGTCGAACAATTGACATAATTGAAAAAAGTTGTGGCTCTTTAGTTGATTTAAGTGCATTGCTTTTTTCACTTTCGAATAATATCATTTGTTCCGTGGCTATCGGGAGGACATATGATGGGTCGAAGCTCGTAATGTAAGTTAAATTAATCTCATGTCATAGAATACATAATTTAAAATTTCAATTTTTTTATAAAAGATTTGGCCATGAACTTTTATATATATATTTGAGACCTAATAATTCATATAAGACGTATGGTATTTGTTGTTATTTATTTTATTTTTCTCTTTATATATATATAGGGACTAAATTTTGTAAAAATAAATATCAAAGTAAAACAAATAAGTTAAAATGTTTATTATTGGATGATAATAAACCTAATGCAAGAAGATTCGTAAAGCATAAATATATATACTGTTATACGAAGATTTTCATAATGTCTAATGACTTCAGTTAAGAGAAACCTATTGTTTATTTGTTTTATTTTAATATTTATTTTATTTAAATTAACCTATAAAAAATGAATTAAGATTATGATAAAAATAGAAAAAGAACTAAATATTTCACAAATTTTTAGGCTAGTTGTTTCCACATGTACTACTAGTATTATTTTTGTACTTCAGGTGATAAAGACTTATAACAACACCAAATCCTTATGATAGAATATTATGATTATGATACCATTTGTATATCATCTAGGACATTTTCGCCGGTGGTACCGATACTATATCAACAACTGTAGAGATGGCAATTAGCGAGCTAATAAGACATCCATTAATAATGAAGAAATTACAACAAGAAGTAGCAGAAGTAGCAAAAGGAAGATCCATTAATAAGACATCCATACCTTACAGCAGTCGTAAAAGAGACCTTGCGCTTACATCCGCCTGCCCCACTTCTAACGCCTCGGGTGTCGACACAAGATGTAAAACTAATGGGGTATGACATTCCAAAAGGCACACATGTGTTTGTCAATGCTTGGGCAATTGGAAGAGATCCTGCCTTGTGGGAAGATCCAAATGAGTTTACGCCAGACAGGTTCTTGAATAATTCGATTACGTATAAAGGCCAACATTTTAACTGGCTTCCATTTGGTGCTGGTCGAAGAGGATGTCCTGGGATTCAATTTGCGGTAGTTGTCACTGAGCTTGTATTAGCAAATATTGTTTACAGGTATGATTTGGCATTGCCAGATGGGTACAAATATGGTTGCATGCATTTAATGATCCGACAAGAACATTAAATGCATTGGATAAGGAATAAGGATAAAGTCACATCAAATGACTTTGTATTTATAGGCAACAAAATTCACCAGTGAATTTTGTGCCGTACAAATATGGTTGCATGCATTTAATGATCCGACAAGAACATTAAATGCATTGGATAAGGAATAAGGATAAAGTCACATCAAATGACTTTGTATTTATAGGCAACAAAATTCACCAGTGAATTTTGTGCCGTACAAATATGGTTGCATGCATTTAATGATCCGACAAGAACATTAAATGCATTGGATAAGGAATAAGGATAAAGTCACATCAAATGACTTTGTATCCTTTTATCCAACCACCTTTACACACGTATACTTTGGTAAAGAACAAGTGGAATGTTCTTTGGAAAGTGTGTAAAGGCAAAAGTCAATTACTCGATATCAGTGTTCAGACTTGTAAGGTCTAGAACACTGACAATCCTCCAGTGTACAGATCTGGTAAGACTTCCAGTGGACTCCGCCATTTGTAAGTCTTCTTTATTCTGACTTCAGTCTTTGACTTCAGTGAGAACGTCTTCAGTAGAGTTGATCTGGACTGGGGTGAAGTCCAGTGAGCTAATCTGGAGAATACTCCAGATTTCCTATACAAGTATTTGCTCACTGGTCTTCCATTATTTCTGGACAAATCTTCAGAGGGACTCCAGATTCCAAGTCTGGAGTAGGTCCAGTAGAACACGTTTCTGGACAGATCTTCAGTAAGGCTCCAGTAGTCGAGTCTGGAGCGAGTCCAGTAAATCTGGACCTAACAAATTCCCCCTATTTGTTTAGAAATAATGCAAGTGTTTTCAAGCTTGAATCTATACAATTTTGTATGCTTGAAAAACACAAGTGTGATTTGTCTAAAAAATCTAAGTTACTGGAAAACACTTTATAGATCATGAGTGTTTTCAGTTTCATCATTTAAGTTCTAACTTAGACTAAATCTGATCATTTACTTATATGAATCAAAAATTGCAACTATTATTACATACATCAACTGATAAATAGTTTACAATTTTCATAAAACAATAATTTACAACAAGTAAATGATAAGAGTCAGGCCCTTCTTTTTGATGTCTGTCCTGGAGCATCTTCAGTAGCCTTTCTCTTTGGTGATGGAGAAGATGGTATTGATTCTGGTGATTTTACGCCCATTGCAACTTCCATCTGTTGCTTTCTTCTCCATACCTTTTCAACTCTTTTCAGAAATGCTTTAACATCAGTCGACACATCTGTCTTCCCCCTGAACGTTAAAGCGATTTCTTTCAGTTCACTCCATCCAAATGCTTGGACTGAAGTACTTTTCCTTTCATCAGTAAAGTTACCCTCCCTGGTCAACTTTACTTCAAACCTGGACATGCCTTCATTATTTTCAGCCAATTTGATCTCAGCACCAGTGATCCTTCTGGCATCAGCCCTGAAGTTTAACATTTCATTGTACTTTTCTTTCAGCTTGGCTGTCTGGATCAATGCTTCAGTTTCCTTTGACACTCTCTTTTGTTCTCCAACAGACTGGAGTTGTTCACGATTTATTTTTCGAGAAGTGTCCAGGGGAATGAATTTGCTTACATCAGCATCTTTGAGCGCTTTGATTTGCTTGGCAGTCAGTTTTGGTAAGCCAGTAAGTTTCTTCCTGTACTCTATCTCCAGAGCACCAGCGTTCTTTCTGATCTTTTTCTGGAGGCTTACCAGTTCATCCTTCCTTTGTCTGATGAGTTCTGGTACACTCACGCCATAAATTATAGAATCATAGACCTGTTCTTCTTCGGCGTAAAATGAGCGTACATGAACATCATCTAATGCATTTAGACATTGATGAACTCTGGGGTCATCCTTCATCTTTTTATATATATCAACATTTATGCCTAACCTTCCAGCATTGTAAGAGTCCAGAGTCCCCATTGATGCCATCTCCCTTTGATGGGCCAGCAGTTCATCTTTTTGGTTTCTTTTGAAGATTTCAATCATAATGCATTCTTGTTCTAACTTCTTGGAAGTTTCATCATCAGCATCTTTGAGCGCTTTGATTTGCTTGGCAGTCAGTTTTGGTAAGCCAGTAAGTTTCTTCCTGTACTCTATCTCCAGAGCACCAGCGTTCTTTCTGATCTTTTTCTGGAGGCTTACCAGTTCATCCTTCCTTTGTCTGATGAGTTCTGGTACACTCACGCCATAAATTATAGAATCATAGACCTGTTCTTCTTCGGCGTAAAATGAGCGTACATGAACATCATCTAATGCATTTAGACATTGATGAACTCTGGGGTCATCCTTCATCTTTTTATATATATCAACATTTATGCCTAACCTTCCAGCATTGTAAGAGTCCAGAGTCCCCATTGATGCCATCTCCCTTTGATGGGCCAGCAGTTCATCTTTTTGGTTTCTTTTGAAGATTTCAATCATAATGCATTCTTGTTCTAACTTCTTGGAAGTTTCATCATCAGCATCTTTGAGCGCTTTGATTTGCTTGGCAGTCAGTTTTGGTAAGCCAGTAAGTTTCTTCCTGTACTCTATCTCCAGAGCACCAGCGTTCTTTCTGATCTTTTTCTGGAGGCTTACCAGTTCATCCTTCCTTTGTCTGATGAGTTCTGGTACACTCACGCCATAAATTATAGAATCATAGACCTGTTCTTCTTCGGCGTAAAATGAGCGTACATGAACATCATCTAATGCATTTAGACATTGATGAACTCTGGGGTCATCCTTCATCTTTTTATATATATCAACATTTATGCCTAACCTTCCAGCATTGTAAGAGTCCAGAGTCCCCATTGATGCCATCTCCCTTTGATGGGCCAGCAGTTCATCTTTTTGGTTTCTTTTGAAGATTTCAATCATAATGCATTCTTGTTCTAACTTCTTGGAAGTTTCATCATCAGCATCTTCAGCAGTTTGCTCTTCTTCACCAGATACCATTTGTTGTTTTCCCTTAACTGACTTCAGAGTTGTTGGTATATCTGGGAAGGACTCAAACTGGGGCTCACTGGCTTCAGTACCAGTAGCTTCTTCAGTTAGCCCGGCTTCAGTGCCATATGCTCTTTGTGCTAAGTGCTTCAGTGTCACTTGTTTTTGGTCACCAGACGACTTTTCCCCCTTGGAATGATCACCAGTTCTTGACTTGAGATCATTCCATAACTCTTCCAGCATATGTCTGTCCAGTGCACCAAATGTTCTTCCTTCCACTGGAGTTGTATCAGACACAACTTTCTTAAGTTCCTGCACTTCCTTTTGTACATTTGCAATTTCTTTAGGCAAGTGCTTTGGCAACTTTTCTTCCAGTAACTTCTCCACTTGGGGTAACACCCCATCTTGAATGGTACGAAGAACAGTCTCAGAAATCTCTTCAGATAATTCTTTCAGCATACTGATTCTGAACTTCTTTCAGCTGCATTCACCAGTACTCAGTCTGAACATCTTGTTCAACTTCCTCAACAACCTGCTCTATAATCTGGGCAACATTTTCAATTTGTTCATCAGTTACCTGCCCAACAACCTCTTGTACGTTCTCTTGTTCAAAAATTGGTGACCCATCCAGATTCATAACATCACCAGGATGTCTTTCAGGATTCACCTGAAGTCCAGCTCTCATCAGACGCCTGTTAGTTCTAGGTCGTCTGGAAGGTTCAACAACTTTTGTACCTTGACCTTCAGGAGCAATTTGTCGAATGGGTTGTACAGCCTCAATGATCTGTACATCATGGTCACCAGATGGTCCTTCAACAGCTTGACCTCTATCTGGAGCCATTTCAGCTTCTTCCCTTTGAAAGGAAAGCATGGACTGAGGAATATCTACCTCGTCCAGTGGAGATCTGAGGTTGACCAGATCCCTCATATACTCACTCACAGAAAAGTGAGTAGTATCAAAATCATACTGGTCTCCAAGAGCATTTTTAAACATTAGTGAAAGGAAGCGAATATAAGGAACAAAAGGTTTTCTTCCTTTCACTCTAAGGCGCTCTACCAGATCATCAAAAAGAATCTGAGAAAAGTCCACTCTAAGCCCAAACCATAAGTAGTAGGCAATCTGGAGATGGGTTTGATTTATCTGGTCTAACCCTCCAGAACTGCCTCCCAGACATTCAACAATGTGGGTAAAGAAGTATCTCCATGAGTCTGATAGTTTGCTCATGTAGATAGTTCCTTTCCTGGATAGCTGGCCATGCTCATCCATGATATCTATGTGCCCCATCAGTCTGCACACTTCCCTTGTATTTATACCAGTGGGAAGTTCAATAGGCAACTCATTCTGTTCAAAATAGTTTAACTGTAGAACAGACCTGAGTAGACTAGCAGTGAAACCAAGGGATCTGGTACCTCCCTTGAGAGTATAATTGATAGATGAAGTTTCATCATCATATGTTGCAGTGTACCAGAATTCACACAGGTAATCGTGGTACATCCTTCCTGGATTTAATGTTAACGCACCATATAATGGGCAAGAGAGAAAAAATGTGTTTAATCTCCCAATAATCGATTGGGCATCATGAACACTGGACAGAGAAAGTCTGGCCATCCAGTTGTTCATGTTGATTCTTATGGCATTTGCCTCAAGAGTGATATGAGGTGCCCTGTCAACATTTTCAGAAGAATTATATTCAGTGGCAAGCAGATTTTTAGGCGATCTTGACTGTCTAGGTGCCATTTATAAAGAATAGATGAAGATGAAATTGAATATATATATAGGTTATGATGAAGATTTGATGAAGGAATGAATGGAAATGGAGTAAATAAGAGAGATAATATGATTGGAAATTGAATGAAGAAGTAAATGAAGGAATTTGAGAGATTTGGGAGTAAATATGTTCGAAGTAAATGCAATTGAAATTGAAAGTGGGTATTTACAGGAGAAAGAATGTGGAACTCAAACGGTTTATTTGAAATTATCAAATATAATTTTGATCGAGGTTCTGAGATCCGCATTAATTACATCACATCATACGTAAATGTATGATGGTTTACAGCCCACAAACAGTAACAAGTTGCACCTTTTGTTTTCCCAAAGTAAAAATACCATCACTACTGTGAGTCCCTAAAATAGATGGTTAATTAAACCCGACTGGCAAGTACAACTGATCTTGATGGACAAGTTCAGTTTACGATCCAGATATGGATAACAAGAAACAATTAACTTGATATAAAATGTAAGAACAAAAATGAGGCTGAAACTATATAAAGATATTTATATGTATAGTCAAGTATGTAGCATTGAGACACGTTGTTTCCTTTCTAATGTATTTGATTTATTGATATATAAACAAATACAAGGATTGTTGCGGAACAAAGATAAACACCCAAGTGTAAGTATCTAAACAATCCTGAAAAACAAGTGATCTAAATAACTTGGAAATACTCGTAAGTTTACTTAGAGTATATCTCACAAGTTGCAATGCTAAAGTTTCAAGCATTTTGCAAGTTGTGAGAAGACTTTGTATTTATAGACCAAGTCCATGATGATGTGGATAAGATCGTACAAATGTGGTTGTAAGCATTTAAGGAATTAAACCTAATTCCTTACATGCTTATAAAAAGGAAGAGTATATAAGTCAGTTGATGTGACTTATAGTACTATGTTCCAAACCTATACTTTTAACTTGTACTTTTTGTTAATAGATAAATCTATTAACTGGGTAAAGGTATGTAAAGTATAAAGTCTTCCTCGTAATCAGTGTAAAGTGTTGTTAATACTTTATACTGAGATGCTTCAGTCTTGATCTGGTAGAATCACTCTTTGCTCGCTTCTGAGATGATTCTCTTCTGTTAATACTTAGGAAACTTCTGAGATGATTCTCTTGTATTCTTGCTAACCATGCACCAGTCAAGGCAGATTTTGGTTTCCCCCTCAGAATCTGGATCATCTCCCTATGCTCTGTAATCCCAAATTCGTGAACTGAAACTTGATTGTATTCTTCAGCTGCCCTACCTTCTCTTTTCACAATCAAGTCAAATAACTTCAATCCATCAGCCTTTGTAACTTCCATATCAATGATTTTGGCTGGATGCGATCGATGGTTCATATAATGATCATACTGATCCTTTTCATGTTTCCTTTGGATCTCAGCAGCATCATCAGATATTGGTTTGTGTGAAGTGAAGACAACATCACGAGAATCTTTCTTTGCAATCCTTGTTCCAGTTCTGGGCTTTGTGGGTGGTCTGAACAACTCTTTTTCTACCTTCAGAACTCCAGCCAGAATCTCTTTCTTCTTTATGGCCATTTCTTTTTCTCTATTTTTCACCAAGTCCTCAATGGACGTTTTGAAGGTGAGATGGTCCAGCTTTTGTTCTAATGGAGAGTAGTTTACCCCATATTCATGTTCGAGCATTTCGACAACAGCCTTCTGCACTCTTGGATCATTTTTGATTTTCTGATATCTTTCTAGTGAGAGACCAAGAGCTGCAGCATCAATGTGATCAAGAGTTCCCATTTTCTGGTGTTGAACCCTTTCTCTTTCCTTATTCTCACCCCACATAATAAATTGATTAGAGACTTGCTTCTGCAAAGTCTCTAATTTCTTGCTATCAGCATTTGGATCATGAATTGGGTAGCCTTGTTCATCAATGTTTTCACCAACAACCAAACCAGAACCCTTAGTATTTTTCTTTGTTGGTTCTGCCACTACTAGGGCCTTTCCCTTATCTTTCTTTGCAATCCTTGTTCCAGTTCTGGGCTTTGTGGGTGGTCTGAACAACTCTTTTTCTACCTTCAGAACTCCAGCCAGAATCTCTTTCTTCTTTATGGCCATTTCTTTTTCTCTATTTTTCACCAAGTCCTCAATGGACGTTTTGAAGGTGAGATGGTCCAGCTTTTGTTCTAATGGAGAGTAGTTTACCCCATATTCATGTTCGAGCATTTCGACAACAGCCTTCTGCACTCTTGGATCATTTTTGATTTTCTGATATCTTTCTAGTGAGAGACCAAGAGCTGCAGCATCAATGTGATCAAGAGTTCCCATTTTCTGGTGTTGAACCCTTTCTCTTTCCTTATTCTCACCCCACATAATAAATTGATTAGAGACTTGCTTCTGCAAAGTCTCTAATTTCTTGCTATCAGCATTTGGATCATGAATTGGGTAGCCTTGTTCATCAATGTTTTCACCAACAACCAAACCAGAACCCTTAGTATTTTTCTTTGTTGGTTCTGCCACTACTAGGGCCTTTCCCTTATCTTTCTTTGCAGCCTTGGATCATTTTTGATTTTCTGATATCTTTCTAGTGAGAGACCAAGAGCTGCAGCATCAATGTGATCAAGAGTTCCCATTTTCTGGTGTTGAACCCTTTCTCTTTCCTTATTCTCACCCCACATAATAAATTGATTAGAGACTTGCTTCTGCAAAGTCTCTAATTTCTTGCTATCAGCATTTGGATCATGAATTGGGTAGCCTTGTTCATCAATGTTTTCACCAACAACCAAACCAGAACCCTTAGTATTTTTCTTTGTTGGTTCTGCCACTACTAGGGCCTTTCCCTTATCTTTCTTTGCAGCTTCAGATTCAGGATTCTGAACTTGTTTCCCCTGAACTGAGGTGCTACCAGATGGTCCCTCAGCTTGCTTTTTGGTTGCTTCAATTATTTCTTGAGTACTTGCCAGCAAACCAATAGGCACACTTCCCCCTTTGGGAATCTCTAAAGGCATTTTAGCATAAAGCTCAACAGCAGTTTTAATTGCCTTTAGTGGTTCCCAACTTTGTTGTTCAAGGCAATCACACATACCCTTTGCCATTGTAGCAAACTGAGCCCTTAATCTGAATGAAGAATTAAGATTCAGTGCTTCTTGATCTTTTAAGTCTTTCAACATTTTCCTATCTTCTTCAGTGAAAGAAGCAGGGGGAGGAGGAGCAACAACAGTTTCCTTCTTTAGAAGAGTTAGAATCTCCTCTAACTGGTTGGATTGATTCTGAACTTGTTTCCCCTGAACTGAGGTGCTACCAGATGGTCCCTCAGCTTGCTTCTTGGTTGCTTCAATTATTTCTTGAGTACTTGCCAGCAAACCAATAGGCACACTTCCCCCTTTGGGAATCTCTAAAGGCATTTTAGCATAAAGCTCAACAGCAGTTTTAATTGCCTTTAGTGGTTCCCAACTTTGTTGTTCAAGGCAATCACACATACCCTTTGCCATTGTAGCAAACTGAGCCCTTAATCTGAATGAAGAATTAAGATTCAGTGCTTCTTGATCTTTTAAGTCTTTCAACATTTTCCTATCTTCTTCAGTGAAAGAAGCAGGGGGAGGAGGAGCAACAACAGTTTCCTTCTTTAGAAGAGTTAGAATCTCCTCTAACTGGTTGGATTGATTCTGAACTTGTTTCCCCTGAACTGAGGTGCTACCAGATGGTCCCTCAGCTTGCTTCTTGGTTGCTTCAATTATTTCTTGAGTACTTGCCAGCAAACCAATAGGCACACTTCCCCCTTTGGGAATCTCTAAAGGCATTTTAGCATAAAGCTCAACAGCAGTTTTAATTGCCTTTAGTGGTTCCCAACTTTGTTGTTCAAGGCAATCACACATACCCTTTGCCATTGTAGCAAACTGAGCCCTTAATCTGAATGAAGAATTAAGATTCAGTGCTTCTTGATCTTTTAAGTCTTTCAACATTTTCCTATCTTCTTCAGTGAAAGAAGCAGGGGGAGGAGGAGGGGCGTTTGCGAGGATGAAGGCTGGCTCAGAATCAGATTGATTCGCCTCCAATAATCCCTCGTCAAACTCAAAGTCAGCAAGAGAATCAAGATTCTCCTGAGGTAGCTCATCGTCATCCCAGAAAGCATTCACTTTTGCAATCTGGTCAGATATGCCCTGGTTTGGGTCACTAGTACCCTTACCAGATTCTGGTTCAACAGCTGCAGAAGCAGTTGCATCGTCACCAGATTCAATGATTGTCAACTTTTCTTTAGGTCGACTAACGGGTCCTACATTCTTTTGTAGCCCACTTAGTGACCTTTCTGAACCAGCTAGTGTGGCTGAGACAGTTTTATTGAATACCTGAAGCATTGCAGAGGAGAGTTCAGGCTCATTTTCAGCAGTAGATGCCTTTGAGAAATCTCTTCCATATTCAGGTACAGAAGCTTCAGGTCCAACTTCATCATAAGCTTCTCCAAGTATATCCATAAAACACAGGCTTAGAAATCTTGGAAAGGCGATATGCAGGCTTCTTTTTCCTTTTAATTTTGTGATGAGCTGAGAGAAAAGAATCTCAGCAAAATCTGCCTGTATCCCATTTCCAAATATAATACCCCATCTCAACTTGGGGTAGTGAAAGTTGGTCCAACCCTCCATGGTTGCCACCAAGACTTTCCACAATCTGGGTCCAGAAGAACCTCCAGCAATTACCAAATCTAGACATAAAGATGTGTCCGGAGGTCTTCAAATTACCATCAGCATCCTCCATGTCGCCATGACCGGTGGCGACTAGAACCTCCCTGAAATTGACTCCTTTGAGTCTTTTAACAAACACCTGGGAAGGTTCGAGGTAGTTCAGATGAAGGGAATTTCTGAACCCCTCAAGAGTGATAACACACTTCTTGGTGCCCTCATTGAGAGTGAAGGAGATGGATTGCTCATCTTTACTCACCACAGCAGTGTACCAGAATTCAAGCAAGTATCGATGATACATTGCCTGAGGATTTGCTGTCAGCGCATAATGGAAAGGGGATTGCTCCCAGAAATTATTGATTCTTCCCATTAGCGTTTTAGATTTCACATTTAATTGAGCCAAGAAATTGCTCATATTAAAACGAATTTGAGAAGGTGTGAAATTCTTTGGCCATGTGGCAGATGTTTTCACATCACTCGATGGAGTGTAATCAAGATTTATGAGTGATTTGTGTGAAGAAGAAGATGATGATTTAGACATTTTAAGAATCGAAGAGTGAAAGTGAAAGGAATATGAAGAGTTAAGAAATTTTGAGAGTAAATATGAGAGAGATTGATGATTGGGAAGTAAATGAAAAACGAAGTAAATGAAAGAAGTAAATGAAAAACGAAGTAAATGAAAGAATGAGAAGGAATTGTGAATTTAAGATGGAATACAAAGTGATTTTCCAACTAAAAACAATTAAAAATAATTTTTTGAATTTCAAAACCCAAGACTCATAAAATATTTTATATTCGAAAATGATTTTGATTGGGTTTGAGATCCTAAAATGATTTCTGGGGTCAAATCAGCATTAAATGCAAAGCCGTTTGAGTGACCCCACCCTGCAACACTTTTTCAGAAAAAGTACTCATTTCTTTTCCTTTTACGGCGCAACTTGTGTGACACATAAGCATGACCAACATAAGTTAAAAACATAGTATGCAGTAGGTCACGTGTACACACAATTGACCAAGTATCAAAAAAATATCTTGAAAGGATTGTTGTATTTCAGTGATAACACACTTCTTGGTGCCCTCATTGAGAGTGAAGGAGATGGATTGCTCATCTTTACTCACCACAGCAGTGTACCAGAATTCAAGCAAGTATCGATGATACATTGCCTGAGGATTTGCTGTCAGCGCATAATGGAAAGGGGATTGCTCCCAGAAATTATTGATTCTTCCCATTAGCGTTTTAGATTTCACATTTAATTGAGCCAAGAAATTGCTCATATTAAAACGAATTTGAGAAGGTGTGAAATTCTTTGGCCATGTGGCAGATGTTTTCACATCACTCGATGGAGTGTAATCAAGATTTATGAGTGATTTGTGTGAAGAAGAAGATGATGATTTAGACATTTTAAGAATCGAAGAGTGAAAGTGAAAGGAATATGAAGAGTTAAGAAATTTTGAGAGTAAATATGAGAGAGATTGATGATTGGGAAGTAAATGAAAAACGAAGTAAATGAAAGAATGAGAAGGAATTGTGAATTTAAGATGGAATACAAAGTGATTTTCCAACTAAAAACAATTAAAAATAATTTTTTGAATTTCAAAACCCAAGACTCATAAAATATTTTATATTCGAAAATGATTTTGATTGGGTTTGAGATCCTAAAATGATTTCTGGGGTCAAATCAGCATTAAATGCAAAGCCGTTTGAGTGACCCCACCCTGCAACACTTTTTCAGAAAAAGTACTCATTTCTTTTCCTTTTACGGCGCAACTTGTGTGACACATAAGCATGACCAACATAAGTTAAAAACATAGTATGCAGTAGGTCACGTGTACACACAATTGACCAAGTATCAAAAAAATATCTTGAAAGGATTGTTGTATTTCAGTGATAACACACTTCTTGGTGCCCTCATTGAGAGTGAAGGAGATGGATTGCTCATCTTTACTCACCACAGCAGTGTACCAGAATTCAAGCAAGTATCGATGATACATTGCCTGAGGATTTGCTGTCAGCGCATAATGGAAAGGGGATTGCTCCCAGAAATTATTGATTCTTCCCATTAGCGTTTTAGATTTCACATTTAATTGAGCCAAGAAATTGCTCATATTAAAACGAATTTGAGAAGGTGTGAAATTCTTTGGCCATGTGGCAGATGTTTTCACATCACTCGATGGAGTGTAATCAAGATTTATGAGTGATTTGTGTGAAGAAGAAGATGATGATTTAGACATTTTAAGAATCGAAGAGTGAAAGTGAAAGGAATATGAAGAGTTAAGGAATTTTGAGAGTAAATATGAGAGAGATTGATGATTGGGAAGTAAATGAAAGAATGAGAAGGAATTGTGAATTTAAGATGGAATACAAAGTGATTTTCCAACTAAAAACAATTAAAAATAATTTTTTGAATTTCAAAACCCAAGACTCATAAAATATTTTATATTCGAAAATGATTTTGATTGGGTTTGAGATCCTAAAATGATTTCTGGGGTCAAATCAGCATTAAATGCAAAGCCGTTTGAGTGACCCCACCCTGCAACACTTTTTCAGAAAAAGTACTCATTTCTTTTCCTTTTACGGCGCAACTTGTGTGACACATAAGCATGACCAACATAAGTTAAAAACATAGTATGCAGTAGGTCACGTGTACACACAATTGACCAAGTATCAAAAAAATATCTTGAAAGGATTGTTGTATTTCAGTGATAACACAATAAATTCTGAGCATGGTTAGTTCCAAAGAGATCTGAACCATCTCAGTTAATAAAATTCAACTGAAATATTTTGATTTTCTGAAGAGCTTCAGTTAAATACATCAGTGAACCAACCATACCACGATATTTTGTATGGTCCACTGGTTTTCCATGTGGATCAGAATCCAAAGTTAATGGAGCAGAAATAGGAGTATCTTTGATGAGACTGAATCAAATTGATATTTCTTTAGTAAATCTCTGACATATTTTTCTTGGTTTATGAAAATACCATCTTCAGTTTGTTTTACTTGAAGTCCCAGAAAATATGTCAGTTCACCCATCATACTCATTTCATACTCAGAAGGCATGATTTTAGAAAATTTTTCACACATCTTCTCATTTGTAGAACCAAACACAATATCATCAACATAAATTTGTACTAAAAGGATATCACTTTTATCATGCAATATGAACAAAGTGTTATCAATTGCACCACGTTTAAAACCATTTTTAAGAAGATGTTTAGTAAGAGTATCATACCAGGCTCTGGGTGCTTGTCTCAGACCATATAAGGCTTTGTTCAGTCTGTACACCCAATGTGGTTTTTCTTCATTGATGAACCCTGGTGGTTGATACACATAAACGACTTCTTCTAGTTTTCCATTCAGGAATGCACTTTTGACATCCATTTGATAGACTTTAAATTGATGATGAGCTGCAAAAGCTAAGAAAACTCTGATAGCTTCAAGTCTAGCAACTGGTGCAAAAGTTTCATCAAAATCTATTCCCTCTTCTTGTGCATATCCTTTTGCAACAAGTCTTGCTTTGTTTCTGATGATATGACCATCTTCATCCATCTTGTTTCTGAAGACCCATCTTGTCCCAATTGGTTCCTTCTTTAGGTTACTGGGACAAGGAACGAGTTCCCATACATCGTTTCTTTTAAACTGGTTGAGCTCATCTTGCATGGCTTCAACCCAGCTTGGGTCTTGCATTGCCTCGTCAATCTTCTTGGGTTCAATTAGAGATAAGAAGCTGACGTTTAAGCATTGATCGCTTGTGGCTCTTCTGGTCTGAACCCCTCTACTGGACTCTCTAATAATTTGCTCGATTGGATGTGCTTTTGTCCATTTAGAGTATTGACCAGGATGAATACTGATGTCAGTGCAAGAGCTTCTCTGAGTAACTTCAGGAGGAGCTTCAGAAAATACATCTGCAGCTCCTTCTTCTTCCTGCAGATCATGACTTGCATCATGAAATTCTTCAGAATGAGGTTGCTCAGTGGAGCCTGATATCAGAGGAGAACAGCATGTACATCTGATCCAATAGTCAGTTCAGAAGGCAGTTTGAAACTGACTGGAGGATAAAATGGAATGTTGCTAGGCTTTTTTATTGTTGGTTCTGAACGGAGATGTTCAGAAGCAGGTTCAAGTGACTGATCAGTTTCAGTAATAGGATCAGAATCACCAAAACTCATTGGACTTTCTGAGGGTGGTACAGGAATGGAATTTTTAAAGATTGCAGAATTGGATTCATCAAAGGTAACATGAATTGACTCATCAACCTTTTCAAGTCTCTTGTTAAAGACTCTAAAGGCTTTGCGATTTGATGAATATCCTAGGAAGTATCCTTCATCAGCTTTTGCATCAAATTTTCCAAGCTGACTTGAATCATTCAGAATGTATACTGGACACCCAAATACATGGAAGTATCTGTTATAACTCATATAATTCGTGTTAGGGTGCGGAAGTTAAGATTTCAACAATGGTGGAATAGTGTGTGTTTTAGTGTGTGTTCTTGAGAGAGAAAGTAATGTGTGTGGAAAGTCTGATTTGATTGATCATCAGAAATGGGAAAAAGGTTACAAAGATTAAAGGTTTGAGGGGTATTTATACTCTAAGTATAGTACAAAAGCTCCCCCTCAACCAAACAATATTTACACAAAATACAATATTTTCAAATACAACTAAGCACTAATTTATATTTCTAACATTCTCCCCCTTAGTGCTTTTGTTGTCCATCATCTTTTCCATTGTTGTCTCCTTCTCTTATTTGCACGTCTTTGTTTGTTCTTCCTTTTCTTATATCTTTGTGCAGCAGAGGAAGTTGATGGCTTATCAATCTTTGAACTCCAGAAAGCTCTTTTCTTATAACTATTCCATGAGTCATTCCAAAACTTCTTAGGAATGAAGTGCCAGTTATCACCTACAGGACGTTCATCAGGTAATTTGATATTGTCTTGGAAGTTTACAGGAGGTATGTTATGAGGACCACGTTCATGGCTAGGATTCCAATGAACCCATGAACCTGTCTTTGTATGAATAATTCCTTCCCGTGACTTGGGAGTTCTGGTAATAATAAGATATCTAATCCTCTGTCTCATATCAAGAGTATCTTTGATACGTCTTATATGATCTTCTCTTTGAGACTTTATTTGCTCATCTTCTTCATTGTCAGAGTCTTCATCTATTGCTTTCAGAATTGATTGACAATATTTCAAGGTACCATCTGAATATTTGGCAAAATCAGAGGCACGAATGAAAATCTTTCTCTTGAGTCTATTGATGAAGACAAATCCATCCAGGCTTTCAATTGGATCTCCAATCTGAAATGAATCTAGCTCATAACCTTCGGCTCTTTGATTTGGTCTTGTAAGGTTAATCCTGCTAGTTCTTCTTTCCAAACCAATCTGGAAGTCATTGAATTCATAGAATCTAATCAAGGCTTGAATATGGCTTTTCAATACTTCATAAGCTAGAAGTTGATCTTGATTCTTGATTATCAGATAAGCATATTGATTGTAGAGGAATAGGATGTCTGAGATCGTCATATGTTGAAAAGATTCTTCTTGAACAACATAGATATTGCCATCAGCTCGACGAACTCTGAATCGAACAAGTCTGAGATTGTGATTCTTGAGAGGAGTAAACAACTGAAGGACTTTTGTGATTGGAATCTTAAATTGTTGGTACCACCATTCAGCTCTTACAGAACTTTCAGCATTCATCAGTTCCATGTATGCATCTCTTTGACCTTGATGTCTGAACAGGAAGAATGCTCTTAATCGGTTCAATGTCATGTTAAGTCTTTCACTTGGTGAGCAATAAATTTGAAAGGCTCTTTCTTCAAGGTATCTTGCTCTACACACAATTTCTTCAGGTCTTTTTCTCAAATCCAAAATCTGTTCATAATTCTCAGCAAAGTACCCCTCATTAATCTGCCATATCTTATCTCTTGAGATCCTTGGATGTCTAACTCCTCGTCCAAGTTCATTGGGAGTCTCAAGATTTTCAGTGTTTGTGAAATGATGAACTATCTCTTCAAAGATATCTTCTCCATATTCTTCTTGAGTAGAATGCTGAGATTGAGAATCAGCATCAGTCTCATAATCAATATCATTTTCTGGTTGAAATGGATCAGGATCAATTGACTCATCAGAACTTGAAGTGGAAGAATAATAATGAGAGATATTTCTGATGAGTGGAGGTAAATCATCTGAATCTTCTTGAATTTGAGTTCCTCCTTGATCTCCTTGACTTTGAGTTTCTTTTTCAACTTCTTGAGCAACACTTTCTTGATCAACTTGAGTTTGTGTTTCATGACCTTCTCTAATATCTCTAATATTCTCCCCCTCGGGTTGATCATCAGGATCTTGATCATCCCGACGCCTTGAGATATTAGCCAGTCTACATTGTTGATCAAGCTCTTGAACTCGCTTTTGAAGAGCTTCAATTGCAGCCTGTTGTGCAAGTTGAGTACTTTTGGCTGACAAATATGCAAGAAGTGAGTGAAAAATAGATCTTTTATGCGACGACAGATTTGGTTCTTCAGATCTTAACCGATTCATAAGAGCGACAATTAAAGTATCGGTAGATAAACCACTGGTAGCAATTCGGTTTGGGGAACAATCACTTAAATACTCAGATGAATCAGAATCAGATGAGGAACTGGAAGAATGATGTGGTGAATTAGGATCAGGAAATGATTGGGTTCTTGATGTTGGTGGTATTGTTGTTGTTGTGGTTGTTGTTGTTGTTGGTGGTGGTGGTGTGGATATATGTGGGGGTGTTGGTGTTGTATGTGTTGGTGTTGAAGTTTCTTCTGGAGAACGAATGTGTAAAGTACCTCCAGTATACAATCTTGGTGGTTGAGAAGTTGATGGTGAAGCAGGAAGTTTACCAGTGATTGTGTTTCTTGATATAAGTAGTTCACTCCTTTGTCCCTCTTCAATCCCTTCAACAAATTGAGCAATTATTCTTTGAGCCTCAGGTGGTAATGGAATATCAGAAATTGGCACATCAGTAGTCTCAAGTGATTCTACTGATTGACCTGAAGACATCATGACTGTCTCAGGATTTCCTGTTGGTTCAAAAGTATGAACAACAGTTGATGATTCGGCTTTGCAACCAGAATCGGGTTGTTGTTGGGAAACACCACTAACAGTACCGGGGTCACTGAGAATGCCCGTTAATACAGTCTCAGGTTGATCCTGAGGAACAGCAGTGTCACAACGGCGTTCATACTGCTCCCCAGTCTCTGTCTGAGGACTGTTACCTGCGGCTAAAGCTGGCGTGATGTTAGCTAAGGCAGGATTTCCAAGCTGTCCTTGAGGGTCACACAAAGTGGGTTCCTCTCCGCTTGTTCCGGCACCAGTACTCAACTGGGCTTGTGATTCCGTGTGCCTAAGAGATCTAGACTCTAGTGCATGAACTGAAGGCGAGAGGTGGGCTGGTCCTCTCTATTTTCAACACTCTCATCCTCCAAATGAGGAGAGTGTGGTGAGCGTGGCTGTTCCCCGTGTATTTCTGAGACTAACTCCTGTTGTGAGGAGTCAGAATGGCTGGGAGAGTTTGGTGCATACGAGAATGGGTAGTTCCCGATTTCTACTCTAGGGTAAACCCGGCGTTGATATTGATTTAAGACTAATTGGAGGCCAACGTTTTCTTTTTGCCTTTCACCTATCCCGGACCTCTCAACCTCTCTGGTATTTTCAACCCCTCCCTCAGTCCTTCCTTGTTCCTCCGGGATGTCCATAACATCATTAGCAAACTGATTGGCATCATCATCGGATGCATCACTATCAGTAGAAATCATTTCTTCTGGTTCGGGTTCTTGAAATCGGTCATACTCAAAGCGAGATTTTTTAAATGTTTTACGGATATTTACAGGGATTGATTTCTTTCGGCCTTGAGTATATGTTGGTGGAGGTGATCGAACAAAGGATGATGAAGGTATGGTTGAAATTGATTGAGGTATGATAGGTTGTTCAGGTGTAGTTATTTCAGGAAGTGGTGAAGATTGATGAATTGGTGATAAGGATGATTGAGGTAATTTAGGTGAAGATGGAGATGATGGTGTTTGAGGTGTTTGTGTTCTGGGGGGTGGTGATCGGATTGGTTTTGGAGAACCAGAAGCAGATATTGTCTCTTCAGAAGAAGGTTCAGCTTGAGCTTTGCTTTTGAGTTTCTTTGAAGAACTCTTTTTCTTCTTCTTTTGGTGCACTTGTTTACTCAGCCTTAACACAAACATTTCGCCTTTTTGTTTCTTTCTCTTTGGCTTACTGGAACTGGATTCACCCTCACGCTCTTTTCTTTTAACACTTGACCCCTCACCAGGTGTCCTATGTACAGCTTGGGTAGAAACCGGGAGGCTTTCCGGTCTCATTGCTGTTCTAATCCAGTCCAGATAAGCAACTTTATCATCATCAGAATCTGAAACCATATCTAATAGAAATGATGGGATCAGGAAAGTATAGTTAGCAGTTCCAGAATCTCTAACATACTTATAAAAGTGTATGATCACTTTGCTGCTATCTGGAAGCCTTGGAATGCTTCTTTCTTGTCTGACTGCACTGTAGACAATTGCTGTAAGAAATCTTATGAATGGAATATACTTCTTGGGAGCAGAGACTTTGCCATTTACTAATACTATCAACTGATCCCACAGAAGTTGAGCAATGTCATAATGTCTGTTGAAAACAACACCATAGAAGATGTGCAGCATTGGCTGTGTCAGATTGTCCATTCCTCTTGTGTAAGGAGTTAAGCAGTTGCTTAGGATGGAGTACACATAATACCAGATTTTTGGTAGATTTTTCAACTTGAAATCTCTGGTTCTAGATAAAGGACCTTCATAGCCAATAGAAATTAAAGCAGCAAACATCTCTTCATTGGACTCAAAATCATCATAATCAACATGTCCATTGAAGTCTGCTTCAGGTAGTCTTAAAATCCTTCTGAAGTCATCAATATTAAACTCAAACTCATATGTTGTTTCTCCTGAAGTCAACTGATACTGAAAGTAGCCTTGACGACGAAGTTCAGGAGATTTTGATTTAGATTTGGCTTTTGGATTTGTTGGATCATAAGGTTGAACAAATGTAATTGATCTCCACATATCAAAGAGGTAGACTTCAGCTAAGTCTTGTTCAACAGTAAGAACATATGTGAGAGGATGATTGTGAAGAATTCTTGGAACTATTTGAAAACCAGGAGCCATGAAAGGATCAAACAACGCTCTGTTATTTCTCATGCTACTTGTGTTTCCGGCAATGAGAATTTCTTCAATTGATTCATTTAGAGCAATCTCTTCATCATATTCAATAACTTCTTGATGATCCATTTTTTTTATTTTTTTTTTCTGTTTTAAGACAAAAAAGAAAATTTAACGCACACATAAAATAATGTTTGAATAGCAAATAACAAGTTTCACTCAAATGATTTATATAAAATACAAAGAGGTTCACAAAGGCGATCAACTCAGTGTATTCTTTATAAGTCATTTGAAATGAGAAGATAAACTCAGAAAATAAAGTATAATCATATAAGTACAATATATTTAAAAATAGCAAGGAAGTACACAAAGGCGTTCAATTCCTCGTATTTCAAATATATTGTGATTATATGATAATACAAAGCACTTTGTCATACCACACAAAATTTTAAAAAAATTTGAAAATTTTTCTAAGTATGGAAACTAGAACGATCTTGACAAGATCGTCCTGGTCTTGGTCTAAAGGGTTACAAGTGAAAAGAATGAAAAAAATTAGAAAAAATGAACGATCTTGTACAAGATCGTTTTAACATTTGTTATTGAAAATGTTAAGGATAAAAACTGAAACGATCTTGTTCAAGATCGTTTTAGCATTAATTATTGAAAAAAAATGTTAAGTATGGAAAAATGAACATGGGACGATCTTGATCAAGATCGTCTCAACATTCAATATGTTGACAAAAAGGTTTTAAGTAAAGGAAAATGAGACGATCTTGTACAAGATCGTCTTAAGGTTTTATTACTTAAAAAATTAAGTGAAGGAAAATGGAACGATCTTGTACAAGATCGTTTTAATAACATTTCACTTAAAAAAAATTCTACCACTTTGAAATCTAAAGAAAAATCATCTCAACGATTTCCCTTTAAATTTAAAAGTATTAGAATTGAGCAAACCGATCTCTTACGAGGTCAGTTACCCATCCATTTGTTTTTCAACTCAAATCATCAACCACACAGCGTTCAGACCCTAGAACGATCTTTGACAAGATCGTCCTGGTCTTGGTCTAAAGGGTTACAAGTGAAAAGAATGAAAAAAATTGAAACTAAGACGGTCTTGGCAAGATCGTCTTATTTCCAAGTCGTTCTGGAACTAAGACGGTCTTGTGCAAGATCGTCTTAGAGACAAAATGACTTCGAAAATAATACAACTTTGCCAAAATCGTTTTACTTCCAACCAGGTTTAACATACCACAACTTGATTCATTTTTACTTCTAAGCATGGAAATACATTTGTTTGAATCATACTGAACAAGATTGAACTACTTACAACTCTTAAATCAAACAAAATAACCTAAACAAATCTAAGATCGTCTTAGGTCATCTTCTTCACAAAAAATATCAGGTTTTTGAATTTTCGAAATCACAATACTAAGCATAAAAACATGTAATAAACATACACATATAACCTAAACATGCATCTAAATCATTCCAACATCACATATGCATTACCAGTCGATCAAAATTCAAGAAATGAAAAAAAATAAGTTCATCATTTAAGATCAGTTTCTTACTTGAATAAGTGATCTGAAGACAATGTGATTATGGAATAAAATGCTTAGAATGAGATTACCAACAAAACCCTTATCCTTTTTCAATGATCAGCCAACAATTAAATTTGAAGTGATTTGAGAGAGTTTATGGGAAACTGGAATAAAATAAAGAAATGAAAAAAAATTGAAACTAAGACGGTCTTGGCAAGATCGTCTTATTTCCAAGTCGTTCTGGAACTAAGACGGTCTTGTGCAAGATCGTCCTGGTCTTGGTCTAAAGGGTTACAAGTGAAAAGAATGAAAAAAATTGAAACTAAGACGGTCTTGGCAAGATCGTCCTGGTCTTGGTCTAAAGGGTTACAAGTGAAAAGAATGAAAAAAAAAAAAAAAAAAAAAAAAAAAAAAAAAAAATTTTATTTTTGGTTTTTCTAAATGAAAAAAAAATCCTTTTTGGTTTTTCTAAAATAAACAATGAGTTTCTCTTCAAATAGTGCAAATACACAAACTCCCCCTAGATTCATGAATTATCCTTTTTCTCCCCCTCAAACATTGCATGATATTTAAGCACATTGCACATCAGCATAGCATCAATGTTTGACAGATAATGAATGAAAGAGAAAGAGATGAAGGATTTGTACAGAACATGCAGAGGCAAGTAAGCGCATTGGTAACGAGCACTTATTTGAGATTGTTTCTTGAAAAGAAACTCATTCCAGGATCATGTGTTAAACAGTATCCGAGATTGAAATACTAAACACAGACCTTTATTACCTGCAAAAAAAATTAGGTTTTTCTAGGTACCCACCTTTGAATGGGTCCTTTGGGGTTAGTGGAATCATTCAAAGTATATAAATGAGGTTTTCGAACAAGGTTTATTCTTTAGATTCACCACAATCCCATTAGAATCAACAATCAAAGGTTTAGAAATCACAGTAGAAGGTTTAGAATTTCTTACTGACCATGGTTTAGCTAGATTACTCAAATTTGAATTAATTTTCCTATCAGGAACTTCCTTCTTGTAATCATTAGCCATCCAATTTCTTCTAACTGATGATTTAGAAATCCACTTATGGGTACTAGCTAATGTCTTCTCTCCTGTATCAGATAAATTCTTGGAATTAGTTCGAGGAGATAAAAACATATTCTGATTTTGTGTTTTCTTGGTGGAAGATTTGTTATGCTGTTTCTTTTGATTTGTAACAGTGAACCAACCATACTGATCTCTATAACTAGTTATACCATTGGATGTATCTTTTATTAGCAAATCTTGGCTAGTTTTAGATATCTTAGGTAAAGAACTAGATTGAGAGATAGCCTTAGAAACAGATGAAGTAGCAACTTTGAGCTTTGATTTAGCAGAAATAGTTTTCTTACCTTTGACAGTTGTTGCATACTGACCTTTGGGTAAATAAAATGAAGTTGGAGCAAACTTAGATTTAGATTCCTTCTTTGGTTTAGGCATTTTGGGTGAGAGTTTTTCAAGCTCTTTTTCAACTTCTGGTGCAAAAACATGATCAGTTTTCAAAAACTTATCAAATTCTTCAACAGAAAAATCTGGATAAGTAAATTGTGATCCTTTGGTTTGAACTTCTGATTTGAAAACATTTTTGTTTGTCAATTTTTCAATTAATGCTTTTGCTTCAGCCTTAAGATCAGTAGGATCTCAATCTTTTGCTCTAAGTTCACTTTATTTTGGTCAACAGAGGTGATCACAGGGGTATCAAACGAAAGTATTTTCTTGACAGAAGCACGATGTTTAGCTTTCAAAGCTTGAACTTTCTCTTCAATTTGGAAGAATGATGATAGCATGGAAGTGGACATATCATGAATCTCTTCAGGAGAGATGCTATCAACCTGCATATCTTTAAAATTCTCACTCCCTTTGACTGGAGTGGAGCAATCAACAGAAGTTAGATCATGCATCATTTGAATCTTGGTGATCTCACTTACCTTTGGAGTATGATTTTGAGTTTTCAGATGTTCAATGACTTGTTGTTGAGACTCAATCTTTTGTTTTAAAACTTCAATTTCTTTTTCCAATATGGTAGTTGGAATGTAAAATCTTTCTGAAATTTGTTTTGAACAATCTTTTTGAGACTCATTTTCAGGAATTGAAATGCTATCTATTTCTTCTAACTCATAGATGGATCTTTTATGAGTTTTCTTGTATGTGTCATTAATAGCAACATAATCAATCTGAAATCTGTTTGGTTTTTGTCTTTCAACATCATCTGACTCAAAGTCATCCTCAGATGGTCTAATAAACTCTTGAATCATGCCAAGTCTGAGACATTTTTCATTGTAAAGTGGACCAAGGTCTTCTTTTTGGATTTTTTTTAAATGTGTTGGATTCTCATAACCCAACCCAAGGAGAAGTTCTGATCTATCAATCTTTGACTTATTGTAATAAGCAGTGAAATTCAGAAGAGGATTTTGTTCAATTTTATAGATTTTTTCTTGATAGAACAAAATGTTTGTTTTCAAATCCTCAACTTGTTTTTGAAGAGTTTCAATTTCAACTCCTTTGAGAAAACAAGTACTGTTTAGATCAGAAATCTGTCTTTCATGTTTTTCACAGTTGGGTCTAAAATCTTTCATTTTATTTGTGAGAAACTCAACATCAGCTTGTCTTGCATTTGCTCTTAACCATTCATTGGTTTTCTCAAGCTTTAAAGTCTCAATGGTTTGCTTGAGTGAATGGACAGTCTTTTCAAGGTCTTGACATTTGTTGGTTAATTTAGCATTGGGTGAAACAACTTGAGAACTGTTACTTGACAAATGCATTTCTTTTAAAGAATCATAGTTCACTTTGAGAGCTTCATGAGCTATTGAGAGTTCTGAAAAATTTTCATTGATTTTATCAAACTCTTGTTTAGCCATTTTCAAATTGTTTTTCAAAGTGAGATTTTGCTTTGTCAAAGTATCAGCAGTTTTTTGAACATACAAGTAATCATCTTTGGAAATGGATTGTACCTCACTTGTTGTTGTTTGTGAAGTAGTTTGTGAATGATTGTTTGTTGAAGTGACAGATGTCATCAAGCATGTGAGATCTTCAGAATCAGCATCAATATCTCCGAATAGCCATGGTTTCATTTTTTGTTGTTTGGCTAAGAACTTCTTTCTGATCTCTAGCTCTGAATTCTTCATTGTTGTCCCTGAAATGAAAAAAAATTGTAATTATTTTTTTTTTTTTAAATTTGGAATTAAAACGATCTTGAAGAAGATCGTCTTAGGATTTGGTTAGGACGATCTTGATATAAGATCGTCTTAAAAAATTATGTAGAAAAGTAAGACGGTCTTGAATGAGATCGTCTTAAGTATTGATTAAGAAAAATGCGGTAAGCTATCTATGAAGATCGTCTTAAGTATTGGTTAAGAAAATGTAAGACGATCTTGGATGAAGATCGTCTTAAAAATTGGTTGAGAAAAGGTAAGACGGTCTTGGTTTAAGATCGTCTTAAAATTGGTTAAGTGAAAATTTTTCTAAGTATAGAAAAAAAAATTCTGGAAATTTGGTCAGAAAGAGGTTATGATTTCAGAATTTGTTGAGCAAAACCAATCTCAATGAGATTAGTTACCCAAGGAATCCACAACACACAGTTCACACAGAACCAAAAATATTAGGACGATCTTGGGAAGATCGTCTTAATACCAAAACAAAGTAAACACTAGGACGATCTTGAAGAAGATCGTCTTAGAGTCATGAAGATCGTCTTGATGAAAAACTGTAAGAACACCAGAAAAAGACAAAATAGTCGATTATTTCACTAATTTGCTTATAATTCACTCAATTTTGAGAGTTAGAATTCGATTCAAACCCAGAAACACTCAAAATACGATCGCGCACAACCCTAGAAACAATTCCATGGATTAAGTCAACTCAAATTGAAAATTCAAAATCTCATCAACTTTCAAAAAAAATTTGGATTTTGATCAATTCTGTGAATTGGATTCTGAAACTTGACAGGATGTTTTTAGAGGTGATTTAGAATGTATTTGTAAACAAAAACAGGAAAATTGAGTGAAAATTGATTGTGAATTGATGAAAAACCAGTAACAGTTTCAAAACGGTTATGGTGAAGAACACGAATTCAATTTTGAACAAAATTAGTATCAATCTGCATGAAATTTGTTCTGGATCGTCAACAGATTGTTGTTTTGCTCTGATACCACTTGTTAAAACTCATATAATTCGTGTTAGGGTGCGGAAGTTAAGATTTCAACAATGGTGGAATAGTGTGTGTTTTAGTGTGTGTTCTTGAGAGAGAAAGTAATGTGTGTGGAAAGTCTGATTTGATTGATCATCAGAAAATGGGAAAAAGGTTACAAAGATTAAAGGTTTGAGGGGTATTTATACTCTAAGTATATTACAAAAGCTCCCCCTCAACCTAACAATATTTACACAAAATACAATATTTTCAAATACAACTAAGCACTAATTTATATTTCTAACAGTATCCAATATTATGCTTTCTATTTCTAAGTACTTCGTAGGAGGTCTTCTTGTGTCTTTTGACATAAACAGATCTGTTCTGAGTGTAGCATGCAGTTGCAACAGCTTCAGCCCAGAAATTCTTGGGAAGACCAGATTCATTCAACATACTTCTAGCAGCTTCAATCAGCGTACGATTCTTTCTTTCTACAACACCATTCTGCTCTGGTGTGTGAGCTTAGGAGAAGTTCTGAGATATGCCAGTTTCAGTGCAGAAGGACTCCAGAGTGGCATTTCTGAATTCAGTGCCATTGTCACTTCTGAGCTGACAAACTTTTCGCTTGTGTTTGAGCTCAATTTGTTTGATGAGAGCAATGATTTCAGCAGCAGCTTCTTTTGGACCTGAGGAAAATCACCCAGCAGTATCTTGAATATTCATCAACGATAACAAGGGTGTACTTCTTTCCTGCTCTGGTCTGAACATTCACTGGTCCAAAAGGGTCCATGTGAAGCATGTGAAGAGGTTCAGTTATACTAAAGCTTTGCTTTGTCTTGAATGAAGCTCTTTTCTGCTTACCCATTTCACAACCTGGACATGGCTTGTCTTTGTTGAAGGACATAGAGGGTATCCCATCAACAAGTTGTTTTCTAGACAACTTATTAATGTTTTTGAAATTCAGATGGGATAATCTCTTGTGCCACAGCCAGTTTGTGTCTTCATCTGCCTTTGAGTAAAAACATTGTTCAGTGGTAGAGGGATTCATATCAATGACATAAATGTTTCCCTTCCTTGGTGCAATCAGTACCACCTTTCCATCTCTGTTGAATATGGTGCCTTGTGAAATATCAAATAGAACCTTGAAGCCATCATCACACAGTTGACTGACACTGATTAGGTTATATTTCAAACCGTTCACATATGCAACACGTGTGAATTTGACTTGACCATTATTCACCACACCATATCCCTCAGTTTTTCCATTTCCATCATTTCCAAAACTATTGAGGGCCCCTCTTGCACCCTATATTCTCTAGCAGGGTCTGATAACCAGTCATGGTTCGGCCAGCAGCACTGTCCAGAAACCATATATTCTTCTTTCGGTCTCCCTGCACACAATCAAAGAGTAGTTCTTTTTGGGAACCCATCTTTGGATGGGTTCACTAGACTCTCCCTTAGCAGTCTCAGATTTCTTTGGTTCATAAGGAACAGAAGGATCAAAGGGGATTTCAGTCATTATTTCAGATGACAAAAAATAGTTGGTTTGATGGGGTTTTCAACTTTTTTCTTTTCAGATTTCTTCTTGGTTTGCTTAGAAAAAGGTTTTGTGTTTTGTTTAGGTTGAAGAGGAGGAGTTTCAACATTTTTTAAACGTGCATTACAGCTCTGCACTTGTCTAGCCAATAGTTGAAATTGACTTTCTAACCTTAACAAAATTGATTCTTCATTAGACAACTGAGCCTTACCAGAATCTGAGGTAGATGGCTCAGTGGGGGAAATTTTTTTTTTCTTCTTAAGGTCTTTAGGAGCCTTAGATGAAGTCTGAGGGAATGGCTTTTTGGACTTAGCCTTCCTTTCTGAAACAGTTGTCTGAGATGTTTCAGATTTACCCTCAGATTGTTCCTTGGCTTTATTAGTTGCAGTTTTCTGCTTGCCAACTTTAGGAAAAATGATTTCAGGTTTTATTTCCTTTGGAAGTGCATCTAAATCAGTGATTATGGATGCCAAGTGAAGATCACCAGACTCATATGCTGCTCTTTGTGATGCAAAAGTATTTTTAATTGCAGCATCTGGCCTTGGTGCTTTCATCCAAGATTTAATGATTGCTTGTTCTTTTTCAAGGATGGATTTTAATTCTTCCTTTTCCAATTCTAAAGTTGCAACCATAGACTGATAACTTTTTAGAGCCAATTGAACATCTTTCAGTTCTTTTAGTCTGGCATGACTGGCGTTCAGTTCAGAAGCATTGTTTTCAAACATTTTTAGGCTTTCTGAACGCACTGTCTCAACAAAAGAGATGTCAGCCTCTAAAAGAACCAAAAGGTCCAGTTTGTGTTCTTCATTATTTTCAAAGCCAAAATTACTGACCTTTTTCATTACAATATCCACCCAGCGACCAGATTCGACATCGGATTTGACCAAATGACCTTGATCTTCTTGTGCCATGAAACATATGTCCCTAACTTCTTCTTCATCATCAGATGATTCATCAGAATCTTCCCATTTTTCAGTTTTGGCAATCATACAACTGTTGCTTGAGTTGTCTGTGCCAGAAGAGCCATATGAGCCTTTAACTTCTTGTATTTGGCCTTATAGCTGTCATCAGATTTCTGAAAAATAGAATGGTTAGGAGCAGATTGTGATAATGATGGTTGACTAGATCTGCATTCCTTCATGAAATGTCCTTTCTTTCCGCATTTAAAGCATTCAAGATTGGACTTGTCAATAGAAGCACTCGAAGCAAAGGGTTTGCCAGATCGATTTGATTTGGCCTTAAAACGATTGAACGTTTTAGCCAGCATGGCAACCAGATCATCATTGTCATTCTCATCACAATCATGTGTAACATTACCAGAGACACCAGTTTTTAACATTTCAGAAACCATCTTCTTCATCGAGTCAGAAATATCACTCTCCGAAGATAGTAGAGCAGTGCTATGTGGTTCAGAGTACTGAACCATACCAGAACTGGTAGAAACATGATTTTTGGCATCTTGCTCAGCCATAGCTCTCTCAGCTTTGTTCTCTTCAGTGTATCTGAAGGCTCCATAAAGGGAAGCAAGAGTGTGACTGTGCAAGGTTTTCCTTGTCTTAAAACCAAGATCAAATTTTCCCATTTGGAAGGTAAAATGTCACAAAAATTTTCCAACAAAATTTCTTTATCTTTGGTTACACCCAGGGCTTTCAGTTGGTTTACCAGATTTGTGAATCTGATGTATGTTTGAGTTAAGGTTTCCCCAGGGACAGCAAAAAAAGACTCATATCTTTTGTTTAAAGCAACTTTTCTTTGTGACAATTGTCTCATTTGTGCCTTCAAACTGTGTCATTAGTTCCTCCCACATTAATTTGGAATTTTCAAGTAAAACAAGAGTGGGCATAAGGGTTTTAGGAACTGCATATAAAATCATATTTTGTAGCTTAGTGTCAAGGTCTACAAGTCTATGATCTTCCTCAGACCAATGATCCTTCTCCTTAGGTGACTGCCTAGGAGTCACATCGGTATTTCTGACAACAGTAGAAGCATTCATAGGGACAAAGGGTCCTTCTTTTAGGATATCGGGCAAGTGTCTCTCAACACCAGCAATATACTTTAGCATGCATGCTTTCCATGTTTGAAAGTTTTCACTGTTCCCATCAAACTTGGGAACAGGATTGTTTGGAAAGTGTACGTGTACATTGTGAGATGGTATATTGTTGTTGATGACAGAGGGTGGAGTAGAGTTGTTAGGGTCAGGGCGTTCTTGTTGAAAGTCAGCCATCTATTTAGATCAAAGGTTAATGAATTGATATAATTCAACCTTTAGGCTCTGATACCAATTGTGAGTCCCTAAAATAGATGGTTAATTAAACCCGACTGGCAAGTACAACTGATCTTGATGGACAAGTTCAGTTTACGATCCAGATATGGATAATAAGAAACAATTAACTTGATATAAAATGTAAGAACAAAAAGGAGGCTGAAACTATATAAAGATATTTATATGTATAGTCAAGTATGTAGCATTGAGACACGTAGTTTCCTTTCTAATGTATTTGATTTATTGATATATAAACAAATACAAGGATTGTTGCGGAACAAAGATAAACACCCAAGTGTAAGTATCTAAACAATCCTGAAAAACAAGTGATCTAAATAACTTGGAAATACTCGTAAGTTTACTTAGAGTATAACTCACAAGTTGCAATGCTAAAGTTTCAAGCATTTTGCAAGTTGTGAGAAGACTTTGTATTTATAGACCAAGTCCATGATGATGTGGATAAGATCGTACAAATGTGGTTGTAAGCATTTAAGGAATTAAACCTAATTCCTTACATGCTTATAAAAAGGAAGAGTATATAAGTCAGTTGATGTGACTTATAGTACTATGTTCCAAACCTATACTTTTAACTTGTACCTTTTGTTAATAGATAAATCTATTAACTGGGTAAAGGTATGTAAAGTATAAAGTCTTCCTCGTAATCAGTGTAAAGTGTTGTTAATACTTTATACTGAGATGCTTCAGTCTTGATCTGGTAGAATCACTCTTTGCTCGCTTCTGAGATGATTCTCTTCTTCATACTTCAGTCTTTGACTTCAGAATGAATGCTTCAGATTTATCTCGATCTGAACTGAAGTGAAGCTTCAGTGAAGGAATTCTGAGACATCTCAGAATTCTGTACAGACGTCTTCACTAAACTTCAAGCTATTTCTGAACAAATTATACTTGGTCGATTTCCGACCTAACAATTACGTTAAAAAATTTACATTCCACGTAGAATTAAAATATCTTCAAAAAGATTTGCTTACGTGGCACACACAAAGACCAAGTATTTAGAAAATATTATGACATATTTCAGTGCATCTGGAGGTTGACTGGACACTCCAGTATCACTGGTGGATTAGTCCAGTGAACATGTACTGATGGTACACTGGAGGGACACTCTAGTAAAGTACCAGTGAAAACCATTTTTGAAAGACTGGTAACCTCAAACGTGCACGTCAACTAATATAGACAAATGAGAGGGACATATTTACAAGGAGACATTAGTCACCTCAAACACGCACTTCAACCTGTCCAGTTACCAGTGAGAGGGACACATTTACAAAGTACCAGTAATATTTTCTGAAGAATTTGTCCAGTGAGAAAATAAATTAATAAATTCCCCCTGAACTTAAAACATTTTTAAGAACAAAATATCTTTCAAGTCTTTCCCTGGAATGTTGTTCCAGAAATCTAATAATGCAAAGATAGTACACAAAGGCGTTCAATATCTGAGCAGTCACCAGATTTAAGGGTTTAACATTCCCAACTCACCAACAAGATATTCAAAAGTTTTGACATCCAGAGGTTTGGTAAAAATGTCAGCGAGTTGTTTGTCAGTGGGAATAAAATGGAGTTCAATGTTGTTTTTCATAATATGATCACGAATGAAGTGATAACTGAGATCAATGTGCTTCGTTCTGGAGTGCATGACTGGATTGTTCGAGATAGCAATGGCACTGGTATTATCACAAAAGATTGGGGTCTTTGAATATTTAATACCATAATCAAGCAACTGGTTCTTCATCCAGAGTATCTGAGCACAACAACTGGCTGCAGACACGTATTTAGCTTCAGCAGTGGACAATGAAACTGAAGTTTGCTTCTTACTGGTCCAGCTGACCAGTTTGCCACCAAGGAATGACATCCACCAGTAGTGGATTTCCTGTCTATCTTACAACCTGCATGATCTGAATCTGAATAACCCATTAGATCCATGCCTGAGCCTTTGGGGTACCAAAGACCTAGACTGGGGACACCTTTAAGGTACTTCAGTATGGGCTTTACAGCAAGCATATGAGATTCCTTTGGATTAGACTGATATCTGGCACATAAACATGTTGAAAACATAATATCTGGTCTACTGGCAGTTAAATACATCCGTGAACCAACCATGCCTCTATAGACAGTGGTGTTCACTGGTTTACCATCTGGATCGGAGTCCAGTGTCAGTGGTGCAGAAATTGAAGTTGGTTTAGATGGTGAAGAGTTCATATCATATTTCTTTAAAAGATCTCTAACATATTTTTCCTGATTTAATAAAGATGCCATCTTTGTTTTGTTTAATCTGGAGTCCAAGAAAATATGTTAATTCACCCATCAAACTCATTTCATATTCAGTTGACATGATTTTCGAAAATTTCTTGCACATGTTTTCATCAGTAGACCCAAAAATAATATCATCAACATAAATTTGTACCATTAACAGATTACCTTTTTCATGAAGAATAAATAAGGTATTGTCAATTGCACCTCGTTTGAAACCATTTTTCAACAAATGTTTAGTCAGAGTGTCATACCAGGCACGTGGGGATTGTCTGAGGCCATAAAGCGCTTTGTCCAGACGATATACCCAATGTGGATGCTTTTCATCAACAAAACCTGGAGGTTGTCTGACATAAACTTCTTCTTCAAACTTTCCATTCAAGAAAGCACTCTTTACATCCATTTGGTAGACCTTGAACTGATGATAAGCAGCGAATGCTAAGAATATTCTGATCGCTTCAAGTCTAGCCACTAGAGCAAATGATTCATCAAAGTCGACATCTGACTGAAAGTAGCCTTGTGCTACCAGTCTGGCCTTGTTTCTGATTATGTGGCCATCTTCATCTACTTTGTTCCTGAAGACCCATCTTATTCCAATTGTTTCTTTCTTTCCAACTGGGAAAGGAACTAGATACCAGACCTTGTTCCTTTCAAACTGGTGAAGCTCTTCTTGCATAGCAGTCACCCAGCTTGGATCTTCCATAGCCTCGTCAATCTTCTTTGGTTCCATCAAAGATAGAAAACTAACGTATAAGCATTGATTACTGGAGGCTCTTCTGGTCTAAACTCCTCTACTGGAGTCACCTATGATTTGATCAATAGGATGAGCTTTTGTCCATCTGGAGTACTGACCAGGATTGTTACTGACAACAATATCAGTGCAAGAATTCAGTTGAGTCTCCTCTGGAGTTGCTTCTGGAGGAGGATCTTGCCAGACTACTCAGTATCTTCATCTGAGTCATTTAAATCATGATTTGCATCATGAAATTCTTCATTTGAAGGCATTTCCTGAAGTACTGGTTCAGTTTGGAATTCTTCATAAGAAGACATTTCTGGTACATTCTCAACTGACACTGATACTGGGGGAGTAGTACGCACATCTGAACCAATATTAATTTCAGAGGGTAGTTTGAAAATAATAGAGGGATAGAATGGAGTACTACTGGAGAGTTTCTTTTTCTAAACAGGTTCCAGATCAGGATGACTGGAAAACTGTGTCTTCTGAATCTTCTTTAATGTCGTTTATAGGATCAGATTCACAAAAGACAATTGGAGTTACTGGGGGAGTGTCAAGGGCTGGCTTGTTGTTGATTGCAGCATTTGATTCATCAAATGTTACATGAATTGACTCATGGACCTTCTCCAGTCTCTTGTTGTAGACTCTGAAGGCCTTGCGAATGGCTGAATAACCTAAGAAATACCCTTCATCAGCTTTGGCATCAAATTTGCCTAGCTGACTGGAGTCGTTCAGGATGTAAACTGGACATCCAAAAACGTGAAATAACCAATATTTGGTTTTCTATTTCTTAAGACTTCATAGGCTGTCTTTTTGTGTCTTTTGATGTACACTGATCGATTCTGGGTGTGGCAAGCAGTTGCAATTGCTTCCGCCCAGAAACTGGTTGACAGACCAGATTCAGCAAGCATACTCCTGGCAGCTTCTATCAGCGTTCGATTCTTCCTTTCCACCACTCCATTCTGTTCTGGAGAGTGGGCTGATGAGAAATTCTGGGAGATGCCAGTGTCAGTACAGAATGACTCTAGAGTTGCATTCTGGAATTCTGTTCCATTGTCACTTCTTAACTGACACACCTTTCGACTGTACTTGAGCTCAATTTGCTTAATAAGACTGATGATTTCAGCAGCAGCTTCACTTTTAGACCTCGGAAAGATCACCCAACAATATCTGGAGAATTCATCTACGATCACCAGGGTGTATCTTTTACCAGCACGAGTCTGAACGTTCACTGGACCAAAGAGGTCCATATGAAGCATATGAAGAGGTTCAAATATGCTGAAATTCTGTCTGGTCTTGAAACTGGTACGTTTCTGCTTACCTATCTCACATCCTGGACATTGCCTTTCCTTTTTGAAGGAAACTAAAGGTATCCCATCTGCAAGTTGTTTTCTGGACAACTTATTAATATTCTTGAAATTTAAATGGGATAACCTTTTGTGCCATAACCAGTTTGTGTCTTCATCAGCTTGAGTATAGAAATACTGCTCTGAAGGAGAGCTTTCCATATCCATCACGTACACATTCCCTTTTCTGGGAGCAATCAACACTACCTTCCAGTCCTTGTTGAATACGATACCCTGAGCAATATTGAATAGAACTTGATAGCCATCATCACACAGTTGACTTACACTGATCAGGTTGTATTTCAAACCATTCACAAATGCAACACGTCTGAACTTGACTTGTCCATTGTTCAGAACACCGTATCCCTCAGTCTTTCCACAACCATCATTTCCAAAAGTAAGGGAGGGTCCATCAGAAATGGTGAACTCCTCCAGCAGGGTCTTACATCCGGTCATCGTCCTGCCAGCAGCACTGTCAAGATACCAGATATATTTCTTTCGATCGCCCTGCATATACACCAGATATTTATCAGTTAGATTTGGGAACCCATCGACTGATGGGTTCACTGGACCCTCCCTTATAGGTCCCTGGGGCAATTTGGTTTAGTTCACTTTCTTCAGCAGTGGTCTTAGTTGAAAAGACCACTGGGTTGATAGTTTTGAAACCTTTTTCTTTTTCTCAACTGGAGAAATAGATTTAACTTTCTTTGCAAAAGGTTTTGTGTTTTGTCTAGGGCCAGATGAAGTACCCTCAATAAAGTTTAATCTTGCATTAAAACTTTGAGATTGACGAGTCAGAATTTGAATCTGGCTCTCTAACCTGGACAAAATATTTTCTTCAGATGATACCTTAGCCTTTCCAGTTCTAGGCTTAGGTAGGGATTGGTCTGAGGCAAAGGTTTATTCCGATAAACCTCTTTAACTGGAGCAGTCATCTGGAATGCTCCAGTCTTCACCTCTGGGGATTGAACTGGGAAAATATTGGCCTTGGGAGTTACAGGCTCATCATAAACAGTGGTGGGCCTGAACCCCTCTGGTAATCGATCGATTACTGGTATTAATGATGCTACATGAGTATTTCCATCTAAATATGCACGTTTTTGAGCAGGAAATTGATTTACTCCAGCATCATATGGCTTTTTGGTTTCTAGCCATGATTTAATCACCAGTTTTTCTTTCTCTAAAATGATTTCAAGATCTTGTTTTTCTTGAATCAATTGTTCAGTTACCAGAACCTGGGCTTGAAATGTCAGTTCAATGTCTTGAAGTTCTTTTAATCTTGATTTTAAAGCAGTTATTTCAGAAGAATCTGTTTCTAGACCATTTACACAATCAGATCTAACAGTTTCTACAAATATCAAATCAGAATTAAGAGCTTCAGCAATGTCCAGTTTTAATTTTTGGTCAGTTGTATTATCATAATCACTAACCTTTTTGATAACAATGTCCACCCATCGTCCAGATGTGACATCTTCCTTCACCAGGAGCTCTTCGTCTGCCAGAGCCATGTAACAGAAATCTCTTTCTTCTTCTTCATCAGCAGATGATTCATCAGAAGGAACCCACTTCTCTTCAGTTGTTGCGATCATGTACTTATTATTGTTTTCAATTTGTTGTGCCATGAGAGCAATCTGGGCCTTAAGCTTTTTATATTTCAATTTATAGCTATCATCAGGCTTATTATTTGAAGAGAATGGACCAGGCTTGGATACAAACTGGTTGGACCTGCAATCTTTCATGAAATGACCCTTTTTTGCCACACTTAAAGCATGTCAAATTGGTCTTATCAGTTGAAGAACTGGATGCAAATTGTCCAGATGGCCTATTTGCTCTTGCTTTGAAACGGGTAAACGTTTTAGCAATCATTGCAATGAGGTCATCATCATCAGTTTCATCACAACAGTCTGGAGAGATTTGACTGGACTCTCCAGAATCCATAAGTTCAGACACCATCTTCTTCATAGAAAATATATTCTCAGAGGATATCAGTGCTGTACTTTGTGGTTCAGTATGACTGACCACATTAGGACTACTGGAGGCATGGTTAAAAGCATCTTGTTCTATAACCATAAAGAGTTGAGAGAGTGTGTGTGTGCAGAGTTTTTCCTTGTCGTAAGACCAGGATCATGTGAGACCATTTGGTGGGTAGAATATCACAAAATTTCTCCAGAAGTATATCCTTGTCCTTCTCAACCCCAAGACCTCTCAACTGGTTTATGATACTCATAAATCTGGTGTAAGTACCAGTGAGAGACTCATTAGGCTGACCAAAAAATGACTCATACCTCTTGTTTAAGGAGACCTTTCTGGTGACAATGTTGTCATCTCCTCCTTCATGCTGGTTTAAAAGTTCATCCCACATGGTTTTAGCACTAGGAAAAAGAACTAGTGTGAGAATTAGGGTTTCTGGAACGGCCCCGAGGATCATGTTTTTGAGAAGGGTGTCTAGATTCACCAATCTCCTCTCCTCTTCAGACCAATGTTCCTCCCTCTTTTCCCTTCCTCTTCTAGATCCAGAAGGATCAAGAAGGGGATTGAGAGGTGATGTAGGGACATAAGGACCTTCATTTAAAATTGTCATCATGTTCCTCTCAATACCAGTGATATGCAAAACCATCCTAGCCTTCCACGTACCAAATTCATCACTGTTCCCACTAAATTTAGGAACAGGATTATTTGAATAGTGCACATGCACGTGTGGAGAAGCAGGAGTAGGAGGAGAAGGTGGATTAGTGTTATTAACAATAGGTGGTTCATTTTGATCATTAATATTAGCATTAGGATCGGGACCAAGATTAAAACTTCCTTGTGTATTTTCTTGGTTAGCCATCAAAGAAACAGATCTAGGCAATGTTTACCCTTCTGCTCTGATACCAAATGTGAGTCCCTTAAGTTCGATGGTTAACCAGGAAAGTGTAAAATACAACATGTCTAATAATCACTAGATTGGACTAGTATTACTTTAATGGTCATTCCAAGTGCTCGATTTTAGTTGCTATAATATGTGTAACCATACATGATTAGGAGCATATGATGTTATCTATAACATAGTTCATGCTATAATATGTGAAACCATCTCATAAATGCAATAATTATAGGTGTGCTTCCTTTTCTTATTAATATATGTATGTAAGTTTCTCTAAATAAAAAAAATTGTGGGTTATTGTTTTTATATAAACAGTAGTTTGAGTTTACCGTATTTTTCTTCGTATACCCAATACAAATTTTACAAAAAAAAATTGGCTAGCTAATTCGAGAAAACTCCAATCCAAAGAACATTTTACTTACATTCGAATTTGAACACAAAAGTTCTAAGTTTTAAGTTCCATCCAGTACCACCTAGTAGTGCCGGCCTTGCCTAAGGGCAACCCGGGCTTAACAGCATATGGCTTGGGGGCAATAGACTGTAGTCCAAGTTATTATATGTTAGGTCTACTATTTCAACTAACATGTGCTCATAAACACCTACAATGTCACATTCCTAGGACTCTGGAGGAGTACACAGAGGCATAAATTGAAGGTATATATCTTTTTTTTTGTCCCGCTTTAATTAGATTATTACCTCGCGTAATACGCTAACATGTTAAATTTTTATAATATCGTAAGTTGACAAATATTTAACCGGGTAGAATTGAACCACTAAAAAACATGACGTTAGATTATTGGTCGTTGAGATTCCGGTTAACATTAATTGGACTGTTGAAACATGGATAGATCATCTATTAAAAGTCTCGCTAAGTAAGGCTTCCATTTGTTTGGATGTCTTTCATACATCTGAATATGTTCGCATTGTCATTGTGTTAATGAAAGTTGTGCAGAACGTGGTTTTTCAACATTAAAGTTAATTGAATATTTATTACCAAGTATCATGAGTTAATAGAGGTTAAACGAGTTAGAAGTAGGTTTCTAGTTAATGTAGATTAAGACATAATAATTTAAGCTTCTGCATAAAAAAAACACGTAGACATCATTTTAGGTGATTCATATGTTGTAATTTCAATTCGGGGTTTAACTCTTTTAAAATATTTTTATTTATTTAATAAAATCTCGGCATGAGCATGAGCCATCTAGCTTGACTATGTTCCAAACCCTTAAAAGAATTGTGTTGTGATATATAAAGTTTTGACATGAGCATATATTCTATTATCTAGCCCCGAACATCAGAATATTCAGGCGACCCTGCAACCCAGTACAAGTTATTATTTTTCTTTCAAGATTAAAGATGTACATATATACTATATCACTAGTATTTCATGTTTCTAGCATTAAAAACCTCTATTTTCACAATCATCATCTCTTTCATATTTTTGAGATAAACTACAAAACCTGATTATTTTCTTTTTTCCTAAAAAGCTATGAAGTTTAACAAAATCTTCTTATTTAACCACCAAATTTGCAAGTTTTTATATCCAAAAGTTTCTAAACATAAGGGGCAAGGGTGCAGTCGGCAACTTCCATCGGTTCCTTTCATCGGCAAGAATTGGCTTGTCGGTTCCATTGCACCACCTGCTTCAGCTACGATCGGCAACTAGCATCGGTTATGTATATCGGCTTCCTTTGGCCGATCCTTATGAACGTTGGGAGCGTTCTATGTCATCGTTTTTTTTCTTGGTTGTAGTGCCGATTATTGTCATTCACAGGAAACCTATTTTTTTAATTGGGGGTTTTCGATTTTGAGGCTAATATTGTCATTTTCTTGGCTTGTATTGCCGGAATCCATGCCGGAACCGACTTGCCGATGCTCCTAACGTACTATACCCTTTTCCGGTGAGATGTGAAACCCTTATTGGGTTTTCTTTTCATCGCCGGCCATGGTTGTTCACTTTTCCGACAACCTTTTTGGGGGTTTCTGCTTACTATTGATGCCGCTTACTTTTCCGGTGGCTCCTTTCTGGGGTTTCCGGTTACTGTTGCTACTGCTTACTTCCGACGAGCCCTTTTTGGGGTTTCTTGTTTCAGTGGTGCTGCATGTTATTCTGGCGACCCCTTTTTGGGGTTCTGGTTTGACTAGTGGCGCTGCCTATTCCGACGACCCTTTTTGGTTTTTTGGGGTATCTGGTTTTTTTCCGGCAAGCCCTTGTTGGGTTTTCCTTTTAACCACTGATGCTTTTATGCATATAATTATGCTTCTATTTATATATTTTTAATATGTTTGTGATTAGCTTAGTAGTGTTAATTTAGTGGTAGCGTTACCGAAATTTTTTCCGTGATAGTGTTCTTGTATTTTGTTTAGTTAAAGCAATATGTGGCCGGAAAAGTAGTATTATGTCGGTGATGATATCGTTTGTTGGAGTCAAGTTGCTCATACATTAAGAGATTTGAAGATGACAAACAATTTCAGAAATACTTAAGTGTTTGGTTCTAAAGCCGAGTCAGCTTGGACTGATCCAAGCTGAGTCATCCTGAACATCTTCACTGAAAGATGGTATCATTCAAGATGCCTTAAACAGAAGATAAGCACTTGGTCTGAGTCAAAGAGAAAGAACACGGATAAAAGGCCAAGCTGATGGGTGAAAATCAGCTTGGTTCTTGCAGTCAGCTTGGAAGGTACAAAGTCAACTTAGAGTATTGCAAGTGCTCTAATGTTGTTATTTAACTTTGTATATGTATTACCCATCTAGATAAGCATCTTTACTGTTTCATTAAACATTATCTCAAGCTGATCATGGACAAATACTTTAAGATAATTTACATTCCGCATTAAAAGATTCAAAGTTGATTAAGTTTAAAGTTGTATTCACCCCCCCCTCTACAACTCTTTGAGGCATCTTAAACCATCCTATTATCTTCTTAGGGACCTATCATCGTTAAACAATTAGGTTGCCGGTGTTATGTTAAATAGGGGATGACGATAAAAATAAAATGTTCGTAAAAATGGGACTCGGATGATCGGGGGTGTATCCTGGCAGTGTAAACCTTCAGGTTGTAAGCCATGGCGTCTTCGACTTTCAAATTCCCGACCCCTAATTTCTGAGCCCAAGTTAGTTTACTTTTTTTTATAAAAAACAGTCACTTTTATAAAATCCGGCAACCTATTATTATTCCGATCATTGGCATTTTGACAAGTTTTGGCAACTACACCTTCATTTTTGGCAAGTTTTGACAAGAAAATTAACAGGGCACATGGCGCCTTCTTATTGGTTGTTAAGTTTGTGAAAACTTGTCAATTTGCCAAAGATTGGCACAACACCTTTGTCTCTAATATACAATTATATTGTACATAGAACAATTTTATCGACATTATCAAAGTGAGTACACTTTTAACCCCAAAATACATTAGAAAATAAGGGTTACAAAACTCACTTGATAGCTAGTTGTCAAACAAAAAGAGTACAAACTAGTCTAACGAACTCATGAAGCTTGTACTCCTTAATATGTGATATGTCAATAATATAAGGTAACTATATTAATCGATGAGCAACAATTGACCTTACCCGCCAATACTTATGTCATAATTAAAAAAATGTCGATGGATTTTATATATTCAAAAGCCATTTTATTATTTGCTTTAATTAGTAAACGATATGTGATCCTACACAAATAATTACTAGCTACTGTATTACAAATATTAAAACTCCATTGGCATGACACCTTTGTCTCACGTGTCCATAATTTTGCAAATGAAGTATCTCATGCTAGCAAACAAAACAACCTTAGATATAATATAAGCTGGTTGGACGATAATCGTTGCATGATACTAAATTTGAACATATTGTTTCAACTTCATTTGACCGACCCCAAACTAGCTTGTGCGTGAGGACAATTTGCTAAGATATAAAACCTACGTGCGAACTACAATTTTGGAAATGTCGATCATACGAAGGTCACAACTTGGCCCATACGAGCTTTAAGGCGCATTTAGTGGGAGAAAACAGCTCTTGTTTTTCATTTTTGTTTTCCCCGAAAACATGAAAAACAGAAAATACGATCAAATCATAATTTTTCAAAAATGTTTTTCAAGAAAACGAAAAAACACTGTTTTTGATCACCTTTCTATGATAATTTGTAGAACATGTTTTTATTGTTTTCTACTTTTCATTTCTCATTTTCTAAATTTTGAAAACCACAAATTATATTAACTCTCCCCTACGCTCCCGTCCCTGCCCGCGTTATCGCCCGCCCCCACCTCACCTCCAACCTTTCACTTAACCAAGTATATTAGAACATGTTCTTTAACATGGAAAATGAAAATATCATTTTCTTGTTTTGAACGCGTTTCCAAAATTTCCATTTGTTTTCTAGAAATGGAAAACTCCTTTCATTTTCTAGAAATATAGAAATAGAAAATTAGAGAACATTTTTCACAACTAAATGCGCTCTTAATGTCGTTGCCACTTTGCAAAATAAGATTTTTGACTCAACACAAGATTTAACCCATCTTTGAGTTAACTTGTTTAGATCTAATTTGTAAACATAAGGATAAAGATTTGATTTAGTTTCTTTACCTAAACTGATGATATACCCTCTCAGCGCCACGTAGGATCTGTCACGCAAAGGGTCAGCAGCGCACTATGGCACAAAGGTTGTTCGTAACGAAGGCTCCCGCAGAAGATAAAAGAGATAAGAATTATTCCCCTACAAAGTCGGGATTTGTTCTTATTACAAAATGCCGGTAATTATGGAAGTAATATTCCTGGCCCTAAACCAAGGAAACCCTAGAAAGCTTGACTTTCTCTCCAAGAATATTTCTCCCTATAAAAGGAGATTCATAAGACCTTCAAAGGCATTCATTCATACTACATCACGACGCACGATCAATCCAATTAATAATACGGTCGATCAGACCCAGAATTTATCCAATAGCACGATCACAATCGGCTATACATTATACATATTTGATTGGCGTAAAGATTTGATTTAGTTAAAAGAGGCACGAACCCTACCTTCGGGGAATCGCCAACAAATAACCAAAAACACACATCATCCCCTTTCTAAACCTAATCTCTCGGTTTGGTGTACAATCATTTGGCGCCATCCGTGGGACCTTCACATCGCTTAAATCCAAAGACCCACAATAAGATTTGTGTGCATTCACACTGCAAGAAATGGTTAAGAAAAATAAAACCCAACCCCTAAAAAACAGAAGATCCTTTTTGACAGTTAACCAGGCAACGGCCAGTCGTTCAGATCTGACCGAAACTGCGTCAGAAGGTTTTTATTTTCCTCCTCTGGGGGAAAATAAGGCCTCCAGCGACCCACTAATCATCCAAGTCGCGATATTTAATATCGAAGTACGCAGGGTATACCTAGATAGCGGAAGCGAGTGCGATGTCATTTTCGAGCATTGCTTCCTCAAGTTACCAAATGCCATACAAGCCTAAAAATCGGATCCCCGAGGCCCATTAGTTGGATTTTCAGGAGAACATGCATGGCCCCTGGGGGAGATCGATCTCAATGTCAGCATCAAAGACGGGAAACACGAGAGGACCGAAACACTGGACCTCACATAGTACGATCTCCATCACCCTACAACATCCTCTTGGGAAGGGCTGCAATGCAGCGGTTGGAGATAGTCCCCTCTGTATTCTACATACTCGTTAAGTTTCGATCCGAGACAGGTATAGGCACGATCTGCTCGTCTTACGAGCAAACAAAACAAATTAATGATGTGAAAAGAATAGAGGACGGAGAGACCTCCATCCCGAAGGAACCGCAGGGTCAGGAAGATACAACGAAGATAGTAATTAACCCAGTCTTTTCGGACCAGTCTGTCACTATAGGTGCCCAGCTTCAGACGAATGTAAGCACAGGCTCCGGAAGCTACTACAATCCAACATAGACATTTTCGCATGGGAATACACAGATATGACAGGGATCCCCAGGACCCTGACGTTGGAAGGAAAGTCATTCGTAACGGAGCACCGCCTGAACGAACGAAAGCATATAGAACCTGTTCACCAGAAAAAACGCAGCCTCTCCGCCGACAGAGACGAAGCTGCTAGGAAAGAAGTAGAGGAACTGCTGAAAGCAGGGATAATAAGAGAATCCGCCTACCCAATTTGGATTGCGAACCCGGTAATGGTGAAAAAAGGAGATGGGGGTGGCGGATGTGTGTTGACTTCACGAACATAAACAAAGCATGTCAAAAGATTGTTACCCCTGCCAGAAATCGATTGGAAGGTAGAATCGTTGGCAGAACACAAACTGAAGTGTTTCTTAGGCGCATACAAAGGTTACCATTAGATACAAATGGCAGAGGAAGAGGAAGATAAGACAACCTTCTACCCGAGCAAAGAAACTTATTGCTACCGAAAAATACCGTTCGGTCTGAAGAACGCAGGGGCTACGTACCAAAGGCTGGTTGATAAGGCATTCGCCACGCAGATAGGAAGGAACCTAGAAGCATACATCGATGATATGGTCCTCAAAAGCAGGGACGAAGAAAGCCTCATAGAAGACATCCGTGAGACCTTCGGAAACCTTCGGAGGATCAATATGAAGCTCAATCCCAAAAAATGCTCTTTTGGCGTAGAAGAGGGAAAGTTCTTGGGATATTACATTAGCAATAAAGGCATACATGCGAATCCCTCTAAAGTAAACAAGTTAAGACAAGTCTCAGCACCAAAAATGATCAAGGAAGTCCAGAGTTTGAACGGCAAGCTCGCCGCGCTCAGTCGTTTTCTCTCCCGAGGGGCCGAGAGACAGCTCCCCTTCTTCAAAACACTAAAAGGTTGCATCAAGAAGAAGGACTTTGCATGGACGAACGAAGCAAACATAGCTCTGGAACATATGAAAGAATACATTGCGGACCTACCGACACTAATAGCGCCAAAACCAAAAGAAACACTCTTTGTATATTTGGCAGCTTCGCCCGAATGTGTTAGCGTTGTGTTGGTAGCCGAAAGGGACAGGCAGCAAATACTAATCTACTTTGTAAGTAGAGTTCTACAAGGTGCCGAAGCCAATTACCCAGAACAAGAAAAACTCGCTTTAGCTTTGGTCCACGCAGCACGAAGGTTACGAAGATATTTTCAAGCACATCCGATCGTCGTGCTATCCGATAAGCCGATAAAACAGATACTATTGAAACCAGAGAAGTCAGGGAGGGTGGGCTAAATGGGCCATCGAACTAGGGGAGCACGATATAGAATTCAGAGCTAGACATGCAATTAAGGGACAAGTCTTGGCCGATTTCATCAGTGAAGTACACGAAGGTAAAAATTCATTAACACACTCTACGTCACTAGAGGTAACGGGGATTGTCGAAAGTGATATCTGGAGATTATACACTGATGGGGCTGCCTGCTCGGACGGTTGTGGAGCTGGCCTTATGCTGATCAACCCAGAAGATAAAGAATAGACTTATGCGTTGAGGTTCGAGTTCGAGGTAACAAATAACGAAGCTGAATACGAAGCATTACTTGCAGGGCTTCGGATCGCAAGAGATATGAAGATTCGAAATATACGAGTATACGTTGATTCCCAATTAGTGGCATGCCAAGTGAAAGGAGAATATGAAGCGAAACAAGAAACAACGAAGCTGTACCTGCGAAAAGTGCAAGAATTGATGGAATGTTTCAGCCACTTCGAAATAGAACATATCCGAAGAAGCCAAAACAAAAAAGCAGATGCCCTGAGTAAGTTAGCCTCCCTCACGTTCGGACACCTAGGAAAACAGGTGCTGGTGGAAGTTTTGAAAGAAAGGTCAATCGAAGAGAAACAGGTATCGGATCTTGTAGAAGAAGAAGATAAGACTTGGATGACTCCTATCTATGAGTTCTTGGTAAGCGGAATACTCCCAGCAGACAAAGACGAAGCTCGAAAGATAAGAATTAAAGCCCCACAATACAAGATTCTGGATAAAAAACTGTATAAAAGGGGTTCGTCACGCCATGGCTACGGTGCGCAGGGTCTAAACAAGCAGAAATGATTATCCGGGAGAAATGAAATTGAGAGAAATGAATTGACTGAGAAATTCAGTGATTTCCTTTGTTTGGTAATGATAGAGAAATTGATCTGAGAATTGAAAAGAAAATCGTTGTTTTCTTGTTTGGTAAAAAAAAAAAAATAGATAATATATATAAACAATTAGACATAGACATAAACAATAACATAAAAAAATTTATTATTAACAAAAAATACATTAACTTAAATGTTTTTTAAAAAAAAGAGAAGCAAAACATATACAATTATACATACAGTAATTAACATCAGTAACATTATCAAACATTCAAACACCATCCTCTCTCTATCCATTCACTCCTTTTTTTCATTTCCAAAGCATATACTACGAGTAATACACAAAATTTACGGTACTCCCAAAATTCCATGAAAATTTACACTTTCATCACTCCACAAATTCCATCAACAAAATGCACGGCTAAACCCCTTTTCCGGTTCTTTTCATCGTCACCATCAATATTACCACCGTATCACCGCCGTTAATCCACCCGGTGAAGAAGAAGATGAAGATGACGGCGGTGATGTTGAACTCATTCACGACGACAGCTACAATTCTACCTCCTCCG
>CM067173.1:44772827-44852827 GCA_034093135.1 Erigeron breviscapus | reverse complement strand
TTGATACAATCAAATAATATTCATTATATCCTTCTAGAGCACATGGGAAATACATTTATCCCACTCTAAGACAATCATCGCCACCTTAGGCTCGCTAAGAGCTTGTTAGGTTTGCACTGTATATTCAGGAGACGCGATGTTTGTCACAGTTCACTGAGCCGGTCAATCTAGGTTCAAACATTGGCGCCATCCGTGGGACGCGAATAAAAAGATCTTCGTGTCTCGACAATTGATCAACAAAACAAGCCAGTTTGCATTTTTACGCCATACAGTGGTTCATATGCAGCCGATATGCTGGATTGGGGTGCTCTATGTTGTTGGAGATATCCCTTTTGTAGTTTCCCATTTGAGGGATGATCACAAATGGGCGAAGTTGAAAATGCCACATGAATGCTTACGGTTAGTATCTCTCACATTCATTTTCAGCCATTCGACTTTGGTCAATCCAACTGATTATTAATTGAAAACTTGGCATGGTAGTGCATCATTACTATATTTATGTTTATGCATGGTTGGTAAACCTTTTTGATAAACTAAGCATAAGTTGATATGCATGGTTAAGGTACAGGGCCATGTTTATAGTCCAACATAGTGAAGCTCACTGATTTTTTGGTTTTTTGTTAAGGGGTTAAATATGTATATCTCATCATGAACAGGGCTATAGAATATAGAGAATATTAAACAATTGTTCATAAATATATGTATAGCTCAAAACAATGACTCTATTCTGAATGTTTTGCCTGAAATCACTTGAACTTGAATGCTTAGTTTCAACTTTCAAATTTAGAGCTAGTTTGTTGGACTTCAGGTCAAGCTTACATTTTGCATAGAACTGTTAATTATGTATTCTTGGTTGAAAACCATAAAATCACGCTACCTAATTAAAACACGGTACGTACTATCATCGGTTTGATGAAGGAAATGTGTTTATGTTATTTCCAATGTTACGTGGCTCAGTTAAAAGATTCAATGTGTATAGGATTTGTTTTTTCTTGACCGAGGATTGCTATATCATCAAAGCTTTGAATCCTAACATGACATTAATTTTTATTTTTGATTTTAAAGTAATTGTATACCGTATACTCAGATTTTGGAGATTAATTTGGATACTACCCATTACTTTGTAATACCATCCACTATATGTGGTCAAGATTAAAGCCACACATTATAGTGACTATGCAAAGCATATGTTTAAAAAAAAATAAAAAAAATACATATACATACATATGTTGAGACCTCTGTAGAGCTCAGGATAGTTTAATAATAATAAAAAAAACAACTGTTTGCTCTTGCTTTTTTTTGGAATGGCTAATATTATTGAACTTTTACGTAAATACAAATACAATCACCAATATGAGTTTACATACACCCAAACACTATATATCTACAAAAGAAATTTTTTTCCAATTCTTCCAAGTTACAGCAACCTTTAAACGCATTTTATATCTACAAATATGAAAGAAAGTAATATGGGATTCATGCAAAAGAAAAGCTACATTACTTTATTCAAATAGGAAGATGCTATGTATATATAGCCTTATTCAACATTACTTCACAAGAAAAAATAGTATAATCCAAAGGTCCCTACACAGCTAAAGACCACGCGTTTAAGCATAGGTAGGTAACAAAAAGGCCTAAGCTAGTCAAAGTCATTCCCAAGAATTTTTCACTGTCAACAACTTCTCCAACATCTTTCCCAAGGCTATAAATTGCAATACGGTTAAAAGCATGACCGGTTCATAAATTAGGCCAAACAAGTGCCTCAATCTAATTACAAGATGGCTTAGGCTAAGTACAAAGCAAGTGTCTAGATCCAAGTGCAAAAAGGCCTAGAGCCGAGATAAGCACAAAAAATCTGGAGCCAAAAACCAAGCTAGAAAGCTAACTAAATACAACCATTGGCCTTTTTTATCCAATGGTCTTTTCTTTCAAAGGTAAATATGGATCGGATATACTTTTATATATGCCATCTTATATATTAAGACATCCTAAACTATCAGCCTACCTACTGATTGACGGATTGTGTGTGGTGACGGCTGTAAGCCCTTAAATCAGTGTGTAATGGAGATAATAAACTAGACATATGCTTTACAATAATACTGCTGAGTCACATGACTTTATGTGAGTATTACTTATTTCTTTAGTGTTGGTATATTTTTGTGTTATAAGTGGGAGACACAAGATTATACGGAGTACACTATGAACATTTTTTTTTAAAACATGCATGGATGTGCATCATATCCTTTGTACTATGGATTTTTTTTATTATTTAGACCGGGTATATCTCTGTAAGCAAACGAATTTAGATATATACTTCATGTGTATGTGTGATCCCATTATTATTTGATATAGTTAAGGCCATATACACACATCCATGCATTCGAATACAGAGCGCAAAAAATAAAACAGGCCGAGTTGATCTTGTACCAAGATAACAAGGTACATACAAATTAGATATACCAGACGTACGTGGTTGTTTCTCTATTGTTAGACTGTTAGCTTTACATATGTGTATATCATTATTGCAAGCATATAGTCATGTGGATATAATATAAATCCTGGGTATATACATGTTATACTCCTGATCATGGTCTTGATGCTCGATATCTTCTTGCATGTTTAAAGACACTTATAATCAATATATTGCTTAAAGACTGAATGTTTCGCTGCTAGCATCCGAATCAATTAATATTTTCGGATGATTTTTCTAGATGAATCAAAATATAAATATTCCTATATAGTTGAAGACTATTAATATTCAATTCCCGGACGTATTTTCCGGACGAATGAAGTCTGTCAATATTCCCGGACGTATTTCCCGGATGAGTAAAGTGTATATGCATGCTCGGACGCTTTGGCACAAGTAAGTATATTATAAAAGTGTGGAAGTTCAAACAACTTCTTGAAAATAAATCAAGATGAATGGGTAATCTGAATGATATTACGGAAGTCAAATGCTAAAGCATGAAGAAAAAACTCTTCATTTTAAGCAACTTCTAATCTAGATTAGAAAAACCCAAGTATCTAAAGGACAGGATATGTCATGCATGTGTAAAACTTCTCGATAAATTTAAGCCAAAATAAGCAAAGAAGCTTGGGTAACACTTAAAGAACATCTTACTCATCAATTGAATGAGAATACATACACTTCTCATTAGGAAGCAAGATACAAAATTAAGAGGTAAGTAAAACATAAATATATTGTTAAATTGGACGACATTATCAATATTATATATATATAATATATATAGAAATTTTCATCCTTCTCATCTATTGGATGGGATGATAAGCACTTCTCATGGGGAAGTGATATCATATTAAAAAAATAATCATATAGATAGGAGACAATAATAATATATATTAAATGCTTAGAAACTTTTCATCCTTCTCATCTATTGGATGGGAGGATAAGCACTTCTCATGGGGAAGTGATATCATGAAAAAAGGACCAAAGAGATGACTATCTCAACTCCTAAAATTTAATTCATCCTTACATCCATTGGATGGGAGGATATGCACTTCTCATTGGGGAGTGATATTGTCGAAAGTGATAAAAGGGTAATTACCTCAATACTCAAATTTTTATTCATCCTTCACATTCATTGGATGGAAGGGTAAGCGCTTCTCATCGGGAAGCGGCGCACAAAAAGTAAAATATAAAAATAAAAATTTTATTCATCTTTTTATTTATCGGATAAAAAGGTAAGCACTTCTCATCGGGAAGTGACAATCCTCGCGAGTTATATAATTTGTAAGACCCAGACGTGGGCAAATAAATAAATAAATGAAAATTCAAATGCAAAGATACTAACAAGAATTCCTTAACAATTGAATTTAGGGGACTTGATATTGGTAAAGTCATTACTTGGTAGCTTAAGCATTTTCTCAAGAAATATCCGGGCATGTAATACGTTCCTCCGTGATGAAGGCGGACATGGATTACATTCCTCTGTGATTAAAAAGGCAGACATGAATTACGTTCCTCCGTGATTAAAAAGACGGACATGGTTATGTTCCTCCGTGATTATAAAAGCGGCATGGATTACGTTCCTCCATGATGATGAAGGCGTACATAGATTATGTTCCTCCGTGGAAAAAAAAGAAAAGAAAACAAGTATTATGCTTTTTCATGATCTTTGTACCAATATATATAAATTTCTTTGAAGAGTCATCAGCCAATGAAAAGGTTATCATTAGGCCAAACCGCCAAAAGCTCATTCAACAAGAAAAACCAAATAGTAGTACACAAGAGTAAACTATCAAAGACTCTTGTGGCCTAAAGAGAAAAAGAAGGATAATTATAAGTTTAGACACAAATATATTAGAGAAATCTCTTTATGTCTAAACTTGGGGGACTTGATCACGTATGTGGCTACATATATGTTAACGGTATGTATACATTATTAAAATATATTTGTGTAAACCACGGATATATGTGTATATCTATGTGGGACAAATAATAATAACAAAGTTATTATATAAGCCAATTCAACTAAATGTTATATAAAAAATATACATATGCTTATACAAGCTGAGTTATCATTCAAAAGGCACAACTCCCTGGCCCTATAATTGGTCCTACACGTGAGTTAGAACACTTCCAAAAAAAGATGTATTTGATACATTTACTCAAGTGATTCATTTCCCTCTCATATACTAGTAATAATGCAATAGCAAGGTGAATACACTTCACCCTTGACACCACCTTATACTTTTCTCACCATAGATAATGGGTGAGCCACATTCACTCCATATTCTCTCTGCTAAATCATATTCCCCTCACTCACAATACATAGCATGACACAAAACATAAGTGAATCATACTCTCTCATACAATACATTCTGTTTGATACAATCAAATAATATTCATTATATCCTTCTAGAGCACATGGGAAATACATTTATCCCACTCTAAGACAATCATCGCCACCTTAGGCTCGCTAAGAGCTTGTTAGCTTTGCACTGTATATTCAGGAGACGCGATGGTTGTCACAGTCAAACCCGTATCGTCACTGAGCCGGTCAATCTAGGTTCAAACAGGTACGTTTAATGTTTTAGCTTTTTATTATTTTGACTAGAACTTTTTTAATTTTTCTCTTTCAATTTTCTTTTAGGTCTTTAAAAAAAAGACAATAATTAGTTTCTTAAATAAATAAACATTAAACTGAATAAATAAATCAATTTTACATACTTTATATATCAAAATATATCTGCTTGTTAGACGCCTTCTCAATTAGCGTCTTTAGACCCGAAACAAGGCGTGAAATTGCACTTTTAACGCACGAGAACGCCCCGGGACGCCTCGTACATTGCCCCGAGGGGCGTTCTGGAGAGAGAAAGGGTTAAGGAGTGAAATTTGGGACGGAGCAAAGTTGGCGTGAGATTTGCATGGGAGTGTACAGACTTGGCCTTATTTGTGTCTATTGGTGATGAGTTGTCATATCCTTATTTGTGGTCTCGAAAGTTACAAGTACCTTCACATGACATTTTTTTGTGGTTGACAAAAGTTGAGCACGTGAGAGATTGAAAAGAAAAAAAAAGGAGGGGCATTTATTTTTGAAGGCTTTGCTCTAAGTAAATAAAGGGGAAAGATGACTAAGATGCCACATGGCATGAGATGCCCCTATGAGGGGCTTTAAGGCCCATGCTTATAGTATGTCTACACCACGTCTTCCATGCGTTCGACGCCGGCTTCTTCCCGGACGCTAGTAGCAGCAGCTGCGTCTGGTGGTTTAGTCCAAATGTAGACGAGCGTGAGTGGAGGAAAGTGGGGCCCGATCAATGGAGGTTTCCGTTGTAAATAAAAAAAAACAATTTTTAATCCCATTTTCGAAAATAACGGCTAGTTTGCCATATTTCAATTTTTTTTATTTTTTTTATTTTCTACTCCTATTTAAACCACTTCCATACTACCATTTCAAATCACACTATACTTCTATCTTTTTTAAACCATTTCAATCACACACTACCACAAAAAATGTCTAGTTCATCATCATCATCATCATCCTCTAGCGAAGATTACGAATCAAACGAGTACGAGTCAATCAATCGGGCTGTTACGCAATTGAATGCAGTTTTCAATCCCGAAGCCATAGTAACAAATATGTGTGAGAGAGGGTTTGAGAGAGAAAACGGCTGGGAGCACGTGAAAGACAAGAGAAGACAAAAGGTTTCAACACCTAAAGAACAAGAAGACAACAATCATGCTCAACTAGTGAAATTCTACATTGCAAATATACCAGATGGTTGCAGGACGTGGGAAGTAGCCAACACCCTGAAGGGTTTTGGTCATCTGAAGGGTGTGTATGTGGCAAAAAAGAGGAACAAAAACGATCTCAGATTTGGTTTCGCGAGCTTCAGAGGGGTACGGGACTGGAAGGAGCTGGAAAAAAAGATGAAAAACATTAGGATGGGGAAATCGGTCCTACAGGTGAACAAAGCATGGTTCGCTGTCGAAAACAAGGGTTTGGAGCGGAGTGACATTCACAACCGGAATGGTTTCACAACACAACCCAGGCCACCACCAAAACCAGCGATGGTTTCTGGTTTTTGGGCTGGGCGGCAGTCTTTTAGTGAAGTCGTTAAAGGAGGTGTAAGATTGGTTAATAAAGAGCTTGAGGTCGACATCGATGATTCATTTTGTGGGATGGCTGATATCCATGAGAAGGCGCTAGTGGCCCGTTGTTCATCTTTTGACGCACTTGTGGGCCTCCATGAGTGGCTCGGAAAGAACAGTCTGAACGGGGTTAAGTCGCAATATTTGGGAGAGATGACTACGCTTATTACATTTGAAAACAAGGTAAAGGCTCAAGAATTTCTGTCCAACAAAAGATTATGGGATTCCTGGTTCTCGAGACTGGAGATATGGTCAGGACAGTCCATTCCTTTTGAGCGCATCGCATGGGTCGGGATTTTGGGTGTACCTGTACATCTCGCTGTCGCCAAAGTGGTCAATCAAGTTTGCGAAAAAGTCGGGAAGGTTATCAGTCCGTCTAATGCCAAGGAAGTGGACGATAACAAATCCATTGAATGTGTGGGCTTGCTGGTTGGAGAAGGTAATGAGATTAAGGAGGCGGTTACCATCAAGTGGAGGTCTAAAAGGTTCCGGGTGTGGGTTGAGGAGAGGGCAATCGATTGGTTCCCACCATGTGGTATAGTTAACTGCCACAATGACATGGCAAGAGCCACCGGAGAGGAGGACAACTCCGGCAACAACGAAGAAGACTAAGAGGAAGGCGAATGGGTATCTCCAAGACAGGATAACGAAGAGCCTATGCATGGGGAAAGGGAGAAACATGCTGATACATTTAATGAAGGAAACTCGAGAATAATAATAGTAGTTTTGTTTTTTCATCTTTGGGAAAGGGCCCCACTTTAAGTACTCATAAGGGCAGAAGAGGAATTTCGAAAGATAAAGGGAATAAGTTCAATTCTTTTGGCTTTAATAATTTAAATCCCAGGAAAAGACCAAGGACTGAGGATGTGGATTTTTTTGAGGGCTTTACTGGCCCAGATGCAGAACCCAACGGCCCAAATACAATGGATGAGGATACCCAGTATATGGAGGTTCTAAATAGGGTTTTGGACATCCACGTGCCTGATCAAAACACAACTATGTTTCAAGAGGACAGAAATGAAGAATCTGCGGTTAGGGTTTCCTCCACCCAAATTGCAAATAATGAAAACACACATGGAAATAATGACAACGAAGATGTAATTAAGACCGAAGTTAACAAGACAATCAACATGTGTAAGGTGGCTGGGGTCGATTTACAAGATGCCGAAGATGAAATCACACAAGCTATCATTGATGAAGGTATGAACACTGTTATTGCCATATGAATTTTTTGTCTATCAACATTAGAGGAATTAAAGGGGTTGGTAAAAGGGAATGGTTAAAAAAGATAAAAATAAGGAGAATCTCAATGTGTGTGTGTGTGGGGGGGGGGGGGGTCTCGAACAACCTAATTCGTAATCTTTGGGGTAACTCGGATTTTGAATATGAGTCGATAGATGCCAGTGGAAGATCTGGTGCCGAGAGATTTTAGGAAAATTGACTGTATTAAAAATGATAATTTTCTTTGTTTGAAAGGAAGGATCAAAGGGTGTGACGAGGTGGTTTTTCTTGTTAATGTTTATGCACCCCAAAGCAATAGAGCAAAAAAAGAATTATGGGATGGATTGACTCGACTCAGGGTGGTGAAACTGGCCTTTGGTTCTTTATCGGCGACTTCAATTCTGTCCGGTTCGTCGAGGAAAGAAAAGGATCAGTTTTCAAAGCCGACTGTGCGAGGAATTTTAACGATTTCATCAACAACACTGATCTCCACGAATATAACATGAAGGGGAGCAAATTCACGTTCAGGATGGATGCGGAAAGGGGTGAAAAACTCAGTAAGATCGATCGTTTGCTGGTGAACAGGGAGGTGATCGATAAATGGCCTGGCGCATGTTTCCGGTCTTTACCAAGGCGTTTGTCTGACCATTTCCCGATTTTACTCACTATTGTTGATCGTAATTATGGGCCTAGGCCATTACGGTTTTTTAACTCGTGGATGGAGAGAGAAGACTTCAATGAGACTATTTTGGAGGCTTTTGATTCTTTCCATGGAATTGGGCCTCCTGATGTGATCCTTATGCTAAAATTTAGATAGCTCAGGGAGAAAATAAAAAAATGGAGAGATGAGATGAGGAGAAAAGAAGACGAGGAAGAAGAACTTTGTCAAGGTGAACTTGAGGAGTTGGATAAAAAATTGGAGGCTGACGACTTATCTGAGGAGGAGAATTGGATTAGATTAGAATGCAAAAGAAAGCTGTCTGAATTCAAGAACCGAAAAGCTATGGATTTCAAGCAAAGATCTAGATGCAAATGGGCCATAGATGGGGACGAAAACTCAAAATTTTTTCATGGACTTATTAATAACAGGAAGAAGAGTAACAACATCCCGGGCTTGACAGTAGATGGGGTTTGGGTCACTAAACCATCGGTGGTTAAAAAAAGGTGTTTGAATTTTTTCGAGAAAGGTTTAGGGAAGACAAAAAGACCAAACCAACGCCTAACTTTGGGCTAAGCCAACGGTTATCTGACACTGAAGCTGCTAAACTAGTCGAGCCATTTTCTCTTGGGGAGATCAAAGAAGCTGTTTTCGCTTGTGGTGACGACCGAGCACCCGGACCCGACGGTTTTAACTTTAGATTTGTTAAGAGGTATTGGGGGAAATTGGAAAACGATTTCAGAAGGATTCTCAACAAGTCTTTTGAAGACGGCACCATCAGTAGGGGTTGTGGTTCCGCTTTCATTACACTTATTCCCAAAGTGTTGGACCCGGGGGATCTAAACGAGTACCGACCCATCACTTTGATTGGAATCATCAACAAAGTGATTTCCAAGATCTTGGCGATACGGCTGAAAAAGGTACTAAACCCGTTGATTTTCAATACCCAGACGGCTTTTTTGAGTGACAGGTTGATCCTTGACGGGCCACTAATTCTGAACGAGATCGTGTCGTGGGCTAAAAAAGAAAAATAGAAAATATTTATGTTGAAGGTTGACTTCAATAAGGCTTATGATAACGTCAACTGGGGATTTCTTATGTCAGTTATGCAACAGATGGGTTTTCCTGCCCGTTGGTGCAATTAGGTGTACGGTATCATCTCCTCTGCCCGTGCATCGGTCCTAGTCAATGGGGCCCCGACTTTTGAGTTCCAATGTAAAAAAGGTGTGCGACAGGGGGACCCGCTATCACCGTTTCTATTCCTCTTGGTAATGGAAGTTCTGTCATGTTGGATGCGTAATATATGTGAGGCTGGGGTTTTTAAGGGCATACAACTTCCAAATCAAGGTACAGTAATCTCCCATTTATTTTACGCCGCTGATTGTACTTTTATCGGGGGATGGGATGTCGAAAACCTTAAGAGAATTTCTCGACTCTTAAGGGGCTTCTACATTGTTTCGGGCCTTAATATTAATATTAACAAGTCATTCCTCTTTGGGCTCGGGGTCAGCAATGATGAAGTCAAAAAGGGTTGCAGGTTTGTTCAAATGTAAAGAAGGTACGGTGCCTTTTGATCACTTGGGGATTCGTATCGGGGGAAACATGAATAGAGTTGCTAATTGGGACTTCCTGTTCAATATTATGGAGTCGAGATTAGCGGTTTGGAAAGCTAAATTAATTTCTATGGCCGGGAGGGTTACACTCATTAAATCCATTTTAGAAAGTTTGCCTTTGTATTACTTTTCGTTGTTTAAGGTTCCTGAAAAAGTTGTGAACGGTCTTGAGGTCATTATTCGAAGATTCTTATGTGGAGGTTCAGATGATTGCAAGAAAATCCATTGGGTATCATGGGATAAGGTGGCCTCGCCTATTGAATCGGGTGGGTTAGGCCTGTGTAAGCTCTCTGATTCTAACATAGCTCTCTTGACTAAATGGCTGTGGAGATACCATAACGAGTATAGCACACTTTGGAAAAGAGTAATCGACTCTTTGCATAATACTAAAAGATGTTGGGAGACGGTGCCTTGTTGTAGATCATTGACGGGGGTGTGGAAGTCTATTGTTTCTTGTGTTTGTAAAGTGAAGATAGAAGGAACTGCCCTGACCAGTTTATTCAAAGGTGTGTGTGGGTCGGGGGACTCCATTCGTTTTTGGCTAGACAATTGGGCTGCTGACTAGACATTGAAGGAAAGATTCCCTGCTTTATTTAGACTCGAAAAGGCAAAGAAATGCCTGATCAGAGAAAGGTTCTCCAACAACTCGAATCATTGTGGGTCTGATTGTAGCTGGACGCATGCACCAGCGTCGATGGAAGAACTCCAGGAGTGGGAAGAATTACAGAGACTGATGGGAGGGGTTGTTTTGAGGCAGCAAAGGGATAAATGGACGTGGAATGATAGTAAGGAGAATGCATTCTTGGTTAAAAAGGTGAAAGATTTCTTAAGGAAGCGATATGATTACAGCGGCAGATTCATTTTTAAATGGTCTAAGTGGGTCACAAGAAAATGTAATATGTTTATGTGGAGGGTATCCATGGATAGAATTCCAATGTTGGCGGCACTCAAAACTAGAAATTGCATCTTCGGGAGTTTGGAGTGTTGTTTCTGCGAAGGGGAAGAGGAAACGATTGAACACATTCTTTGCACATGCGAGCTAGCGATGGAAACTTGGCACAGAATCAGTCGTTGGTGTAAGGTACGACCGATTTTCCTTTTTTCTATCAGAGACATTTTCGAAATCAATAAATATGTGGGTTTAAGCAAGAGGAACAACAAGATTTTCAAAAGGATAGTTTTCGTGACATGTTGGTGCCTATGGAAAGCAAGGAACGAAAAAAGATTCAACGGCGGTAACGTGAAGGTGGAAAAGGTGTTCCACGAAATCAAGATGACTAGTTTCCTATGGTTCAAAAACAGAACAAGAAACTGCAATTTTAATTGGCTTGATTGGAATGCTTTCGATGTTTACATGTAAATATTACTTGTAAGTTACTGGCCACTCCTCATTTTGGAGTTGGCGATTTGTGAATAAAAGTTTATTTTTCAAAAAAAATAAATATGATTTAGATAAAAAGAAAGATCACATACAACTTTATAAAGGTTTATGCTGACATCATTGTTAATAACAATATACGAGTTTATGATTTTTCTAATGACAGATAGTATTGTCACATGCATAAATTATTTTTATTTTTTTATATTAAAAAATTAATCTTAAATTTTATGATAAAAATACAATTATTTTATACACGTATATCATTACCAAACCTATATATTATTATCACCAACTATCATCAATAGATGGATTCATACTTCTAAAAACCTAACTCGTCTATGGATGTAAGATAAAACATTTTGAATAATTTGTATAAATTTTAATTTTTTATTGAAGAGAAAAAGGGTGGAAAATGTGTGGTCCAGAATTGTTCTCGCGTTTTTTTTTATTTGTGAGTTCTCAAGATAACTCACCCCTATATATATATATATATATATATATTGTACAATTACATTTGTAGTTCGTACACGGAAAATGAAAAAACTAGCTAATCGGTTTGTGTTTTGGTTTTATGCCAAAACTAAAACTATTCAATCTTGGCCCTACTTGTAACACACCTGGGAGTGACTTATATAACACAACTTTTCCATAACATTTAATTTTTATGGTTAGTTAAGTGTACAATATGCATCAAAATATCAAATTTATTTTTGTAATAAATAAATTAAATTCCCGACTTTTACAACTTACATTGTGTATTTCTGAAAAATAAATTAAATACATCGCAATAATATATTGCTGCAATATTATTACTTGAACAAAGAAATATTATTACTCGATCAAGATAGCATAAGTATTTATATGGATAAAATGTATTGTAGAAATAATTGGAATAAACCAAGTTGTTGGAAAAAACAAACTATTACAAAACATAAGGCACATGATTTAAACAACGAGTTTTTTTTTTCCAAACGTAAGGCCCATGATCTATATATATGGCTCGTAACGGGTTGCTAGAAAGTATCAATTTTTCCAATTAAATACAACAGATGTTAAGCAAACATTGGTATATTATTATAACTCAAACTTTTTAATACAGGTAGAAAATAAAATCTCACACATGATAAACTCAAATAGGATCTACTGAACATTCAAACAATCTTTTGCCAAATAACTTGACTTATTTTTCAATGTCACGATAAGCAACCATTATTCAGAAAACTGGTACAAATTTATGTAGCAATAGCATCAACAAGAAGACCCTTGATATGATTTATGAGCTCGGGTCCAACATGCGTGAAATGGTCTTTATTCTTATAGAGGACATCCATGACACGCGCCAAATTGATCACACGCATAATTATAGGTAATTCAACATCTTTACAAGTGAGGGACTCTTTGTTCATTTCTTTCCAAGCATCTTCAACTTTCTTAGTGAACAAATCATGGACATATTGCTCACTAACTTCATATTCCTTCATGTAGCACTGAATGCTAGATGCAACATGCATTCTTTCTTGCTCTTCCTGAATTACCATCAAAATTAATCTTTAATACTAGCACTAGCTAGTCTATTATACAAATCTTTAAAACTAGCACTAGCTAGTCGATCCATTATACAAATCTCAGTTCAAAGAAACAAACAAAAAAAAAGAACAATATAAGAAGAAAAATGAAAATCAAGGTTAATCGATAAGTCATCTCCTCAAATACCTTAAAGACTTAAAGTAATTTTTGATAATAAAAATAGTTAACTTTTTAGATAGTAGGGACCCTTATTTCGAAAATTATCTTTGTCAAGAACCGTGAGAACTCCCAGAATATATACACGTATATACTTTTTAACATGGAAAAGACCGTAATTGGATCTACCTTGTAGGTGACAAGATCATCCATTGTCCTACAAAGCACACAACAAGATTTGGCAAGGGGAGGCATACTGAGAGCCCATTTGAATGTTTCATCCGTGATTATATCACCCATTGCGGCAAAACTTGCTATCAGGGTAAACTTGTATCCGCTACTAACAACTGTGATTTCTTTGTGCTCTTCCATTGTTGGTATATACCTTTCATTTGCCCATTTGGCTTCTTTCAAGTAGCAGCCAACGTATTCCATCATCTGTAAGTAACAAATTTGGACAAATTATGACTAGAAACAAGATCAATATTTCTCTTAAAATAAAGTAGAAGCTTACACAAAATTTCTGATTTAAATCCCAAAAAGATACCTAACAATGTACTTAAGTGTAACAAACAAATACACAGATAACTGAAACTCATTATTTAAAAACTTACTGCTTCTCTAATATAGTTAAGATGATGTGCTTTTCCCATCTTTTTCAAAATCCCTTCCATATCTTCATATATATTCAAGAGCATTTGGTATACCAACTTCATTTTTTCTGGAAGACCCTCCAAGGATGTATATGACCACCTAAGAAGAGCTTATTATCGGTAACTAAAGAATTTGGCAAAATAAAGTTTTACTTTCTAACTTCATTGTGGAGCTGTGTTGACACATGAACACCCACAAAATAATTATACATGACATCATTAAAAATAGATAACACAAGTAATTCTCATGATTTCAAGTCAATAACTAGTTGCCATAGGATAAAATTCTACTTATGAAACTTTAAGAGTAGCCACATATTATGGTGTTCACATAATCACTCTGTGTGTCATTGCTAGGTAACATATTTTCTTAAAATAAAACATGTAGTCTTAAATAAGTGAGGAATGTGAAATTTTAACCGAAATTATAGTTGATGATGATCCTTACACGACCAACTTTTAACAATATACCATCAAATAGTTATATACTAATATTTTGTAAAGTATAATTATATTATGCATATTTGGTGGTGTACGGCCAAAAAAGTATTGGATTACAAATCATCACCCAATTACGACCTTTGAAGTGCTTCGGTAAACTTTTCAAGTTCCTCATAGGTACCATAAGCATCATATGTGTCATCAAGAAGTGTTTCCATTGAAAGAATTTTTGCCAAGAACATTCTCGATTCAGAATACTGAGGCTCATAGTACACGCCTAATGACCAAAAGTAGCATTCAATCAGTCTATTTCTCGCATAAGATAAAATTGTAGGAACATCGAAGCCTTTCCACCACCTACAATATATAAAGTTTGGGTTAACTTTATTCTGAAACACTCAAAGCTTTGTTCACAAAGAGCATGTAGAATTCACTCATTCAGTACTATAGAAGGGAGGATCTATATATATATATATATATATAGAGAGAGAGAGAGAGAGACAGTATGTATATATATATATAGAGAGAAAAGTGAATATATGAGTGTTAGATACATAAGCTTAGGTATAACCCTTACATACTAATTTTTTAATATTTATTATATAATATATAAATGATTGGCCTCCATGTCTTTTATGGACTAAAAAAATCAAGATGTGAAGGTTCTATACCCAAGATTAAGTATCTAACAGCTACATATTTGGTTATATATAGTGACATATACGAGAAAAAGGGAGTAGATAATGTGCATACATGGAAATTTGGCAAAGTTCTTTATTATGTAGTGATTGAAGAAGATTGAACCCCAACTTGGCAAGCTTAAGTAATGACTCATTGTGAGAAGCCTTTTGTTGGTAAAAAGGTATGTAGCGTAATGCCTCGAGTCTCGGCAATGTTTTATGAACCGGTCGTGCCAGAACTTCTTGTATGTGCGAAGAGATGATAGAGCTACTTATAAGAGGATCATTAGCTATGTCATTAAGCCGACTTTTTGTATAAGCAAGAGCATCATCTAATATTACTTCTCCAGGAACCCTTAGATAAGCGGCTTCATACAAATCAAGTAACCCTTGAATATCATTTTCCAAAGGCTCCTTAAAAGCTCCATCTTTGTCCTTGTAGCTGTTGAAGACATCTGTTTCATTTCACGGAAGAAGCCGTTAGCTAGGTTCTTTTGCATCATATAATCGATGAACATATACATACACACACGTATATATACATTTATATACACGCATACTAACCACTTGAAACAAAATATCCATGTTGTCTCATGAGCCGGAACCAAATGGAAACACCGTCGCCTTTCCAATGGTCACCATATGCATCATAGAAGTGCTGCAAGACTTGACCAATATCGTCTTCAAAGTAGTATGCAACACCCAGGCGTTGGATTGCATCAATCATTTTTAACAAGTTCGCATGTTGTGTAGGAACGTTCAAAGTTTCCAAAATTTCTTTTTTTAGTCCTCCTTTCAATTCTTCTACTTGTTTTTCAAGCCCTGATAGATCTTCATCCTACATGTAAAATAATAGCAACTATTAAAATTCTTTATTTTTGTTACGTCTGTTACTAATCAAATTAACTACCCATGCCTAAACTTCATCCCAAGAGACAATAGTCTGTACCAAGTGGCCGGGCTAAACCACATTGAAAAAAAAAGAGTAATGGGGTACCCTAGCCCCGGTACCACAAATGGATACCCATCAATTTACCCCGTATAAGCCATATGATGCTGGTACAACACCTTCATTTTAATCCCCACATAATCTGGACACCCGAAGGATCGAACCCGCGTCTTTAGAACTTCACATGTGGGCATCGCTTCACTGGTAACGGGTACCTTGAAGGAATTGTTTTTTTGTGCCAAGCAAATCAAACTTGAGACGTTAAGGTCACCAAATGCTTCTCTTACCACTAGGCTAACTCCTTGTTGGTCACATTAAAGAAAACATTAAAGAAAGTGATGGATTATGCATTAATGATATGTTTATAACATTAATTATATTAACGCTTACATATTTGTGCTTAAAACAACCTTAAAAATGATTAAATAATATATATGCCTAACGTTCAAAAAAAGATATATATATGCCTACCTCATAGGAAAGAAACTGGTCTCCCCAAACACTGGCAGGAAAGTTAGCAGTTGGGCGGACAACTTTCTCTAGTTTTAAAGACATGTTCCAATTGCGTTAGTATATATTGATTATGTTGCTTGAATTCGAAAGAGATCTAAAATGAATTTATAGAGAAATCGAGGTGAATGTTGGTCAATTGTGGAACACATTATATTATATTATATTATATTATATTATATTATAAATGTTAAAATTATAATTATATTATATTTATATATTATATTATATTATATTATATAATTATATTATATTATAAATTATATTATATATATTATATTATATAATTATATTATATTATATATATTATATTATATTATATTATATTATATTATATTATATTATATTATATATATTATATTATATTATATTATATTATATTATATTATATAACTATTAAAAGGAATTTATATGTATATTAAGTTAAATTATAATATACTTATATGTATATTTACAAGTTATATATATTATATTATATTATATTATATATATTATATTATATATATTATATTATATTATATTATATATATTATATTATATATATTATATTATATTATATTATATTATATTATATTATATTATATATATTAAATACATATTCATGACAAAATTATTTCTAATTATACTATATACTAACGAGAATGACGAGTTACTATTCGTCTACGTCACGCCCGCTACCACTATTCGGGTTTTGCCACATCGCATCCCTTTCGTATTTTTTATTACGGTTTTTTTTTTGGTTTTTTTCACACTTTTTTTTCGTTTTGAGTCATTCAACCTTTTTGTAGCACATCTCGTACAACTATTTTCGTTTTGTTACATCGCATCTGCTTGAATTCTGAACTAATATATTGATGTTTTTGTCATATCACATCCCGTTCGGGTTTCTACTACAGGTTACTTTTTCGTTTCTTGCACACTTTTAAACAAACATATTCAATGACATAATTCTTTTTAATTAAGCGGCCGAAGGTTAAACACAAATCTACTAAAATAACGTCACCGTTCCAACAAGACAAATGAGACCCCGCAACGCGGGGTGCAAAAATTTTCTAGTTATTATTATATATTACATTTTAAGTTGGCTTAGCTACAGTTAAGTTTTTGAGTTTTTTGGTTTTACAAACATACTTTTAGATTTCTTATTTTGGCCACTAACTTTACCAATGTGAATTATTATACAATACATTTACATTTTTGGACTTTTCAAATTTTGCCTCTAAACTTTGGTTTTCACTTTTGGCCAAAAACTTTGCAGCCAACTTTTTCTAAATTTTTTTTCTTACCCTTCAATCTCATTTACAATTTTGGTCTTTTCAACTTTTGCATAAAACTTATGGGTTTGTTTAATTTTGCCCATAAACTTTGTCAGCAGCTTTTGAGATACCAAAATTATGTGGGTATCAAGTAATAATATTTTACCGGCATTGTAACTTTTATCGGATGCGATGATAAGAATCAAATGTGATCCTCTAAATCATTTGATATTAAATAAAAGTAATTTATGGTATCATAACTCTTATAGGATGCGATGATAGGTATCCAATGTGATTCCAATGATAAAGTTTTTCATTCATATATTACGTGAAAAAAGTCATTCTCGCGGCAACGCGTGTGTTAAATTTCTTATTTTTTACACTTGCCATTTGCACACGATTATGGTATATCAAATTAAATGGTTATTATTGATTTTAAGGAAAATTTGAAGTTTTTACTCATCTAAAATTAACATCTTAGTCTGTTTTGTTAGTTTCTGATAGTAACTACTCTTTCCGTCCCATTTTAAAAGTCCAAATTTGACTTGTCAAATCTTTCGTTTTCAACTTTTACCATGAATATCTTTATTTGTATTTTATAACACTTGATATAAAATATATGAATGAATTGAGTTTTAAATATCATTTTCATTGATATAAATCTTATCAACTAATGTATAACACAAACAAAGTTATTTACGGTTAAAGTTTGAAAAAAAATATATTTGAAAAGTCAAACTAAGAAATTTAAAATGGGATGGAGGAAGTATTCGAGACTAGTATGTAAGTTGATGTCGAGATTATAAACATTTTTTCTTCCTTCGAGTCATGTTAGTAACTGGTTAACAATCCTAAAATATTTTGATAGTTTTATATGGAGTTAAGTTATATATATATGCTTGTTTAATAGAGGTTTTGGATGGAAACATATTTGCTATTAAAATTTAGTTGTACATATATAATAGACTGAATTAATGGGGAAAAAAAAGTTGTGGTGGTGGCCGAATTTTCCCCAACAAAAGTGTAACGCACCAAATTTCAAAACGTAAATAAATGAATAAATTTTGCACCAAACTTATGGGTTTGTTTAATTTTGCACATAAACTTTGTCAGCAACTTTTGAGATACCTAAATTATGTGGGCATCAAGTAATGATATTTCACCGGCATTGTAACCCTTATCGGATGCGATGATAACAGTCAAATGGATCCTCTAAAGCATTTGATATGAAGTAAAAGTATTTTACGGTATCATAATACCTTATAGGATAAGATAATAGGGATCCAATGTGATTCCAATGGAAAAAAAATTTCATTCATATATTACGTGAAAAAAGTCATTCTCGCGACAACGCACGTGGTAAAATTCTAGTTTTCTTTACACTTGTCATTTGCACACGATTTATGGTATATCAAATTAAAGGTTTTTATTGATTTTAAGAAAAATTTGAAGTTTTTACTCCTCTAAAATTAACATCTTAGTCTGTTTTGTTAGTTTCTGATAGTAACTACTCTTTCCGTCTCATTTTAATTATCTAAATTTGACTTGTCAAATCTTTCGTCTTCAACTTTGATCATGAATATCTTTGTTTGTATTTCATAACACTTGATATAAAATATATGAATGAATTGAGTTTTAAATATCATTTTCATTGATATAAATCTCATCAACTAATGAATAACACAAATAAAGATATTTATTGTCAAATTTTGAAAAAAAAGACTTGAAAAGTCAAATTAAGACATTTAAAATGAGACGGAGGGAGTATTCGAGACTACTATGTTAGTTGATGTCGAGATTATAAATGTTTTTTTTTTCCTACGAGTCATGTTAGTAACTGGTTACAATCCTAAAATATTTTGATTAGTTATCTATATGAAGTTATATATATATATATATATATATATTAGGTATATATATATATATATATATATTTTGATAGTTTTATATGGAGTTAAGTTATATATATATGCTTGTTTAATAGAGGTTTTGGATGGAAACATATTTGCTATTAAAATTTAGTTGTACATATATAATAGACTGAATTAATGGGGAAAAAAAAGTTGTGGTGGTGGCCGAATTTTCCCCAACAAAAGTGTAACGCACCAAATTTCAAAACGTAAATAAATGAATAAATTTTGCACCAAACTTATGGGTTTGTTTAATGTTTTATAACAGACATTGATATATGACTTGTGTTATTGAAACTTTAATAGCTAACATGCAGAATTTTGAAAACTAGCATGGGTTGGACCCGAAGGCATGTCACACCCCATCTATGGCGCCAACTGAAAGAACTTTGCATAAGGATTTTACATAAAGTAACTACATAAATTATATATATAGGGATTGAGTATTGTAAAACAAGTATTAAAGTAAAACAAATAAGACAAGATCTTGACCCTTAGATCATGGTTAAATTGATGCACGAATATTCACGAAGCAATTGATGCACGATGAGTTTATGAAACTATATATTATAAATATATATAATATATATATATATATAGTTTTAGGTAAAATAAAACAAGTATTATAGTAAAACAAATAAAACAATAGGTTTTTCTTCAGTGATAATCACCGTGCATCATGAAAATATATACATATATTATATGTATAATTATATATATATATATATATATATATAGTTTTAGGTAAAATAAAACAAGTATTATAGTAAAACAAATAAAACAATAGGTTTTTCTTCAGTGAAATCACCGTGCATCATGAAAATCATCGTGTATCAATTGCTTCGTGAATCTTCGTGCATCAATTTAACCATGATCTAAAGGTCAAGATCTTGTCTTATTTGTTTTACTTTAATACTTGTTTTACAATACCCAACTTCTATATATATATATATATTAAAAATGATTGATTAACATAAAAACTATGAATCTGAATTTTAACATGATGGTGATCTTTACACCATCTTTATTTAGTTTATACCACCAAACATGCTTCACATGATTAATTGTATAATACAAACCTAGATTATGTCTGGTGCATGACTAAACGACAGTGGGGTTACATATCATCAACATACACAAAAAGCAATGACTATGAAATTAAAAAAGAAATGGGAGGACTCTGGTCTCATTTACCGTCTTAGTACCTAGAACACATCACATGACACTCATGTTGGATGTGTAACACCCAAAGATTTTAAAAAGGTAAATAAAGTTCTTTTTATTATATTTTTGCCTTTAAAATAGTTTACTATTATTTTATATTGAAATATGGTATTAAATTAGTTGAATATTTTGTGCTTAGCGGGTATAATACTAATTCTTAATATAGACGTGTCGGGGAAAATGGGCAGCCATCCCCTTTTATGGTTACTCACAATTCCATTACAACATCACACTTCTTCCATTACTTCTCAAATCTTATTCTTTTTCTCAAATTATCTTTTATGAAGGTTTCTTGTTATTATCTAAATCAAAACCCTTCAATTTAATAACATACAGGTCAAGAATTTTAACAAAGATAAATTGGTAGGTTGAGGTATATTATATATATTATTATATATATATATATATATATATATATATATATATATATGTATATGTGTGTGTGTGTGTATGTGTGTCAAATATTCAAGGAAGAAAAAGAGAAATTGTGATTCTTCAAACCCAGAAAACCTAGTTATTATTCTTGAAGGTATGAGTAATTTTAATCATCTTGTGATTTTAATTAATTTAGGGCTCTTGAAATGGATGAATTTAGGAATTTTATTAAATTAATGGTCCATTTTAATTCATTTCAACTTAGGGTTCTTGCAACCCATCTAATTTGAGGACTTTTCTTAATAATGAGCTACTTTGCTTTAATTCGAATTGGGATTTTTAGAATATTGATGGATGATATTGAAAATTATTATATTCAAAGTATTTGGTTGAAAATATCATATCATGTTAAAATGTATATGTCAACTTTGTGTGTTGTAAAACGATGTGTGGAATGATAGAACAAAAGTTTTGGTTGGTGATAGTGAGAATAGATTCTTTAGCTGATGTTATAACGTGTATAACACACTTGTAATGGATAAGTCACGTGTTGGTCACTAAAAATAAATTGCATATTTATGTGTCTACTTTAATTTTCTATCGGAGTCATGTAAAAATATTAAGTAGAACTCGAGATATGCATTTGTAAAGTCAGTATGCTCAAATTTGATTTTGATCTGATTCTATAGCTGATCTTATAACTTGTAGAACTCACTTGTAATGGATAAATAATGTATTCGTCACTGAAGATAAAATGTATATTTTTGTTTCTAACTATTTGCCATTTTTGAAGTTAATATGGTCAAATCTGATTTTTATCTGAAAATCAGCTAGGTTAATGGAATTTTGACTCTCAATTCTTGGAGATTCAGTATTTGGCACTTTTGTATAATGTATTTCATATGTTTAGAAGTTAAAATAAATTCATGGGATTTTTCAAAGCTTGTTTGTGTTGTAATTATGAGAATATTTCAATATATTTATATGGCCGCATATCTATGAACCATTAGGGTGCACATAGAACGAGGAAAGCTTAATTGAACTTTATATAAATAACAAGAAATCCATTAGAAATGAAAATAACTAAAAGTTTCCATAAATAGATTTGGAAATGTCGAGCGGGTCGGAACCGCGAATCGGGTCGAAAACGGGATCGGACATCAAGCACCATGAGTCGACCCAGGGTCCCACTAGGTCGGCGACGAGCAAGGAGGGGGAGGGGGAGGAAAAGGAAACTTTGTGAATTTATTCCTTGTCCCATATTGATTAGATAAAGAAACCTAAGGGTTTTCTATTCCTATATAAAGAACCCTTATTCCTTCTCTAATCCTTGCACCTAAAAATCTCTTCCCCCCTCTCTTTTTCTTTGTGAAGTTAAACACCCCCTTCTAGGGTGGAGAGCATCACGACTAGTTATTTTTTGGTGGGTTTTTGTTATCACGTAAAGTTATAGCTAGCACTAATTAGTTAAGTTCCGAAGATCCGTTCACGTGTACGAATCTTTTGAGGGCCCCGACTTCGGGCTCTTTTTTGTGGCAAGTTGGTCACGTTATTATTGCTCAAGAATAACGTCTTCGGAAGGTCATCTAAGAGGTTAGTAGTTCTTCTATTTATTTGTTTGTTTAGCTATTATATGCATGCGCGATAGATCTTGTCTAGGGGATTAAATAGTTTAATTGTTTTATTACACGCTTCCGCTCTTAGTAATTAACTAGGTTGATTACTTGTTCATTAATTATGTTTTAGATAAAATTAATATGTTTTAAATAACTAAACGTTTTTAATTATTTACAAATTAAACCTTATGTTTTATAAAAGTTTAAATCATGACCCTTGATTAATGAACTATGTTTATTAATGGAATAAACATCATTTTGGTTAATAAAATCCCAACAGTGGTATCAGAGCCAAATCGCGTCATGGTATAGTAACTAAAGCGCTCAATTAAATATGTAATTATTTAATTATATATTTTTTGAGCATGATCGATTAACCCATATATTAGTATATATCGGATAATATTGTATATATATTTAAGATAATTTGTAACATGTATATATATATTTTTGAGCATGATCGATTAACCCATATATTAGTATATATCGGGTTATATTAGTTATATTAGATAATTATAATTCTAGCCATGTACATGCATGCATGGCTAGTGCAACTAGTGTAAGTAGTACAAGTAGTATAAGTAGTGATTCCCATAGTTTTACAATAGAGGTCACATGAAATAGTTTAATGACATTCTTATTAAATTTTTGTAAGACTTGTAAAATGTTAAATGGTGTTTTAACTAAATGGTGCAACAATTCGTTTTAAGTGCATGCATAATGAATTGCAGTACGAACTTTTGTGACATAAAAGTTTGTTGAAAATAAATAAAATCTAACTTTTACAAAAGAAATCCCTGCCATCCTATGAGGAGCACCTGACAGTATACACTCTCTGTTGCTCTGGATGGTTGCCTAAGCCACAGTGTAGAAACATGGTAGTTCTCGCGGTCATTCGGACAGTTGCCGGATACGTCAGACTACACACCAACCTATAGGCGGATTTTGCTAGGTCGCCCTGGACAGTTGCCTAGGTACTAGTCGGCAAGGATGAGACTAAACATGTCGTTGGATCAAGTTGTGATCAAGTCTCATTAAGAGTCGTAGTGTGTGATCGGTTGTATAGCCGACCTTATTGATAAGCGAACATGTGGTCGTGCGGATGGTTGCCGGATACACGTGACGTGGACTCAATTTGGTTCTTATTGTTTAACTAAAATATATTAAAATTTATTAATTCGTCTAATAAGTTTCTTAGGTAGTTATATAAGTTAAACCTTAGATATCCAAACATTGAACCTTAGTTATTGTCCTGTAGATGGATGAATTTCTGCTAAATATTATTATTGCTTCTATAACTGAAATCGATGAATTCATCGCTTCACCGTACGACAAAGTAGGCTCGTTGTACAAAGGCATTTTGGCCACGATGAAAAGGGGTTCGGCGGCGGTTTCTCATTGCCTTTCTATGAAAAGGAAATTCGAGAGATGGCACGAACTAGAATGTTAGAAATATATTTAGTAGTAGTTGATTTGTTGTTTATATGTTAATTTGTACTTATAATGTAATTTCTATAAGTGTTCAAGGGGGCTTAGTGAAAATATGTTGTTAGTATAAATACCCCCTTGAAACACATTCCTTGTAACCTTTCACCCCATTCATGCAATCTAATCTCTCACTTTCACACATATTTTCTCTCAATTACACACACTATTACCGCCATTAACACACTAAAACACACACTTAAGCTATCAAATCTCAATTATATTCGTATCATAGGACACACTCTTCCCGATTACCTCATTAAAGATCTTTTGATCTCATCATTTGATGGATCTTGTGAAGATATCGTCAAGAGGTTTAAACACTCGGAGTGTACCTTTAGAGGGTTCCTCGGAGCTCTTAGAAGGTTTGATGAAGAGAACGTGTTGCTAACCTTAATCGAAGTGAAGCGGATGAGCCAATCAAAGTTGAAAATGAGGAAACCAATAAAGACAACTTGAAAGTAGTTTCATCTTCAAAAAGAAAGGCTGGCCTCATAGCTCATTCCATTTGCCTTGTTGGTTGTCGAATGGGGAAATGGAATAAGGGTTGTCGGAAACATTCTCGGGTTGAAGAGCCGACTCGATCGAATGTATATGTTATTGGATTGTACTCTTGCATCTTAGACTCATGGGTGCTCGATACTGGGTGTGGAACACACATTTTCAATTCTGTAAAAGGTCTGAGAAGAAGTAAGAAGCTAAGGACCGGAGACTTAGACTTGCATGTCGGCAACGGCGAGCATGTCGTAGTGGTGGCTGTGGGAACTTATGAGATTTTCCTTGCCTAATGGTCGAATATTGATCTTGGACAATTTTTGTTATGCTCCTGGTTTAACTAGGAACATTATTTCTTTTGCTCGTCTAAAGGAATCTGGGTTTACCTATGGTTTCTCGGACAGAGGTATTGAAGCTTATAAGGATAATGTCTTCTACTTCGAAGCAATACCGAATAATGGCATATATGAAATCAATATTTTAGCTTTTACCTCTAATAATCCGGTATACGTATGTGAGGAAAGGAAGAACGTTGATCATTCTGACATATATCCCTGCCATTATCGTCTTGGTCACATAAGTAAGGATCGCATAAATAAACTCCAATCAGATGGAGCTTTACCATCATTAGGAAGTAATTCCTTTGATGTTTGTGAATCTTGCTTAAGTGGAAAGATGGCTAAGAGTCCTTTCAAGGGTAACCCTGAAAGAGCTAAGGATCTACTAGGACTTATACACTCGAATGTATGTGGACCTTTTAGAACACCGACTAGGGATGGTCAGACCTACTTCATCACATTTACTGATGAGTTCAGTAGATATGGCTATGTTTATTTAATGAAACATAAGCATGAAGCTTTTGAGATTTTCAAAGCTTTTCAGAATGAAGTAGAGAATCAACTTGGCAAGACTATCAAGGCACTAAGATCAAATCGAGGTAGTGAGTATATGAGCCAAGAGTTCATGATTCATTTGAATGAACGAGGAATAGTATCTCAATTCACTCCTACATATACTCCGCAACATAATGGAGTATCTGAAAGGAGAAATTGAACCTTGCTAGACATGGTTCGATCAATGATGAATCGTACAACTCTAAATGCTTCCTTTTGGGGCTATGCGCTAGAAAGTGCAACATATATTTTCAATATGGTTCCAACAAAGAAAGTTGACAAAACGCCAAACGAGATATGGCATGGGAAGAAACCTAATCTTCACCATCTAAGGATTTGGGGATGCCCCACTTACGTCAAACGTGATTCGGTGAGCAAACTTGATCCTAGAGCAGTCAAGTGCATCTTTGTTGTGTATCCGAAGGATACTTCCTCCGGATACTATTTCCTTCATCCATACGATAATAAAGTGTTCATAAGTCGAAATGGTAATTTCTTAAAAAAGAAGTTTTTGGATCAAGAGGTCAGTGAGAGTAACGTGGAACTTGAAGAAGTTCAATAAACACAAGAGGCACCTCCCGTTGGAACCAATAAACCACTTAGTGAGCCTAAGAGTGCAAAGAAAAGGTGTCACAAGATACACAAAGTGTTTGTTGCTCTAAGAGGACTCGTTTTGATCCCGATAGATATGGTTATCTTATCACTTTAGACGAGGAAGTAGATCAAAGTGAACCTACTACCTATGACGAGGCGATATCAGGTTCGGAATCCAAGAAATGGCATGAAGCCATGAACGCCGAGATGCAGTCCATGAATGATAATGCGGTTTGGTCCTTAGTTGATCCACCACCCGATTGCAAGAGTGTAGGGTGCAAATGGGTTTTCAAGAAGAAAACTGACATGGACGGAAAGGTACATACTTTTAAGGCTCGACTAGTGGCGAAAGGTTACACTCAAACCCACGGGGTTGATTATGATGAAACCTTTTCGCCGGTAGCTAGTCTTAAAGCAATAAGGGTACTCATTGCCATAGCCGTTCATTATGATTATGAGATATGGCAAATGGATGTCAAGACGACATTCTTAAACGACCACCTTAGTGAGGACGTTTACATGAGACAACCCGAGGGTTATGTCAATTCTGAGTTTCTCGAAAGTATGTAAGCTTCAGAGATCCATTTATGGTTTGAAGCAGGCATCTAGAACATGGAATGTGCATTTTGTTGGAAAGATCAAAGAGTTTGGTTTTATTCAAAATGTAGATGAGCCATGTGTGTATATGTGAGTAAGTGGGAGAATAAACACATTCCTTGTCTTGTATGTCGATGACATATTACTATTTAGAAATGACATTCTTACTTTGTAAAGTGTCAAAACTTAGCTAGGAAAGTGCTTTTCAATGAAAGACTTGGGAGAAGCTTCATATATCCTTGGAATTAAGATCCATCGGGATAGATCTAGAAGATTGATTGGATTAAGTCAGAGTGCGTACATTGATAAATTCCTCAAACAATTTTCCATGGAGAATTCTAAGAAAGGACTTGTACCAATGGCAGCAGGCACGATTTTGAGTGAGACTCAAGGTCCAACTCGTCCCGAAGATATCGAAAGGATGAAGGACATACCTTATGCCTCAGTCGTAGGGTCTATCTTGTATGCCATGCTTTGTACGCGCCCCGACTTATCGTATGCCTTAAGTATGACGAGTAGATTTCAACAAAATCCCGGTGAAAGTCATTGGAATGCGGTTAAGAACATACTCAAGTACTTGCGAAGAACTAAATAGATGTTCTTGAAGTATGGAGGAGATATAGAAGAAGAGCTCAGTTTGAAATGTTAAACGGATGCTAGTTTTCAAAGTGATACAAATTACTCTCGGTCACAATCCCCCTATATGTTCATTTTAAACGGTGGAGTAGTCGATTGGAAAATCTCCAAGCAGAGCGTTGTTGCACTATCAACTACTGAATCAGAGTATATAGCGGTAGCGGAAGCAGGACAAGAGGCCATGTGGATTGAGAAGTTAATTAGCAATTTAGGTGTGATGCCGAGCATAGCTAAACCTGTGCCTATCTTTTGTGATAATTCGGCGGCAATTACACTAGCTAGAGAACCATGATCACAGAAGGGTCTGAGACACATCGATAGGAAGTACCACTATATTCGTGAGATCATAAGTAGTGGAAATGTCGAAGTTCTCAAGGTTCACACAAATGATAATTTAGCTGATCCATTTACTAAAGCATTGCCTCTTACTAAGATAGTAAATTTGTCTAGAGGCATGGGCCTTAGTCTAGCTAGTAGTGTGTTTTTTGTTTAAATGTTTGGATATTTGGAACTTGTAAGAAATATTTTGAAATATCAATAAGAATTACATTTTATGTTTCAAATTATTCTTGAGTTCTATATTTGCATGTTCAACCCCATCCATGAGTCATTGTAAAATGATTCTAAATATAGCCTATTACCGATCATTATTTACGGGAGTAAAAAATGAATTAAGGTAATTGTGAGAGATGATGACTTCAGCCGGTTGCATAAGAGATGCAAATCATTTCACAAGTACTCAAGAGAGAGAGTTGAGTAATGGGATAAGACCCATTCCTCAGAACATCGCTTGGATCGGTGGCACAGATAGTTCTGAGAAGTGGAAATGTCTGAGTATCCTTAATCTTGAGGCGCATAGGCGTGTCCCGGAGTACGTAGTCTCATGCTTTGATTCAGTTTCGAACCTGGAACTTAACCGATAGTAGTATGGGTTGTTGTGGGTGTGAGGTGAAATATGGAAGGGACGTATGCATGCAAAATAGGAGAATGTTCACTAAAGAGTTAGGAAGATATCACACGGCCACTCGGGGAAATGAACTAGTTGGAAGAGTGTGACCACACCTTGAATGCATTGTAGGTATCCCCAAATTGCATTAACGGTTTAAGACTACTTCAATTCTGTAGATCGAGAAAATATGCCGAACAACGAGAGTATGCGTTACTATCTGGGTCTCTCGGTTCGGTGTGATATCGGAAACATATCGGGACATTCAGACATCATCCAAAACATTAAAAGAGTTTAATGTACAACATCTATAGGCGGTGTTGGTTTTTCAGCCATGAAAATATATATTCATACATATCTGGGGGCATCGTCGTGTTGCTAGACGAACGTTCGATGTCAGTATACTTGACGTATATTGGAAATATACTCAAGTGGGAGTGTTGTAATTATGAGAATATTTCAATATATTTATACGGCCGCATATCTATGAACCATTAGGGTCGCACACATAGAACGAGGAGAGCTTAATTGAACTTTATATAAATAACAAGAAATCCATTAGAAATGTGATGATATACCATATACGGAGCTTTACCTCCGTATAAAAGACTGGATATGAAGGACCCTTCGTATGCAGCGAAAGTACCAACATACTGTACTGAGCGAACATGTCCGTAGCCGAAGCTACGATGTATACCTTCGTAATTCCGGAGCTCCCAAAGATAATCATAAATAATAAACGGATACACATGAATTCTTTCCATGCTTATCCGACCTCCCGAAAAGGGAATGAAATCAAACACTCCTATAAACAAGGACGCGGTTTAAGAGTCCTAAGATATATCTTCCATACTTAGAAGATATCACGAAAAGAGGAAGGGATTTACCCTAAATTCATATCTTCCTCCCCAAGGCTTTACCCTCTATATAAAGAGAGGAGGTACCATACATCAGGACATACATTCGACTTCTAAAAACCCTAATCACAACACATAAACCCTCAGCCTCATAATCGGCTACAGAAAACAGTTATAAGCGTTAAGCGGCCTACGACCCTCTGACCGGAAGAGAATCGCCAACAAAACAGCCAAAAACCCTCTCACACCTTCGGTTGAGCCATAGTGCGATTATTTGATCAAACAAATTGGCGCCATCCGTGGGACTCTTACTCCCAAAAATCGAATCCAACCACGATCAAAAAAGCATTATGTCAAACCTTAATTCCTTTCCGGAATAACAAAAGTTAGACATTGCCCATAACTATGAGGCGAGTAATGAAAAAACTCTGCAGCTTGTAGCTTCTTTTGGATGCTTTATCTTTTGATGGTCTACAGTTTGATAACTGCATTTGGACAACTTCTTTTGATGACTACAACTTTAAGTTGTATTGTAAATATTTTTGCAGTTTATCACTGCTTTATGAATATTGCAGCTTATGGGCTGTCTTTTAAGCAGTTATGACTGCCTATTTCTTGCACTGTTAATGTGCTTTTGGCACCTACTTATTTGCATGCTTATTTGTATGGATATATCCTTGTTGCAGGTGTCTGATGGACATATTTTACATGAATGTCCTTTTTGATTAGTCTCCGGAGTTTGATTATGTGGGCGTCCCCACTTTGTATATATATATATTATTTATTTATTTAAAAAACTTTGGCACCTAAATAGATGTTTGATCAAATAATCGCATTATGACTCAACCGAAGGTGTGAGAGGGGTTTAAGGTGTTTTGTTGGTGATTCCCTTCCGGTCAGAGGGCAGTTAAGCCGCTTTACGCCTATGGTTGTTATCCCTAGCCAGTTTATGAGGCTTAGGGTTTGTATGATATAGTTAGGGTTTTTAGAGGTCGAATGTCGTTGATCCTGATGTGCCGTATGGCACCTCCTCTCTTTATATAGAGGGTAAAACCTTGGAGAGGAAGATAGGAATTTAGGGTAAATCCCTTCCTCTTTTCGTGATATCTTCTAAGTATGGAAGATATGTTTAGGACTCTCAAACCATGTCCTAGGTTTTAGGAATGTTTGATTTCATTCCCTTTTTGGGAGATCGGATAAGCATGGAAAGAATTCACGTGTATCCGTTTTATTATTTGTGATTATCTTTGGGACCTCCGGAATTACGGAGGTATACATCGTAGCTTTGGCTACGGATACGTTTGCTTGGTACAATATGTTAGTACCTTCGCTGCTTACGAAGGGTCCTTCATATCCAATCTTTTGTACGGAGGTAGAGCTCCGATATACGGTATATCATCAAGCCCCCCAGTCTGATGGGAGAGTCTATCTGTAGAGTATCGCATTAGACTTCATAAATAATCTAAAGGAAAAAATAAAAATAATAGCGTACCTTTTTAACCGGAGCTCCAAGGAGCCTTAGTTTTTGGATGCTTCGTTGCTTCTTTGGAACTATTTTTAAGGGTAAATTTGCTATTTTACCATGCCGCATACATATCCCATCAGGAGTTAATTCGAGCGCGCTTATCCCAAGAAGGAGATCAATCGACGGTTTGGGTAGTTTCTGCGCCGGTTTTTCAAACCATCCTCTTTGTCTGCTATTTATTTGTGACGGCTTCGAAGATTTTTTTCTTTTTGCACTCTCCTTACTCTTTTCTTCATCTTCTTCAAAAATATCCGCTCCCCCATTTTCATCTTCTCCATACTATGGATCGAAATCATTTTCGGGTTATTAGTACCACATATTCAGAGATGACTGACGAGGATGTCGCATGGTTTCGCCGGTGCTTTTGCCGCCCCAATGATCCTGAAATTAGGGTTCCGGGACGGTCGGAATCGATTCTAGATGCGCCAACTGGATTCATAGGTATGTATACCGCTCCTTTTTCTGGTGGCAATCTTAGGTTCCCTTTGTCCCCTTGGTTATTAGGGTTACTTGATTACTACGATCTGTATTTATCTATGGTGCACCCCTTAGCGATCACCATGATAATGTCATTTATCGTTATTTGCCGTGCGTACGAAATAGAGCCCTCGATGAGTGTTTTTGGATACTTCTTCAAACTGGGTATTCGTGATGGTTGGGTTATGGTTGAAGAGAGGCCTGGTAGGTTATTTTTTGATATAGGTGATTCTGATATATTGAACTGGAGACCAGGGTTTTTGTTTTTTAGTGAGGAGTATGTTCATCCGCTGTTTAGGGGTTTGTTGAGTACGGATAGGTTGGTGTCGGGTGTGTCTTTTGAGGATAATGTGCATGACTGGGTTACTCTTGATAAACCATTAGTCCATCAGGTGCGTAGGTCACCATTTGAGTTGGTTACCTATCCTTCCGTGATTCTGTATCTTTCTGGCATTACGATGTCATGGGAGGGTTCTCCTTATGAGCCGGTCTTGATATGGTGTTGTGAAGGTACCATTCTTCTTGTTACCTTTTCTGCCAATTTCTTTTTCATTTTCATCTTATTTCTTTACGTTGTATTTGTAGAGTTATCGCTTAGGGAGGCTGTGACCATGAATCCTCGAGGCATGGTTGTTGGTAGAAGGCCTCTGCCTCATTCTGATGATGATGAGGAGGGTCCCCCTTTTGCTGGTGTTGTTGGTTCTGGACCTCCTCCGAAGAGACAGAGGGTGAGCGGTGGTCCATCCGGTGCAGCGGACGCTATGGCTGCAGGCCCCTCTGTGATTATTCTTGATTCTTCCCCAGTAAGGGATGAAGTTGTTGTTGCTGTACCTGTTTCAAATGCTGAACAAGGTATGCGCGCTTTCCCTTAATTCTATTGCTTATGTCTTCATAAATCTGATCTGTGTGTAGTCCTGGTAAAGAGCCTGTTGAAGAAACTGGAGCTACTACAACTGGTAAGTGGTTTTACATGTTTGATGCTTTTCTTCAATTGCTATTTCTCTTTGTATTTATAACTGAACCTCTTCATGTTTTAGGGATTCCTCTTCAGAATGAGTTGCCTGATCCATGCTAGTTCCTGATCATTTGAGAACAATGTTGGATACCATGCCAGCCCAAAGGCTTGCTGAGATGACCAACCAGGCTCTGTTTGCTACTGGTATGATTGGTTCGGCTAGCAATGCTAGGGTGCACTTTCTGGAGGAAGATCTTCGGAGGCATATGTAACACCCGTTTTGTAAAAATATGGATTTCCAAAAAATTTCGCCTAACGGCGTTAAATCATGCGGAAACGATTTAGGAAAATACTCAACTAAGGAAAACAGTTGAGAAAACATTGGTGGTGTTACTAATAGCATCAAATCTGTAATAAAGAAATCCATAAGATTGCCCAACATAAAGCAATCATAACATAGTCATTACATAAGTTCCATAAAGGAAATCAATAACATAAGGTCTATGCGAAGCTATTGGGTAAACTAAAGCCAGCTTGATCATCTACCCATCTCTCGTCAAAGCTTCACACGTCATCTCATTGCCTAACCTGAGGGGTGTCAACACATTAAAAGAAACAAGTGTTAGCTATAAAGCTAAGTAAGATAACACCAGGTTTAAGCAAAACATTTCATCCATTTAAATCGTCACTTTAAAACATTACGTCATTTTAATTAGGCATTCATACCACCGTATAACATATCCACATCACATATCCACATCACATATAAGCATAGAGTTCATGACCCTAAGCGTGCCTAATCAATTTGATCACTTTGATTCACCTCGTTAAGTTGTAACCGAAGTTACCGTTTTTAAGGAAAGACAATGTCGATCCATGAGTAGTACGCTATGTTCATGACATTAGGTGGGTCATCAGGCCACCCGAAACTACTCGCCACATATGACTTGTTGCAAGGAACCATCCGAGCAACCATTTTAACATACCTATAACCACCGTCAGGCATGACGTACCTATTACCACCGTCAGGCACGATTTATACGTACCTATTACCACCGTAAGGCACGATGTACCCATTACCACCGTAAGGCACAGTGTGCCTATTACCACCGTAAGGCACAGGTTATGCATAACACTTAACATCTAATTAGCTCGAGCACTTATCATATTTAGTTTAGATTTCCACCTTTAACCTAAACTAATCCATACTATCATCTTTTCACGTTAGGGCCCTTAAAACGTGCACGTGTCATGGCAACCTAATAAGGTCTAGTGTTCTAGATGAACAAGCCACATATACATGCACATAACAACATTACAACATATCATTAACCACCGTTCATCATAACATATCATATCGTAAACATATCATTAACCACCGTTCATCATAACATATCATCATATATCATATCATAAACGTATTTACGGGGAAACATTTTAAGCATAGGCACCGTCATCTTTAATCCCCGAATACCTCCCATATCAACCCAACCACAATATAGGTTATACATTACCGTTTTGGAGGTTATAGTTTATGAAACCATTTTTGTTGCACCCTCAGCGTGACAAAAGTAGTGTATCTTACCTCGTAGTAGTGTACGCGAGCAAACAGAGAGCTAATAGTGCTTAATAGTAATCCCCGACACCTATCGTACATTAACATATGAAATATAAGTCATTAGGGACATTAAATGGACTTTCGTACGACTTTAGGACTCATAGAATCCGTCGAAACTCGACCTTCATTCACTAATTCAACCTTTCAGGAAACTTGACTTCAAAATCATCCTTTAAAATTATTACCATTAGAAAATAGACTCTCTCACGATTCTAGGGATAGTTTATTTGTCAAAAACGGAGTTACGGTTCAAGAGATATGGCCATTTGAAAAATCAAACGAATTTAGCTTCCTGAACGAATTTAGGCCATACTGAACGAACTTAGCAATGCCCAAACGAACTTAGGACCTCACCAACGAATTTAAAACACCTCAAACGAAGTTCTTCTTCGTTTGAGAAACGAATTTAAGCATTAGAACCACTTAGACTTCACTTAGGTTTCAAAACGAATTTAACTTGAAAACACTTAAACTTTCACAAACGAATTTAGCTCATAATCCACCAAACGAATTTAAACTCTTGCCAAACGAATTTAGACACCCATGAACGAACTTAGAGAGCATCAAACGAACTTGAAGTTCGTTTGGGAAGCAACAGAACGAACTTAGCACCAGAAAACCCTAATTTCGTCCAGAATTTCTAAAACGACTTGTTCTTCGATTTTTCCAGAAATCAATCGACTTAGGCTTCATCCAAAACATGTTTTTGACACATATAAACATATTTTGATCATAATGATCGATTACAAACTCGTTTGACACCATTTAGATCCTTAATTTGCTTAAACACGTTTGAAACCCTAATTACTTCAAACCCTTATTAAAATCAGATTTGATTAACATAAAAACAACCTTTGAATCTGAAAATACAATTAACAAACCATGGATTACCTGATAATACAATGACCGATCCAATCCAAGGCCAAAACACACAATCGATTGACCCAAAACTTGAAGATTTGCTTAAGAAATTCAAGAAGGATTGAAGGAACTTGTTTTCTTGATTTAATTAAGATTAATGGCTGCAACTAATGAGAGATTAGGTTTCCCTAATCACTAAACCCGTTTTTAACTTTCCAACATTGGCAAAATTGGTCCCTGGACTTCATATTGACTTTATTTCGCTTAAAACACCTATTGGGGATACATATAACACACTAAAGCACTTTCGCACACTACAAAGGCCTTTTACACATCATTAAATCTACTTTATTGTCACTCATTAAAGATAATTAAATCTCACATATAGGGCACATAAACATATAAACACATATTTCCACACAAACGTATCACGGACTTATAATTTGACCTAACGACGTTAGTCAACATGAACGATTACGTTTTGGGATGTTACAATTACCTCCCCCTTAAGAGGATTCCGTCCCCGGAATCACTTCAGCATCAAAAAGATGGGGATAGGTCTCCCGTATTACGGACTCGGTCTCCCAAGTCATACTTTCGCCGTGATTGTGTTTCCACTTTATGAGAACTAGATCGATAGTCTTTCGTCGTAACTTCTTTTGTTTCCTTCCCATTATAGCAACAGGTTCATCGACAATCTGCTTGTTGGGATTAATACTTACGTCCTCGAGTGGAATGACATCCGTTTCATTCGCATAACACTTACGTAGGTAACACACATGAAATGTGTTGTGAATTGCGTGTAGTTCTGGAGGTAATTCCAGTTGAAATGCCTGTTCATTAACCTTCTTGATAATCTTGAAAGGTCCAATGAATCTGGGGCTTAACTTTCCACGTTTTCCAAACCGTAATACACCTTTCCAAGGCGACACCTTGAGTAAAACCATTTCGCCTTCTTTAAAATCGAACGGCCTCCTTTTCTTATCGGCATATGACTTTTGCCTTTCGCGAGCAACACGTAAGGCTTTCTTTGCAACATTAACTTTATCGGCCGTAATTTGTACTACTTCGGGTCCAGCAAATTGCTTTTCCCCGGGCTCCAACCAACAACTAGGAGTCCGACACTTCCTACCATATAACATCTCAAAAGGTGGCATTCCGATGCTCGCATGATAACTATTGTTATACGCAAACTCAATAAGAGGTAGGTGTTTATCCCACGAACCACCATAATCCATCACACAAGCTCTGAGCATATCTTCGAGCGTTTGAATAGTCCTTTCACTTTGCCCATCGGTCTGCGGGTGATAGGCTGTGCTCAGACGAACTTGAGTACCAACTTCCCGTTGAAAACTCTTCCAAAAGTTGGAAACGAATCGAGCATCACGATCGGACACAATCGATATCGGAACACCATGTTTAGTAACCACTTCATCAATATACATCGTAGCGAAGTTCTCCATAGGAGCAGTCTCACGAACTGGGAGAAAGTGAGCACTCTTCGTTAATCGATCGACAATAACCCATATCATATCGTGACCACGAGGCGTCCTCGGAAGTTTGGTCACAAAATCCATCGTAATGTGATCCCATTTCCACTCAGGGATCTCAAGTTGCTGAAATTTCCCGTAAGGCTTTTGATGTTCAGCTTTCACTTTAGCACACGTCAAACATTTCTGCACATACATCATCACATCGTTCTTAATACTGGGCCACCAATAAATCGGCTTCAAATCCGCATGCATCTTTGTGGCACCAGGGTGTACAGAATACTTAGTTTTGTGAGCTTCATCCATTACTAACTCACGATTGCCTCCATAGAGAGGAACCCATATTCTACCTTTGTAAGTTCGAAGGCCACGACTATTTTCTTCCATTTGGAGTCTGTTCTTCTTCTTTTTCCCAATAGACTCCGCTTTCACATTATCATCCTTTAACGCTTCGATTTGAGCTAATCGAATAGGTTCCAGTAAATTCGACTCAATCTTTGTAATCATCGCACATAATCTACTCTTCGCATATCCTTTGCGGCTTAAGGCATCGGCAACCACATTAGCTTTGCCTGGGTGATATTTAATCTCACAATCATAATCCTTTAATAACTCCATCCACCGTCGTTGTCTAACATTCATGTCCTTCTGAGTAAACACGTACTGTAAGCTCTTATGATCCGTATAAAGGGTACACTTTGTACCATACAGATAATGTCGCCACAACTTCAGAGCAAAAACAACCGCAGCCAGCTCAAGATCATGAGTAGGATAGTTCCGCTCATGAGGCTTCAGCTGTCGAGAGGCGTAAGCGATAACTTTGTCTCGTTGCATTAGTACACACCCTAACCCCGTGATGGATGCGTCACTATAAACCACTAAATCATCGGTTCCTTCGGGTAAAGCTAGAACCGGAGCTTCACACAACTTCTTTTTCAATGTCGTGAAGGCTTTCTCTTGAGCGTCGGTCCACACAAACTTCACACCTTTCTTCGTTAATTCAGTCATTGGCTTGGCAATGCGTGAGAAATCTTGAATAAAACGTCGATAATAGCCAGCCAAACCGAGAAAACTCTTAATTTCAGTAGGAGACTTAGGCTGCTCCCACTTCGACACCTGCTTCTATCTTCGAAGGATCTACTTTTATACCATCAGAGGAGACGACATGGCCGAGGAAATGAACTTCCTTTAGCCAGAATTCGCACTTGGAGAACTTAGCATATAGCTTTTTCTCTCTGAGGACTTGAAGGACAGCTCTCAAATGCTCTCTATGTTCCTCTTCCGACTTTGAATACACAAGGATGTCGTCGATAAAAACAATAACGAAATGATCCAGAAAAGGTCGACATACACGGTTCATCAAATCCATAAACTTCGCTGGAGCATTTGTCAAACCGAATGGCATGACAAGGAACTCATAGTGACCATAACGAGTTCGAAACGCTGTTTTGGCTACACTCTCTTCTTCAACCTTTAATTGATGATAGCCAGACCGTAAGTCAATCTTTGAAAAATAAGAAGCACCTTGAAGTTGATCGAACAAATCATCAATGCGAGGGAGTGGATACTTATTCCTTCACCGTTCTTTTATTCAGCTCGCGATAATCGATACACATGCGCATGGATCCGTCTTTCTTCTTTACGAAAAGGATAGGAGCACCCCAAGGAGAGGAACTCGGACGAATGAAACCTTTATCTAAAAGTTCCTGAATTTGCGTCATTAACTCCTTCATCTCCGTCGGAGCCAATCGATAGGGAGCTTTGGCTACAGGAGTAGCACCAGGAATAAGGTCAATAGAAAATTCAACCTCACGATCCGGAGGAAGACCTGGAAGATCTTCAGGGAAAACATCAGGAAACTCGGAAACAACTTCGACATCAGAGACTGTAGCTTCGCGATACGAGAATCGATGACATAAGCTAGAAAATGTGACTTAGTTTGCCGTATACAACGAAGTGCTTTCATCATCGAGATCACCTTAACATTTCCCGGCTTCTTGTCACCATAAACACAAACACCTTTACCGTCAGGAGTAGCGATACGGACTATCTTCTTCGAACATAAGACGACGGCATCATTCTTAGACATCCAATCCATACCGAGAACAACATCGAAACTAGGAATGGTAGCGGGTAACAGGTTAGCAGTAAACAAACGACCCTCTATTTCTATCGGACAATCAGAATAACCCTCTCGTATAATAGTCGTTGCACCGTTGGCCACTTCTACTTCTATAGGACACCGTAAGGAACTAGTAGTCATGTCTAACTTAGGAGCAAACAGAGTAGACACAAAAGATTTGTTCGCACCAGAATCAAATAACACATTAGCAGGTTTGGAGTTAACAATAAGGGTAGCAGTAACTACCTGATCATCGTCTTTTGCCTCCTCAGCCGTCATCTGAAAAGCACGGGCTTTGGCCTGGGAAGCTCCTGCCTTCTTTCCCTCATCTTTCTTCATCTGCGGGCAGTCTGCAATACGGTGCTTGGTGTCTCCACATTTATAACATCTAGCCTTGTCTGTGCATTGATCAATGGTATGACCCTGAGTTCCACACCTATTGCACCTGCGGGTCTTTGTAGAACACTGACCAGAATGGATAGATTTGCAGCCAGGGCACCATTTTCCATCCTTGTCTGCCCTTCCCTTGTCAGAGGACGATGAAGATCCCTTAAATTTCTTTCCAAAACGATTTGACCCACCAAACCTCCTCTTATTGCCAGACTTCTTCTCATCCTCTTTCTTTTCAACTTTCTTATCCGCAGCAAAATCATCATCAAGCTTTTTAGATTCTTTGATTGCTTCAGTTAGAGTCTTATGCTGCCTACAAATACCTCGATAACTTGGAGGTAAACCATCGACATAGCAGGCGACTTGATCTGCATCAGTTCTGAATAGATGACCCACAATTTCATCTTTTCCATAAAGGAACGAGCATAATCATTGACTTTACCAATTTCAGCCGTCAAAGCACGAAACTCTTTTTCCATCTTGCGCTGTTCATGAGTCCCGATATACTCCTCGATAAACTTCTGCTTGAAGGTAGCCCATGGGATAGCAGATACCATATCTGGAGTCATCGAAATAGTAATGCTCTTCCACCAATCTCGAGCACCTTCTTTCAACATTCTACTCGCACACAACACCTTTTTATCCTCTGGACGGTCACAAGCTTCAAAGACCATCTCAGTATCATCAAGCCATTCCATACAGCCTACTGCGTTAAGTGTTCCATTGAATTTCTGAGCTCCACACTTCTGGAAACTTTCGAACTTAAATCGAGAAGCTTGAACTACATTAGGAGGAGCCACATCAACATTAACAGGGGGGAACGACAACATTATCCACTGGTGGCTCAATGTGGTGAGGTGGCACTGAGTAGTTGCCATCAGTTCCTTCGGCATTCTCAGCAAGAGCGTTGTTCAGTTGTTCTTGAGTCTGTGCCAACTGGGCTTGGAGAGTCAGCACAAGATTGTACAGTTCAGCTGCATTAGGGATTTGCTCCACCACTGCTTCGTTAACTCTAGGCGGATTGCCGGGAGGTGGAGGCATAGGGCCTAATGGGCTTGGCTGATTGACTTGCTGGGGGTTTCCTCGATTTCTATTCGTATTAGCTGCATCAGCAGCAGCATTAGTAGCAACTGCACCTGGATGGACAGGTGGAGTAACGCTGGCAGTTGCTCCGTCACGTTGGATGTTGCGGTTGCGAGTGTTAACCATTTTTTTCCTTCAATAAAATGGTGAAGTCGATAAGCGCGAAATAAAACAAAAGTTCGTTGGGATAAGGCTAAATCATATCATCGTAACATAAACATCTCGTAAGCCTTATCACACTCGCACTCATCCCAACCCATCCTACATCACATGTCATCACTAGCTAAGGCATCCTACGAGTACCTAGCATGCATATCCTAAGTTTAAGTCCAAATCCTATGGTCAATAGGCCTTGGTTCACTTAAACTACGTCTCTGATACCAACTTGTAACACCCGTTTTGTAAAAATATGGATTTCCAAAAATTTCGCCTAACGGCGTTAAATCATGCGGAAACGATTTAGGAAAATACTCAACTAAGGAAAACAGTTGAGAAAACATTGGTGGTGTTACTAATAGCATCAAATCTGTAATAAAAGAAATCCATAAGATTGCCCAACATAAAGCAATCATAACATAGTCATTAATCGTAAACATAACATATCATTAACACCGTCATCATAACATATCATTAACCACCGTCATCATAACATATCATTAACCACGTCATCATAACATATCATTAACCACCGTCATATAACATATCATTAACCACCGTCATCATAACATATCATTAACCACCGTCATCATAACATATCATTAACCACCGTCATCATAACATATCATTAACCACGTATCATAACATATCATTAACCACCGTCATCATAACATATCATTAACACGTATATAACATATCATTAACCACCGTCATCATAACATATCATTAACACGTATCATAACATATCATTAACCACCGTCATCATAACATATCATTAACCACCGTCATCATAACATATCATTAACCACCGTCATCATAACATATCATTCACGTATATAACATATCATTAACCACCGTCATCATAACATATCATTAACACGTATCATAACATATCATTAACCACCGTCATCATAACATATCATTAACACCGTCATCATAACATATCATTAACCACCGTCATCATAACATATCATTAACCACGTATCATAACATATCATTAACCACCGTCATCATAACATATCATCATCATCATAACATATCATTAACCACCGTCATCATAACATATCATTAACCACCGTCATCATAACATATCATTAACCACCGTCATCATAACATATCATTAACCACCGTCATCATAACATATCATTAACACGTATCATAACATATCATTAACCACCGTCATCATAACATATCATTCACGTCATCATAACATATCATTAACCACCGTCATCATAACATATCATTAACCACCGTCATCATAACATATCATTAACCACGTCATCATAACATATCATTAACCACCGTCATCATAACATATCATTAACGTCATATAACATATCATTAACCACCGTATCATAACATACCTATTACCACCGTAAGGCACAGGTTATGCATAACACTTAACATCTAATTAGCTCGAGCACTTATCATATTTAGTTTAGATTTCCACCTTTAACCTAAACTAATCCATACTATCATCTTTTCACGTTAGGGCCCTTAAAACGTGCACGTGTCATGGCAACCTAATAAGGTCTAGTGTTCTAGATGAACAAGCCACATATACATGCACATAACAACATTACAACATATCATTAACCACCGTCATCATAACATATCATATCATAAACATATCATTAACCACCGTCATCATAACATATCATCATATATCATATCATAAACGTATTTACGGGGAAACATTTTAAGCATAGGCACCGTCATCTTTAATCCCCGAATACCTCCCATATCAACCCAACCACAATATAGGTTATACATTACCGTTTTGGAGGTTATAGTTTATGAAACCATTTTTGTTGCACCCTCAGCGTGACAAAAGTAGTGTATCTTACCTCGTAGTAGTGTACGCGAGCAAACAGAGAGCTAAGAGTGCTTAATAGTAATCCCCGACACCTATCGTACATTAACATATGAAATATAAGTCATTAGGGACATTAAATGGACTTTCGTACGACTTTAGGACTCATAGAATCCGTCGAAACTCGACCTTCATTCACTAATTCAACCTTTCAGGAAACTTGACTTCAAAATCATCCTTTAAAATTATTACCATTAGAAAATAGACTCTCTCACGATTCTAGGGATAGTTTATTTGTCAAAAACGGAGTTACGGTTCAAGAGATATGGCCATTTGAAAAATCAAACGAATTTAGCTTCCTGAACGAATTTAGGCCATACTGAACGAACTTAGCAATGCCCAAACGAACTTAGGACCTCACCAACGAATTTAAAACACCTCAAACGAAGTTCTTCTTCGTTTGAGAAACGAATTTAAGCATTAGAACCACTTAGACTTCACTTAGGTTTCAAAACGAATTTAACTTGAAAACACTTAAACTTTCACAAACGAATTTAGCTCATAATCCACCAAACGAATTTAAACTCTTGCCAAACGAATTTAGACACCCATGAACGAACTTAGAGAGCATCAAACGAACTTGAAGTTCGTTTGGGAAGCAACAGAACGAACTTAGCACCAGAAAACCCTAATTTCGTCCAGAATTTCTAAAACGACTTGTTCTTCGATTTTTCCAGAAATCAATCGACTTAGGCTTCATCCAAAACATGTTTTTGACACATATAAACATATTTTGATCATAATGATCGATTACAAACTCGTTTGACACCATTTAGATCCTTAATTTGCTTAAACATGTTTGAAACCCTAATTACTTCAAACCCTTATTAAAATCAGATTTGATTAACATAAAAACAACCTTTGAATCTGAAAATACAATTAACAAACCATGGATTACCTGATAATACAATGACCGATCCAATCCAAGGCCAAAACACACAATCGATTGACCCAAAACTTGAAGATTTGCTTAAGAAATTCAAGAAGGATTGAAGGAACTTGTTTTCTTGATTTAATTAAGATTAATGGCTGCAACTAATGAGAGATTAGGTTTCCCTAATCACTAAACCCGTTTTTAACTTTCCAACATTGGCAAAATTGGTCCCTGGACTTCATATTGACTTTATTTCGCTTAAAAACACCTATTGGGGATACATATAACACACTAAAGCACTTTCGCACACTACAAAGGCCTTTTACACATCATTAAATCTACTTTATTGTCACTCATTAAAGATAATTAAATCTCACATATAGGGCACATAAACATATAAACACATATTTCCACACAAACGTATCACGGACTTATAATTTGACCTAACGACGTTAGTCAACATGAACGATTACGTTTTGGGATGTTACAGCATAGGGCAGAGTTGGCTTCTCTGAGGGCTGCTCAGTCTGGCGGAGGTGATGCTTCTCTAGTTAGTTCTTTGCGAAGGGAGCTCGCTGATACCCAGGAAGCTCTGTCCCTGGCTACACAAAGTTTGGATGCTGCTCATGAGCGGATTGCCACTCTTCACTGCTGCCGGACCATCTGCATTGATCAACAACTTGGAAGAGAGGATTGCTTCGAGGGAGTTAGAGTTGGTAAATAGAAGAAACTCTATGCGCCAGGTTATTTCTGGTGTTATTCCTCATGTTTTTCGTATGTTGATGGCATGCCCTGAGTTTGATCAGAGCCTTGATGAATTGATCGAGGCTAATCGGGCTGATGCGAGAGCCTTATTACTTTTTCGTATGGAGAGTCGTGGGCAGGTTGTATTGAGGGGGAGGGAGAGGCTTCTTGGTACCGAGGAGAAGATCATTGCTGCTGAAGAGGCCTGAAGGAATGTTTCTTTTCCTTATATCCAGCAGATTTTTTCAAATCCTGATGCTTCGGTGGCTGATCTTTACAATGTTAGGCCTCAAGGAATGTAAACTATTGATCCCCTGCACTCTGTATATATATTTTTGATGCTCTGGACATGCAATAACTTGTCTTCTTATGTGCTTCGCTTTTTACATTCTTCAAAGGAGAAGTAGTATTGTGTCTTTGTTATGCTCATACATTCTTTAAAGAGTGTCTTATGCATTTATGCTTATGCACTTCCATCATAAGGAAGGAGTGTCTTATGCATTTTGGTCATGGGGTTTTACCTCATGTTTATGTTGAAAGTCTTATGGGCGTCCCCTTGACTATTCAATTTATAAGATTTTATGCGCATTTAGAAATTTATTACGATCGTTTTATATAATTTTTCGGGAGCTTGTAAGTACATTGGCATGAGGAAATTACAATTTATTTGTATTGTTCCTAGCTGCTACTTTTATGTTGCCCTATTTGCTCCGTTAATTTGGTTTATCCCGAGGGGAAATTATGCTCCAACCGGTCTTGATGCCTATCGGAGTCTTTGGTATGTGGGTTTCTTCTTTCCTTTCTGATCCGGATGCTTCTGACCTTTCTTCTGCAATCCCCCGTTGTCCTCTGGGTCCTTTCTGAATTATTCTTCTGTTGCGTTTGTACGCCGGTACGGAGCTCTTTCCTCCTCCTTCTTCAGTAAATGAGGAAAGTATTGTTTGCATCCCCCCGCGAGATTTGTACTGTACGCAACCATGTATCGTTGATGCTATCATATGGAATTTCTTCATTCCTTCTCTACCCAAGAGCATGTCGTAGGGCGAGTATGCTTTTATCACGATTGCCATGATCCTCGCTGTTCTCCGCCAGGGGTATCCTCCGATAGTGGCGTCCAGCCATATTTCTCCCAGTGGGCGGATGCGTTCACTGGCGAATCCTACCACCTCCGTATCTAGTGGTGTGATTGTTTCTCGGAGTTTCTTTGGCAGTCTGAGGAAACCTTTTTCGTAAATTATATCTCTCCCACTTCCTGTGTCCACTTGTGTATTTTTTAGGCAAAACGCCGCCAATGTTCACACTTATTAGCACCGGATCTGTCGATACCTTCTCATCCAGTTCTCCGAAGTGATAATGTTGTGGTCCTTTTTGGATCAAGGTGTTTGACAGTATCCTGCTCCGGTGTTCTCCTTGCTCTGCTTCGTCGACACTTGGCCTTCTCCTTTTTACCAGGTGTGCTAACTTGTTTTCTCTGGTTGCGTTGTCTATTTGCCTCAGTAGTTCTCTGCAGTAATCTGTTCCATGCCCGTATCCGTTGTGGAAACAACTGAATTTGTCCAGGTTTCTGGTTCCCCTCCCGGATAGCGGCTGTGGCCTGACGAATGTCTTTTCTATTTCTTTGGATGATAAGATTTCCGATGGGGTTTTCCGGATGTTACCTATTGTAATTTTGTAGCTGCTTGTCCTACCACCTGTTAGGGAGGACTTTCCGGTTTTGATATTTTCTGTTGGTTTGGTTTTTTTCCCACTCTTCTTTATCATGGGCTTCCATTTGGCCATAGCCTTTTCTGCTATTTCTTCCGCATTCTGCCACTCATGGAACTTCTCCATTAGTTCCATGTAACTTCTTGGTTTACTGAGGCACAAATGCCGTATCAGATCTCCCGACCGGAGGCCGTGGATGGCTTCGGAGATTCTTCCTTCATCTGACATATGCACTAGGTTTCGGGTGCTGTCTCTGAATCGCTTCAGAAAATCTTCTGTCTCTTCGTCTTCTTCTTGCTTGATAGTATGTGCCCGTAGGTGAGAGCCGAACTCCTCCCTTAATTTTGACTTAAAGTCTTCGGTGTCATGGATACTTTCCTCAGGTAGGTTTTCGAGCCACTTCCTTGTCTTTCTGTGTAAAAGGTAGAGAATGACGTGGCAAATTGCCGGATCGCTCCAACCTTCTGCTTCGGCAACTTCATCTACACCTCCCAGGAACTCATCAACATCGGAGGTACCAATAAACGCCTAAAACGCATGATCTTAATGGATAAAATTGGACCACTTTGTGCTTGTTAATAGACGAGTAGGGCGTTTTTATGTTTGTTTAAGTGTTTCAGGTCATTGGTGACAATTTGGAGCTAAATGAATCATAAACAAGTCAAGCGAAGTCGCGAATCAAGTGAAGAAGAAAATCTGGAAATCTGGAATTCTGAAAATACAAGGGGCGTAGGTTACGCCCACCAGGGCCGTACCTTACGCCAGGCAAAAGTTCATAGGGCGTACCTTACGCCCAATCTGGGCGTAGGTTACGCTAGTTGCTGTGCAGAAAATCCGAATTTTTGGGTTTTAATTAATTTTCAGTTTATATCTCTTCTATTGACGACTTGGGAAGTTACCATTCATATCTTTCACACACAATAGCAGTTCCAAAAGTTCCGAAGACCCCAAAATCACTACCATATCACAATTCCATGGAGATCATAGCCAACATTGAAGAATCATTGATGAAGATGATAGGCTAGGTTTTCTTTTGATCATTCTCATGTGAACAATTATGTAAGACATTTATGTTCAACCTTTCTCATATTCATGTTGGATTAGATGTTTAATTCCTCATTAGTCTTTTACATCTAATGTTGTTTGGATTGTTTGAATGATTACTTATTTATGACTTTGAATGAAATTCATCCATCATTTGGTTTTAACTTGTTAATTACTCATTGATTATTGAATGAATCTCTCATGAATCTGTAATTTTATGTTAATGAATTGAAAATCTAGTTGTGTCAATTCCCCGGTTTTCGTTATCGTGAATCATCACAACCGATTAATTTAGTTCTTACGTTCATTCAATCCAAACGTTATAATGAATCATGTCTATGTGATTTTCAACGAATATAAGTTAGGTTACATATTTGAAAACATAATTTGAAGCATGAGAATGGTCTCCCTTTTTATTATTGCATTATTTTGTTAAAGTTCACAAGTAATTGTAGTTTAATCAACTCAATCAAATCAATCAATCAATCGGTTTTAAGTTTATGTCTAGATTAATTAACTTTTGTAACTTGTTTAACACTTTCCTTTGATTCCCTGTGGAAACGATACTCGACTTACCCTAGCTAATTAGTGGTATTTAGTTTATATTTTTGATCGGTCCAACGACATCGATCAAATTTTGGCGCCGCTGCCGGGGAATCGGTGTGCAAAGTGTTAAAGTTTGTTTTAAATTGGTTTAGTTCAAAATTTTCAGAAAATTCAAAAAAGAATTAGTTTAGTTTTAGTTAGTAGTTTGTTTATTTCCTTTTGAATTCTTGTAGTTCAGTGTTACACGAGGTGTGTTGTTTGTATAGATTACAGGTCGTGTATGCATACGAGGTATTCAAAGAAGAAGTCACCTTTGTTGTTTGATCCGGAAATTGAGAAAACAGCTAGGAGAAACCGAGTACTTCACCATGTGCAACCATGAGTGACCCTGGTAACTCACAAAGGAATATTCCACCAGCTGGAATCCAACTAGAACCTAACCTTGAACAAAATGCCTAACCTCTAAACCAACATCAACCACAACATCCACCCCGATCAATAAGGAGTGGTTACACCAATCCCAACCGACAAGGAACACCAACCTGTGTTGGAGATGCATCACGAGGTGCAGAGGAGTCGGTATATGATAGGGTTGATAATTGGGATGATGGGAGATTTGATGATCATGCGGATGGGTATGGTTGGAATGATGGGGAAGATTATGTGCAACCGCAAAACTATCAATACAACCAATATAACCAACCTCAACCACAATACATCAACCAAGGACCAAGAGTTCCTCATGGTCCACCACCTCGCCACTACCGTCGTGGAGTTCCACCCAATAACCAACCACATAACCGAGCTATGCCAAACATGAACTATCAACCTCCACCACAAGGAGTTGATAGTCATTTCCGACCCACCATAGCCGTTAATGCTTCACCTATAGTACCACCGATTTTGAGGGGTAGAGCTTTTGAAGTTAGACCTCAATGTTTGAGTATTTTGCCAAGTTTCTATGGGAAAGCATCGGAGGAGCCTTATTTGCACTTGTCGGAGTTTGAGGCTATTTGTGGTACCATTGGAGGTCAAGGATTCTCACCGGATGAAGTTAAACTAGTCTTGTTTCAGTTCACTTTGAAGGATAAAGCAAAGCAATGGTTCTTGGCATTGCCATCGGGTAGTATTTTCACATGGGCTGAAATGCAACAACAATTTTTGGATGAGTATTACACCATGCAAAAGACTAGTGATGCAAGGACTTCCATTAGAACTTTTCAGCAACAATCGGGTGAAACATTTCATGAATCATTCAAGAGGTTTAATGAGTTGTTGAGAACTTGTCCACACCATGGGATTGCTAGATGGGAGTTAATCACGGCTTTCTATGATGGTTTATTACCGGAAGAGAAAAGAGATGTGAATTCAATTAGCAATGGTACTTTCTTGACTAATCCCGAAGATGTTGATTGGGAATTCTTGGAGAAAATGAGTGTGAATTCGAAAAGGCAAGCTCAATCGAATAGGAGAGCAAGGCATCTAATAGCTTCTACTTCATCAATAAGTGATCAAGCCACCAAAGATCGACTTGAAGCATTGGAACGAAGTTTGCTAAGTTGGGGAAAGCTGAAAATCGGGGTGTTGCTCAAGTTTCTCAAGAATACCCGATTTGTGAGAGTTGTGATGAACTTGGACATACGGCTTTGCAATGTCCATTGGTCCCGGAACATGTTGAAGAAGTGAATCAAGTGTATGGGGAAAAGAGGCAATTTGACATGAACTCCAACACTTATCACCGGGAATGAGAAACCATCCAAATCTTCGGTATGGAAATTCTTCAAATCAACTTAACCCGAACTTTCAAGGAAACAACCAAACCGGTGGAGTACCATCTCAACCATTCCAAGGCCGAAATTACAATCAAGGAAATTACTAAGGTGGCCAAAATCAAGGAGGATTCAATAGAGGTTACCCAAGGAACTATCAATAAGGTAATAATCAAGGTGGGCCTTCGGGAGGTAATGATGTGTCAACCCGGGAGATCATGGAGTACTTGAAAGAGATGGATAGGAAGAATGAGATTCGGGATAAAACGGTTGAAAGTTTGCAAAAGCAAGTTGGGCAATTGGCGGAGGATGTATCGGAATTGAGGAAGAATCCGGGAAAGCTACCAAGTGATACGAAGATCAATCCAACACATCAAAGTGGCGGCTCCAAGAATGTCAAAAATGTGGAGATAAACAATGTAAGTCTTCTTCGTAGTGGTAAAGTTTATGATAATAAAGTTGTCCCTCCACCACCATTTGTTGATGGTGTGGTGGAGGATGTTGATGAGAATGAAGATAGTGAGCATGAACCGGAACTTGTTCTACCTAAATCAAATAAAAAAGTGTCTTTTAAAGAGGTAGAAAACAATAGGTCTAGTGGTAAATTTTCTGAAAAACAAGGAAAGGATATGGAGGGTTATACCATTCCTTTTCCTTTGGCTTTGATTGATCCAAAACTTAGGCCTACACTTAAGAAAAGAGGTCCCCATGAGGAAGAAATGTGGGAAATTTTTAAACAAGTGAAAATCAATACCTCTTATTGACATAATCAAGCAAGTTCCGGCTTATGCTAAGTACCTTAAGGAGTTGTGTACCCAAAAACGGCACCATAAGCTTCCAAAGAAAATTGTTTTAAATGAAGAAGTTAGTGCCGTTGTGATGGGTATACTCCCACCTAAACTCCAAGATCCGGGAGCGCCTTTAATTACTATTCAAGTTGGTGATTTTAAAATGAACAAGGCACTTTTGGATATGGGGGCGGGTGTGAGTATTCTTCCGGGAAGTTTGTATGACCAATATGACTTTGGACCCTTGGAAAAAGTCGACACCACCTTGGTGATGGCTGATTTGTCACTAAAACTTCCAAGAGGAATTGTCCAAGATGTTATTGTTAAGGTTGAGGACTTTTATTACCCCGTAGACTTTTTGGTACTTGATTTTGCACCAAGCGGTAATGTTAGGCAGCCCAATGTCATCATGGGTAGACCCTTTTTGGCCACCGCTAATGCATTAATTGATTGTAGAAGGGGTACGGTTGAAATGACTTTTGGCAACCGTAAATTGAGGTTAAATGTTTTTGCTAGTGTTCCTAACCCCGTAGTTAGTGATGAATGCTTTATGGCGGACGTCATTGATGAGTGCATTCCTCATGAAAATGAGGAAGACACACGGGAGAATTGTGCTTTGGTTGACAGGTTAATCTTGGAGCATAGTGAAACATTGAAGAAGGAAGAAAAGGATTGGGAGATTATGGCAATTCAAGAAGGTAGACCACCATGGACTCATTTAGTGGAAAGTCTACCGGACCATATTGACACCCATCTCAAGCCATCAATCGAGACGAGGGTCCACCACAAGTTGAGTTGAAAGAGCTCCCATCTCATTTGAAGTATGCATTTTTGGGAGAAGAAAAAACTTTGCCGGTGATCATTGCATCCAATTTGGAAGAAATGCAAGAAAGAGCATTACTAAAGGTGCTCAAGGAGTATAAGGCGGCCATTGGATGGACAATTGCCGACTTGAAAGGCATTAGTCCATCAATTGTGATGCACAAAATCATCACCGATTCTGAAGCAAAACCTTCACGTGATGCTCAAAGGAGATTGAATCCTCATATGCGTGAAGTGGTGAAGAAAGAGGTGCTAAAGTGGTTGGATGCTGGAATTATTTACCCAATTTCGGATAGCACATGGGTAAGTCCAACACAAACGGTACCTAAGAAAGCTGGAATTCAAGTGGTGAAAGGAGATAGTGGTGAACAAATTGCAACCCGACCCATCACCGGGTGGAGGGTTTGCATTGACTACCGGAAGTTGAACACCGCTACTTCCAAGGATCATTTCCCATTGCCATTCATTGATCAAATCATCGAAAAGCTTGCAGGTCAGAAGTTTATTGTTTTCTAGATGGTTATTCGGGTTATAATCAAATTGCTATCCATCCCGATGATCAACACAAGACCACATTTACATGCCCTTATGGGACTTTTGCCTTTAGGCGAATGCCATTCGGGTTATGTAATGCTCCCGCCACCTTCCAAAGGTGCATGATGAGTATCTTCTCGGATATGGTCGGTGATTCCCTAGAAATCTTTATGGATGATTTTTCAATTTTTGGCCAAACATTTGATAATTGTCTCAATGAATTAACCAAGGTTTTAAAAAGATGTGTTGAGACAAATTTGGTTTTAAATTGGGAAAAGAGCCACTTCATGGTTCAAGAGGGGACGGTTTTGGGTCATGTGATTTCAAGTAAAGGCATGGAAGTTGACCGGGCCAAAATCAAAGTCATTTCTACTTTACCCCCTCCAACCAATGTTAAGGGTGTCCGTTCTTTTCTTGGACATGCCGGATTTTATAGAAGGTTTATAAAAGGATTTAGTGTCATTACCAAACCATTGTGTAATTTGTTGTTGAAAGATGTACCTTTTGTGTTTGATAATGAGTGTTTGAAAGCTTTTGAAACCTTGAAAGAAAAGTTGGTTGAAGCCCCCATTTTGCAATCACCTAATTGGTCCATGCCTTTTGAAATTATGTGTGATGCAAGTGACTTTGCAATTGGGGCTGTTTTGGGACAACGGGTGGACAAGAAACCCGTTGTGATTTATTATGCAAGCAAGACTTGCTTGCGGTTGTGATGCCCAATTGAACTATACAACCACCGAAAAAGAATTGCTTGCGGTTGTTTATGCACTTGACAAGTTTCGTTCTTATATTTGTGGTAGCAAGGTTATAGTGTACACAGATCATAGCGCGGTTAAGCATTTGATGGAGAAAAAGGATGCAAAGCCAAGGCTAATTAGATGGGTGTTGCTACTACAAGAGTTTGACTTGGAAATCCGAGACAAGAAAGGAAGTGAGAACGTGGTGGCGAACCACTTGTCAAGAATACAAGCTATGGATGATGATTCAACCAAGGAGATTAATGAGACATTTCCGGATGAACATTTACTAACCGTTTTTGTTGTCCCTTGGTATGCAAATATTGTGAACTTTTTGTCCGCAGGTAAGATACTGGAACATTGGGCCAAAAGAAAGAAGCAACAATTCTTGGCACAAGCAAAGCAATATATTTGGGATGAGCCGGATTTGTTCAAAGTTGGCCCGGATCAATTGGTGAGAAGATGTGTTCCGGAAGAAGAGATTCAAGAGGTGTTGACTCATGCACACTCATTTGCATGTGGAGGTCATTTCAGCGGTCAAAAGACAGGTTACAAGGTTTTAAATTGTGGTTTGTTTTGGCCTAGTATCTTTAAAGATGCCGCTGAATTTGTTAAGAAATGTGTGAGGTGTCAACAATTAGGTAGTATCACCAAGAGGAATGAAATGCCCATGCAACCCATTTTAGTTGTTAATATTTTTGATGTTTGGGGCATTGACTTTATGGGTCCCTTCCCTAATTCCTTTGGTAATTACTACATTCTAGTGGCCGTAGATTATGTTTCAAAATGGGTAGAAGCCATTACCACTAGAACCAATGACCATACCGTTGTATGCAAGTTTGTCCAAAGCAACATTTTCTCAAGATTTGGAATCCCTCGTGTGATTATAAGCGATGGGGGATCCCATTTCAAAAAATTTCAATTTGGCAAACTTCTCAAACGGTATGGCATAAACCACCGTTTTGCCACCCCATATCACCCACAAACAAGTGGGCAAGTTGAAGTGTCTAATAGGCAAATCAAGGAAATTTTGCAAAAGACGGTAAGACCCGATAGAAAAGATTGGTCAACCAAGCTTAATGATGCTTTATGGGCTTACCATACCGCTTTTAAAACACCTATTGGCACTACTCCTTACCGGTTGGTTTATGGAAAAGGTTGTCATCTTCCAATAGAATTGGCACAAAGGGCATTGTGGGCCGTTAAGGCCGTTAACATGGATTTTGAGAATGCAGGTAAAGAAAGAAAGTTGCAATTGTGCGAATTGGAAGAATTAAGAAATGAGGCTTATGAATGTGCATCGACCTACAAGGATAAGATGAAAGCGGTTCATGATGCCAAGTTGAAGAAAAAGGTGTTTGAAGTTGGCCAAAAAGTGTGGCTTTACAATTCAAGGCTCAAATTCTTTCCGGGAAAAATCAAGAGCAAGTGGATGGGTCCATATGTTGTCACAAGAGTTGGAAAGTTTGAAGAGATTGAGATCGAAGATCCAAAAGATGGTGTGAAGCAAATGGTCAATGGATACCGTTTGAAGCCGTATTTGGATGCAACCGACATCAATGGAGCTACAAAGGAAATGGTGAACTTCATCTCAAGTCCACCATCCTATGAGGTTGCTTGAATTTCAATTGAGGTAATGTCGGGCTGAGGACAATAAACTTAGCGCTAAACGGGAGGCAACCCGTTGTTTGTTTGTTTTCTAGCTTCGTTTTCGGTATGTTTACTTTCATGCACTTTTATTTAGTTGTTTTAGTGTTTTGATGCATAATCACACAAGTTGGATAATTCTCAGCACCTAGGCTTGAGAATTAAGTTGGGGAAGGTCGGTTTGGGTGAGAAAGAAAACGTTTTTGCAATTTTTCGAGCCGGTTAACTTATCTTTAATTTATGGTGTACATTGGGGACAATGTACCTTTAAGTTGGGGAAGGGAGTTTAATTTTAATGTAATTGCAAGTTTTGAAATCAGGTTTGTGGCTGTAGTTAAAAAAAAAAAAAAAAATAAAAAAAAATTCAAGTTGGGCGTAGGTTACGGCCTGGGCGTACCTTACGGTGCCCTGGAAAGCTCAACTAGACATTACGCTCAAAATCTTCTGTTTACGGCCCACCAGACGCCCACCTTACGCCAAAAGTGTGATTTCCAGATAGGCGTAACTTACGCCCACACATAGCGTAGGTTACGGTCATTGGGTTTTGTTCAGGCGTAGGTTACGGTCACTTATGGCGTACCTTACGCCAAGTCAAAGTGAGGCAGCATAGGATTCTGACCGGGCGTAAGTTACGGGGTCCTTGGGCGTAGGTTACGTCTTCACAAAAATAAAGAGCGTAAGTTACGCTGCTTTCTAGCGTAAATTACGGTAGGCCTCTGGTCGATTTTTTTTTTATTATTTTAATAAAATCCAAAAATCAAAAACCTTTTAATTACAACCACTTATATCGATCCATCCACATTATTGAACCCATATCTCTGCATTATATCTTCTTCTTCAATAATTCTCAAAATTCTTCATAAAAACCTAATCTTAATTCCTCCATATCTTCTTCAATTCTCCATCAATTTCGAATAATTCTTGAGGCTAAATTGCATAACTTTTCAAGGGCTACAAAACCCCCATAATTGTTTGTTTAATTTCAGCCTATTTCTCAAGATATAAGTGAGTTTAATTTCGAATTTTTTTCAATTTTCTTCTTAATTTTGCTTTAATTCACTAACCATTGCTAAGTTTGTTACTTGTTGTTAGTTTTGTTGATAAGATGAAGAAAGCAGCAGGAAAATTTATAAAGAGTCTAAGCAAGAAAGGTGATACTTCATCAAGTCAACAACCAAACAAGAAGAAAAGGCCAATGGTTCAAGATGAATCATCAAGAAGAAGAAAACTCACCACATACAAGTGAAGAGATGGAGGTTGACGTCGAAAAACCCGAATGGAGACAAGGTATACCTTTACATACTTTACCCGATGAATGGCAATTGATTTTGTTTAAAGAAAAGATGGCTGAGGCCAAGAATTTGATGGATCAATTGTTGGGTGAAAGAACACTTGTCTTGTCAGAATTCAGGGGGTTTGGGATGGTTGAAGCATTTGAACAAATGGGATGGAAACAAGTGTTGATTTGGAATAATGGTGATAATGCTGAGATTTATTTAGATGTATCATTAATTGGTTGGGTACTCTTTAGAATTGACTCCCGGTAATAACCCCCCGGTGACTTCTAAGTTAGTAGGCACGGTTAATGGGAAAAAGGTAACAATGTCTTTTGCTACCTTAGATAAGATAGCCAAATTTGACACGGGTGCTACTTCGGGGAGGGCTTTTGATTATGTGGATGAGAAGTATTTAACGGGGGTAGAAACACCTAATAATTGGATTGATATGCTTGTTGAGGTTTTTGATGTTACACGAGACAATTTGAGTACAACCTTTAGGATGGAGCGTGCTTTGTTGAAGCCATTACCCCGGTTAATTATGTCAATTTTGAGTTGGAATGTGTGCCCCCGAACTAGTGACAAGAGCATGGTTAGGCACCATGATGTTATTGTGTTATATGCCTTGGTCACGGGAAACCTAGCCTTATCATTTAGATAAATTGTAATGTCTAACATTTGGGATGCAAGAAACAAAAGAAACAAACTTGTCATTCCTCACCCGAAACTCATCGCCCACCTCCTCCAAATTCACAAGGTAGTCCCAAAGGAGACCAATATGGAGTATTTAAGTAATACCTTATTCCATGAAGAGGTTGTTGAAAGGGAATGAATGGGAGTTTCAGGATTATCCGCAGTTTAAACTCCTTAAGGATTTGAAAACCAATGGGTATTTGATAGCTCCTAAGGCTGGGGTTACTAGGGAGGAGGCGATAGCACAGATGGAACAAATGCGTGCTAATGAGAGGGGTGAGTCTAGTGCAGCTAGAGGGGTGTTGAAAGAAGGAGAGATGGTTTGTTAGGAGCTGGAATAGGAGGTACTGGGCCGAGTTTTGGTTATGAGCAGCCTAGTGATTATAATCAGTGGACATCCTATGAGAGGAGCATGTGGGATATGACTGCTCAGCAGGGTGTGCAGCGGAGGAGTTATGAGTTAGGTATGGCATATGCTCATGAACAGGATAAGAGACAGCAATTTGAGTATTTTGAGCAAGTGCGCCACCACCAGGACCACATTGCGGGACTTGACTATGTGGAGACTCCTCCTTCATATGATTACAGGCAGCCGTATGTTCCTACCTCCCATCCATATTATCCTCAGAGCCACGATTCTGAGTGGTTCCCGAGACATTCTTGTGTTGGACGGGTTGAGGGGAGCTCGAATGATCCACCACCAGCAGCCTCTGATCCATTTGAGGCCCAATCTCTATATCGGGGCCTAATGGAGTCGATCTTTGGACCGCAAGGTCCACGGCAGTGATTGGTACCTTCCATTTATCTTTCTGCTCTTATTGTGTGATTATGTGACTATGTGTTTATTTTGTGTTTTTGCATTTTTAATTTCGTAGGTAGATTTCAATTTTCTTGTTAATTTCATTTATTTTTCTAGTTTAGATGTTGATTTACTTTCTTGTAATATGAAATTGACCCTTAGGGGCAAAATATTCGAGTTATATTGGCTATACATGTTTGTAAAATGAGATTTTCTTGTGATTGGATTTGTACATGTAAGTGGGGCTAGGTAGTGTAGATTAGATTGCATGATATGGTCGACTTATGAGCGTCTTGATAGAGTTGCTAGCAAGTAAAAACATAGAAATGTGCAAATAAGGGTAATATGCCAATTGTGAGCTATAATGCATGTATCACACTTATATATCCGTTATATCCTTCAATTTCATGAGTGAAAAACGCCTCGTCGACGATTGATTTAGATTGTTAGCGTAGCATGATTTCTCGTGATAACTATATTGTGTGATCCATTATTGTACATTAGGTTAGAACTAGTGCATTTACCGTGTCGAGACCTCTAACCCGGATTATGTGCTTAAAATGATGAAAACAATCATACAATTCAATCCATATTCCATCTCACTTCACCATGAAATTCGAGTATTGTTCAAAGTTGTGTTGTTTATGATGAATTGAAAGAAAGAACAAAAATCAAAGTCAAAATTGCAATATCCGGTTGAAAAGTCAAAGTATATGGTCAAAAGTGAAAATCCATGTAAATTGACCAAAAAGAACCAAAGTGAAATGTTCCAAAATCATTCTAGCAAATCACCCAAAAGAGAATCATTACCGTGTTTCATTCCATATTTCCACCAATTTTGTATAAATGCCGAAGTGATAATTTGGTGTTATGAGGTCTTGGTTCGATTTGTGTACTAGCCTATGACTTTTAGTGTGCAATAATGGTTGAGAGCTTCATATATACATATTAGCACATCTTTTGCTAATTCACTCGAATATGAACCCGAGGGGAGTGCACATTGTGAGAGTGTGATGCATGTATTGTGGCAAACTTGAGGTTTATTAGGTTTAATTGCACATTTATATATTTCTAATTGCTAGTCGTAAATCTTTTGATAGTTGTAAGTCTTATGAGTTGATTGTGTTATGTGATTTGGTTTGCATCACTTGGTTTCGCCCAAGTGTACTTTGAAGATTGCTTGAGGGTTGAGTTTTACAAGTATGTATAATTGATATAACTCTTATATGGTGTTTCTTTGGTGATAGGAAGTATTATAGGATTGTAAATTGACTTGTCACATGATGAATGCCTTTTTCGGGACGAAAAAGGGTTAAGTTGGGGAATGTGATAAACGCCTAAAACGCATGATCTTAATGGATAAAATTGGACCACTTTGTGCTTGTTAATAGACGAGTAGGGCGTTTTTATGTTTGTTTAAGTGTTTCAGGTCATTGGTGACAATTTGGAGCTAAATGAATCATAAACAAGTCAAGCGAAGTCGCGAATCAAGTGAAGAAGAAAATCTGGAAATCTGGAATTCTGAAAATACAAGGGGCGTAGGTTACGCCCACCAGGGCCGTACCTTACGCCAGGCAAAAGTTCATAGGGCGTACCTTACGCCCAATCTGGGCGTAGGTTACGCCAGTTGCTGTGCAGAAAATCCGAATTTTTGGGTTTTAATTAATTTTCAGTTTATATCTCTTCTATTGACGACTTGGGAAGTTACCATTCATATCTTTCACACACAATAGCAGTTCCAAAAGTTCCGAAGACCCCAAAATCACTACCATATCACAATTCCATGGAGATCATAGCCAACATTGAAGAATCATTGATGAAGATGATAGGCTAGGTTTTCTTTTGATCATTCTCATGTGAACAATTATGTAAGACATTTATGCTCAACCTTTCTCATATTCATGTTGGATTAGATGTTTAATTCCTCATTAGTCTTTTACATCTAATGTTGTTTGGATTGTTTGAATGATTACTTATTTATGACTTTGAATGAAATTCATCCATCATTTGGTTTTAACTTGTTAATTACTCATTGATTATTGAATGAATCTCTCATGAATCTGTAATTTTATGTTAATGAATTGAAAATCTAGTTGTGTCAATTCCCCGGTTTTCGTTATCGTGAATCATCACAACCGATTAATTTAGTTCTTACGTTCATTCAATCCAAACGTTATAACGAATCATGTCTATGTGATTTCCAACGAATATAAGTTAGGTTACATATTTGAAAACATAATTTGAAGCATGAGAATGGTCTCCCTTTTTATTATTGCATTATTTTGTTAAAGTTCACAAGTAATTGTAGTTTAATCAACTCAATCAAATCAATCAATCAATCTGTTTTAAGTTTATGTCTAGATTAATTAACTTTTGTAACTTGTTTAACACTTTCCTTTGATTCCCTGTGGAAACGATACTCGACTTACCCTAGCTAATTAGTGGTATTTAGTTTATATTTTTGATCGGTCCAACGACATCGATCAGTACCATCATGTTGGTGCATGTTTCTCGGTGACAAAAGCATTCTAGATGTGTCATGTATTTTACATTCAAGTCTTGTAATTTATCTTGTAAATTACCGTTTGTCAATGAAATTACCTTGGCATATATTGTGATCATATTGGGATCCTTTTATATATATGTTTATATGTTTGTTTATTATTTGTGTTTTGCAGGTACTTGACATGAATGTAGACATTACATGTAAAGGGTAATTAAGTTAATGTTGTTTCTGCGTTTAACAGCAGTAGAAACATTAACTTAATATACTTCCAATGGTAATCTAGTCAATGTTGGTTATGCGTTTATAGCAGTAGGAACATTGGTTGAGTTAATGTTGGTTCTGTGTTTAACAGCAGTAGGAACATTAACTCAAATATTCCTAAGTGTCATTTGAGAGTTCTTTGGAACAAGCAAAAGTTTGCTTGTTCAGAAGAACACTCAAATGGTTTGAGAGTTTCTTGGGAACAAGCAAAAGTTTGCTTGTTCAGAAGAACACTCAAACCTATATGTGTGTTCAGGGAAACACGCATATGGCCAAACCCTAATGGGCTTGGGCTGTCATGGAAACATGCAAACCCATAAGGATTTGCGTGTTCGTGCCATGGCCTATATATATGGGTGTGTGGTTTGCGTGTTTAGACAAGAGTGTAGAGAGAGAAACGAGCAAAATCTTGAGAGAGAAACTACTAGAGCTAAGAACACACAAATCTAGTAGATCTTGAGGTGTCACTCGTCTCACGCACGAACCGCAAAACACACACTCGTGGTTGGTTGGTTTAGGACTTAAGTTACCAAATGGGTATTTTGTCAGGAAAGCCGCCTCACTATATTAACCAAATACGAGTGTTTATGTTCACGCATACAATATATATATATATATATATATATATATATCTTACAAAAGGTGATATAGAAACCGTGGGTTATCTCGAGGGATTCCGCACCTCGACATATCCTTAGTCAATCTCGTTTCGATGGTCCGACAAACGAGGGCGACCTGAACTTACAACTGGTATCAGAGCCAGGTTTCAATACCTTGGTTCGAGATTGATTTCGGTTTGGATATCCCTTTTTTGTGTGTTATAAGGTGGAGATAGTTTTCGGGTGCGTTTGAAAGAAAGGTTCAAACTTGACGCCAAAATAAGACACATCTCAATCCTAAAACTGTTATCTCTAACTTTCTGGGATCAAGGAACAATATCGGGTTCGGGATCTAAGAAGATTTGGAAAACAGTACTTTTTGCGTGTTCATGAACAGTACTTTTTGCGTGTTGTTATAGTACTGTACCTTTTGCGTGTTTCAGTACACTTCAGATCTGCGTGATTTTCAAACAGTTTGCGCGTTCTAGTGGTTTGCGTGTTCTGTTTGAGTGTTCTCAAGTTTGAGAGGTTTCGGTTTTGAGTGTTCTCGTTTGCGTGTTCCTACATCTTGTGTGTTTCATTTGAGTGCTCCTAGATTTGCCTGTTCTTGTGTCTTTGCGTGTTTATAGGTTAAACCACATACACAATGGCAGCAAAATATCTTAACCAATTGATACTAATGGACCATGAGACCGGTAAGGGTAATTCACCACCCAAACTGATGATCATACACTACTACACGCATGATGATAGGTCCCGGTTAAAAAGTATAATATAACCCGCTTCACAACCGGATTCTATGCGAGGGAGTCCTATTTGAAGTGATAATAGAACCCGCTTCAAAAACCGAGTCCTTTTAAACAACAACCGGTTCCTTTTTAAACAGAATAGAGCTCGCCTTTTCAATTAGAACCCGCTTTCTTCTTGCCGCCATGTTTGTAATAGAACCCCCTCCAATTTATTAGAACCCGCTTTCTTTCCAAAATAGTTAATAGAACCCGCTAATGTCATTATAACCAGGTTCTGTTTTGGTTTTGCTTGAACTGCTAGTTATATATATATATATATATATTATATATATATATATATATATATATATATATAACTGGAAACCCGCACGTTTCCATGGTGTTAAAAAACACAACATATTAAAGAAATGTTATAACACGATTTTAACTACTGAATTTAATTCATCAATGGCGGATTTGGTGAGTGTGTGTTCTTGGTGTTTGTGTGTGTTTTGAGAGAGAACTGTGTGTAAATCTGGTATTAAAGTTGTAAGTACAAGTATGAAAGGTTTTGTGTGTTAAAGTTATGTCAAGGTTGTGATCTCTAAGGTATGAGAGGGCTATTTATAGTCTAATTGCACAATTATGCTAATTGTCACAATTAGCCCCTCAACCTTAGTGATCATTTATCTATGACTTAACAACAAGAATTCCTCTAATCTAGATTACAATTTATCACTATTTTTGGATTTCTAACATTCTCCCACTTAGTGATATATTGTAATGAATGAAGTACGTGTTATATTGTCTTGTAGGAATGAATTTGATGAGCCCGGTGGTGAAGACAATTGGTGTGTTGAAACAAGTCTTCAAAGCTTTCTCTTTTGTCTTTGGAGAACTTGATTCAGTCTTGGTCTTGGTCTTGAACTTCTTGAAGTTAAATCATGTGAGGATTCTCAATGTTCTTTTAGAACAGAGAATAATGAATGCGTGTGAGTCTTGAAGAAAGAGAATAATGAAGTCGAACAATGTGTGTGACTTGAATCTTCGAGAATTGTTGAATCATGAATCAGAGTTGTCTTTTGAAATGCGGAAAGTATGAATCTTGGTTTCGAATGTTTCAATCTTCGAATCTTGAGTAATTCAGTTTTGATTCTTGAATGAAGTTCATCTTCTTGGAATGAAGTATCATGAAAATGAACTCTCCCCCTTTATGTATGCTCTGGAGTTTCTTGACAAAATGTTGTTGTATGACTTGAAGATCTTTGGATGAAGTATGTTTGATGAAGACTCTTTTGAAGCTTTACTTCTTTGACTTGAATCTTCTAACAAATCTTTAATCCTTTTTGAAGCTTTGATCTTTGTCACATCAACTTGAATACTTTGGAGAGTAAGCAATTGAATGAAGTTTGTATGAAATTCTTATGAAGTAATCATGCTCCCCCTCAATCCATGAGTATGCACATTTTGGAGCATTTTTGAACTTTTGAAGCATCTTGAGTGAAAAATCTTTTCATCTTTGGTTTCATTCTTATCTATGACATCAATTCAGATTCCCCCTTTTAAAATCAAATTCTCAATCAACTAAAATCTAGTGAAAATCTGAAACTATTGACACATCATGAAGAATTTTCTCCCTCTATACACAAACTTTGATAATCCTAGAACTTTGATAAGCCTAACACTTAGTGAAACAACCAAACCAAACACGAACTTTTCTCCTTGTTTCCTTATCAATCAGTAAATCAATCATAAAATTTTCTCCCCCTCATAATGACAAGAATGGGAACCAATCTCATTATGGACATATTGATTGATTCATTGTCAACAAGAATAACATGATCGATTATACACATGGAGAACTATCAACCATCAAACATCAACCCGAACCATTAGCCCAACCCAAGAAATCCTAAGGGTGACTAAAATGGAAGATTGAAGTTGTTGGGACAAACGTTATAGCATGGTGTTGGTGTTTTCTGTGTTTGTGTGATGAGAAATGAAACAGATAAGAATGATCCGTTAGCATGTTCAAAAATCAAAAGGATTAATGAAATGACCGATTAAAATGTATAACATTTTTCGGATTTCCTATGTATCATGAGATATGCACAAAACAAGTCTCTAACATAGTTCGATCTGCGGCTTTGCAACCACGAGATTGCTTCAAAGAATATAAATCATGGTTAACACTACCGAAGCATTTGATAACCACAATTTTATCCTTAAAGACTTTTTGGGAAATAACATCCGAGGTCACATAGACTTCTCGTTAACTCAACAAATTCATAAATGAAAATGTGAGACCTACGTTCAATGTTGGAAAGGATGTTAGCATTGGTAGGATTTCCATTCGATCATCGTGGAATATCAATTAAGATATCACTACAAATGTTCCGGCTATATCACAAAGATATGACTCGAATGTGTCCTAAAGAAGTGAAGAATGATCAAATTAATGACCAATCAAGATAGCTCTAGACACAATGTGGTCAAATGAAGTCGGGGACTGGAGCAGAATGTCGCCCTTTTTCAATATCAACATCTTCCGAAAGAAGAGTCAATAGAAATGTGAAAATCTCCGTGAGAAATGAAACAAGTATTTGTTAAGAAACACTTGAGTGGGTTAGGTAAAGATGTGCATCGCTTCACTGGGTCCATGAAGACTTCTTCAATATCAAGAAATCAACAAATGAAATCTGATAGGAGCGTGTTTTACCCGGCTTTTTGAGAATTTGGGGAAGGGTATCATTTCTTTTAACCCTTTTCTCACAACATATCACCTTAACCTCTAACTTTTCGACTTTACTCCCTCCATCCTATTTGCACGAAAACAACAGCACTCAAAATACCCTCACTATCTAATGAAAGAAGTGAATACTCCGGGGTTAGAATTCATCGGCGATGATGAAATTCATGGAGTAAATTTGAGAAATACTTATCACTCATGTGCAAACTAATCTCCGAACTCCATTTGATTGAAAATTTTTGAAAAAACATCAAATGTGTGTATGAAAAAAAAATTTGAAACACATTCGAAGTTTTGAAGGTTGTAGAAATCACAAACTCCTCCTTAATCTATGCAAGAATAGATAAAAAAATTTCATAGAAAGGTGGAGCAAAAATTGGTTTTGTGAGATCAAACATGAGTAAAATCTTTGTTGTGATATTTCGGAAAAGTTTTGATTCAACAACAATGTTGAATGTAAGACAGCTAGGGAGTACACAAAGGCGTTCAATCCGTCGCAACTTACAACAACACGTTCGAGGCAATTAAAACATTTAAGCAATTTGAAAAATCCAATCAATTGTATAAAATGAGACAACAAGGGAGTACACAAAGGCGTTCGATCCTTCGCAACTTACAACAACACGTTGGAGGCAATTAAAACATTTAAGCAATTTGAAAATCCAATCAATTGTATAAAATGAGACAACAAGGGAGTACACAAAGGCGTTTGATCCTTTGCGTCTCATATCAACAATTGAGAGTTTTGAAAATGTAATTTGAACAACTTTGATTGCTATCACACATACATATTCATATAAGAACACTTGGAAGTACACAAAGGCGTTCGATTCCTTGTTATCTTATATCAATTTATATGTATAATAACAATTTCTTAGAATGTAAAAACACTCTATAAATAAATATATCATTTAAGAACGGGTTGCATACATAGTATATACAAGCCATTGAAATAAATATCTTTTTGTGTATTTTTGAAAAAATTTTATATTTTGTTTTTGATTTTCTCTTTTCAAATTTTGTATTTTGGTTTTCTGGAATGTATCAAGAATTTCTTCAAAATGGAAAAAGAATTAAGGTTTAAGATTTAACATACCAAGCTTGGAGATAAGAAAGTTAAACCTCTTTTCATCCAATGGTTTTGTGAACAAATCTGCAAGTTGAAAGTCAGTACCCACAAAGTAGAGCTCGATGTCACCTTTCTCAATATGATCTTTGAAAAAATGATATCTAACATCAATATGCTTTGAGCGAGAGTGGTTTACTGAGTTGACTGCAATGGCAATGCACTCTGAGAATCACAATAGATAGGAATATGATCATATTTCAGACCATAATCAGTTAGTTGTGTCTTCATCCATAAAACCTGAGCACAACAACTAGCCGCAACCACATATTCAGCTTCAGCCATATAGCCGCAGCCACATATTCAGCTTCAGCCGTTGATAGTGACACACAATTCTGTTTCTTGGAAGACCAACTCACAATTTTATCGCCTAAAAATTGTAAAGTACCGGAAGTGCTCTTGCGCTCAAGTTTACAACCAGCATGATCTGCATCTGAATATGCAGTTAGATTGAATCCAGTATCCCTTGGATACCAGAGACCTAAATCGGGTGTTCCCTTCAGATAACGAAATATTCGTTTCACAGCTTGATAATGTAAATCAGTTGGAGCAGCTTGATATCTAGCACACATACATGTTTGCAAACATTATATCTGGGCGAGATGCTGTTAGGTACAACAACGAACCAATCATACTTCGATATCCCTTTTGGTCAAATGGTTTCCCATTTGTATCAGCATTTATGTTTGTTCGAGCAGCCATTGGGGTAGAATTTGAAGAACATGAAGTCATATCAAACTTTTTCAACATGTCATTTATGTATTTACCTTGTGATATAAAAATACCAGTTGGTAATTGTTTGATTTGAAGACCCAAAAAGTAATTCATTTCCCCAATCATGCTCATTTCAAAATGATAACCATAAGAGATGAAAAGTTTCGGCAAAATGTTTGACTGGTCGACCCAAAAATAATGTCATCAACATATATTTGAACAAGTAGAACGTGCTTACCTTGTTTGCGAATGAACAAGGTAGGGTCAATTGTGCCTTTGGTAAAGCCACCTCTTAGTAAGAAAGTAGTTAAAGAATCATACCATGCTCGGGGTGCTTGCTTAAGACCGTAGAGAGCCTTGTCTAACCTGTAGACATGGTTTGGTCTTTGAGGATCAACAAAACCTTCAGGTTGATCAACGTAGACTTCTTCTTTGAGGTCACCATTCAGAAAGCAGTCTTCACATCCATTTGAAACACAGTAAAGTTTCGGAATGCTGCATAAGCTAAGAATATTCTAATGGCCTCCATTCTTGCTACTGGAGCAAAAGTTTCGTCGAAATCAACACCAGGTTGTTGGCAATACCCCTTTGCAACAAGTCGAGCTTTATTCCTTACTACCACTCCATTCTCATCCTTTTTGTTTTTGAATATCCACTTTGTTCCGATTGGATCATCTTTTCTAGGATTTGGAGCTAATCTCCATACCTTCAGTCTTTCAAATTGTGCGAGTTCCTCTTGCATTGCCTTAACCCCCTCTGGATCTCGAAGAGCTTCAGATACTGTTTTGGGTTCGATATTGCTAAGAGAAAGTGCAACGAGACACTCATTCACTGAAGTACGAGTAGTTACTCCTGCTTGTGGATCTCCAATAATTTGTTCAGTAGGATGGTATTTCTGCATACGTGTCCACTTGTGATCATGAGGAAGGAGATCTTGTTGTTGAAGATCAACATTATCATCATTAAAGCTTGAGTTATGTTGAGAGATTGTTATCATATACTTGTTGGCAACAAACCTACTTGCTCAAAAATCATGCCTGACATCTCATCAAACCAAACATTAATTGTTTCTTGAATTGTGTTGGTTCGACGATTATAGATTCGATAGGCAATTGATGTTTTGGAATAACCAACAAAATATCCTTCGTCACCTTTCTTCTCGAACTTTCCAAGATTCTCTCGATCATTCAACGTGTAACAAACACACCCAAATATGTGAAAGTAGTTGATGTTGGGTTTGCGTTTGTTAACAACCTCATAAGGAGTCTTTTCGAAACGCTGATTGATAATGGACCGATTCTGAGTGTGACAGGCAGTGTCAACAGCTTCAGCCCACATATTGGATGGCAATTTGGAATAAGCAAGCATTGTCTTTGCTGCTTCCACCAGCGATCGATTTCTCCTTTCAACAACACCGTTTTGTTGTGGGGTGCGAACTGCTGAAAATTGATGAGTGATTCCTTTGGAGTTGCAGAATTCATCAAAAACAGCATTCTTGAACTCAGTTTCATTATCCGAACGGATGTAACGAACTGGAAGTTGAAGATTTACTTGAGTATTAGTGATGAAATCTATCAACATCTGAGTTGTTTCATCTTTGGATGCAAGGAACTTGACCCAAGTATATCGTGAATAATCATCAACAATAACCAAGATGTATTTCTTCCCATTTCGGCTTTGTACTTTCATCAACCCACAAAGATCCATGTGAAGCAAATGAAGAGGTGCTAATGAATTTGGAGATTTCTTCGGTTTATGAGAAGTTCTTTTGATCTTACCAACAGCACAAGAAGGACAAACATACTCACTTTCATACTTATAGTCAGGTAAGCCTTCAACAAGATGCTTATTGACCAAAGTATTGATAGTTTGGAAATTCAGATGAGAGAGCCTTCTATGCCATAACCAAGAATTCTTTGAAGTTGCCTTTGAAATGAGACAAATATTATCAGTTGGTTGGTTATCATCAAGATTGACGGTAAACAGGTTATCATCACGATCACCACAAAGATTATCAACTCCATCTAGAGTTTGGACTTTGCAAAGAGATTTTCGAAAAAGAACTTGAAAGATTGTTATCACAGAATTGTCCAACACTGAACAAGTTGTGACTTAAACCTTCAACATAGTGAACTTTCTTGATGATAATTCCATTTCGTTCAATGTCTCCATAACCTAAGATAGGAGCGAAATTGTTGTTTCCAAAGCGAACTGTTCCCATTAATCTTTCAACGAAATTCTTGAGCAAAGATTTATTTCCAGTCATGTGCTTTGAACACCCGGAATCGAGTATCCAAACACAGATGGTTATTTCCTGCAATCAATGAAAATTTAACCGTTTTTAGGTACCCACTTGAAGACGGGTCCTTTATGGTTAGTTAAAACAGGCAGGGTATATAACTTTGGATTCGCATTCAAACATGTTGTTGAATCAACATAAGCATTGACAAGCACATTATCAACAAACACATTTGAATAAAAGGTACGAACATTCACATTAGAATTAAAAGTAACATGTCTACAAGCATTCACATCAACCACACGAGAATTAAAATTGTTTACAAGCTCACAAGGCCTTGCCTTGGCACATTCAACATTATTATACAAAGATGAATTGTTTTGATTTACAGTAACACCTTTCCTCCCATTGACAGATTTTCTCCTCCTTCTTTTCATTTTTTTTTCAACATTCTTTAGATTACTAGTGATCTTAGGTACTAAAGTATTAGCAACCCATCTAGCACCACTAAAAACTCTTTCCACCTGTTGAATTGAACAAAAAAAAAAAAAAAAAAACCCCCCCCCCAAAAGTATTAGCAACCCATCTAGCACCACTAGTTAAACTCTTTCCACCTGTTGAATTGAAATTAAGAAGATTAGAACTAGGAGTTTTAAACACTCTTATCTTTTTGGAATCTTTTGGAGGTGAGGAAACTTCTTGCTTCTTTGGTTTATCATGAGAAAACCACCCATATCTATCTCTATATCTAGTTGAACCATTTGATGTATCTTTAGTTAGCGAAACTGAGCTAGACTTAGACACCTTAGGTAAAAACTAGATTGAGAGCTAGATTGAAAAGCATTAGGGTAGTCTTTCGGAAGTTTCACTTTGGTGTACTTTGTCGTGTGTGGGGTTTCAGCTTGTTCCTTTTTGACATGTTTCACTGGGGTAGCAACAAAGGTTTCTAACTTAATGGTCTTTGGTTCAGTCTTGACGAGTTTGGTCTTAACTCGTTTCTTTGAGTAATATGAAGTTGGAGCTTTGGACAATGGTTTTTGAGATTCCACTTTTGTTTCCACTTTGATTTTGGTAGATTCAATCTTTTTCTCAGTTTCTGAATTAAAAACATATTCTCCCTCCATGAATTTATCAAAATCATTCTTTGTGAAATCTTTGGAAAATGAAATTTCAATGGAGATCGATTAGTTTCAGATTCATTTGAAAGTTTTGAAAAATCAGGAATCTTTGTGTCCAACTTCACATCATGGGTATTCTTAGAAATTAGGTCAACTTGAACTGACACATCTTTGGTCTCACAAGAAAATTGAGTAGACGTATCAACACCTATACTAGCACTAGGCTTAGGGTGAACAACTAACTCATCAACAGTGTTGCATGTGAACAACCTATAGAAGTACCATATCAAAACTAAACTATGTGCAAGTTCTTCATCAGAAAGATCAGATTGCACACAATCATCAGCTATACAAGTAGCAGTATTTTGACACGTACATTCAAGATAATCAGTCAAGGTCTGGGTATTGGTAGATGAATCACAAGTAGTTTGGAGGTGATCGATAACTTTTTGTTGAGAATCCACCTTTTGTTGTAAACCTTCTATTTGTTTTTCCAAAAATGTGGTTGGAAAGTACATTTTAGTTGGTTTAGGTGGAGTACCGACAGATTCTTGGTTTTGAAAATTTGATTCAATCTCTTCCAATTTGAAAATTGAAGATTCCTTGGTTTTGTATGAATCATTTATTGCATCATAATTAACCAAAAATTCGTTTTGGTGTTCTCTCAACGTCATCAGTCTCAAATTCATCATTCAAAGGACGAATAAATTGTTGTATCATACCAAGTCTTAGAAATTTTTCATCATACAAGGGTTCAATTTCCTCTTTGGCTTTTTGCAATGGTGTGATATTCTCAAATCCCAACCCGAGAAGAAGTTTTGTTTTGTCAATTTTTGACTTGTTGAAATAGGCAGTGAAATTCAAGAAAGGATTTTGTTCAACTTTATATAGCTTTTCTTGATAAAAAGTATATTCTTTTTAAATTCCTCAACTTGTTTTTCAAGATTCTCTATCTCAATGTTTTTTAAAAAACAATTATGATTTAAATCAGAAATCTTCCTTTCGAATTCAACATTGTTTGGTTTAGCTTCTTGAAGCTTTTTATTGAGAATATCAACATCCATTTGTCTTGCATTTGCCCGAAGCCATTCATTGGTCTTTTGAATTTCAAGATCTTGATTGGTCTTTTCAAGATCATGAATGGTCTTTTCTAGATTTTGACATTTTTGTAATAACTTAGAATCAGGAGAGACATTCAACTCACATTCTTTAACCAACATCTTATCTTTGTAAGCTTGAAAATCTTGTTTAAGCTCAATCTCTGTTTTCTTGACATTGTTCTTCCTCAGCTCATTTATGACATTGCAGAATCTGTAGTAGACAGCTTCAAGAGATTCATTAGGCAATTTGGAGAAGTTGTCAAAATCAGTCAGAATATTTGTCAATCTTATGGTCGAAGTCACGTCAGCTCCCTCCATCTGTCTAGCCACCTCATCCCATATCTCCTTGGCTGTGTCATAAGAATCAACAGAGCCATAGATTTCATCCGGTAGAGCTTTGTATAGGCATGACCTAGCTCTGTTATCTGCAGCTTGTTCGATCCTTTTGTTCAGCATTCAACAGATCAGGAGTTAGAATTATAGCATCAGTAGTGGGATGGCGATGAACGGCAAGTCCATTCAGGATGGAATCTTTCATCATATGACCATTTGTTTGACTTTCCACATAGTCCATAAATCTTTTCTTCCATAGTCCATAGGAACCACGGTAGAGAACTGGAGGTCTTGTATCTGAACCCAATGCCAATGCTTCACGAGAAGCCATTAGAGATTGATTTGATTTGAAAAATTGTATTGAATTAAAAGTGAAAAATGAAACGATCTTGATAAGATCAGGAAATGAAACGATCTTGAGTTAACCAGGAAATGAAACGATCTTGATACAAACAGGAAATGAAACGATCTTGATAAGATCAGGAAATGAAACGATCTTGAGTTAAACAGGAAATGAAACGATCTTGATACAAACAGAAATTGAAACGATCTTGAGTTGAACAGAAAGTGAAACGATCTTGACCAATTAGCTCTGGGTAAGATCGTCTAGAGCTGGATCGTTTTGAACAAAATCGTCCTAGGTGAGATCGTTTTGGAATCTTGATGAAATTTGGTTAAGTATTGAAAATGAAACGATCTTGAATTGAAACGGTCTTGAAGATGAAACGGTCTTGAAAATGAAATGATTTTGAATTGAAATGATTCAAGGAACTGGGACGATCTTGGTTTAAGATCGTCTTAAGTTCAGAGGGAATGAGACGATCTTGGTGAAGATCGTCTTGGGTTTCGAAGGTATGAAACGATCTATGTGAAGATCGTCTTAGGTTCTAAGAAATGAAACGATCTTGGTTTAAGATCGTTTTAGGTTTCTTTCCAAAAACTTTCTAAGTATTTGAAATGACCAAACCAATCCTTTCGGATTAATTAGCCAGAATCAAACACTTTACAACACACTTGTTTAGAACGATCTTGTGAGGATCGTCTAACAAGTCACAAATCACAGTAAGTGAAACAAGCTTTCAAAGACTAAGACGATCTTGATAAGGTCGTCCTAGTGAAGATCGTTCTGGTCATCTTCTTCAATTCAACAGTTTTCCAGAAAAACTCCATTAACAACTTTTAAAACTTCAATATCTTTTGAATTACTGGGAGTTAGATCATGAAATCACTGGCAAACTGTTTGAATTCATGTCCGCAACACGTTTATGAACAAAATTCAACACAAAACACAACAGAATCAAATCCCCAAAAATTCGCGCCAAAACTCAAAAATTCAATCTCGAGATTTAGATTGAATTGAAACTTGAAACTTGACAGGATTATGTTTTCAACAACCACAAATCTAATAGTGAACAAATAATTGTGATTTTATGTGATTTGAAGTGTGAATTTTGAAGAACCAGTAGGTGAAAAGTTCGAACAGAATTTTTGAATAAATTTGATTTTGATGAATTTGTGATTGAATTCAGGTATGGATCGTCATCAGATTGATGTTCTCTGATACCACTTGTTATAACACGATTTTTACTACTGAATTCAATCCATCAATGGCGGTTTGGATAGTGTGTGTTCTTGGTGTTTGTGTGTGTTTTTAGAGAGAACTGTGTGTAAATCTGGTATTAAAGTTTGTAAGTACAAGTTATGAAATTGGTTATGTCAAGGTTATGATCTCTAAGGTATGAGAGGGCTATTTATAGTCTAATTACACAATTATGCTAATTGTCACAATTAGCCCTTCAACCTTAGTGATCATTTATCTATGACTTAACAACAAGAAATTTCTAATCTAGATTACAATTTATCACTATTTTTGGATTTCTAACAAGAAATCAACCCAAAATATCGATAATTACTGTAATAACACTGATAGTTACAACTATATAAGAACTATGTAAAGTCTCGACTTGCTAACTAAACAAACATAGCTCGGAATCATCTAACATATTTGGAACGGGGAATAAAAACAAAATAAGTATAAAATGTACGCGTTTTCAATATATATCTACACAAAATGGTCTGTCTACAACACTTCCAGTATTAATCATCACCTATGTCATGTTGGCATATGATGTTGTTCAACTTGTCCATACAACGGGGAACCCTCTTGCTTTCCTGACATGCTAAATGATGTGCCTGCTGCAATCTAAACATGTTTTGACCCATCAGCCGACCCACCCATCTTGCTACCTTGACTTAATATCTGTTCTACCTGATATAGTCAAAAGAAAGACACTCGAACAGTCTATAACGTATAAACATTAAGATACTACCAAGATATCGAATATCTACATCAAGAATGAATGCCTCTAAAATTCGAGCAAGGCACATAATTTTATGAGAGCAGATGGCAGTGTCTTACTCATATATAGTGAGTGTTGTTGAGCTTAATGAGTTCCTGCAATATGTATGCTAACATAAGAAAAATATTGCTTGCCTTGATGTCCCTATTACCTCTACTTATGTGAATAGTTATATAAAATCATGCGATCAGTTTCTAAACACACAAGCACACGCCCTTAACATATCATGCACACATGGGGCAATAGAAATACAATATTTAACATATCCGATTCTAGTTTCTTAAAAAAACTTGACATAAAAAAAAATCATGCTCACTTACCTTAACAAGAATGGGTGCAGCTCCAACTTTCCGTGAATTTCATGCCTTCGAGGTAAAATAGTAGCCTGCAACAAGGTAAAAGCAAGTTTTGCTTCTTATTAACTACAATGCAACTAGAAACAATAACTTGCCAACAAGTGTGAGTCGAGATTTTATTTCAGTAGCTTACTAGAGGTATCCATTTCTATTTCATTATAAGTTATAAAAGTATCAAACTTACTAGAGGTATGACACAGATTCATGGAGGAAAACACTGTTAGTGCAAAACATCAGAACTACTATTAAAAATGTGTCAAATTATAAATTGATGAAAACTGATAGAAACAGAAATGAGCTTAATTGATGGCTTAATGGAGGTTTTAGGTTAGTGTGTGTAAAGTGTGTTTGTTTGTGAAAGGGAGGTTGAAGATGATAGGGAGGAGAGAGAAAGTAATTAGATTAAGTGTGTGATTATTATGATAATTACAAGGTTAATTACAAGGGGTATTTATATCCTAAACATTACAAGTTTCATCTAAACCCCTTGTACTTTAACAACTTAACACAAGTAACTATATTTACAATTAAACACCATATTTATATTTCTAACAATCTCCCCCTTGGTGTTGAATTATAAATGTTGCATCGTCTTCGGTCTTTAAATAAACATGATGAGCCCATTTGTTGAAAATCTTCAATGTTGATTGGACTTTGAAGCTTTCTCATTGTCTTCAACGTCTTGTATCAACCTTGACTTTGAATCTTCTCAACAAACAAATATATTTGACGATGACTTATTAAATCTTGATCTTCTCTTGCAACTTTGAATACTTTGGAAGCATCTTTGAAATCTTTGTAGCTTTTGAGCTTTCACAACTTGAACGTTTGAATGTTGATTTCAACTTGATGTTGCTTGGAGAGTAACTTGAACTTTGAGTAGCATGTGGAAGCTTGGTTTTGACTTGGAATTCTTTTGAATTCTTTTGGATTGCGGAAGCTTGATTTAACTTTGAATTCTTTTGGCTATGCGAAATCTTGATTTGATTTTGAAATCTCTTGGCATTGCGGAAGCTTGGTTTGACTTTAACACTTCATTTCTTGATCGAACTTGTCTTTGAATCAACAATCATCATGGAGCATTTTATCCTTAAAGTCTTGATCTAGCTTGTCTTTGATCAAACAATTTTGCTCCCCCTCAAACAAACATGTATCTTGGAGCATTTCTATCAAATAAACAAATTATCTTCAAATTTCTTGCTCCCCCTCAAACAATCAATCATTTCGGAGCATGTTTAACAAATCATGAGTTTACTCTTGCTCCCCCTCAAATGAACAATCTCTTCAAACATTTACCAAATGTTAAATCTTATCAAGACATTGAACAAACTTAACTATACAACTTAATTTTCTTTAAGTATCAACAAAAGACAATCTCTATTCAATCTCAAATTCTTCTAATCATCAATCAACCATGTACTTTCCAACTACTAAAATCATCTTGAATATAATCTTCTCGAAACTATCTTTCAACTTTCTCGATACAATATTTCAACTTTCAACATATCACGATAATTATTCATTCTCTTCACCTAAACTAACGATCCTTTGAACAACCAAACAAAATGATTATCATCAATCAAATTCTACCAATCATATTCTACCTAACACCTTGAATTCTATCTATCTATCAATCATTTAATCATTTCTCCCCTTTATGATGAATATGTGAAACGGTTTCATCATACAATAATGATTGATAGCATAAACGGTAGATGCCAACAAACAACAAGCACGCAAATTAACCCAACCCAATTCCCAATTCCCAATGAACCATTGGTGAACTAGAATGTGAGGTTGCGTTTTTGGAAAAAAAATTTAATAGGGTGTTTTGTGTTCTTTGTGTTTGTGTGAAGAGAAATGAAAACCGGATAAAAATGATCCGTTGACACAACCAAAAATCAAAAGGATTAATGGTGTGGCCTAAAAATACGATTACTATTTTTAGGACTTCCCATTATCATCGAGAAATGCACAAGCTTATCTCTAAATGGTTCGGTCTATGGCTTTTCAACCGATAGATTGCTTTAAAGAATGTAATTCATGGTCAGTGTCACAAATGCGTTCGATAACCATGTCTTACTATCCTCAAAGACTTTTTGGGAAATTAAATCCGAGGTCACATAGACTTCTCGTTTACTCAACAAATTCATAAAATGAAAATGTGAGACCTACGTTCAACGTTGGAAATGATGTTAGCATTGGTAGGATTTCCATTCGATCATCGTGGAGTATCAAAAATATGATATCACTACGAATGTTCCGGCAATATCACAAAGATATGCAATGTCACAAAGACATATAAAGACTCTATGTGTCCTAGTCAAATGAAAGAATATTTCAAGTACGCTCTAGACTAATAGTGATCAAATGAAGTCGGGGACCGGAGCAGAGTGTCGCCCTTTTTCAATATCAACGTCTTCCAAATGAAGAGTCGATAGAAATGTGAAAGTCTCCGTGAGAATAAAACAAGCATTTGTTAAGAAATACTTGAGTGGTTAGGTAAAGATGTGCATTGCTTCACTGGGTCCATGAAGTCTTCTTCAATATCGAGAAATCAACAAATGAAATCCGATAGAAACGTGTTGACCCGGCTTTTTTAGAAATTTGGGGAGGGCTTTCATTTCTTTTAGCCCTTTCTCACATCATTTCACCGTAACCTCTCACTTTTCGACTACTCCCTCATGTCCTATTTGCACAAACATCATCACCACGCTCATAAACCCTCACAATCTAGAATAGAGAATTGAACTCCGGGGTTAGATCTCATCGGCGATGACAAGATCATGGAGTTTTTATGAGTGGCCTAAACTCTCATGTGCAATTCTAACACTGAACTTCTTTGAATATGATCGAAAATGGTTTTAAAATCTTCAAAAGTGTTTTAAGATGGAAAATGAGTTTAAACACTTGGAAGTTTTGGTTTTATAAACAAACTCCCCCTAAATATATGCATGATATAAACAAAGTTTTTTTAAAAGTTGCTCACAAACATTAAAAATGAGACTACAAAGGCAGTACATAAAGGCGTTCGATGCCTTGCATCTCATCCTAATGCTTTGTGAGTAACTAAAAGACAAAGTAAAAATGATGAACAGAGAAAATCTTTTTAGATTTTTAAAAATAAGAAAATGAAAATCTTTTTGGATTTTTCTAAACAAAAATGAAATTATAAACACGGTTTTAGAACGGGTTATACACTGATGTGTGCATAAGCCACTATTCATCAAATCATTTGGAAATCACTTTTGGAACCCATTTGAAATTGGGTCCAATGGTTTTTGAATTCTTGAAAGTCCAAATGTAAGTCTCATCGATTTGATGAATAGAAGTTGCATTCCACGATGAACTAAAACCCGGTGGTTTAGTTGAAAAGATTTTTCGTGGAAGCAACGGTGAAAAATCATTTGAATTCTTTGAAAAACTTGCAATCTTGGGAGATTGATTTAAGACATGATTTTTCTGAACAAAATCATTCACTTTTTGCACAACTGCTTTCACAGGTTTTGGTGCAAGATCAAAAAGTTCCGAAAATGAATATTTGAATGATTTTGACTCAACTGACTTATCTTTAGAAATCGGCTTCCATATAGATTTAGTCAACTGAGATTTTGCTTGAGAAAGATGTTTAGAATTATCCTCAAAGGATAGAAAAGACACAAAAGTAGTTGTTCCATCAAAATTTGGTTTCTTAGTGTACTTCTTACCCTTTTGTAAGGTGTAATTAGTAAACTGAGAGACTTTTCTTTCAAAAGGTTTTGAAGATTTACCCGTGTAAACCCTCTTTGGAACATCAACTTTAGGTTTGGTTTGACAACATGTTTTTGGAAAACTTTTAGACATCTCAGTCTTGTCACAAACACAATCAACATCAGTCTGAGTTGAGGTCTCAACGGTCTTAACAACATCACATTCACTTGATACAGAAGAATCCACAACTTCACATATAGGACAATCAGGTTCAGTGCAATCTTCAACAACTTCTTTAGGTAGGTCAAGAGAGACAGAACAATGATTTTGACGTTGAAAAGATTTGATTGTGTTTGCAATTCAATGTCAAGGTCGAAATTTCTTGTCTTCATTCCTCTTCTCCATGACCTTCTTCTCAAACTTCTTCTGATTATCAAACTTCTTCTCACCACCAACATATTCCTTCTTTGATTCAAACTTAGGAGCATTCGAATTCTTTGCATACGAAGATACTGATGAATCAAACTTCTTCTGATTATCAAACTTCTTCTGATTATCAAACTTCTTCTGATTATCAAACTTCTTCTGATTATCAAACTTCTTCTGATTATCAAACTTCTTCTGATTATCAAACTTCTTCTGATTATCAAACTTCTTCTGTTTAGTGCAGTTGATGGCAAAATGTCCGGAAGACCACAGTTGTAGCATTTCTTGTCTTCATTCCTCTTCTCCATGACCTTCTTCTCAAACTTCTTCTGATTATCAAACTTCTTCTCACCACCAACATATTCCTTCTTCGTATCAAACTTAGGAGCATTTGCATTCTTTGAATAAGACGAAACTGATGAAGTCCTAAGCTGATTGTTGGTTGGTTTCTTCTTGAAAGCCTTTGTGAAATAAGCAAGTTCTTTGTACATCTCTTTCTTGTCTTCATTCCTCTTCTCCATGACCTTCTTCTCAAACTTCTTCTGATTATCAAACTTCTTCTCACCACCAACATATTCCTTCTTCGTATCAAACTTAGGAGCATTTGCATTCTTTGAATAAGACGAAACTGATGAAGTCCTAAGCTGATTGTTGGTTGGTTTCTTCTTGAAAGCCTTTGTGAAATAAGCAAGTTCTTTGTACATCTCTTTTTGTCTTTCATCCAAGTCAGAATCACTCATTTCACTTGAATCAGAATCTGTTTCATATCCAACAAAGCTCTGTTTTGAAACTCTTGAAGATTTCTTCTCAGCTACCAAGGCCAATGGATTGGACTGGACACTTTCTTCTTTCTTCTTTTGGATTCTCAAAACATCATCAATGTTCAGTTTCAGCTTTTCATACAAGGTGTGAATGGTAAGTTTCCCAAAGTCTGATTGTTGGTTGAGTTGAGTTCCATACACTTGCCATTCCTCTTCTAGATTTTTGATGAATTTGATGTTCAGTTCCATATTGGTTCTCTTCACATCATTCTTTCTAAGCTCATTGATGACATTGCAAAATCTGATGTATACTTCGTTCAGTGGTTCACCTTTCTGTTGCTTGAATGTTTCATACATATTCAGAATAGTTGACAACCTTATGGTGTTTGACACATCAGATCCTTCCATTTGCTTTTCTACTTCATCCCATATATCCTTTCCGGTTTCATAGGAGTCCACATTGCAATATATGTCATCAGGAAGTGCTTGGTAAAGATAGGCAATGGACATTTGATCAGCCTCAACTCTATTTCTCTGTTCTGTATTCCAACTCTCTTCAGGTAAAGCTTCTCCATTAACTGGGTTCTTTGGAATTTCAGGACCATCTTTGTATGATTTTCTCAGAAGTTTTCCATTCTTCTGTCTGTCTATCCAGTTCAGAAACCTTTTCTTCCATTGTGGATAAGAACCTCTAAACAAGACAGGAGGTCTTCCTTCAGAACCAATAGCTAAAGCTTCCCTTGAAGCCATTTCAATCAATTTCCAAAAGACTTAGAAAAAAAATTTGAATTTTCTATTTGTGAAGAATGCCGAGCTCAGATCTCGGCAAATGGACCAATAAAATTTGAAAATTTTAATTTTCTGCACACTTAAAGATAATTGATCAAAAATGATTTTGAATCAATTTTCTGGAAAATTTTGATTTGACAATTTCAATTTCAACTAAGTGCCGAGCTTAAATCTCTGCAAACAGTACAAATAAGAATGTCACCTTGATCGATGAAAACCAAAACAACTATCTGTCGAGCTTATATCTCTGCAAATAGCACAAATGAGAATTGTACTTAGTCACAACAACCCAAAAACCCTTGTTTGCCGAGCTTAAACCTCTACAAACAGAACAAATAGTACCAGTCTTGATAAAAATTTCTTGAAACAACTATTTGACGAGCAGTGAGCTCTGCAAATAGAACAATTAGCACCAATACTTAACCAAAAATTCTGAAAACACCTATTTGCCGAGCAGTGAGCTCTTCAAATAGAACAATTAGCATCAACACTTAACGAAAATTCTTGAAGTAACTATTTGCCGAGCAATGAGCTCTGCAAATAGAACAAATATCTCTAGTACTTAGCCAAATTATGTTGAATCACGTATTTGCCGAGCAGTGAGCACTGCAAATAGAACAACTAGGATCAACACTTAGCCACGACCTCTGCAAACACGAGTAATCACTAGACGACAAATTAGTCGGTTACTGGTTGTCTTCTTCGTGCATCCAAACCCTCAAACGCCGAGCTTACTGTAAATCCTTGAATTCTCCTTCATTTTTGTGAATTAAAGCTCGAAATTTATATCAAAATGCTCAGAAACTGATCGCGAACAAATCCTTGAACAAAATTGTAAGTGCACGTCTATGTCAATAGCAGTCTAGATTGTTTGGGCTTATATTGTTATATGTCTTTGTAATGTGATTGTCATTAAGGAACTTAGTATTATGCATAGAATACTAGATTAAGTTTAAGTATTGAATGTATAGTAAATCTGCTAAGTATGAATTGCGAGTTCGCAATTCATACAGATGAAATGCGACCCCGTATTTGCAGGGACAAATACGAGTCGATCATATAGGTAATACGACCCCGTATTTGCAGGGACAAATACGAGGCCAATCACAGTTACGACCTCGTAAAAGTGACGGGCTGGGCTGGGTTTACGAGGCTAACATGCTGAAGCCCATGTCGGGTGTTACCTATATAAACCGAACCCTAACAGAGTTTAGGGTTGAACATTTGTCGAAATATCAAGCATTATTGTGTAGGATGTTAGGTCCAGATTTAGTCCAGACTTACTGGACTGGCTCCAGACTGGACTACTGGAACCTTATTTAGGTTTGTTAAGAAAACTTGTTTTGCTGGTCTCGCTCCAGACCCGACTACTGGAGCTCACTGAAGATTTGACCAGAAAACATATTCTACTGGACCTACTCCAGACTTGGAATCTGGAGTCCCTCTGAAGATTTGTCCAGAAATAATTGAAGACTAATGAGCATTTACTTGTACAGGTAATCTGGAGCATTCTCCAGATTAGCTCACTGAAGACTTCACCCCAGTCCAGATCTACTCTACTGAAGACATTCTGACTGAAGTCAAAGACTGAAGTCTGAAGGAAGAAGACTTAACAAATGGCGGAGTCACTGGAAAGTCTTACCAGATCTGCACACTGGAGGATTGTTAGTGTTCTAGATCCTGCAAGTCTGAACACTAATATTGAGGATTGACTTTTGCCTTTAACACACTTTCCAAAGAACAATCCACTTGTTCTTTAACATAGTATACGTGTGTTAAGGTGGTTGGATAAAAGGATACACTTGCACTTGATGTGACTTTATCCTTATTCCTTATCCAATACATTTAAATGTTCTTGTCGGATCATTAAATGTATGCAACCATATTTGTACGGCACAAATTCACTGGTGAATTTTGTTGCCTATAAATACAAAGTCATTTCCTTGACAAAAATACTTTAAGCATTCCTTTTGCATTTAAGTGAATTTGTTCAAATACTCTCGATCTTAAACAGGGATACTTCACAACTTTAAGTATCTCGATCCTAAAGAGTTATTTGACAAATATAGATCATATTGTAACTCATAGGTTGTTAGGATACACACTTAATTGTGTTATCTTGATTCCGCAACATCCTTGTATTTTATTTAAACATCAATAAATGAAATACCCATGAAACATACATAATGGTCCACTTTATTTGTTTATTGCTTTAAGTCTTGTATTACTTTGTTTATATATCTTGCATCTTTATTTACAAGTAATACTAGTCCATATCAAGTGATTATTAGACTTGTTGTATTTTACACTTTCTATTGGTTAACCATC
>CM067173.1:44713642-44771827 GCA_034093135.1 Erigeron breviscapus | reverse complement strand
CCTAAAAGCAATTAATCAAGCCTTTGATCAAACGATTTGGTGTTGTAAATTGATCGATCATCGAGTCAAGCAGGTAATCATTGATGTATTGATTGTATTTTCAGATTTAGAGGTTGTTTATTTACGAAACAGATCTGATTAGAAAGGAATTTAGCAAGTAATTAGGGCTTAAAAGGTGTTTTGGTTAATTAACATTCAAAATGGTGTTAAACGAGTCTATAATCGATCAAGTTAATCAAGAGATGTTTATTTGTGTCAAAAAACATGTTTGGAAAGAAGCCTTGATCGATCAAAATCTGGAAAATTGATGAAGTTAGTCGTTTTTGGAATTCTGGACGAAAATATGATCTAATTCGTAACTGTGCCTAAGTACGTCGGAACGAAGATGAAGTTCGTACGAAGATTAAGTTCGTAAGAATGATTTTTGAGTTATCTTCGTAAGACCATCGTTTGCTGGTGAACAGGGAGGTGATCGATAAATGGCCTGGCGCATGTTTCCGGTCTTTACCAAGGCGTTTGTCTGACCATTTCCCGATTTTACTCACTATTGTTGATCGTAATTATGGGCCTAGGCCATTACGGTTTTTTAACTCGTGGATGGAGAGAGAAGACTTCAATGAGACTATTTTGGAGGCTTTTGATTCTTTCCATGGAATTGGGCCTCCTGATGTGATCCTTATGCTAAAATTTAGATAGCTCAGGGAGAAAATAAAAAAATGGAGAGATGAGATGAGGAGAAAAGAAGACGAGGAAGAAGAACTTTGTCAAGGTGAACTTGAGGAGTTGGATAAAAAATTGGAGGCTGACGACTTATCTGAGGAGGAGAATTGGATTAGATTAGAATGCAAAAGAAAGCTGTCTGAATTCAAGAACCGAAAAGCTATGGATTTCAAGCAAAGATCTAGATGCAAATGGGCCATAGATGGGGACGAAAACTCAAAATTTTTTCATGGACTTATTAATAACAGGAAGAAGAGTAACAACATCCCGGGCTTGACAGTAGATGGGGTTTGGGTCACTAAACCATCGGTGGTTAAAAAAAAGGTGTTTGAATTTTTTCGAGAAAGGTTTAGGGAAGACAAAAAGACCAGACCAACGCCTAACTTTGGGCTAGGCCAAAGGTTATCTGACACTGAAGCTGCTAAACTAGTCGAGCCATTTTCTCTTGGGGAGATCAAAGAAGCTGTTTTCGCTTGTGGTGACGACCGAGCACCCGGACCCGACGGTTTTAACTTTAGATTTGTTAAGAGGTATTGGGGGAAATTGGAAAACGATTTCAGAAGGATTCTCAACAAGTCTTTTGAAGACGGCACCATCAGTAGGGGTTGTGGTTCCGCTTTCATTACACTTATTCCCAAAGTGTTGGACCCGGGGGATCTAAACGAGTACCGACCCATCACTTTGATTGGAATCATCAACAAAGTGATTTCCAAGATCTTGGCGATACGGCTGAAAAAGGTACTAAACCCGTTGATTTTCAATACCCAGACGGCTTTTTTGAGTGACAGGTTGATCCTTGACGGGCCACTAATTCTGAACGAGATCGTGTCGTGGGCTAAAAAAGAAAAATAGAAAATATTTATGTTGAAGGTTGACTTCAATAAGGCTTATGATAACGTCAACTGGGGATTTCTTATGTCAGTTATGCAACAGATGGGTTTTCCTGCCCGTTGGTGCAATTAGGTGTACGGTATCATCTCCTCTGCCCGTGCATCGGTCCTAGTCAATGGGGCCCCGACTTTTGAGTTCCAATGTAAAAAAGGTGTGCGACAGGGGGACCCGCTATCACCGTTTCTATTCCTCTTGGTAATGGAAGTTCTGTCATGTTGGATGCGTAATATATTATATTAAGTTGGCATGTTTAATCCCATCAACGCCCTTGGTTACCATGCTTCGGTGACCCTAATCACATGGCTTCCAAATCAAGTTGTCCTACTTATACACACATGTAAATTTATCCATACTAGTGGTTAGGTGACCTTTATCCCATAAGTACAATAAATTTACCTTAACTTATAAGTTCCCTCAAAGTAGTTAGGTGACCTTTATCCTACAAAGAGTTCCCAAATAATTAAGTGTTGTATAAAAGGATGGCGTTTAACTTGTTTTTAAAGGGTCGTTGGAGTTTTTATATTCTAGTTAAAAACTATGTACCATAATGAATCTTGAAATCCAAATTTCAAGGTTCTTTTATAAAATCCATTTTTATAATTGTGACCATTAACTTTTAATAAAACCCATTTTAATTTACCAAGTTAATGTCAATATTAAAACCAATTTTAATCTTTTATGTAGTCATCAAATTTGTTGGTTTTGAGCATCCATATGACAAAATAAACAAACAACCACACAAATATAATAAGTGCACAACATTAGCCAACTATTTTGACCACACTTGTTAGCCGAAACAAGTGGGCCAAAAGGTCTCAACCTAAGGGACAAAGTAACACAAAATATTGTGTTAGTTGAGCTCCCACTTGATCTTGCATCCAAATGCTTCAAGTAACCCTTTTGTGATGTGATTTGAATGATTCTCTTCATTTTGATAACCCACTGCGCCGCAGTGAGTCTAATACACTCAGACTGCGCCGCAGTGGTAAGTCACTGGTCTCGGCTGCATTATCCCCCACTGCGCCGCAGTGGGTTTGACATACTCCCACTGCGCCGCAGTGGGAACTACTGTCTTCGGCCCATAGTCCCCACTGCGCCGCAGTGGGTTTAATATACCCCCACTGCGCCGCAGTGAGAACTTACTGGTCTTCTCATTAGCCTCCAACTTTTAGCCCCAAACCTTTTGATGCCATCTTGGAGATTACATTTATAATGAGAAATGCAACTAATCTACTTATTACATACCAAATGAAATAAATAGATTACATAACCAAATGAATGAATAAAATCCTATTTAACTATTACAACCATTGAATAATTAAACAAACACATCCACACATCACAAACATTCACAAGGTCTCTTGGCTAAGTTGTGACACTAAAATACACAAGAAAAAGGAACCTCCTTTTTGTGTATTTATTTTGGCCATAACCAAATGACCAAAATATTGGATTTTGTCCAAACAAAATATCAACTTTTGATGTATGTATCCATATAACCGGCTCTAGATACCATTGTTGGGTTTTTTTTGGGTTTTTATCAAAGTAATATTATCCTTATAATATTAAAAACGCAGCGGAAAATTGAACCATTTCAATGTGATATGTAGTTAAAACCAATTTTAACTATTAAAAGAAAACCCAAACAATAAGGATCCATGTATATGAATAACATACATACAAAACAACAACCATAGGGTGTTTAGAAGACTACCTTCTTCCAAGCTTATGAGAAGGTTGAATGAAGGAGATGATGTCTTCAAATGGCAAGTCTTCAACCTAGAAGAACCTCAAGCTAGTATACCCCAAGCTTCCAACAAACACCCTAAATATGCTAGGATTCAACCTTGAAACCCCTTTCTCCTTTTTCCCTTTGGCCGTTCTTCTCTCTTTCTCTACTTACTACTTTACCTAGACCCAGTTTCTGTCTAGTTCTTGTTTTCTTTGATTCTATGTTTCCCTCGTTTTTTCAACCTTGAAACCCCTTTCTCCTTTTCTTCCTTGTAGCCGAACCCCAAGAGAAAACAAGGAGAGTATTTTGCTCTTGAGAAGTTGAGAGAATACTTAGAGAATTTTTCTTACAAAAATTATTTCTCTTGCATGTAAGTATGATGTCCTCTATGTTGAGTGTATGTCTTATGTCTTGTAAGGACATGCAAGACAACAAGTGTCTCATTGCATGTATACCCACATGGGGAGGGAGGGGGCCGGCCCCTTAGTCCATCACATGGGTATTAACCCACTGCGCCGCAGTGGGTCTGATACACTCCCACTGCGCCGCAGTGGGAACTCTCTGGCCTTCGTGTGCAAAAACCCCCACTGCGCCGCAGTGGGTTTGACACACTCCCACTGCGCCGCAGTGGGAACTTACTGCCTTCGGCCACAGAGACATATTGACATCTCTCTCAAAATAAATCATCCATATAATTTATTTACATATCTCAAGTGCAATTATTTAGAAAACCACTTTCTAAATTTTCAAGTATTTATATTTATTTAAAGATCATATCATATAAATATTCTTTGGGCTCGGGGTCAGCAATGATGAAGTCAAAAAGGGTTGCAGGTTTGTTCAAATGTAAAGAAGGTACGGTGCCTTTTGATCACTTGGGGATTCGTATCGGGGGAAACATGAATAGAGTTGCTAATTGGGACTTCCTGTTCAATATTATGGAGTCGAGATTAGCGGTTTGGAAAGCTAAATTAATTTCTATGGCCGGGAGGGTTACACTCATTAAATCCATTTTAGAAAGTTTGCCTTTGTATTACTTTTCGTTGTTTAAGGTTCCTGAAAAAGTTGTGAACGGTCTTGAGGTCATTATTCGAAGATTCTTATGTGGAGGTTCAGATGATTGCAAGAAAATCCATTGGGTATCATGGGATAAGGTGGCCTCGCCTATTGAATCGGGTGGGTTAGGCCTGTGTAAGCTCTCTGATTCTAACATAGCTCTCTTGACTAAATGGCTGTGGAGATACCATAACGAGTATAGCACACTTTGGAAAAGAGTAATCGACTCTTTGCATAATACTAAAGATGTTGGGAGACGGTGCCTTGTTGTAGATCATTGACGGGGGTGTGGAAGTCTATTGTTTCTTGTGTTTGTAAAGTGAAGATAGAAGGAACTGCCCTGACCAGTTTATTCAAAGGTGTGTGTGGGTCGGGGGACTCCATTCGTTTTTGGCTAGACAATTGGGCTGCTGACTAGACATTGAAGGAAAGATTCCCTGCTTTATTTAGACTCGAAAAGGCAAAGAAATGCCTGATCAGAGAAAGGTTCTCCAACAACTCGAATCATTGTGGGTCTGATTGTAGCTGGACGCATGCACCAGCGTCGATGGAAGAACTCCAGGAGTGGGAAGAATTACAGAGACTGATGGGAGGGGTTGTTTTGAGGCAGCAAAGGGATAAATGGACGTGGAATGATAGTAAGGAGAATGCATTCTTGGTTAAAAAGGTGAAAGATTTCTTAAGGAAGCGATATGATTACAGCGGCAGATTCATTTTTAAATGGTCTAAGTGGGTCACAAGAAAATGTAATATGTTTATGTGGAGGGTATCCATGGATAGAATTCCAATGTTGGCGGCACTCAAAACTAGAAATTGCATCTTCGGGAGTTTGGAGTGTTGTTTCTGCGAAGGGGAAGAGGAAACGATTGAACACATTCTTTGCACATGCGAGCTAGCGATGGAAACTTGGCACAGAATCAGTCGTTGGTGTAAGGTACGACCGATTTTCCTTTTTTCTATCAGAGACATTTTCGAAATCAATAAATATGTGGGTTTAAGCAAGAGGAACAACAAGATTTTCAAAAGGATAGTTTTCGTGACATGTTGGTGCCTATGGAAAGCAAGGAACGAAAAAAGATTCAACGGCGGTAACGTGAAGGTGGAAAAGGTGTTCCACGAAATCAAGATGACTAGTTTCCTATGGTTCAAAAACAGAACAAGAAACTGCAATTTTAATTGGCTTGATTGGAATGCTTTCGATGTTTACATGTAAATATTACTTGTAAGTTACTGGCCACTCCTCATTTTGGAGTTGGCGATTTGTGAATAAAAGTTTATTTTTCAAAAAAAATAAATATGATTTAGATAAAAAGAAAGATCACATACAACTTTATAAAGGTTTATGCTGACATCATTGTTAATAACAATATACGAGTTTATGATTTTTCTAATGACAGATAGTATTGTCACATGCATAAAAAATTTTATTTTTTTATATTAAAAAATTATTTTTAAATTTTATGATAAAAATACAATTATTATTTTATACACTTATGTCATTACCAAACCTATATATTATTATCACCAACTATCATCAATAGATGGATTCATACTTCTAAAAACCTAACTCGTCTATGGATGTAAGATAAAACATTTTGAATAATTTGTATAAATTTTAATTTTTTATTGAAGAGAGAAAAAAGGGTAAAATGTGTGGTCCAGAATTGTTCTCGCGTTTTTTTTTTTTGAGTTATCAAGATAACTCACCATTATCATATATATATATATATATATTGTACAATTACATTTGTAGTTCGTACACGGAAAATGAAAAAACTAGCTAATCGGTTTGTGTTTTGGTTTTATGCCAAAACTAAAACTATTCAATCTTGGCCCTACTTGTATACCACCTGGGAGTGACTTATATAACACAACTTTTCCATAACATTTAATTTTTATGGTTAGTTAAGTGTACAATATGCATCAAAATATAAATTTATTTTTGTAATAAATAAATTAAATTCCCGACTTTTACAACTTACATTGTGTATTTCTGAAAAATAAATTAAATACATCGCAATAATATATTGCTGCAATATTATTACTTGAACAAAGAAATATTATTACTCGATCAAGATAGCATAAGTATTTATATGGATAAAATGTATTGTAGAAATAATTGGAATAAACCAAGTTGTTGGAAAAAACAAACTATTACAAAACATAAGGCACATGATTTAAACAACGAGTTTTTTTTTTCCAAACGTAAGGCCCATGATCTATATATATTGCTCGTAACGGGTTGCTAGAAAGTATCAATTTTTCCAATTAAATACAACAGATGTTAAGCAAACATTGGTATATTATTATAACTCAAACTTTTTAATACAGGTAGAAAATAAAATCTCACACATGATAAACTCAAATAGGATCTACTGAACATTCAAACAATCTTTTGCCAAATAACTTGACTTATTTTTCAATGTCACGATAAGCAACCACTATTCAGAAAACTGGTACAAATTTATGTAGCAATAGCATCAACAAGAAGACCCTTGATATGATTTATGAGCTCGGGTCCAACATGCGTGAAATGGTCTTTATTCTTATAGAGGACATCCATGACACGCGCCAAATTGATCACACGCATAATTATAGGTAATTCAACATCTTTACAAGTGAGGGACTCTTTGTTCATTTCTTTCCAAGCATCTTCAACTTTCTTAGTGAACAAATCATGGACATATTGCTCACTAACTTCATATTCCTTCATGTAGCACTGAATGCTAGATGCAACATGCATTCTTTCTTGCTCTTCCTGAATTACCATCAAAATTAATCTTTAATACTAGCACTAGCTAGTCTATTATACAAATCTTTAAAACTAGCACTAGCTAGTCGATCCATTATACAAATCTCAGTTCAAAGAAACAAACAAAAAAAAAGAACAATATAAGAAGAAAAATGAAAATCAAGGTTAATCGATAAGTCATCTCCTCAAATACCTTAAAGACTTAAAGTAATTTTTGATAATAAAAATAGTTAACTTTTTAGATAGTAGGGACCCTTATTTCGAAAATTATCTTTGTCAAGAACCGTGAGAACTCCCAGAATATATACACGTATATACTTTTTAACATGGAAAAGACCGTAATTGGATCTACCTTGTAGGTGACAAGATCATCCATTGTCCTACAAAGCACACAACAAGATTTGGCAAGGGGAGGCATACTGAGAGCCCATTTGAATGTTTCATCCGTGATTATATCACCCATTGCGGCAAAACTTGCTATCAGGGTAAACTTGTATCCGCTACTAACAACTGTGATTTCTTTGTGCTCTTCCATTGTTGGTATATACCTTTCATTTGCCCATTTGGCTTCTTTCAAGTAGCAGCCAACGTATTCCATCATCTGTAAGTAACAAATTTGGACAAATTATGACTAGAAACAAGATCAATATTTCTCTTAAAATAAAGTAGAAGCTTACACAAAATTTCTGATTTAAATCCCAAAAAGATACCTAACAATGTACTTAAGTGTAACAAACAAATACACAGATAACTGAAACTCATTATTTAAAAACTTACTGCTTCTCTAATATAGTTAAGATGATGTGCTTTTCCCATCTTTTTCAAAATCCCTTCCATATCTTCATATATATTCAAGAGCATTTGGTATACCAACTTCATTTTTTCTGGAAGACCCTCCAAGGATGTATATGACCACCTAAGAAGAGCTTATTATCGGTAACTAAAGAATTTGGCAAAATAAAGTTTTACTTTCTAACTTCATTGTGGAGCTGTGTTGACACATGAACACCCACAAAATAATTATACATGACATCATTAAAAATAGATAACACAAGTAATTCTCATGATTTCAAGTCAATAACTAGTTGCCATAGGATAAAATTCTACTTATGAAACTTTAAGAGTAGCCACATATTATGGTGTTCACATAATCACTCTGTGTGTCATTGCTAGGTAACATATTTTCTTAAAATAAAACATGTAGTCTTAAATAAGTGAGGAATGTGAAATTTTAACCGAAATTATAGTTGATGATGATCCTTACACGACCAACTTTTAACAATATACCATCAAATAGTTATATACTAATATTTTGTAAAGTATAATTATATTATGCATATTTGGTGGTGTACGGCAAAAAAGTATTGGATTACAAATCATCACCCAATTACGACCTTTGAAGTGCTTCGGTAAACTTTTCAAGTTCCTCATAGGTACCATAAGCATCATATGTGTCATCAAGAAGTGTTTCCATTGAAAGAATTTTTGCCAAGAACATTCTCGATTCAGAATACTGAGGCTCATAGTACACGCCTAATGACCAAAAGTAGCATTCAATCAGTCTATTTCTCGCATAAGATAAAATTGTAGGAACATCGAAGCCTTTCCACCACCTACAATATATAAAGTTTGGGTTAACTTTATTCTGAAACACTCAAAGCTTTGTTCACAAAGAGCATGTAGAATTCACTCATTCAGTACTATAGAAGGGAGGATCTATATATATATATATAGAGAGAGAGAGAGAGAGACAGTATGTATATATATATATAGATAGAGAGAAAAGTGAATATATAGTGTTAGATACCTAAGCTTAGGTATAGAACCCCTCACATACTAATTTTTAATATTTATTATATAATATATAAATGATTGGCCTCCATGTCTTTTATGGACTAAAAAAATCAAGATGTGAAGGTTCTATACCCAAGATTAAGTATCTAACAGCTACATATTCCCGTTGCTCATATATATATATATATAGAGAGAGAGAGAGAGGGAGAGATAGATAGATATAGGTGAATACATGGAAAGTTGGTAAAGTTCTTTCTTATGCAGTGATTGAAGAAGGTTGAACCCCAACTTGGCAAGCTTAAGTAATGACTCATTGTGAGAAGCCTTTTGTTGGTAAAAAGGTATGTAGCGTAATGCCTCGAGTCTCGGCAATGTTTTATGAACCGGTCGTGCCAGAACTTCTTGTATGTGCGAAGAGATGATAGAGCTACTTATAAGAGGATCATTAGCTATGTCATTAAGCCGACTTTTTGTATAAGCAAGAGCATCATCTAATATTACTTCTCCAGGAACCCTTAGATAAGCGGCTTCATACAAATCAAGTAACCCTTGAATATCATTTTCCAAAGGCTCCTTAAAAGCTCCATCTTTGTCCTTGTAGCTGTTGAAGACATCTGTTTCATTTCACGGAAGAAGCCGTTAGCTAGGTTCTTTTGCATCATATAATCGATGAACATATACATACACACACGTATATATACATTTATATACACGCATACTAACCACTTGAAACAAAATATCCATTTTGTCGCATGAGCCGAAACCAAATGGAAGCATTGTCGCCTTTCCAATGGTCACCATATGCATCATAGAAGTGCTGCAAGACTTGACCAATATCGTCTTCAAAGTAGTATGCAACACCCAGGCGTTGGATTGCATCAATCATTTTTAACAAGTTCGCATGTTGTGTAGGAACGTTCAAAGTTTCCAAAATTTCTTTTTTTAGTCCTCCTTTCAATTCTTCTACTTGTTTTTCAAGCCCTGATAGATCTTCATCCTACATGTAAAATAATAGCAACTATTAAAATTCTTTATTTTTGTTACGTCTGTTACTAATCAAATTAACTACCCATGCCTAAACTTCATCCAAGAGACAATAGTCTGTACCAAGTGGCCGGGCTAAACCACATTGAAAAAAAAAGAGTAATGGGGTACCCTAGCCCCGGTACCACAAATGGATACCCATCAATTTACCCCGTATAAGCCATATGATGCTGGTACAACACCTTCATTTTAATCCCCACATAATCTGGACACCCCGAAGGATCGAACCCGCGTCTTTAGAACTTCACATGTGGGCATCGCTTCACTGGTAACGGGTACCTTGAAGGAATTGTTTTTTTGTGCCAAGCAGAAATCAAACTTGAGACGTTAAGGTCACCAAATGCTTCTCTTACCACTAGGCTAACTCCTTGTTGGTCACATTAAAGAAAACATTAAAGAAAGTGATGGATTATGCATTAATGATATGTTTATAACATTAATTATATTAACGCTTACATATTTGTGCTTAAAACAACCTTAAAAATGATTAAATAATATATATGCCTAACGTTCAAAAAAAGATATATATATGCCTACCTCATAGGAAAGAAACTGGTCTCCCCAAACACTGGCAGGAAAGTTAGCAGTTGGGCGGACAACTTTCTCTAGTTTTAAAGACATGTTCCAATTGCGTTAGTATATATTGATTATGTTGCTTGAATTCGAAAGAGATCTAAAATGAATTTATAGAGAAATCGAGGTGAATGTTGGTCAATTGTGGAACACATTATATTATATTATATTATATTATATTATATTAATTATATTATATTATAGGCGTTGTTATGAATAGTAACTCGCTCGCGTGGCGAGTAACTATTCGTCTACGTCATGCCCCGTGTTACTATTCGGATATTGCCACATCGCATCCCATTTGGATTTTTTATTACGGGTTATTTTTTGGTTTTTTTACACTTTTTTTTCCTTTTGAGTTATTCAACCTTTTTGTGGCACACCCCGTATCACTACTTGCATTTTGCTACATCGCATCCGCTTTCATTATGAACTAATATATTGATGTTTTTGTCATATCACATCCGGTTCGGGTTTCTACTTCGGGTTACTTTTTGGTTTCTTGCACATTTTAAACATACATATTCATGACAAAATTATTTCTAATTATACTATATACTAACGAGAATGACGAGTTACTATTCGTCTACGTCACGCCCGCTACCACTATTCGGGTTTTGCCACATCGCATCCCTTTCGTATTTTTTATTACGGTTTTTTTTTTGGTTTTTTTCCACACTTTTTTTTTCGTTTTGAGTTATTCAACCTTTTTGTAGCACATCTCGTACAACTATTTTCGTTTTGTTACATCGCATCTGCTTGAATTCTGAACTAATATATTGATGTTTTTGTCATATCACATCCCGTTCGGGTTTCTACTACAGGTTACTTTTTCGTTTCTTGCACACTTTTAAACAAACATATTCAATGACATAATTCTTTTTAATTAAGCGGCCGAAGGTTAAACACAAATCTACTAAAATAACGTCACCGTTCCAACAAGACAAATGAGACCCCGCAACGCGGGGTGCAAAAATTTTCTAGTTATTATTATATATTACATTTTAAGTTGGCTTAGCTACAGTTAAGTTTTTGAGTTTTTTGGTTTTACAAACATACTTTTAGATTTCTTATTTTGGCCACTAACTTTACCAATGTGAATTATTATACAATACATTTACATTTTTGGACTTTTCAAATTTTGCCTCTAAACTTTGGTTTTCACTTTTGGCCAAAAACTTTGCAGCCAACTTTTTCTAAATTTTTTTTCTTACCCTTCAATCTCATTTACAATTTTGGTCTTTTCAACTTTTGCATAAAACTTATGGGTTTGTTTAATTTTGCCCATAAACTTTGTCAGCAGCTTTTGAGATACCAAAATTATGTGGGTATCAAGTAATAATATTTTACCGGCATTGTAACTTTTATCGGATGCGATGATAAGAATCAAATGTGATCCTCTAAATCATTTGATATTAAATAAAAGTAATTTATGGTATCATAACCCTTATAGGATGCGATGATAGGTATCCAATGTGATTCCAATGATAAAGTTTTTCATTCATATATTACGTGAAAAAAGTCATTCTCGCGGCAACGCGTGTGTTAAATTTCTTATTTTTTACACTTGCCATTTGCACACGATTATGGTATATCAAATTAAATGGTTATTATTGATTTTAAGGAAAATTTGAAGTTTTTACTCATCTAAAATTAACATCTTAGTCTGTTTTGTTAGTTTCTGATAGTAACTACTCTTTCCGTCCCATTTTAAAAGTCCAAATTTGACTTGTCAAATCTTTCGTTTTCAACTTTTACCATGAATATCTTTATTTGTATTTTATAACACTTGATATAAAATATATGAATGAATTGAGTTTTAAATATCATTTTCATTGATATAAATCTTATCAACTAATGTATAACACAAACAAAGTTATTTACGGTTAAAGTTTGAAAAAAAATATATTTGAAAAGTCAAACTAAGAAATTTAAAATGGGATGGAGGAAGTATTCGAGACTAGTATGTAAGTTGATGTCGAGATTATAAACATTTTTTCTTCCTTCGAGTCATGTTAGTAACTGGTTAACAATCCTAAAATATTTTGATAGTTTTATATGGAGTTAAGTTATATATATATGCTTGTTTAATAGAGGTTTTGGATGGAAACATATTTGCTATTAAAATTTAGTTGTACATATATAATAGACTGAATTAATGGGGAAAAAAAAGTTGTGGTGGTGGCCGAATTTTCCCCAACAAAAGTGTAACGCACCAAATTTCAAAACGTAAATAAATGAATAAATTTTGCACCAAACTTATGGGTTTGTTTAATTTTGCACATAAACTTTGTCAGCAACTTTTGAGATACCTAAATTATGTGGGCATCAAGTAATGATATTTCACCGGCATTGTAACCCTTATCGGATGCGATGATAACAGTCAAATGGATCCTCTAAAGCATTTGATATGAAGTAAAAGTATTTTACGGTATCATAATATCCTTATAGGATAAGATGATAGGGATCCAATGTGATTCCAATGCAAAAAAAATTTCATTCATATATTACGTGAAAAAAGTCATTCTCGCGACAACGCGTGTGTTAAATTTCTTATTTTTTACACTTGCCATTTGCACACGATTATGGTATATCAAATTAAATGGTTATTATTGATTTTAAGAAAAATTTGAAGTTTTTACTCCTCTAAAATTAACATCTTAGTCTGTTTTGTTAGTTTCTGATAGTAACTACTCTTTCCGTCCCATTTTAAAAGTCCAAATTTGACTTGTCAAATCTTTCGTTTTCAACTTTTACCATGAATATCTTTATTTGTATTTTATAACACTTGATATAAAATATATGAATGAATTGAGTTTTAAATATCATTTTCATTGATATAAATCTTATCAACTAATGTATAACACAAACAAAGTTATTTACGGTTAAAGTTTGAAAAAAAATTTGAAAAGTCAAACTAAGAAATTTAAAATGGGATGGAGGAAGTATTCGAGACTAGTATGTAAGTTGATGTCGAGATTATAAACATTTTTTCTTCCTTCGAGTCATGTTAGTAACTGGTTAACAATCCTAAAATATTTTGATAGTTTTATATGGAGTTAAGTTATATATATATGCTTGTTTAATAGAGGTTTTGGATGGAAACATATTTGCTATTAAAATTTAGTTGTACATATATAATAGACTGAATTAATGGGGAAAAAAAAGTTGTGGTGGTGGCCGAATTTTCCCCAACAAAAGTGTAACGCACCAAATTTCAAAACGTAAATAAATGAATAAATTTTGCACCAAACTTATGGGTTTGTTTAATTTTGCACATAAACTTTGTCAGCAACTTTTGAGATACCTAAATTATGTGGGCATCAAGTAATGATATTTCACCGGCATTGTAACCCTTATCGGATGCGATGATAACAGTCAAATGGATCCTCTAAAGCATTTGATATGAAGTAAAAGTATTTTACGGTATCATAATATCCTTATAGGATAAGATGATAGGGATCCAATGTGATTCCAATGCAAAAAAAATTTCATTCATATATTACGTGAAAAAAGTCATTCTCGCGACAACGCACGTGGTAAAATTCTAGTTTTCTTTACACTTGTCATTTGCACACGATTTATGGTATATCAAATTAAAGGTTTTTATTGATTTTAAGAAAAATTTGAAGTTTTTACTCCTCTAAAATTAACATCTTAGTCTGTTTTGTTAGTTTCTGATAGTAACTACTCTTTCCGTCTCATTTTAATTATCTAAATTTGACTTGTCAAATCTTTCGTCTTCAACTTTGATCATGAATATCTTTGTTTGTATTTCATAACACTTGATATAAAATATATGAATGAATTGAGTTTTAAATATCATTTTCATTGATATAAATCTCATCAACTAATGTATAACACAAATAAAGATATTTATTGTCAAATTTTGAAAAAAAAGACTTGAAAAGTCAAATTAAGACATTTAAAATGAGACGGAGGGAGTATTCGAGACTACTATGTTAGTTGATGTCGAGATTATAAATGTTTTTTTTTTCCTACGAGTCATGTTAGTAACTGGTTACAATCCTAAAATATTTTGATAGTTTTATATGGAGTTAAGTTATATATATATATATATATATATATATATATATATATATATATATATGCTTGTTTAATACAGTTTTGGATGGAAATATATCGGCTATTAAAATTTAGTTGTACATAACAGATTGAATTAATGGAAAAAAAAAAGTTATGGTGGTGGCCGAATTTTCCCCAACAAAAGTGTAACGCACCAAATTTCAAAACGTAAATAAATGAATAAATTTTGCACCAAACTTATGGGTTTGTTTAATGTTTTATAACAGACATTGATATATGACTTGTGTTATTGAAACTTTAATAGCTAACATGCAGAATTTTGAAAACTAGCATGGGTTGGACCCGAAGGCATGTCACACCCCATCTATGGCGCCAACTGAAAGAACTTTGCATAAGGATTTTACATAAAGTAACTACATAAATTATATATATAGGGATTGAGTATTGTAAAACAAGTATTAAAGTAAAACAAATAGACAAGATCTTGACCCTTAGATCATGGTTAAATTGATGCACGAATATTCACGAAGCAATTGATGCACGATGAGTTTCATGATGCACTATATATATATATATATATAAAATAATATATATATAATATATATAAGTTTTAGGTAAAATAAAACAACTATTATAGTAAAACAAATAAAACAATAGGTTTTTCTTCAGTGATAATCAACGTGCATCATGAAAATCATCGTATATCAATTGCTTCGTGAATCTTCGTGCATCAATTTAACCATGATCTAAAGGTCAAGATCTTGTCTTATTTGTTTTACTTTAATACTTGTTTTACAATACTCAACCCTATATATTTATGTATATATATATTAAAAATGATTGATTAACATAAAAACTATGAATCTGAATTTTAACATGATGGTGATCTTTACACCATCTTTATTTAGTTTATACCACCAAACATGCTTCACATGATTAATTGTATAATACAAACCTAGATTATGTCTGGTGCATGACTAAACGACAGTGGGGTTACATATCATCAACATACACAAAAAGCAATGACTATGAAATTAAAAAAGAAATGGGAGGACTCTGGTCTCATTTACCGTCTTAGTACCTAGAACACATCACATGACACTCATGTTGGATGTGTAACACCCAAAGATTTTAAAAAGGTAAATAAAGTTCTTTTTATTATATTTTTGCCTTTAAAATAGTTTACTATTATTTTATATTGAAATATGGTATTAAATTAGTTGAATATTTTGTGCTTAGCGGGTATAATACTAATTCTTAATATAGACGTGTCGGGGAAAATGGGCAGCCATCCCCTTTTATGGTTACTCACAATTCCATTACAACATCACACTTCTTCCATTACTTCTCAAATCTTATTCTTTTTCTCAAATTATCTTTTATGATGGTTTCTTGTTATTATCTAAATCAAAACCCTTCAATTTAATAACATACAGGTCAAGAATTTTAACAAAGATAAATTGGTAGGTTGAGGTATATTATATATATATATATATATACTATATATTATATCTATTTATATATATATATATATATATATATGTATATGTGTGTGTGTGTGTATGTGTGTCAAATATTCAAGGAAGAAAAAGATAATTTGTGACTTTCATTTCCTAACCTAGTTATTATTCTTGAAGGTATGAGTAATTTTAATCATCTTGTGATTTTAATTAATTTAGGGCTCTTGAAATGGATGAATTTAGGAATTTTATTAAATTAATGGTCCATTTTAATTCATTTCAACTTAGGGTTCTTGCAACCCATCTAATTTGAGGACTTTTCTTAATAATGAGCTACTTTGCTTTAATTCGAATTGGGATTTTTAGAATATTGATGGATGATATTGAAAATTATTATATTCAAAGTATTTGGTTGAAAATATCATATCATGTTAAAATGTATATGTCAACTTTGTGTGTTGTAAAACGATGTGTGGAATGATAGAACAAAAGTTTTGGTTGGTGATAGTGAGAATAGATTCTTTAGCTGATGTTATAACGTGTATAACACACTTGTAATGGATAAGTCACGTGTTGGTCACTAAAAATAAATTGCATATTTATGTGTCTACTTTAATTTTCTATCGGAGTCATGTAAAAATATTAAGTAGAACTCGAGATATGCATTTGTAAAGTCAGTATGCTCAAATTTGATTTTGATCTGATTCTATAGCTGATCTTATAACTTGTAGAACTCACTTGTAATGGATAAATAATGTATTCGTCACTGAAGATAAAATGTATATTTTGTTTCTAACTATTTGCCATTTTTGAAGTTAATATGGTCAAATCTGATTTTTATCTGAAAATCAGCTAGGTTAATGGAATTTTGACTCTCAATTCTTGGAGATTCAGTATTTGGCACTTTTGTATAATGTATTTCATATGTTTAGAAGTTAAAATAAATTCATGGGATTTTTCAAAGCTTGTTTGTGTTGTAATTATGAGAATATTTCAATATATTTATATGGCCGCATATCTATGAACCATTAGGGTGCACATAGAACGAGGAGCTTAATTGAACTTTATATAAATAACAAGAAATCCATTAGAAATGAAAATAACTAAAAGTTTCCATAAATAGATTTGGAAATGTCGAGCGGGTCGGAACCGCGAATCGGGTCAAAAACGGGATCGGACATCAAGCACCATGAGTCGACCCAGGGTCCCACTAGGTCGGCGACGAGCAAGGAGGGGGAGGGGGAGGAAAAGGAAACTTTGTGAATTTATTCCTTATCCCACATTGATTAGAAGAAAGAAACCTAAGGGTTTTCTATTCCTATATAAAGAACCCTTATTCCTTCTCTAATCCTTGCACCTAAAAATCTCTTCCCCCCTCTCTTTTTCTTTGTGAAGTTAAACACCCCCTTCTAGGGTGGAGAGCATCACGACTAGTTATTTTTTGGTGGGTTTTTGTTATCACGTAAAGTTATAGCTAGCACTAATTAGTTAAGTTCCGAAGATCCGTTCACGTGTACGAATCTTTTGAGGGCCCCGACTTCGGGCTCTTTTTTGTGGCAAGTTGGTCACGTTATTATTGCTCAAGAATAACGTCTTCGGAAGGTCATCTAAGAGGTTAGTAGTTCTTCTATTTATTTGTTTGTTTAGCTATTATATGCATGCGCGATAGATCTTGTCTAGGGGATTAAATAGTTTAATTGTTTTATTACACGCTTCCGCTCTTAGTAATTAACTAGGTTGATTACTTGTTCATTAATTATGTTTTAGATAAAATTAATATGTTTTAAATAACTAAACGTTTTTAATTATTTACAAATTAAACCTTATGTTTTATAAAAGTTTAAATCATGACCCTTGATTAATGAACTATGTTTATTATGGAATAAACATCATTTTGGTTAATAAAATCCCAACAGTGGTATCAGAGCCAAATCGCGTCATGGTATAGTAACTAAAGCGCTCAATTAAATATGTAATTATTTAATTATATATTTTTTGATGATCGATTAACTATATATATATGTATTATATTATATTATATATTGTTATCTATATATATACATACATATATATATATATGATATACTAGTATATAATATGATCGATATATATTATATATATATATATATATATTATATTAGATAATTATAATTCTAGCCATGTACATGCATGCATGGCTAGTGCAACTAGTGTAAGTAGTACAAGTAGTATAAGTAGTGATTCCCATAGTTTTACAATAGAGGTCACATTAAATAGTTTAATGACATTCATATTAAATTTTTGTAAACTTTAAAATGTTAAAATGGTGTTTTAACTAAATGGTGCAACAATTCGTTTTGAAGTGCATGCAATAATGAATTGCAGTAAAACTTTTGTGACATAAAAGTTTGTTGAAAATAAATAAAATCTAACTTTTACAAAAGAAATCCCTGCCATCCTATGAGGAGCACCTGACAGTATACACTCTCTGTTGCTCTGGATGGTTGCCTAAGCCACAGTGTAGAAACATGGTAGTTCTCGCGGTCATTCGGACAGTTGCCGGATACGTCAGACTACACACCAACCTATAGGCGGATTTTGCTAGGTCGCCCTGGACAGTTGCCTAGGTACTAGTCGGCAAGGATGAGACTAAACATGCCGTTGGATCAAGTTGTGATCAAGTCTCATTAAGAGTCATAGTGTGTGATCGGTTGTATAGCCGACCTTATTGATAAGCGAACATGTGGTCGTGCGGATGGTTGCCGGATACACGTGACGTGGACTCAATTTGGTTCTTATTGTTTAACTAAAATATATTAAAATTTATTAATTCGTCTAATAAGTTTCTTAGGTAGTTATATAAGTTAAACCTTAGATATCCAAACATTGAACCTTAGTTATTGTCCTGTAGATGGATGGATTTCTGCTAAATATTATTATTGCTTCTATAACTGAAATCGATGAATTCATCGCTTCACCGTACGACAAAGTAGGCTCGTTGTACAAAGGCATTTTGGCCACGATGAAAAGGGGTTCGGCGGCGGTTTCTCATTGCCTTTCTATGAAAAGGAAATTCGAGAGATGGCACGAACTAGAATGTTAGAAATATATTTAGTAGTAGTTGATTTGTTGTTTATATGTTAATTTGTACTTATAATGTAATTTCTATAAGTGTTCAAGGGGGCTTAGTGAAAATATGTTGTTAGTATAAATACCCCCTTGAAACACATTCCTTGTAACCTTTCACCCCATTCATGCAATCTAATCTCTCACTTTCACACATATTTTCTCTCAATTACACACACTATTACCGCCATTAACACACTAAAACACACACTTAAGCTATCAAATCTCAATTATATTCGTATCATAGGACACACTCTTCCCGATTACCTCATTAAAGATCTTTTGATCTCATCATTTGATCGATCTTGTGAAGATATCGTCAAGAGGTTTAAACACTCGGAGTGTACCTTTACAGGGTTCCTCGGAGCTCTTAGAAGGTTTGATGAAGAGAACGTGTTGCTAACCTTAATCGAAGTGAAGCGGATGAGCCAATCAAAGTTGAAAATGAGGAAACCAATAAAGACAACTTGAAAGTAGTTTCATCTTCAAAAAGAAAGGCTGGCCTCATAGCTCATTCCATTTGCCTTGTTGGTTGTCGAATGGGGAAATGGAATAAGGGTTGTCGGAAACATTCTCGGGTTGAAGAGCCGACTCGATCGAATGTATATGTTATTGGATTGTACTCTTGCATCTTAGACTCATGGGTGCTCGATACTGGGTGTGGAACACACATTTTCAATTCTGTAAAAGGTCTGAGAAGAAGTAAGAAGCTAAGGACCGGAGACTTAGACTTGCATGTCGGCAACGGCGAGCATGTCGTAGTGGTGGTTGTGGGAACTTATGAATTTTCCTTGCCTAATGGTCGAATATTGATCTTGGACAATTTTTGTTATGCTCCTGGTTTAACTAGGAACATTATTTCTTTTGCTCGTCTAAAGGAATCTGGGTTTACCTATGGTTTCTCGGACAGAGGTATTGAAGCTTATAAGGATAATGTCTTCTACTTCGAAGCAATACCGAATAATGGCATATATGAAATCAATATTTTAGCTTTTACCTCTAATAATCCGGTATACGTATGTGAGGAAAGGAAGAACGTTGATCATTCTGACATATATCCCTGCCATTATCGTCTTGGTCACATAAGTAAGGATCGCATAAATAAACTCCAATCAGATGGAGCTTTACCATCATTAGGAAGTAATTCCTTTGATGTTTGTGAATCTTGCTTAAGTGGAAAGATGGCTAAGAGTCCTTTCAAGGGTAACCCTGAAAGAGCTAAGGATCTACTAGGACTTATACACTCGAATGTATGTGGACCTTTTAGAACACCGACTAGGGATGGTCAGACCTACTTCATCACATTTACTGATGAGTTCAGTAGATATGGCTATGTTTATTTAATGAAACATAAGCATGAAGCTTTTGAGATTTTCAAAGCTTTTCAGAATGAAGTAGAGAATCAACTTGGCAAGACTATCAAGGCACTAAGATCAAATCGAGGTAGTGAGTATATGAGCCAAGAGTTCATGATTCATTTGAATGAACGGGGAATAGTATCTCAATTCACTCCTACATATACTCCGCAACATAATGGAGTATCTGAAAGGAGAAATTGAACCTTGCTAGACATGGTTCGATCAATGATGAATCGTACAACTCTAAATGCTTCCTTTTGGGGCTATGCGCTAGAAAGTGCAACATATATTTTCAATATGGTTCCAACAAAGAAAGTTGACAAAACGCCAAACGAGATATGGCATGGGAAGAAACCTAATCTTCACCATCTAAGGATTTGGGGATGCCCCACTTACGTCAAACGTGATTCGGTGAGCAAACTTGATCCTAGAGCAGTCAAGTGCATCTTTGTTGTGTATCCGAAGGATACTTCCTCCGGATACTATTTCCTTCATCCATACGATAATAAAGTGTTCATAAGTCGAAATGGTAATTTCTTAAAAAAGAAGTTTTTGGATCAAGAGGTCAGTGAGAGTAACGTGGAACTTGAAGAAGTTCAATAAACACAAGAGGCACCTCCCGTTGGAACCAATAAACCACTTAGTGAGCCTAAGAGTGCAAAGAAAAGGTGTCACAAGATACACAAAGTGTTTGTTGCTCTAAGAGGACTCGTTTTGATCCCGATAGATATGGTTATCTTATCACTTTAGACGAGGAAGTAGATCAAAGTGAACCTACTACCTATGACGAGGCGATATCAGGTTCGGAATCCAAGAAATGGCATGAAGCCATGAACGCCGAGATGCAGTCCATGAATGATAATGCGGTTTGGTCCTTAGTTGATCCACCACCCGATTGCAAGAGTGTAGGGTGCAAATGGGTTTTCAAGAAGAAAACTGACATGGACGGAAAGGTACATACTTTTAAGGCTCGACTAGTGGCGAAAGGTTACACTCAAACCCACGGGGTTGATTATGATGAAACCTTTTCACCAGTAGCTAGTCTTAAAGCAATAAGGGTACTCATTGCCATAGCCGTTCATTATGATTATGAGATATGGCAAATGGATGTCAAGACGACATTCTTAAACGACCACCTTAGTGAGGACGTTTACATGAGACAACCCGAGGGTTATGTCAATTCTGAGTTTCTCGAAAGTATGTAAGCTTCAGAGATCCATTTATGGTTTGAAGCAGGCATCTAGAACATGGAATGTGCATTTTGTTGGAAAGATCAAAGAGTTTGGTTTTATTCAAAATGTAGATGAGCCATGTGTGTATATGTGAGTAAGTGGGAGAATAAACACATTCCTTGTCTTGTATGTCGATGACATATTACTATTTAGAAATGACATTCTTACTTTGTAAAGTGTCAAAACTTAGCTAGGAAAGTGCTTTTCAATGAAAGACTTGGGAGAAGCTTCATATATCCTTGGAATTAAGATCCATCGGGATAGATCTAGAAGATTGATTGGATTAAGTCAGAGTGCGTACATTGATAAATTCCTCAAACAATTTTCCATGGAGAATTCTAAGAAAGGACTTGTACCAATGGCAGCAGGCACGATTTTGAGTGAGACTCAAGGTCCAACTCGTCCCGAAGATATCGAAAGGATGAAGGACATACCTTATGCCTCAGTCGTAGGGTCTATCTTGTATGCCATGCTTTGTACGCGCCCCGACTTATCGTATGCCTTAAGTATGACGAGTAGATTTCAACAAAATCCCGGTGAAAGTCATTGGAATGCGGTTAAGAACATACTCAAGTACTTGCGAAGAACTAAATAGATGTTCTTGAAGTATGGAGGAGATATAGAAGAAGAGCTCAGTTTGAAATGTTAAACGGATGCTAGTTTTCAAAGTGATACAAATTACTCTCGGTCACAATCCCCCTATATGTTCATTTTAAACGGTGGAGTAGTCGATTGGAAAATCTCCAAGCAGAGCGTTGTTGCACTATCAACTACTGAATCAGAGTATATAGCGGTAGCGGAAGCAGGACAAGAGGCCATGTGGATTGAGAAGTTAATTAGCAATTTAGGTGTGATGCCGAGCATAGCTAAACCTGTGCCTATCTTTTGTGATAATTCGGCGGCAATTACACTAGCTAGAGAACCACGATCACAGAAGGGTCTGAGACACATCGATAGGAAGTACCACTATATTCGTGAGATCATAAGTAGTGGAAATGTCGAAGTTCTCAAGGTTCACACAAATGATAATTTAGCTGATCCATTTACTAAAGCATTGCCTCTTACTAAGATAGTAAATTTGTCTAGAGGCATGGGCCTTAGTCTAGCTAGTAGTGTGTTTTTTGTTTAAATGTTTGGATATTTGGAACTTGTAAGAAATATTTTGAAATATCAATAAGAATTACATTTTATGTTTCAAATTATTCTTGAGTTCTATATTTGCATGTTCAACCCCATCCATGAGTCATTGTAAAATGATTCTAAATATAGCCTATTACCGATCATTATTTACGGGAGTAAAAAATGAATTAAGGTAATTGTGAGAGATGATGACTTCAGCCGGTTGCATAAGAGATGCAAATCATTTCACAAGTACTCAAGAGAGAGAGTTGAGTAATGGGATAAGACCCATTCCTCAGAACATCGCTTGGATCGGTGGCACAGATAGTTCTGAGAAGTGGAAATGTCTGAGTATCCTTAATCTTGAGGCGCATAGGCGTGTCCCGGAGTACGTAGTCTCATGCTTTGATTCAGTTTCGAACCTGGAACTTAACCGATAGTAGTATGGGTTGTTGTGGGTGTGAGGTGAAATATGGAAGGGACGTATGCATGCAAAATAGGAGAATGTTCACTAAAGAGTTAGGAAGATATCACACGGCCACTCGGGGAAATGAACTAGTTGGAAGAGTGTGACCACACCTTGAATGCATTGTAGGTATCCCCAAATTGCATTAACGGTTTAAGACTACTTCAATTCTGTAGATCGAGAAAATATGCCGAACAACGAGAGTATGCGTTACTATCTGGGTCTCTCGGTTCGGTGTGATATCGGAAACATATCGGGACATTCAGACATCGTCCAAAACATTAAAAGAGTTTAATGTACAACATCTATAGGCGGTGTTGGTTTTTCAGCCATGAAAAAATATATTCATACATATCTGGGGGCATCGTCGTGTTGCTAGACGAACGTTCGATGTCAGTATACTTGACGTATATTGGAAATATACTCAAGTGGGAGTGTTGTAATTATGAGAATATTTCAATATATTTATACGGCCGCATATCTATGAACCATTAGGGTCGCACACATAGAACGAGGAGAGCTTAATTGAACTTTATATAAATAACAAGAAATCCATTAGAAATGTGATGATATACCATATACGGAGCTTTACCTCCGTATAAAAGACTGGATACGAAGGACCCTTCGTAAGCAGCGAAAGTACCAACATACTGTACTGAGCGAACATATCCGTAGCCGAAGCTACGCATATATATATATATATATATATATATATATATATATATATATATATATATATATATATATATATATATATATATATATATATATATATATATATATATATATATATATATATATATATATATATATATATATATATATATATATATATATATATATATATATATATATATATATATATATATATATATATATATATATATATATATATATATATATATATATATATATATATATATATATATATATATATATATATATATATATATATATATATATATATATATATATATATATATATATATATATATATATATATATATATATATATATATATATATATATATATATATATATATATATATATATATATATATATATATATATATATATATATATATATATATATATATATATATATATATATATATATATATATATATATATATATATATATATATATATATATATATATATATATATATATATATATATATATATATATATATATATATATATATATATATATATATATATATATATATATATATATATATATATATATATATATATATATATATATATATATATATATATATATATATATATATATATATATATATATATATATATATATATATATATATATATATATATATATATATATATATATATATATATATATATATATATATATATATATATATATATATATATATATATATATATATATATATATATATATATATATATATATATATATATATATATATATATATATATATATATATATATATATATATATATATATATATATATATATATATATATATATATATATATATATATATATATATATATATATATATATATATATATATATATATATATATATATATATATATATATATATATATATATATATATATATATATATATATATATATATATATATATATATATATATATATATATATATATATATATATATATATATATATATATATATATATATATATATATATATATATATATATATATATATATATATATATATATATATATATATATATATATATATATATATATATATATATATATATATATATATATATATATATATATATATATATATATATATATATATATATATATATATATATATATATATATATATATATATATATATATATATATATATATATATATATATATATATATATATATATATATATATATATATATATATATATATATATATATATATATATATATATATATATATATATATATATATATATATATATATATATATATATATATATATATATATATATATATATATATATATATATATATATATATATATATATATATATATATATATATATATATATATATATATATATATATATATATATATATATATATATATATATATATATATATATATATATATATATATATATATATATATATATATATATATATATATATATATATATATATATATATATATATATATATATATATATATATATATATATATATATATATATATATATATATATATATATATATATATATATATATATATATATATATATATATATATATATATATATATATATATATATATATATATATATATATATATATATATATATATATATATATATATATATATATATATATATATATATATATATATATATATATATATATATATATATATATATATATATATATATATATATATATATATATATATATATATATATATATATATATATATATATATATATATATATATATATATATATATATATATATATATATATAAAAAGATTGATGAATCAGTTCAATGTATGTATATATATATATATATATATATTACCTGTAAGCAGCGAAAGTACTAACATATTGTACAAAGCGAACATGTCCGTAGCCGAAGCTACGATGTATACCTCCGTAATTCCGGAGCTCCCAAAGATAATCATAAATAATAAACGGATACACATGAATTCTTTCCATGCTTATCCGACCTCCCGAAAAGGGAATGAAATCAAACACTCCTATAAACAAGGACGCGGTTAAGAGTCCTAAGATATATCTTCCATACTTAGAAGATATCACGAAAAGAGGAAGGGATTTACCCTAAATTCCTATCTTCCTCCCCAAGGCTTTACCCTCTATATAAAGAGAGGAGGTACCATACATCAGGACATACATTCGACTTCTAAAAACCCTGATCACAACACATAAACCCTCAGCCTCATAATCGGCTACAGATAACAGTTACAAGCATTAAGCGGTCTACGACCCTCTGACTGGAAGGGAATCGCCAACAAAACACCCAAAACCCCTCACACCTTCGGTTGAGCCATAGTGCGATTATTTGATCAAACAAATTGGCGCCATCCGTGGGACTCTTACTCCCAAAAATCGAATCCAACCACGATCAAAAAAGCATTATGTCAAACCTTAATTCCTTTCCGGAATAACAAAAGTTAGACATTGCCCATAACTATGAGGCGAGTAATGAAAAAACTCTGCAGCTTGTAGCTTCTTTTGGATGCTTTATCTTTTGATGGTCTACAGTTTGATAACTGCATTTGGACAACTTCTTTTGATGACTACAACTTTAAGTTGTATTGTAAATATTTTTGCAGTTTATCACTGCTTTATGAATATTGCAGCTTATGGGCTGTCTTTTAAGCAGTTATGACTGCCTATTTCTTGCACTGTTAATGTGCTTTTGGCACCTACTTATTTGCATGCTTATTTGTATGGATATATCCTTGTTGCAGGTGTCTGATGGACATATTTTACATGAATGTCCTTTTTGATTAGTCTCTGGAGTTTGATTATGTGGGCGTCCCCACTTTGTATATATATATATACATAATTTTTTTTTTAAAAAAAAAAAAACATAATAATAGATGTTTGATCAAATAATCGCATTATGACTCAACCGAAGGTGTGAGAGGGTTTGGGTGTTTTGTTGGTGATTCCCTTCCGGTCAGAGGGCAGTACGCTTTACGCCTATGGTTGTTATACCTAGCCGATTTATGAGGCTTAGGGTTTGTATGATATAGTTAGGGTTTTTAGAGGTCGAATGTCGTTGATCCTGATGTGTCGTATGGCACCTCCTCTCTTTATATAGAGGGTAAAACCTTGGAGAGGAAGATAGAAATTTAGGGTAAATCCCTTCCTCTTTTCGTGATATCTTCTAAGTATGGAAGATATGTTTAGGACTCTCAAACCATGTCCTAGGTTTTAGGAATGTTTGATTTCATTCCCTTTTTGGGAGATCGGATAAGCATGGAAAGAATTCATGTGTATCCGTTTTATTATTTGTGATTATCTTTGGGACCTCCGGAATTACGGAGGTATACATCGTAGCTTTGGCTACGGATACGTTTGCTTGGTACAATATGTTAGTACCTTCGCTGCTTACGAAGGGTCCTTCATCAATCTTTTGTACGGAGGTAGAGCTCCATATACGGTATATCATGAAGCCCCCCAGTCTGATGGGAGAGTCTATCTGTAGAGTATCGCATTAGACTTCATAAATAATCTAAAGGAAAAAATAAAAATAATAGCGTACCTTTTTAACCGGAGCTCCAAGGAGCCTTAGTTTTTGGATGCTTCGTTGCTTCTTTGGAACTCTTTTTAAGGGTAAATTTGCTATTTTACCATGCCGCATACATATCCCATCAGGAGTTAATTCGAGCGCGCTTATCCCAAGAAGGAAATCAATCGACGGTTGGGTAGTTTCTGCGCCGGTTTTTCAAACCATCCTCTTTGTCTGCTATTTATTTGTGACGGCTTCGAAGATTTTTTTCTTTTTGCACTCTCCTTACTCTTTTCTTCATCTTCTTCAAAAATATCCGCTCCCCCATTTTCATCTTCTCCATACTATGGATCGAAATCATTTTCGGGTTATTAGTACCACATATTCAGAGATGACTGACGAGGATGTCGCATGGTTTCGCCGGTGCTTTTGCCGCCCCAATGATCCTGAAATTAGGGTTCCGGGACGGTCGGAATCGATTCTAGATGCGCCAACTGGATTCATAGGTATGTATACCGCTCCTTTTTCTGGTGGCAATCTTAGGTTCCCTTTGTCCCCTTGGTTATTAGGGTTACTTGATTACTACGATCTGTATTTATCTATGGTGCACCCCTTAGCGATCACCATGATAATGTCATTTATCGTTATTTGCCGTGCGTACGAAATAGAGCCCTCGATGAGTGTTTTTGGATACTTCTTCAAACTGGGTATTCGTGATGGTTGGGTTATGGTTGAAGAGAGGCCTGGTAGGTTATTTTTTGATATAGGTGATTCTGATATATTGAACTGGAGACCAGGGTTTTTGTTTTTCAGTGAGGAGTATGTTCATCCGCTGTTTAGGGGTTTGTTGAGTACGGATAGGTTGGTGTCGGGTGTGTCTTTTGAGGATAATGTGCATGACTGGGTTACTCTTGATAAACCATTAGTCCATCAGGTGCGTAGGTCACCATTTGAGTTGGTTACCTATCCTTCCGTGATTCTGTATCTTTCTGGCATTACGATGTCATGGGAGGGTTCTCCTTATGAGCCGGTCTTGATATGGTGTTGTGAAGGTACCATTCTTCTTGTTACCTTTTCTGCCAATTTCTTTTTCATTTTCATCTTATTTCTTTACGTTGTATTTGTAGAGTTATCGCTTAGGGAGGCTGTGACCATGAATCCTCGTGGCATGGTTGTTGGTAGAAGGCCTCTGCCTCATTCTGATGATGATGAGGAGGGTCCCCCTTTTGCTGGTGTTGTTGGTTCTGGACCTCCTCCGAAGAGACAGAGGGTGAGCGGTGGTCCATCCGGTGCAGCGGACGCTATGGCTGCAGGCCCCTCTGTGATTATTCTTGATTCTTCCCCAGTAAGGGATGAAGTTGTTGTTGCTGTACCTGTTTCAAATGCTGAACAAGGTATGCGCGCTTTCCCTTAATTCTATTGCTTATGTCTTCATAAATCTGATCTGTGTGTAGGCCTGGTAAAGAGCCTGTTGAAGAAACTGGAGCTACTACAACTGGTAAGTGGTTTTACATGTTTGATGCTTTTCTTCAATTGCTATTTCTCTTTGTATTTATAACTGAACCTCTTCATGTTTTAGGGATTCCTCTTCAGAATGAGTTGCCTGATCCATGCTAGTTCCTGATCATTTGAGAACAATGTTGGATACCATGCCAGCCCAAAGGCTTGCTGAGATGACCAACCAGGCTCTGTTTGCTACTGGTATGATTGGTTCGGCTAGCAATGCTAGGGTGCACTTTCTGGAGGAAGATCTTCGGAGGCATATGTAACACCCGTTTTGTAAAAATATGGATTTCCAAAAAATTTCGCCTAACGGCGTTAAATCATGCGGAAACGATTTAGGAAAATACTCAACTAAGGAAAACAGTTGAGAAAACATTGGTGGTGTTACTAATAGCATCAAATCTGTAATAAAGAAATCCATAAGATTGCCCAACATAAAGCAATCATAACATAGTCATTACATAAGTTCCATAAAGGAAATCAATAACATAAGGTCTATGCGAAGCTATTGGGTAAACTAAAGCCAGCTTGATCATCTACCCATCTCTCGTCAAAGCTTCACACGTCATCTCATTGCCTAACCTGAGGGGTGTCAACACATTAAAAGAAACAAGTGTTAGCTATAAAGCTAAGTAAGATAACACCAGGTTTAAGCAAAACATTTCATCCATTTAAATCGTCACTTAAAACATTACGTCATTTTAATTAGGCATTCATACCACCGTATAACATATCCACATCACATATAAGCATAGAGTTCATGACCCTAAGCGTGCCTAATCAATTTGATCACTTTGATTCACCTCGTTAAGTTGTAACCGAAGTTACCGTTTTTAAGGAAAGACAATGTCGATCCATGAGTAGTACGCTATGTTCATGACATTAGGTGGGTCATCAGGCCACCCGAACTACTCGCCACATATGACTTGTTGCAAGGAACCATCCGAGCAACCATTTTAACATACCTATAACCACCGTCAGGCATGACGTACCTATTACCACCGTCAGGCACGATTTATACGTACCTATTACCACCGTCAGGCACGATGTACCTATTACCACCGTAAGGCACGATGTACCTATTACCACCGTAAGGCACAGGTTATGCATAACACTTAACATCTAATTAGCTCGAGCACTTATCATATTTAGTTTAGATTTCCACCTTTAACCTAAACTAATCCATACTATCATCTTTTCACGTTAGGGCCCTTAAAACGTGCACGTGTCATGGCAACCTAATAAGGTCTAGTGTTCTAGATGAACAAGCCACATATACATGCACATAACAACATTACAACATATCATTAACCACCGTCATCATAACATATCATATCGTAAACATATCATTAACCACCGTTCATCATAACATATCATAAACATATCATTAACCACCGTTCATCATAACATATCATATCGTAAACATATCATTAACCACCGTTCATCATAACATATCATAAACATATCATTAACCACCGTTCATCATAACATATCATAAACATATCATTAACCACCGTTCATCATAACATATCATATCGTAAACATATCATTAACCACCGTCATCATAACATATCATATCGTAAACATATCATTAACCACCGTTCATCATAACATATCATAAACATATCATTAACCACCGTTCATCATAACATATCATAAACATATCATTAACCACCGTTCATCATAACATATCATAAACATATCATTAACCACCGTCATCATAACATATCATAAACATATCATTAACCACCGTCATCATAACATATCATAAACATATCATTAACCACCGTCAGGCACCATTTATACGCACCTATTACCACCGTAAGGCACAGGTTATGCATAACACTTAACATCTAATTAGCTCGAGCACTTATCATATTTAGTTTAGATTTCCACCTTTAACCTAAACTAATCCATACTATCATCTTTTCACGTTAGGGCCCTTAAAACGTGCACGTGTCATGGCAACCTAATAAGGTCTAGTGTTCTAGATGAACAAGCCACATATACATGCACATAACAACATTACAACATATCATTAACCACCGTTCATCATAACATATCATATCGTAAACATATCATTAACCACCGTCATCATAACATATCATCATATATCATATCATAAACGTATTTACGGGGAAACATTTTAAGCATAGGCACCGTCATCTTTAATCCCCGAATACCTCCCATATCAACCCAACCACAATATAGGTTATACATTACCGTTTTGGAGGTTATAGTTTATGAAACCATTTTTGTTGCACCCTCAGCGTGACAAAAGTAGTGTATCTTACCTCGTAGTAGTGTACGCGAGCAAACAGAGAGCTAAGAGTGCTTAATAGTAATCCCCGACACCTATCGTACATTAACATATGAAATATAAGTCATTAGGGACATTAAATGGACTTTCGTACGACTTTAGGACTCATAGAATCCGTCGAAACTCGACCTTCATTCACTAATTCAACCTTTCAGGAAACTTGACTTCAAAATCATCCTTTAAAATTATTACCATTAGAAAATAGACTCTCTCACGATTCTAGGGATAGTTTATTTGTCAAAAACGGAGTTACGGTTCAAGAGATATGGCCATTTGAAAAATCAAACGAATTTAGCTTCCTGAACGAATTTAGGCCATACTGAACGAACTTAGCAATGCCCAAACGAACTTAGGACCTCACCAACGAATTTAAAACACCTCAAACGAAGTTAACTTAACCTTAAACTTTCACAAACGAATTTAACTTGAAAACACTTAAACTTTCACAAACGAATTTAACTCATAAACACTTAAACTTTCACAAACGAATTTAACTTGAAAACACTTAAACTTTCACAAACGAATTTAGCTCATAATCCACCAAACGAATTTAAACAACTTTTGCCAAACGAATTTAGACACCCATGAACGAACTTAGAGAGCATCAAACGAACTTGAAGTTCGTTTGGGAAGCAACAGAACGAACTTAGCACCAGAAAACCCTAATTTCGTCCAGAATTTCTAAAACGACTTGTTCTTCGATTTTTCCAGAAATCAATCGACTTAGGCTTCATCCAAAACATGTTTTTGACACATATAAACATATTTTGATCATAATGATCGATTACAAACTCGTTTGACACCATTTAGATCCTTAATTTGCTTAAACATGTTTGAAACCCTAATTACTTCAAACCCTTATTAAAATCAGATTTGATTAACATAAAAACAACCTTTGAATCTGAAAATACAATTAACAAACCATGGATTACCTGATAATACAATGACCGATCCAATCCAAGGCCAAAACACACAATCGATTGACCCAAAACTTGAAGATTTGCTTAAGAAATTCAAGAAGGATTGAAGGAACTTGTTTTCTTGATTTAATTAAGATTAATGGCTGCAACTAATGAGAGATTAGGTTTCCCTAATCACTAAACCCGTTTTTAACTTTCCAACATTGGCAAAATTGGTCCCTGGACTTCATATTGACTTTATTTCGCTTAAAAACACCTATTGGGGATACATATAACACACTAAAGCACTTTCGCACACTACAAAGGCCTTTTACACATCATTAAATCTACTTTATTGTCACTCATTAAAGATAATTAAATCTCACATATAGGGCACATAAACATATAAACACATATTTCCACACAAACGTATCACGGACTTATAATTTGACCTAACGACGTTAGTCAACATGAACGATTACGTTTTGGGATGTTACAATTACCTCCCCCTTAAGAGGATTCCGTCCCCGGAATCACTTCAGCATCAAAAAGATGGGGATAGGTCTCCCGTATTACGGACTCGGTCTCCCAAGTCATACTTTCGCCGTGATTGTGTTTCCACTTTATGAGAACTAGATCGATAGTCTTTCGTCGTAACTTCTTTTGTTTCCTTCCCATTATAGCAACAGGTTCATCGACAATCTGCTTGTTGGGATTAATACTTACGTCCTCGAGTGGAATGACATCCGTTTCATTCGCATAACACTTACGTAGGTAACACACATGAAATGTGTTGTGAATTGCGTGTAGTTCTGGAGGTAATTCCAGTTGAAATGCCTGTTCATTAACCTTCTTGATAATCTTGAAAGGTCCAATGAATCTGGGGCTTAACTTTCCACGTTTTCCAAACCGTAATACACCTTTCCAAGGCGACACCTTGAGTAAAACCATTTCGCCTTCTTTAAATCGAACGGCCTCCTTTTCTTATCGGCATATGACTTTTGCCTTTCGCGAGCAACACGTAAGGCTTTCTTTGCAACATTAACTTTATCGGCCGTAATTTGTACTACTTCGGGTCCAGCAAATTGCTTTTCCCCGGGCTCCAACCAACAACTAGGAGTCCGACACTTCCTACCATATAACATCTCAAAAGGTGGCATTCCGATGCTCGCATGATAACTATTGTTATACGCAAACTCAATAAGAGGTAGGTGTTTATCCCACGAACCACCATAATCCATCACACAAGCTCTGAGCATATCTTCGAGCGTTTGAATAGTCCTTTCACTTTGCCCATCGGTCTGCGGGTGATAGGCTGTGCTCAGACGAACTTGAGTACCAACTTCCCGTTGAAAACTCTTCCAAAAGTTGGAAACGAATCGAGCATCACGATCGGACACAATCGATATCGGAACACCATGTTTAGTAACCACTTCATCAATATACATCGTAGCGAAGTTCTCCATAGGAGCAGTCTCACGAACTGGGAGAAAGTGAGCACTCTTCGTTAATCGATCGACAATAACCCATATCATATCGTGACCACGAGGCGTCCTCGGAAGTTTGGTCACAAAATCCATCGTAATGTGATCCCATTTCCACTCAGGGATCTCAAGTTGCTGAAATTTCCCGTAAGGCTTTTGATGTTCAGCTTTCACTTTAGCACACGTCAAACATTTCTGCACATACATCATCACATCGTTCTTAATACTGGGCCACCAATAAATCGGCTTCAAATCCGCATGCATCTTTGTGGCACCAGGGTGTACAGAATACTTAGTTTTGTGAGCTTCATCCATTACTAACTCACGATTGCCTCCATAGAGAGGAACCCATATTCTACCTTTGTAAGTTCGAAGGCCACGACTATTTTCTTCCATTTGGAGTCTGTTCTTCTTCTTTTTCCCAATAGACTCCGCTTTCACATTATCATCCTTTAACGCTTCGATTTGAGCTAATCGAATAGGTTCCAGTAAATTCGACTCAATCTTTGTAATCATCGCACATAATCTACTCTTCGCATATCCTTTGCGGCTTAAGGCATCGACAACCACATTAGCTTTGCCTGGGTGATATTTAATCTCACAATCATAATCCTTTAATAACTCCATCCACCGTCGTTGTCTAACATTCATGTCCTTCTGAGTAAACACGTACTGTAAGCTCTTATGATCCGTATAAAGGGTACACTTTGTACCATACAGATAATGTCGCCACAACTTCAGAGCAAAAACAACCGCAGCCAGCTCAAGATCATGAGTAGGATAGTTCCGCTCATGAGGCTTCAGCTGTCGAGAGGCGTAAGCGATAACTTTGTCTCGTTGCATTAGTACACACCCTACCCCGTGATGGATGCGTCACTATAAACCACTAAATCATCGGTTCCTTCGGGTAAAGCTAGAACCGGAGCTTCACACAACTTCTTTTTCAATGTCGTGAAGGCTTTCTCTTGAGCGTCGGTCCACACAAACTTCACACCTTTCTTCGTTAATTCAGTCATTGGCTTGGCAATGCGTGAGAAATCTTGAATAAAACGTCGATAATAGCCAGCCAAACCGAGAAAACTCTTAATTTCAGTAGGAGACTTAGGCTGCTCCCACTTCGACACCGCTTCTATCTTCGAAGGATCTACTTTTATACCATCAGAGGAGACGACATGACCGAGGAAATGAACTTCCTTTAGCCAGAATTCGCACTTGGAGAACTTAGCATATAGCTTTTTCTCTCTGAGGACTTGAAGGACAGCTCTCAAATGCTCTCTATGTTCCTCTTCCGACTTTGAATACACAAGGATGTCGTCGATAAAAACAATAACGAAATGATCCAGAAAAGGTCGACATACACGGTTCATCAAATCCATAAACTTCGCTGGAGCATTTGTCAAACCGAATGGCATGACAAGGAACTCATAGTGACCATAACGAGTTCGAAACGCTGTTTTGGCTACACTCTCTTCTTCAACCTTTAATTGATGATAGCCAGACCGTAAGTCAATCTTTGAAAAATAAGAAGCACCTTGAAGTTGATCGAACAAATCATCAATGCGAGGGAGTGGATACTTATTCTTCACCGTTCTTTTATTCAGCTCGCGATAATCGATACACATGCGCATGGATCCGTCTTTCTTCTTTACGAAAAGGATAGGAGCACCCCAAGGAGAGGAACTCGGACGAATGAAACCTTTATCTAAAAGTTCCTGAATTTGCGTCATTAACTCCTTCATCTCCGTCGGAGCCAATCGATAGGGAGCTTTGGCTACAGGAGTAGCACCAGGAATAAGGTCAATAGAAAATTCAACCTCACGATCCGGAGGAAGACCTGGAAGATCTTCAGGGAAAACATCAGGAAACTCGGAAACAACTTCGACATCAGAGACTGTAGACTTCGCGATACGAGAATCGATGACATAAGCTAGAAAATGTGACTTAGTTTGCCGTATACAACGAAGTGCTTTCATCATCGAGATCACCTTAACATTTCCCGGCTTCTTGTCACCATAAACACAAACACCTTTACCGTCAGGAGTAGCGATACGGACTATCTTCTTCGAACATAAGACAACAGCATCATTCTTAGACATCCAATCCATACCGAGAACAACATCGAAACTAGGAATGGTAGCGGGTAACAGGTTAGCAGTAAACAAACGACCCTCTATTTCTATCGGACAATCAGAATAACCCTCTCGTATAATAGTCGTTGCACCGTTGGCCACTTCTACTTCTATAGGACACCGTAAGGAACTAGTAGTCATGTCTAACTTAGGAGCAAACAGAGTAGACACAAAAGATTTGTTCGCACCAGAATCAAATAACACATTAGCAGGTTTGGAGTTAACAATAAGGGTAGCAGTAACTACCTGATCATCGTCTTTTGCCTCCTCAGCCGTCATCTGAAAAGCACGGGCTTTGGCCTGGGAAGCTCCTGCCTTCTTTCCCTCATCTTTCTTCATCTGCGGGCAGTCTGCAATACGGTGCTTGGTGTCTCCACATTTATAACATCTAGCCTTGTCTGTGCATTGATCAATGGTATGACCCTGAGTTCCACACCTATTGCACCTGCGGGTCTTTGTAGAACACTGACCAGAATGGATAGATTTGCAGCCAGGGCACCATTTTCCATCCTTGTCTGCCCTTCCCTTGTCAGAGGACGATGAAGATCCCTTAAATTTCTTTCCAAAACGATTTGACCCACCAAACCTCCTCTTATTGCCAGACTTCTTCTCATCCTCTTTCTTTTCAACTTTCTTATCCGCAGCAAAATCATCATCAAGCTTTTTAGATTCTTTGATTGCTTCAGTTAGAGTCTTATGCTGCCTACAAATACCTCGATAACTTGGAGGTAAACCATCGACATAGCAGGCGACTTGATCTGCATCAGTTCTGAATAGATGACCCACAAATTTCATCTTTTCCATAAAGGAACGAGCATAATCATTGACTTTACCAATTTCAGCCGTCAAAGCACGAAACTCTTTTTCCATCTTGCGCTGTTCATGAGTCCCGATATACTCCTCGATAAACTTCTGCTTGAAGGTAGCCCATGGGATAGCAGATACCATATCTGGAGTCATCGAAATAGTAATGCTCTTCCACCAATCTCGAGCACCTTCTTTCAACATTCTACTCGCACACAACACCTTTTTATCCTCTGGACAGTCACAAGCTTCAAAGACCATCTCAGTATCATCAAGCCATTCCATACAGCCTACTGCGTTAAGTGTTCCATTGAATTTCTGAGCTCCACACTTCTGGAAACTTTCGAACTTAAATCGAGAAGCTTGAACTACATTAGGAGGAGCCACATCAACATTAACAGGGGGAACGACAACATTATCCACTGGTGGCTCAATGTGGTGAGGTGGCACTGAGTAGTTGCCATCAGTTCCTTCGGCATTCTCAGCAAGAGCGTTGTTCAGTTGTTCTTGAGTCTGTGCCAACTGGGCTTGGAGAGTCAGCACAAGATTGTACAGTTCAGCTGCATTAGGGATTTGCTCCACCACTGCTTCGTTAACTCTAGGCGGATTGCCGGGAGGTGGAGGCATAGGGCCTAATGGGCTTGGCTGATTGACTTGCTGGGGGTTTCCTCGATTTCTATTCGTATTAGCTGCATCAGCAGCAGCATTAGTAGCAACTGCACCTGGATGGACAGGTGGAGTAACGCTGGCAGTTGCTCCGTCACGTTGGATGTTGCGGTTGCGAGTGTTAACCATTTTTCCTTCAATAAAATGGTGAAGTCGATAAGCGCGAAATAAAACAAAAGTTCGTTGGGATAAGGCTAAATCATATCATCGTACATAAACATATCATTAACCACCGTCATCATAACATATCATAAACATATCATTAACCACCGTCATCATAACATATCATAAACATATCATTAACCACCGTCATCATAACATATCATAAACATATCATTAACCACCGTCATCATAACATATCATTAACCACCGTCATCATAACATATCATAAACATATCATTAACCACCGTCATCATAACATATCATTAACCACCGTCATCATAACATATCATAAACATATCATTAACCACCGTCATCATAACATATCATAAACATATCATTAACCACCGTCATCATAACATATCATAAACATATCATTAACCACCGTCATCATAACATATCATAAACATATCATTAACCACCGTCATCATAACATATCATAAACATATCATTAACCACCGTCATCATAACATATCATAAACATATCATTAACCACCGTCATCATAACATATCATAAACATATCATTAACCACCGTCATCATAACATATCATAAACATATCATTAACCACCGTCATCATAACATATCATAAACATATCATTAACCACCGTCATCATAACATATCATAAACATATCATTAACCACCGTCATCATAACATATCATAAACATATCATTAACCACCGTCATCATAACATATCATAAACATATCATTAACCACCGTCATCATAACATATCATAAACATATCATTAACCACCGTCATCATAACATATCATTAACCACCGTCATCATAACATATCATAAACATATCATTAACCACCGTCATCATAACATATCATAAACATATCATTAACCACCGTCATCATAACATATCATAAACATATCATTAACCACCGTCATCATAACATATCATAAACATATCATTAACCACCGTCATCATAACATATCATAAACATATCATTAACCACCGTCATCATAACATATCATAAACATATCATTAACCACCGTCATCATAACATATCATAAACATATCATTAACCACCGTCATCATAACATATCATAAACATATCATTAACCACCGTCATCATAACATATCATAAACATATCATTAACCACCGTCATCATAACATATCATAAACATATCATTAACCACCGTCATCATAACATATCATAAACATATCATTAACCACCGTCATCATAACATATCATAAACATATCATTAACCACCGTCATCATAACATATCATAAACATATCATTAACCACCGTCATCATAACATATCATAAACATATCATTAACCACCGTCATCATAACATATCATAAACATATCATTAACCACCGTCATCATAACATATCATAAACATATCATTAACCACCGTCATCATAACATATCATAAACATATCATTAACCACCGTCATCATAACATATCATAAACATATCATTAACCACCGTCATCATAACATATCATAAACATATCATTAACCACCGTCATCATAACATATCATAAACATATCATTAACCACCGTCATCATAACATATCATAAACATATCATTAACCACCGTCATCATAACATATCATAAACATATCATTAACCACCGTCATCATAACATATCATAAACATATCATTAACCACCGTCATCATAACATATCATAAACATATCATTAACCACCGTCATCATAACATATCATAAACATATCATTAACCACCGTCATCATAACATATCATAAACATATCATTAACCACCGTCATCATAACATATCATAAACATATCATTAACCACCGTCATCATAACATATCATAAACATATCATTAACCACCGTCATCATAACATATCATAAACATATCATTAACCACCGTCATCATAACATATCATAAACATATCATTAACCACCGTCATCATAACATATCATAAACATATCATTAACCACCGTCATCATAACATATCATAAACATATCATTAACCACCGTCATCATAACATATCATAAACATATCATTAACCACCGTCAGGCACGATTTATACGTACCTATTACCACCGTAAGGCACGATGTACCCATTACCACCGTAAGGCACAGTGTGCCTATTACCACCGTAAGGCACAGGTTATGCATAACACTTAACATCTAATTAGCTCGAGCACTTATCATATTTAGTTTAGATTTCCACCTTTAACCTAAACTAATCCATACTATCATCTTTTCACGTTAGGGCCCTTAAAACGTGCACGTGTCATGGCAACCTAATAAGGTCTAGTGTTCTAGATGAACAAGCCACATATACATGCACATAACAACATTACAACATATCATTAACCACCGTTCATCATAACATATCATTAACCACCGTCATCATAACATATCATTAACCACCGTCATCATAACATATCATCATATATCATATCATAAACGTATTTACGGGGAAACATTTTAAGCATAGGCACCGTCATCTTTAATCCCCGAATACCTCCCATATCAACCCAACCACAATATAGGTTATACATTACCGTTTTGGAGGTTATAGTTTATGAAACCATTTTTTGTTGCACCCTCAGCGTGACAAAAGTAGTGTATCTTACCTCGTAGTAGTGTACGCGAGCAAACAGAGAGCTAAGAGTGCTTAATAGTAATCCCCGACACCTATCGTACATTAACATATGAAATATAAGTCATTAGGGACATTAAATGGACTTTCGTACGACTTTAGGACTCATAGAATCCGTCGAAACTCGACCTTCATTCACTAATTCAACCTTTCAGGAAACTTGACTTCAAAATCATCCTTTAAAATTATTACCATTAGAAAATAGACTCTCTCACGATTCTAGGGATAGTTTATTTGTCAAAAACGGAGTTACGGTTCAAGAGATATGGCCATTTGAAAAATCAAACGAATTTAGCTTCCAGAAAACGAATTTAGACTTTGCAAACGAATTTAACCTTCCAAACGAATTAAACTCTTCCAAACGAATTAGCAATGCCCAAACGAACTTAAGACCTCACCAACGAATTTAAAACACCTCAAACGAAGTTCTTCTTCGTTTGAGAAACGAATTTAAATTAGAAACAATTAAACTCTTCAAACGAATTTAAACTCTTGCCAAACGAATTTAAACTCTTGCCAAACGAATTTAAACTCTTCCAAACGAATTTAAACTCTTGCCAAACGAATTTAAACTCTTGCCAAACGAATTTAGCTTCCAAACGAACTTAGCATACAGAACGAACTTAGCACCAGAAAACCCTAATTTCGTCCAGAATTTCTAAAACGACTTGTTCTTCGATTTTTCCAGAAATCAATCGACTTAGGCTTCATCCAAAACATGTTTTTGACACATATAAACATATTTTGATCATAATGATCGATTACAAACTCGTTTGACACCATTTAGATCCTTAATTTGCTTAAACATGTTTGAAACCCTAATTACTTCAAACCCTTATTAAAATCAGATTTGATTAACATAAAAACAACCTTTGAATCTGAAAATACAATTAACAAACCATGGATTACCTGATAATACAATGACCGATCCAATCCAAGGCCAAAACACACAATCGATTGACCCAAAACTTGAAGATTTGCTTAAGAAATTCAAGAAGGATTGAAGGAACTTGTTTTCTTGATTTAATTAAGATTAATGGCTGCAACTAATGAGAGATTAGGTTTCCCTAATCACTAAACCCGTTTTTAACTTTCCAACATTGGCAAAATTGGTCCCTGGACTTCATATTGACTTTATTTCGCTTAAAAACACCTATTGGGATACATATAACACACTAAAGCACTTTCGCACACTACAAAGGCCTTTTACACATCATTAAATCTACTTTATTGTCACTCATTAAAGATAATTAAATCTCACATATAGGGCACATAAACATATAAACACATATTTCCACACAAACGTATCACGGACTTATAATTTGACCTAACGACGTTAGTCAACATGAACGATTACGTTTTGGGATGTTACAGCATAGGGCAGAGTTGGCTTCTCTGAGGGCTGCTCAGTCTGGCGGAGGTGATGCTTCTCTAGTTAGTTCTTTGCGAAGGGAGCTCGCTGATACCCAGGAAGCTCTGTCCCTGGCTACACAAAGTTTGGATGCTGCTCATGAGCGGATTGCCACTCTTTCACTGCTGCCGGACCATCTGCATTGATCAACAACTTGGAAGAGAGGATTGCTTCGAGGGAGTTGGAGTTGGTAAATAGAAGAAACTCTATGCGCCAGGTTATTTCTGGTGTTATTCCTCATGTTTTTCGTATGTTGATGGCATGCCCTGAGTTTGATCAGAGCCTTGATGAATTGATCGAGGCTAATCGGGCTGATGCGAGAGCCTTATTACTTTTTCGTATGGAGAGTCGTGGGCAGGTTGTATTGAGGGGGAGGGAGAGGCTTCTTGGTACCGAGGAGAAGATCATTGCTGCTGAAGAGGCCTGAAGGAATGTTTCTTTTCCTTATATCCAACAGATTTTTTCAAATCCTGATGCTTCGGTGGCTGATCTTTACAATGTTAGGCCTCAAGGAATGTAAACTATTGATCCCCTGCACTCTGTATATATATTTTTGATGCTCTGGACATGCAATAACTTGTCTTCTTATGTGCTTTGCTTTTTACATTCTTCATAAAAGAAGTAGTATTGTGTCTTTGTTATGCTCATACATTCTTTAAAGAGTGTCTTATGCATTTATGCTTATGCACTTCCATCATAAGGAAGGAGTGTCTTATGCATTTTGGTCATGGGGTTTTACCTCATGTTTATGTTGAAAGTCTTATGGGCGTCCCCTTGACTATTCAATTTATAAGATTTTATGCGCATTTAGAAATTTATTACGATCGTTTTATATAATTTTTCGGGAGCTTGTAAGTACATTGGCAGGAGGAAATTACAATTTCTTTGTATTGTTCCTAGCTGCTACTTTTATGTTGCCCTATTTGCTCCGTTAATTTGGTTTATCCCGAGGGGAAATTATGCTCCAACCGGTCTTGATGCCTATCGGAGTCTTTGGTATGTGGGTTTCTTCTTTCCTTTCTGATCCGGATGCTTCTGACCTTTCTTCTGCAATCCCCCGTTGTCCTCTGGGTCCTTTCTGAATTATTCTTCTGTTGCGTTTGTACGCCGGTACGGAGCTCTTTCCTCCTCCTTCTTCAGTAAATGAGGAAAGTATTGTTTGCATCCCCCCGCGAGATTTGTACTGTACGCAACCATGTATCGTTGATGCTATCATATGGAATTTCTTCATTCCTTCTCTACCCAAGAGCATGTCGTAGGGCGAGTATGCTTTTATCACGATTGCCATGATCCTCGCTGTTCTCCGCCAGGGGTATCCTCCGATAGTGGCGTCCAGCCATATTTCTCCCAGTGGGCGGATGCGTTCACTGGCGAATCCTACCACCTCCGTATCTAGTGGTGTGATTGTTTCTCGGAGTTTCTTTGGCAGTCTGAGGAAACCTTTTTCGTAAATTATATCTCTCCCACTTCCTGTGTCCACTTGTGTATTTTTTAGGCAAACACCGCCTATGTTCACACTTATTAGCACCGGATCTGTCGATACCTTCTCATCCAGTTCTCCGAAGTGATAATGTTGTGGTCCTTTTTGGATCAAGGTGTTTGACAGTATCCTGCTCCGGTGTTCTCCTTGCTCTGCTTCGTCGACACTTGGCCTTCTCCTTTTTACCAGGTGTGCTAACTTGTTTTCTCTGGTTGCGTTGTCTATTTGCCTCAGTAGTTCTCTGCAGTAATCTGTTCCATGCCCGTATCCGTTGTGGAAACAACTGAATTTGTCCAGGTTTCTGGTTCCCCTCCCGGATAGCGGCTGTGGCCTGACGAATGTCTTTTCTATTTCTTTGGATGATAAGATTTCCGATGGGGTTTTCCGGATGTTACCTATTGTAATTTTGTAGCTGCTTGTCCTACCACCTGTTAGGGAGGACTTTCCGGTTTTGATATTTTCTGTTGGTTTGGTTTTTTTCCCACTCTTCTTTATCATGGGCTTCCATTTGGCCATAGCCTTTTCTGCTATTTCTTCCGCATTCTGCCACTCATGGAACTTCTCCATTAGTTCCATGTAACTTCTTGGTTTACTGAGGCACAAATGCCGTATCAGATCTCCCGACCGGAGGCCGTGGATGGCTTCGGAGATTCTTCCTTCATCTGACATATGCACTAGGTTTCGGGTGCTGTCTCTGAATCGCTTCAGAAAATCTTCTGTCTCTTCGATAGGCATACCCGTAGGTGAGAGCCGAACTCCTCCCTTAATTTTGACTTAAAGTCTTCGGTGTCATGGATACTTTCCTCAGGTAGGTTTTCGAGCTACTTCCTTGTCTTTCTGTGTAAAAGGTAGAGAATGACGTGGCAAATTGCCGGATCGCTCCAACCTTCTGCTTCGGCAACTTCATCTAGACTTCCCAGGAATTCATCAACATCGGAGGTACCTGATAAACGCCTAAAACGCATGATCTTAATGGATAAAATTGGACCACTTTGTGCTTGTTAATAGACGAGTAGGGCGTTTTTATGTTTGTTTAAGTGTTTCAGGTCATTGGTGACAATTTGGAGCTAAATGAATCATAAACAAGTCAAGCGAAGTCGCGAATCAAGTGAAGAAGAAAATCTGGAAATCTGGAATTCTGAAAATACAAGGGGCGTAGGTTACGCCCACCAGGGCCGTACCTTACGCCAGGAAAAAGTTCATAGGGCGTACCTTACGCCCAATCTGGGCGTAGGTTACGCTAGTTGCTGTGCAGAAAATCCGAATTTTTGGGTTTTAATTAATTTTCAGTTTATATCTCTTCTATTGACGACTTGGGAAGTTACCATTCATATCTTTCACACACAATAGCAGTTCCAAAAGTTCCGAAGACCCCAAAATCACTACCATATCACAATTCCATGGAGATCATAGCCAACATTGAAGAATCATTGATGAAGATGATAGGCTAGGTTTTCTTTTGATCATTCTCATGTGAACAATTATGTAAGACATTTATGTTCAACCTTTCTCATATTCATGTTGGATTAGATGTTTAATTCCTCATTAGTCTTTTACATCTAATGTTGTTTGGATTGTTTGAATGATTACTTATTTATGACTTTGAATGAAATTCATCCATTATTTGGTTTTAACTTGTTAATTACTCATTGATTATTGAATGAATCTCTCATGAATCTGTAATTTTATGTTAATGAATTGAAAATCTAGTTGTGTCAATTCCCCGGTTTTCGTTATCGTGAATCATCACAACCGATTAATTTAGTTCTTACGTTCATTCAATCCAAACGTTATAATGAATCATGTCTATGTGATTTTCAACGAATATAAGTTAGGTTACATATTTGAAAACATAATTTGAAGCATGAGAATGGTCTCCCTTTTTATTATTGCATTATTTTGTTAAAGTTCACAAGTAATTGTAGTTTAATCAACTCAATCAAATCAATCAATCAATCAATCGGTTTTAAGTTTATGTCTAGATTAATTAACTTTTGTAACTTGTTTAACACTTTCCTTTGATTCCCTGTGGAAACGATACTCGACTTACCCTAGCTAATTAGTGGTATTTAGTTTATATTTTTGATCGGTCCAACGACATCGATCAAATTTTGGCGCCGCTGCCGGGGAATCGGTGTGCAAAGTGTTAAAGTTTGTTTTAAATTGGTTTAGTTCAAAATTTTCAGAAAATTCAAAAAAGAATTAGTTTAGTTTTAGATAGTAGTTTGTTTATTTCCTTTTGAATTCTTGTAGTTCAGTGTTACACGAGGTGTGTTGTTTGTGTAGATTGCAGGTTGTGTATGCATACGAGGTATTCAAAGAAGAAGTCACCTTTGTTGTTTGATCCGGAAATTGAGAAAACAGCTAGGAGAAACCGAGTACTTCACCATGCAACCATGAGTGACCCCGGTAACTCACAAAGGAATATTCCACCAGCCGGAATCCAACTAGAACCTAACCTTGAACAAAATGCCCAACCTCTAAACCAACATCAACCACAACATCCACCCCGATCAATAAGGAGTGGTTACACCAATCCCAACCGACAAGGAACACCAACCTATGTTGGATGCATCACGAGGTGCGGAGGAGTCGGTATATGATAGGGTTGATAATTGGGATGATGGGAGATTTGATGATCATGCGGATGGGTATGGTTGGAATGATGGGGAAGATTATGTGCAACCGCAAAACTATCAATACAACCAATATAACCAACCTCAACCACAATACATCAACCAAGGACCAAGAGTTCCTCATGGTCCACCACCTCGCCACTACCGTCGTGGAGTTCCACCCAATAACCAACCACATAACCGAGCCATGCCAAACATGAACTATCAACCTCCACCACAAGGAGTTGATAGTCATTTCCGACCCACCATAGCCGTTAATGCTTCACCTATAGTACCACCCATTTTGAGGGGTAGAGCTTTTGAAGTTAGACCTCAATGTTTGAGTATTTTGCCAAGTTTCTATGGGAAAGCATCGGAGGAGCCTTATTTGCACTTGTCGGAGTTTGAGGCTATTTGTGGTACCATTGGAGGTCAAGGATTCTCACCGGATGAAGTTAAACTAGTCTTGTTTCAGTTCACTTTGAAGGATAAAGCAAAGCAATGGTTCTTGGCATTGCCATCGGGTAGTATTTTCACATGGGCTGAAATGCAACAACAATTTTTGGATGAATATTACACCATGCAAAAGACTAGTGATGCAAGGACTTCCATTAGAACTTTTCAGCAACAATCGGGTGAAACATTTCATGAATCATTCAAGAGGTTTAATGAGTTGTTGAGAACTTGTCCACACCATGGGATTGCTAGATGGGAGTTAATCACGGCTTTCTATGATGGTTTATTACCGGAAGAGAAAAGAGATGTGAATTCAATTAGCAATGGTACTTTCTTGACTAATCCCGAAGATGTTGATTGGGAATTCTTGGAGAAAATGAGTGTGAATTCGAAAAGGCAAGCTCAATCGAATAGGAGAGCAAGGCATCTAATAGCTTCTACTTCATCAACAAGTGATCAAGCCACCAAAGATCGACTTGAAGCTTTGGAACGAAAGTTTGCTAAGTTGGGGAAAGCTGAAAATCGGGGTGTTGCTCAAGTCTCTCAAGAATACCCGATTTGTGAGAGTTGTGATGAACTTGGACATACAGCTTTGCAATGTCCATTGGTCCCGGAACATGTTGAAGAAGTGAATCAAGTGTATGGAGAAAAGAGGCCATTTGACATGAACTCCAACACTTATCACCTGGGAATGAGAAACCGTCCAAATCTTCGGTATGGAAATTCTTCAAATCAACTTAACCCGAACTTTCAAGAAAACAACCAAACCGGTGGAGTACCATCTCAACCATTCCAAGGCCGAAATTACAATCAAGGAAATTACTAAGGTGGCCAAAATCAAGGAGGATTCAATAGAGGTTACCCAAGGAACTATCAATAAGGTAATAATCAAGGTGGTCCTTCGGGAGGTAATGATGTGTCAACCCGGGAGATCATGGAGTACTTGAAAGAAATGGATAGGAAGAATGAGATTCGGGATAAAACGGTTGAGTCCTTACAAAAGCAAGTTGGTCAATTGGCGGAGGATGTATCGGAATTGAGGAAGAATCCGGGTAAGCTACCAAGTGATACGAAGATCAATCCACAACATCAAAGTGGCGGCTCCAAGAATGTCAAAAATGTGGAAATCAACAATGTAAGTCTTCTTCGTAGTGGTAAAGTTTATGATAATAAAGTTGTGCCTCTATCATCACTTGTTGATGGTGTGGTGGAGGATGTTGATGAGAATGAGGATAGTGAGCATGAACCGGAACTTGTTCTACCTAAATCAAATAAAAAAGTGTCTTTTAAAGAGGTAGAAAACAATAGGTCTAATGGTAAATTTTCTGAAAAACAAGGAAAGGATATGGAGGGTAATACCATTCCTTTTCCTTTGGCTTTGATTGATCCAAACTTAGGCCTACACTTAAGAAAAGAGGTCCACATGAGGAAGAAATGTGGGAAATTTTAAACAAGTGAAAATCAATATACCTCTTATTGACATAATCAAGCAAGTTCCGGCTTATGCTAAGTACCTTAAGGAGTTGTGTACCCAAAAACGGCACCATAAGCTTCCAAAGAAAATTGTTTTAAATGAAGAAGTTAGTGCCGTTGTGATGGGTATACTCCCACCTAAACTCCAAGATCCGGGAGCACCTTTAATTACTATTCAAGTTGGTGATTTTAAAATGAATAAGGCACTTTTGGATATGGGGGCGGGTGTGAGTATCTTACCGGGTATGTTGTATGACCAATATGACTTTGGACCCTTAGAAAAAGTCGACACCACCTTGGTGATGGCTGATTTGTCACTAAAACTTCCAAGAGGAATTGTCCAAGATGTCATTGTTAAAGTGGAGGACTTTTATTACCCCGTAGACTTTTTGGTACTTGATTTTGCACCAAGCGGTAATGTTAGGCAGCCCAATGTCATCATGGGTAGACCCTTTTTGGCCACCGCTAATGCATTAATTGATTGTAGAAGGGGTACGGTTGAAATGACTTTTGGCAACCGTAAATTGAGGTTAAATGTTATTGCTAGTGTTCCTAACCCCGTAGTTAGTGATGAATGCTTTATGGCGGACGTCATTGATGAGTGCATTCCTCATGAAAATGAGGAAGACACACGGGAGAATTGTGCTTTGGTTGACAGGTTAATCTTGGAGCATAGTGAAACATTGAAGAAGGAAGAAAAGGATTGGGAGATTATGGCAATTCAAGAAGGTAGACCACCATGGACTCATTTAGTGGAAAGTCTACCGGACCATATTGACACCCATCTCAAGCCATCAATCGAGAGTCCACCACAAGTTGAGTTGAAAGAGCTCCCATCTCATTAGAAGTATGCATTTTTGGGAGAAGAAAAAACTTTGCCGGTGATCATTGCATCCAATTTGGAAGAAATGCAAGAAAGAGCATTACTAAAGGTGCTCAAGGAGTATAAGGCGGCCATTGGATGGACAATTGCCGACTTGAAAGGCATTAGTCCATCAATTGTGATGCACAAAATCATCACCGATTCTGAAGCAAAACCTTCACGTGATGCTTAAAGGAGATATTGAATCCTCATATGCGTGAAGTTGTGAAAAAGGAGGTGCTAAAGTGATTGGATGCTGGAATTATTTACCCAATTTCGGATAGCACATGGGTAAGTCCAATACAAACGGTACCTAAGAAAGCTGGAATTCAAGTGGTGAAAGGAGATAGTGGAGAACAAATTGCAACCCGACCCATCACCGGGTGGAAGGTATGCATTGACTATCGGAAGTTGAACACCGCTACTTCCAAGGATCATTTCCCATTGCCATTCATTGATCAAATCATCGAAAAGCTTGCAGGTCAGAAGTTTTATTGTTTTCTAGATGGTTATTCGGGTTATAATCAAATTGCTATCCATCCCGATGATCAACACAAGACCACATTTACATGCCCTTATGGGACTTTTGCCTTTAGGCGAATGCCATTCGGGTTATGTAATGCTCCCGCCACCTTCCAAAGGTGCATGATGAGTATCTTCTCGGATATGGTCGGTGATTCCCTAGAAATCTTTATGGATGATTTTTCAATTTTTGGCCAAACTTTTGATAATTGTCTCAATGAATTAACCAAGGTTTTAAAAAGATGTGTTGAGACAAATTTGGTTTTAAGTTGGGAAAAGAGCCACTTCATGGTTCAAGAGGGGACGGTTTTGGGTCATGTAATTTCAAGTAAAGGCATGGAAGTTGACCGGGCCAAAATTAAAGTCATTTCTACTTTACCCCCTCCAACCAATGTTAAGGGTGTCCGTTCTTTTCTTGGACATGCCGGATTTTATAGAAGGTTTATAAAAGGATTTAGTGTCATTACCAAACCATTGTGCAATTTGTTGTTGAAAGATGTACCTTTTGTGTTTGATAATGAGTGTTTGAAAGCTTTTGAAACCTTGAAAGAAAAGTTGGTTGAAGCCCCCATTTTGCAATCACCTAATTGGTCCATGCCTTTTGAAATTATGTGTGATGCAAGTGACTTTGCAATTGGGGCTGTTTTGGGACAACGGGTGGACAAGAAACCCGTTGTGATTTATTATGCAAGCAAGACTTGCTTGCGGTTGTGATGCCCAATTGAACTATACAACCACCGAAAAAGAATTGCTTGCGGTTGTTTATGCACTTGACAAGTTTCGTTCTTATATTTGTGGTAGCAAGGTTATAGTGTACACAGATCATAGCGCGGTTAAGCATTTGATGGAGAAAAAGGATGCAAAGCCAAGGCTAATTAGATGGGTGTTGCTACTACAAGAGTTTGACTTGGAAATCCGAGACAAGAAAGGAAGTGAGAACGTGGTGGCGAACCACTTGTCAAGAATACAAGCTATGGATGATGATTCAACCAAGGAGATTAATGAGACATTTCCGGATGAACATTTACTAACCGTTTCTGTTGTCCCTTGGTATGCAAATATTGTGAACTTTTTGTCCGCAGGTAAGATACTGGAACATTGGGCCAAAAGAAAGAAGCAACAATTCTTGGCACAAGCAAAGCAATATATTTGGGATGAGCCGGATTTGTTCAAAGTTGGCCCGGATCAATTGGTGAGAAGATGTGTTCCGGAAGAAGAGATTCAAGAGGTGTTGACTCATGCACACTCATTTGCATGTGGAGGTCATTTCAGTGGTCAAAAGACAGGTTACAAGGTTTTAAATTGTGGTTTGTTTTGGCCTAGTATCTTTAAAGATGCCGCTGAATTTGTTAAGAAATGTGTGAGGTGTCAACAATTAGGTAGTATCACCAAGAGGAATGAAATGCCCATGCAACCCATTTTAGTTGTTAATATTTTTGATGTTTGGGGCATTGACTTTATGGGTCCCTTCCCTAATTCCTTTGGTAATTACTACATTCTAGTGGCCGTAGATTATGTTTCAAAATGGGTAGAAGCCATTGCCACTAGAACCAATGACCATACCGTTGTATGCAAGTTTGTCCAAAGCAACATTTTCTCAAGATTTGGAATCCCTCGTGTGATTATAAGCGATGGGGGATCCCATTTCAAAAAATTTCAATTTGGCAAACTTCTCAAACGGTATGGCATAAACCACCGTTTTGCCACCCCATATCACCCACAAACAAGTGGGCAAGTTGAAGTGTCTAATAGGCAAATCAAGGAAATTTTGCAAAAGACGGTAAGACCCGATAGAAAAGATTGGTCAACCAAACTCAATGATGCTTTATGGGCTTACCGAACCGCTTTTAAAACACCTATTGGCACTACTCCTTACCGGTTGGTTTATGGAAAAGGTTGTCATCTTCCAATAGAATTGGCACAAAGGGCATTGTGGGCCGTTAAGGCCGTTAACATGGATTTTGAGAATGCAGGTAAAGAAAGAAAGTTGCAATTGTGCGAATTGGAAGAATTAAGAAATGAGGCTTATGAATGTGCATCGACCTACAAGGATAAGATGAAAGCGGTTCATGATGCCAAGTTGAAGAAAAAGGTGTTTGAAGTTGGCCAAAAAGTGTGGCTTTACAATTCAAGGCTCAAATTCTTTCCGGGAAAAATCAAGAGCAAGTGGATGGGTCCATATGTTGTCACAAGAGTTGGAAAGTTTGAAGAGATTGAGATCGAAGATCCAAAAGATGGTGTGAAGCAAATGGTCAATGGATACCGTTTGAAGCCGTATTTGGATGCAACCGACATCAATGGAGCTACAAAGGAAATGGTGAACTTCATCTCAAGTCCACCATCCTATGAGGTTGCTTGAATTTCAATTGAGGTAATGTCGGGCTGAGGACAATAAACTTAGCGCTAAACGGGAGGCAACCCGTTGTTTGTTTGTTTTCTAGCTTCGTTTTCGGTATGTTTACTTTCATGCACTTTTATTTAGTTGTTTTAGTGTTTTGATGCATAATCACACAAGTTGGATAATTCTCAGCACCTAGGCTTGAGAATTAAGTTGGGGAAGGTCGGTTTGGGTGAGAAAGAAAACGTTTTTGCAATTTTTCGAGCCGGTTAACTTATCTTTAATTTATGGTGTACATTGGGGACAATGTACCTTTAAGTTGGGGAAGGGAGTTTAATTTTAATGTAATTGCAAGTTTTGAAATCAGGTTTGTGGCTGTAGTTAAAAAAAAATAAAAAAAAAAATTCAAGTTGGGCGTAGGTTACGGCCAATGGGCGTACCTTACGGTGCCCTGGAAAGCTCAACTAGACATTACGCTCAAAATCTTCTGTTTACGGCCCACCAGACGCCCACCTTACGCCAAAAGTGTGATTTCCAGATAGGCGTAACTTACGCCCACACATAGCGTAGGTTACGGTCATTGGGTTTTGTTCAGGCGTAGGTTACGGTCACTTATGGCGTACCTTACGCCAAGTCAAAGTGAGGCAGCATAGGATTCTGACCGGGCGTAAGTTACGGGGTCCTTGGGCGTAGGTTACGTCTTCACAAAAATAAAGAGCGTAAGTTACGCTGCTTTCTAGCGTAAATTACGGTAGGCCTCTGGTCGATTTTTTTTTTATTATTTTAATAAAATCCAAAAATCAAAAACCTTTTAATTACAACCACTTATATCGATCCATCCACATTATTGAACCCCATATCTCTGCATTATATCTTCTTCTTCAATAATTCTCAAAATTCTTCATAAAAACCTAATCTTAATTCCTCCATATCTTCTTCAATTCTCCATCAATTTCGATAATTCTTGAGGCTAAATTGCATAATTTTTCAAGGGCTACAAAACCCCCATAATTGTTTGTTTAATTTCAGCCTATTTCTCAAGATATAAGTGAGTTTAATTTCGAATTTTTTTCAATTTTCTTCTTAATTTTGCTTTAATTCACTAACCATTGCTAAGTTTGTTACTTGTTGTTAGTTTTGTTGATAAGATGAAGAAAGCAGCAGGAAAATTTATAAAGAGTCTAAGCAAGAAAGGTGATACTTCATCAAGTCAACAACCAAACAAGAAGAAAAGGCCAATGGTTCAAGATGAATCATCATCAGAAGAAGAAAACTCACCACATACAAGTGAAGAGATGGAGGTTGACGTCGAAAAACCCGAATGGAGACAAGGTATACCTTTACATACTTTACCCGATGAATGGCAATTGATTTTATTTAAAGAAAAGATGGCTGAGGCCAAGAATTTGATGGATCAATTGTTGGGTGAAAGAACACTTGTCTTGACAGAATTCAGGGGGTTTGGGATGGTTGAAGCATTTCAACAAATGGGATGGAAACAAGTGTTGATTTGGAATAATGGTGATAATGCTGAGATTTATTTAGATGGTATCATTAATTGGTTGGGTACTCTTGAATTGACTCCCGGTAATAACCCCCCGGTGACTTCTAAGTTAGTAGGCACGGTTAATGGGAAAAAGGTAACAATGTCTTTTGCTACCTTAGATAAGATAGCCAAATTTGACACGGGTGCTACTTCGGGGAGGGCTTTTGATTATGTGGATGAGAAGTATTTAACGGGGGTAGAAACACCTAATAATTGGATTGATATGCTTGTTGAGGTTTTTGATGTTACAAGAGACAATTTGAGTACAACCTTTAGGATGGAGCGTGCTTTGTTGAAGCCATTACCCCGGTTAATTATGTCAATTTTGAGTTGGAATGTGTGCCCCCGAACTAGTGACAAGAGCATGGTTAGGCACCATGATGTTATTGTGTTATATGCCTTGGTCACGGGAAACCTAGCCTTATCATTTAGACAAATTGTAATGTCTAACATTTGGGATGCAAGAAACAAAAGAAACAAACTTGTCATTCCTCACCCGAAACTCATCGCCCGCCTCCTCCAAATTCACAAGGTAGTCCCAAAGGAGACCAATATGGAGTATTTGAGTAATACCCCTTATTCCATGAAGAGGTTGTTGAAAGGGAATGAATGGGAGTTTCAGGATTATCCACAGTTTAAACTCCTTAAGGATTTGAAAACCAATGGGTATTTGATAGCTCCTAAGGCTGGGGTTACCAGGGAGGAGGCGATAGCACAGATGGAACAAATGCGTGCTAATGAGAGGGCTGAGTCTAGTGCAGCTAGATGGGGTGTTGAAGGAAGGAGAGATGGTTTGTTAGGAGCTGGGATAGGAGGTACTGGGCCGAGTTTTGGTTATGAGCAGCCTAGCGATTATAATCAGTGGACATCCTATGAGAGGAGCATGTGGGATATGACTGCTCAACAGGGTGTGCAGCGGAGGAGTTATGAGTTAGGTATGGCATATGCCCATGAACAGGATAAGAGACAGCAGTTTGAGTATTTTGAGCAAGTGCGCCACCACCAGGACCACATTGCGGGACTTGACTATGTGGAGACTCCTCCTTCATATGATTACAGGCAGCCGTATGTTCCTACCTCCCATCCATATTATCCTCAGAGCCACGATTCTGAGTGGTTCCCGAGACATTCTTGTGTTGGACGGGTTGAGGGGAGCTCGAATGATCCACCACCAGCAGCTTCTGATCCATTTGAGGCCCAATCTCTATATCGGGGCCTAATGGAGTCGATCTTTGGACCGCAAGGTCCACGGCAGTGATTGGTACCTTCCATTTATCTTTCTGTCTTATTGTGTGATTATGTGACTATGTGTTTATTTTGTGTTTTTGCATTTTTAATTTCGTAGGTAGATTTCAGTTTTCTTGTTAATTTCATTTATTTTTCTAGTTTAGATGTTGATTTACTTTCTTGTAATATGAAATTGACCCTTAGGGGCAAAATATTCGAGTTATATTGGCTATACATGTTTGTAAAATGAGATTTTCTTGTGATTGGATTTGTACATGTAAGTGGGGCTAGGTAGTATAGATTAGATTGCATGACATGGTTGACTTATGAGCGTCTTGATAGAGTTGCTAGCAAGTAAAAACATAGAAATGTGCAAATAAGGGTAATATGCCAATTGCGAGCTATAATGCATGTATCACACTTATATATCCGTTATATCCTTCAATTTCATGAGTGAAAAACGCCTCGTCGACGATTGATTTAGATTGTTAGCGTAGCATGATTTCTCGTGATAACTATATTGTGTGATCCATTATTGTACATTAGGTTAGAACTAGTGCATTTACCGTGTCGAGACCTCTAACCCGGATTATGTGCTTAAAATGATGAAAACAATCATACAATTCAATCCATATTCCATCTCACTTCACCATGAAATTCGAGTATTGTTCAAAGTTGTGTTGTTTATGATGAATTGAAAGAAAGAACAAAAATCAAAGTCAAAATTGCAATATCCGGTTGAAAAGTCAAAGTATATGGTCAAAAGTGAAAATCCATGTAAATTGACCAAAAAGAACCAAAGTGAAATGTTCCAAAATCATTCTAGCAAATCACCCAAAAGAGAATCATTACCGTGTTTCATTCCATATTTCCACCAATTTTGTATAAATGCCGAAGTGATAATTTGGTGTTATGAGGTCTTGGTTCGATTTGTGTACTAGCCAAAAAAAAAAAAAAAAAAAAAAAAAAAAAAAAAAAAAAAAAAAAAAAAAAAAAAAAAAAAAAAAAAAAAAAAAAAAAAAAAAAAAAAAAAAAAAAAAAAAAAAAAAAAAAAAAAAAAAAAAAAAAAAAAAAAAAAAAAAAAAAAAAAAAAAAAAAAAAAAAAAAAAAAAAAAAAAAAAAAAAAAAAAAAAAAAAAAAAAAAAAAAAAAAAAAAAAAAAAAAAAAAAAAAAAAAAAAAAAAAAAAAAAAAAAAAAAAAAAAAAAAAAAAAAAAAAAAAAAAAAAAAAAAAAAAAAAAAAAAAAAAAAAAAAAAAAAAAAAAAAAAAAAAAAAAAAAAAAAAAAAAAAAAAAAAAAAAAAAAAAAAAAAAAAAAAAAAAAAAAAAAAAAAAAAAAAAAAAAAAAAAAAAAAAAAAAAAAAAAAAAAAAAAAAAAAAAAAAAAAAAAAAAAAAAAAAAAAAAAAAAAAAAAAAAAAAAAAAAAAAAAAAAAAAAAAAAAAAAAAAAAAAAAAAAAAAAAAAAAAAAAAAAAAAAAAAAAAAAAAAAAAAAAAAAAAAAAAAAAAAAAAAAAAAAAAAAAAAAAAAAAAAAAAAAAAAAAAAAAAAAAAAAAAAAAAAAAAAAAAAAAAAAAAAAAAAAAAAAAAAAAAAAAAAAAAAAAAAAAAAAAAAAAAAAAAAAAAAAAAAAAAAAAAAAAAAAAAAAAAAAAAAAAAAAAAAAAAAAAAAAAAAAAAAAAAAAAAAAAAAAAAAAAAAAAAAAAAAAAAAAAAAAAAAAAAAAAAAAAAAAAAAAAAAAAAAAAAAAAAAAAAAAAAAAAAAAAAAAAAAAAAAAAAAAAAAAAAAAAAAAAAAAAAAAAAAAAAAAAAAAAAAAAAAAAAAAAAAAAAAAAAAAAAAAAAAAAAAAAAAAAAAAAAAAAAAAAAAAAAAAAAAAAAAAAAAAAAAAAAAAAAAAAAAAAAAAAAAAAAAAAAAAAAAAAAAAAAAAAAAAAAAAAAAAAAAAAAAAAAAAAAAAAAAAAAAAAAAAAAAAAAAAAAAAAAAAAAAAAAAAAAAAAAAAAAAAAAAAAAAAAAAAAAAAAAAAAAAAAAAAAAAAAAAAAAAAAAAAAAAAAAAAAAAAAAAAAAAAAAAAAAAAAAAAAAAAAAAAAAAAAAAAAAAAAAAAAAAAAAAAAAAAAAAAAAAAAAAAAAAAAAAAAAAAAAAAAAAAAAAAAAAAAAAAAAAAAAAAAAAAAAAAAAAAAAAAAAAAAAAAAAAAAAAAAAAAAAAAAAAAAAAAAAAAAAAAAAAAAAAAAAAAAAAAAAAAAAAAAAAAAAAAAAAAAAAAAAAAAAAAAAAAAAAAAAAAAAAAAAAAAAAAAAAAAAAAAAAAAAAAAAAAAAAAAAAAAAAAAAAAAAAAAAAAAAAAGAAAAAAAATGAGAAAAAAAGAATTGAAAAACAGAAAAAGAAAAAAAAATAAAAAAAAGTATTATAGGATTGTAAATTGACTTGTCACATGATGAATGACTTTTTCGGGACGAAAAAGGGTTAAGTTGGGGAATGTGATAAACGCCTAAAACGCATGATCTTAATGGATAAAATTGGACCACTTTGTGCTTGTTAATAGACGAGTAGGGCGTTTTTATGTTTGTTTAAGTGTTTCAGGTCATTGGTGACAATTTGGAGCTAAATGAATCATAAACAAGTCAAGCGAAGTCGCGAATCAAGTGAAGAAGAAAATCTGGAAATCTGGAATTCTGAAAATACAAGGGGCGTAGGTTACGCCCACCAGGGCCGTACCTTACGCCAAAGCATAGGGCGTACCTTACGCCCAATCTGGGCGTAGGTTACGCCAGTTGCTGTGCAGAAAATCCGAATTTTTGGGTTTTAATTAATTTTCAGTTTATATCTCTTCTATTGACGACTTGGGAAGTTACCATTCATATCTTTCACACACAATAGCAGTTCCAAAAGTTCCGAAGACCCCAAAATCACTACCATATCACAATTCCATGGAGATCATAGCCAACATTGAAGAATCATTGATGAAGATGATAGGCTAGGTTTTCTTTTGATCATTCTCATGTGAACAATTATGTAAGACATTTATGCTCAACCTTTCTCATATTCATGTTGGATTAGATGTTTAATTCCTCATTAGTCTTTTACATCTAATGTTGTTTGGATTGTTTGAATGATTACTTATTTATGACTTTGAATGAAATTCATCCATCATTTGGTTTTAACTTGTTAATTACTCATTGATTATTGAATGAATCTCTCATGAATCTGTAATTTTATGTTAATGAATTGAAAATCTAGTTGTGTCAATTCCCCGGTTTTCATTATCGTGAATCATCACAACCGATTAATTTAGTTCTTACGTTCATTCAATCCAAACGTTATAACGAATCATGTCTATGTGATTTCCAACGAATATAAGTTAGGTTACATATTTGAAAACATAATTTGAAGCATGAGAATGGTCTCCCTTTTTATTATTGCATTATTTTGTTAAAGTTCACAAGTAATTGTAGTTTAATCAACTCAATCAAATCAATCAATCAATCTGTTTTAAGTTTATGTCTAGATTAATTAACTTTTGTAACTTGTTTAACACTTTCCTTTGATTCCCTGTGGAAACGATACTCGACTTACCCTAGCTAATTAGTGGTATTTAGTTTATATTTTTGATCGGTCCAACGACATCGATCAGTACCATCATGTTGGTGCATGTTTCTCGGTGACAAAAGCATTCTAGATGTGTCATGTATTTTACATTCAAGTCTTGTAATTTATCTTGTAAAATTACCGTTTGTCAATGAAATTACCTTGGCATATATTGTGATCATATTGGGATCCTTTTATATATATGTTTATATGTTTGTTTATTATTTGTGTTTTGCAGGTATTTGACATGAATGTAGACATTACATGTAAAGGGTAATTAAGTTAATGTTGTTTCTGCGTTTAACAGCAGTAGAAACACACACACACACACACACACACACACACACACACACACACACATATACACACACACACACACATACACACCCACACACACACACACACACACACACCCATATATACACACACACACACACACACACACACACACACACACACACACACACACACACACACACACACACACACACACACACACAC
>CM067173.1:44688642-44708642 GCA_034093135.1 Erigeron breviscapus | reverse complement strand
CAATTTTATCCTTAAAGACTTTTTGGGAAATAACATCCGAGGTCACATAGACTTCTCGTTAACTCAACAAATTCATAAATGAAAATGTGAGACCTACGTTCAATGTTGGAAAGGATGTTAGCATTGGTAGGATTTCCATTCGATCATCGTGGAATATCAATTAAGATATCACTACAAATGTTCCGGCTATATCACAAAGATATGACTCGAATGTGTCCTAAAGTGAAGAATAATCAAACTAATGATCAATTAATATAGCTCTAGACACAATGTGATCAAATGAAGTCGGGGACTGGAGCAGAATGTCACCCTTTTTCAATATCAACATCTTCCGAAAGAAGAGTCAATAGAAATGTGAAAATCTCCGTGAGAAATGAAACCAGATAAGAATGATCCGTTAGCATGTTCAAAAATCAAAAGGATTAATGAAATGACCGATTAAAATGTATAACATTTTTCGGATTTCCTATGTATCATTGAGATATGCACAAAACAAGTCTCTAACATAGTTCGATCTGCGGCTTTGCAACCACGAGATTGCTTCAAAGAATATAAATCATGGTTAACACTACCGAAGCATTTGATAACCACAATTTTATCCTTAAAGACTTTTTGGGAAATAACATCCGAGGTCACATAGACTTCTCGTTAACTCAACAAATTCATAAATGAAAATGTGAGACCTACGTTCAATGTTGGAAAGGATGTTAGCATTGGTAGGATTTCCATTCGATCATCGTGGAATATCAATTAAGATATCACTACAAATGTTCCGGCTATATCACAAAGATATGACTCGAATGTGTCCTAAAGTGAAGAATAATCAAACTAATGATCAATTAATATAGCTCTAGACACAATGTGATCAAATGAAGTCGGGGACTGGAGCAGAATGTCACCCTTTTTCAATATCAACATCTTCCGAAAGAAGAGTCAATAGAAATGTGAAAATCCAATCAATTGTATAAAATGAGACAGCAAGGGAGTACACAAAGGCGTTCAATCCGTCGCAACTTACAACAACACGTTGGAGGCAATTAAAACATTTAAGCAATTTGAAAATCCAATCAATTGTATAAAATGAGACAACAAGGGAGTACACAAAGGCGTTCAATCCGTCGCAACTTACAACAACACGTTGGAGGCAATTAAAACATTTAAGCAATTTGAAAATCCAATCAATTGTATAAAATGAAATAACATCCGAGGTCACATAGACTTCTCGTTAACTCAACAAATTCATAAATGAAAATGTGAGACCTACGTTCAATGTTGGAAAGGATGTTAGCATTGGTAGGATTTCCATTCGATCATCGTGGAATATCAATTAAGATATCACTACAAATGTTCCGGCTATATCACAAAGATATGACTCGAATGTGTCCTAAAGTGAAGAATAATCAAACTAATGATCAATTAATATAGCTCTAGACACAATGTGATCAAATGAAGTCGGGGACTGGAGCAGAATGTCACCCTTTTTCAATATCAACATCTTCCGAAAGAAGAGTCAATAGAAATGTGAAAATCTCCGTGAGAAATGAAACAAGTATTTGTTAAGAAACACTTGAGTGGTTAGGTAAAGATGTGCATCGCTTCACTGGGTCCATGAAGACTTCTTCAATATCAAGAAATCAACAAATGAAATCTGATAGGAGCGTGTTTTACCCGGCTTTTTGAGAATTTGGGGAAGGGTATCATTTCTTTTTAACCCTTTTCGCACAACATATCACCTTAACCTCTCACTTTTCGACTTTACTCCCTCCATCCTATTTGCACGAAAACAACAGCACTCAAAATACCCTCACTATCTAATGAAAGAAGTGAATACTCCGGGGTTAGAACTCATCGGCGATGATGAAATTCATGGAGTATAATTTGAGAAATACTTATCACTCATGTGCAAACTAATCACCGAACTCCATTTGATTGAAAATCATTGGAAAAACATCAAATGTGTGCATGAAAAAAAATTTGAAACACATTTGAAGGTTTGAAGGTTGTTGAAATCACAAACTCCTCCTTAATCTATGCAAGAATAGATCAAAAATTTCATAGAAAGGTGGAGCAAAAATTGGTTTTGTGAGATCAAACATGAGTAAAATCTTTGTTGTGATATTTCGGAAAAGTTTTGCTTCAACAACAATGTTGAATGTAAGACAGCTAGGGAGTACACAAAGGCGTTCGATTCCTTGTTATCTTATATCAATTTATATGTATAATAACAATATCTTAGAATGTAAAAACACTCTATAAATAAATATATCATTTAAGAACGGGTTGCATACATAGTATATACAAGCCATTGAAATAAATATCTTTTTGTGTATTTTTGAAAAAATTTTATATTTTGTTTTTGATTTTCTCTTTTCAAATTTTGTATTTTGGTTTTCTGGAATGTATCAAGAATTTCTTCAAAATGGAAAAAGAATTAAGGTTTAAGATTTAACATACCAAGCTTGGAGATAAGAAAGTTAAACCTCTTTTCATCCAATGGTTTTGTGAACAAATCTGCAAGTTGAAAGTCAGTACCCACAAAGTAGAGCTCGATGTCACCTTTCTCAATATGATCTTTGAGAAAATGATATCTAACATCAATATGCTTTGAGCGAGAGTGGTTTACTGAGTTGACTGCAATGGCAATGGCACTCTGAGAATCACAATAGATAGGAATATGATCATATTTCAGACCATAATCAGTTAGTTGTGTCTTCATCCATAAAACCTGAGCACAACAACTAGCCGCAGCCACATATTCAGCTTCAGCCGTTGATAGTGACACACAATTTTGTTTCTTGGAAGACCAACTCACAATTTTATCGCCTAAAAATTGTAAAGTACCGGAAGTGCTCTTGCGATCAAGTTTACAACCAGCATGATCTGCATCTGAATATGCAGTTAGATTGAATCCAGTATCCCTTGGATACCAGAGACCTAAATCGGGTGTACCCTTCAGATAACGAAATATTCGTTTCACAGCTTGATAATGTAAATCAGTTGGAGCAGCTTGATATCTAGCACACATACATGTTGCAAACATTATATCTGGGCGAGATGCTGTTAGGTACAACAACGAACCAATCATACTTCGATATCTCTTTTGGTCAAATGGTTTCCCATTTGTATCAGCATTTATGTTTGTTCGAGCAGCCATTGGGGTAGAAATTGAAGAACATGAAGTCATATCAAACTTTTTCAACATGTCATTTATGTATTTACCTTGTGATATAAAAATACCAGTTGGTAATTGTTTGATTTGAAGACCCAAAAAGTAATTCATTTCCCCAATCATGCTCATTTCAAAATGATTAACCATAAGAGATGAAAAGTTTCGGCAAAATGTTTGACTGGTCGACCCAAATATAATGTCATCAACATATATTTGAACAAGTAGAACATGCTTACCTTGTTTGCGAATGAACAAGGTAGGGTCAATTGTGCCTTTGGTAAAGCCACCTCTTAGTAAGAAAGTAGTTAAAGAATCATACCATGCTCGGGGTGCTTGCTTAAGACCGTAGAGAGCCTTGTCCAATCTGTAGACATGGTTTGGTCTTTGAGGATCAACAAAACCTTCTGGTTGATCAACGTAAACTTCTTCTTTGAGATCACCATTCAGGAAAGCAGTCTTCACATCCATTTGAAACACAGTAAAGTTTCTGAATGCAGCATAAGCTAAGAATATCCGAATGGCCTCCATTCTTGCAACTGGAGCAAAAGTTTCGTCGAAGTCAACACCAGGTTGTTGGCAATAACCCTTTGCAACAAGTCGAGCTTTATTTCTTACTACTACTCCATTCTCATCCTTTTTGTTTTTGAATATCCACTTCGTTCCGATTGGATCATCTTTTCTAGGATTTGGAACTAATCTCCATACCTTCAGTCTTTCAAATTGTGCGAGTTCCTCTTGCATTGCCTTAACCCACTCTGGATCTCGAAGAGCTTCAGATACTGTTTTGGGTTCGATATTGCTAAGAGAAAGTGCAACGAGACACTCATTCACTGAAGTACGAGTAGTTACTCCTGCTTGTGGATCTCCAATAATTTGTTCAGTAGGATGGTATTTCTGCATACGTGTCCACTTGTGATCATGAGGAAGGAGATCTTGTTGTTGAAGATCAACATCATCATCATTAAAGCTTGAGTTATGTTGAGAGATGTTATCATAACTTGGTGTAATTCTTTCCTCATAAGCTGGATGATCAAAGTCAAGTGGTACATACACACTTGGAGTGTTCAATGGATTTGTTGTCTGAGTTAATCGAGAAGGTTGTTCTTGAACATTCACTTGAGAAGAATTATCCTGAGAGAATGGTGGAGAAGTATCAGGATACGAGGATTCTTGCTCTGAAGAACTTGATGAAGATTCATGAATATTGTCAGGAACTGGATCGTTGTTATGAAGAGGTTCATTGGGTTTAATTGGTTCAACGATGACTTGAGGTTCTTGATCATGAATCGGTTTTGAATTGTAGAATTCTTCAAAAAGAATATCTAATTCATCACTTGTAGGAGTTGGAAACTTCTTGAATTTAGAAGCTAAGGTAGTATTCCTTGTAGAAGGACTTGAAGCACTTGGATCATTACTTGTTGGTAGCAAACTTTCTTGCTCAAAAATCATGCCTGACATCTCATCAAACCAAACATTCATTGTTTCTTGAATTGTGTTGGTTCGACGATTATAGATTCGATAGGCAATTGATGTTTTGGAATAACCAACAAAATATCCTTCATCACCTTTCTTCTCGAACTTTCCAAGATTCTCCCGATCATTCAACGTGTAACAAACACACCCAAATATGTGAAAGTAGTTGATGTTGGGTTTGCGTTTGTTAACAACCTCATAAGGAGTCTTTTCGAAACGCTGATTGATAATGGACCGATTCTGAGTGTGACAGGCAGTGTCAACAGCTTCAGCCCACATATTGGATGGTAATTTGGAATAAGCAAGCATTGTCCTTGCTGCTTCTACCAGCGATCGATTTCTCCTTTCAACAACACCGTTTTGTTGTGGGGTGCGAACTGCTGAAAATTGATGAGTGATTCCTTTGGAGTTGCAGAATTCATCAAAAACAGCATTCTTGAACTCAGTTCCATTATCCGAACGGATGTAACGAACTGGAAGTTGAAGATTTACTTGAGTATTAGTGATGAAATCTATCAACATCTGAGTTGTTTCATCTTTGGATGCAAGGAACTTGACCCAAGTATATCTTGAATAATCATCAACAATAACCAAGATGTATTTCTTCCCATTTCGGCTTTGTACTTTCATCGGCCCACAAAGATCCATGTGAAGCAAATGAAGAGGTGCTAAAGAATTTGGAGATTTCTTCGGTTTATGAGAAGTTCTTTTGATCTTCCCAACAGCACAAGAAGGACAAACATGCTCACTTTCATACTTATAGTCAGGTAAGCCTTCAACAAGATGCTTATTGACCAAAGTATTGATAGTTTGGAAATTCAGATGAGAGAGCCTTCTATGCCATAACCAAGAATTCTTTGAAGTAGCCTTTGAAATGAGACAAATATTATCAGTTGGTTGGTTATCATCAAGATTGACGGTAAACAGGTTATCATCACGATCACCACAAAGAATATCAACTCCATCTAGAGTTTGGACTTTGCAAAGAGATTTTCGAAACAGAACTTGAAGATTGTTATCACAGAATTGTCCAACACTGAACAAGTTGTGACTTAATCCTTCAACATAGTGAACTTTCTTGATGATAATTCCATTTCGTTCAATGTCTCCATAACCTAAGATAGGAGCGAAATTGTTGTTTCCAAAGCGAACTGTTCCCATGAATCTTTCAACGAAATTCTTGAGCAAAGATTTATTTCCAGTCATGTGTTTCGAACACCCGGAATCGAGTATCCAAACACAGATGGTTATTTCCTGCAATCAATGAAATTTAACCGTTTTTAGGTACCCACTTGAAGACGGGTCCTTTATGGTTAGTTAAAACAGGCAGGGTATATAACTTAGGATTCGCATTCAAACATGTTGTTGAATCAACATAAGCATTGACAAGCACATTATCAACAAACACATTTGAATAAAAGGTACGAACATTCACATTAGAGTTAAAAGTAACATGTCTACAAGCATTCACATCAACCACACGAGAATTAAAATTGTTTACAAGCTCACAAGGCCTTGCCTTGGCACATTCAACATTATTATACACAGATGAATTGTTTTGATTTACAGTAACACCTTTCCTCCCATTGACAGATTTTCTCCTCCTTCTTTTCATCTTTTTCTCAACATTCTTTAGATTACTAGTGATCTTAGGTACTAAAGTATTAGCAACCCATCTAGCACCACTAGTTAAACTCTTTCCACCTGTTGAATTGAAATTAAGAAGATTAGAACTAGGAGTTTTAAACACTCTTATCTTTTTGGAATCTTTTGGAGGTGAGGAAACTTCTTGCTTCTTTGGTTTATCATGAGAAAACCACCCATATCTATCTCTATATCTAGTTGAACCATTTGATGTATCTTTAGTTAGCGAAACTGAGCTAGACTTAGACACCTTAGGTAAAAAGCTAGATTGAGAAGCATTAGGATAGTCTTTCGGAAGTTTCACTTTGGTGTACTTTGTCGTGTGTGGGGTTTCAGCTTGTTCCTTTTTGACATGTTTCACTGGGGTAGCAACAAAGGTTTCTAACTTAATGGTCTTTGGTTCAGTCTTGACGAGTTTGGTCTTAACTCGTTTCTTTGAGTAATATGAAGTTGGAGCTTTGGACAATGGTTTTTGAGATTCCACTTTTGTTTCCACTTTGATTTTGGTAGATTCAATCTTTTTCTCAGTTTCTGAATTAAAAACATATTCTCCCTCCATGAATTTATCAAAATCATTCTTTGTGAAATCTTTGGAAAATGAAAATTTCAATGGAGATTGATTAGTTTCAGATTCATTTGAAAGTTTTGAAAAATCAGGAATCTTTGTGTCCAACTTCACATCATGGGTATTCTCAGAAATTAGGTCAACTTGAACTGACACATCTTTGGTCTCACAAGAAAATTGAGTAGACGTATCAACACCTATACTAGCACTAGGCTTAGGGTGAACAACTAACTCATCAACAGTGTTGCATGTGAAAAACCTATAGAAGTACCATATCAAAACTAAACTATGTGCAAGTTCTTCATCAGAAAAATCAGATTGCACACAATCATCAGCTATAAAAGTAGCAGTATTTTGACAAGTACATTCAAGAGAATCAGTCAAGGTCTGGGTAGAGGTATTGGTGGATGAATCACAAGTAGTTTGGGTAGAATTTTCTACTGAGGCACTTTGGTCAGTTTGAGTAGAAACATTCTCACAAACTTTCTTAGTATCAACAGCAATACATTTATCCTCTGAATTCGGACTTTGAGACTTGAGATGATCGATAACTTTTTGTTGAGATTCCACCTTTTGTTGTAAACCTTCTATTTGTTTTTCCAAAAATGTGGTTGGAAAGTACATTTTAGTTGGTTTGGGTGGATTACCGACAGATTCTTGGTTTTGAAAATTTGATTCAATTTCTTCCAATTTGAAAATTGAAGATTCTTTTGTTTTGTATGAATCATTTATTGCATCATAATTAACCAAAAATTCCTGTTTTGGTGTTCTCTCAACGTCATCAGTCTCAAATTCATCATTCAATGGACGAATAAATTGTTGTATCATACCAAGTCGTAGAAATTTTTCATCATACAAGGGTTCAATTTCCTCTTTGGCTTTTTGCAATGGTGTGATATTCTCAAATCCCAACCCGAGAAGAAGTTCTGTTTTGTCAATTTTTGACTTGTTGAAATAGGCAGTGAAATTCAAGAAAGGATTTTGTTCAACTTTATATAGCTTTTCTTGATAGAAAAGTATATTCTTTTTAAATTCCTCAACTTGTTTTTCAAGATTCTCTATCTCAATGTCTTTTAAAAAACAATTATGATTTAAATCAGAAATCTTCCTTTCGAATTCAACGTTGTTTGGTTTAGCTTCTTGAAGCTTTTTATTAAGAATATCAACATCCATTTGTCTTGCATTTGCCCGAAGCCATTCATTGGTCTTTTGAATTTCAAGATCTTGATTGGTCTTTTCAAGATCTTGAATGGTCTTTTCTAGATTTTGACATTTTTGTAATAACTTAGAAGACTCAAGATCATTGGTCTTTTGAATTTCAAGATCTTGATTGGTCTTTTCAAGATCTTGATTGGTCTTTTCAAGATCTTGAATGGTCTTTTCAAGATCTTGATTGGTCTTTTCAAGATCATGAATTTCAAGATCTTGATTGGTCTTTTCAAGATCATGAATGGTCTTTTCTAGATTTTGACATTTTTGTAATAACTTAGATTGGTCTTTTCAAGATCTTGAATTGGTCTTTTCAAGAATATCAACATCCATTTGTCTTGCATTTGCCCAAAGCCATTCATTGGTCTTTTGAATTTCAAGATCTTGATTGGTCTTTTCAAGATCTTGAATGGTCTTTTCTAGATTTTGACATTTTTGTAATAACTTAAAATCAGGAGAGACATTCAACTCACATTCTTTAACCAACATCTTATCTTTGTAAGCTTGAAAATCTTGTTTAATAGCATCATATTGAACAGAAACGATCTTGACCAATTAGCACTGGGTAAGATCGTCTAGAGCTGGATCGTTTTGAACAAAATCGTCCTAGGTGAAATCGTCCTAGGTGAGATCGTTTTGGAATCTTGATGAAATTTGGTTAAGTATTGAAAATGAAACGATCTTGACCAATTAGCACTGGGTAAGATCGTCTAGAGCTGGATCGTTTTGAACAAAATCGTCCTAGGTGAAATCGTTTTGGAATCTTGATGAAATTTGGTTAAGTATTGAAAATGAAACGATCTTGACCAATTAGCACTGGGTAAGATCGTCTAGAGCTGGATCGTTTTGAACAAAATCGTCCTAGGTGAAATCGTTTTGGAATCTTGATGAAATTTGGTTAAGTATTGAAAATGAAACGATCTTGACCAATTAGCACTGGGTAAGATCGTCTAGAGCTGGATCGTTTTGAACAAAATCGTCCTAGGTGAAATCGTTTTGGAATCTTGATGAAATTTGGTTAAGTATTGAAAATGAAACGATCTTGACCAATTAGCACTGGGTAAGATCGTCTAGAGCTGGATCGTTTTGAACAAAATCGTCCTAGGTGAAATCGTTTTGGAATCTTGATGAAATTTGGTTAAGTATTGAAAATGAAACGATCTTGACCAATTAGCACTGGGTAAGATCGTCTAGAGCTGGATCGTTTTGAACAAAATCGTCCTAGGTGAAATCGTTTTGGAATCTTGATGAAATTTGGTTAAGTATTGAAAATGAAACGATCTTGACCAATTAGCACTGGGTAAGATCGTCTAGAGCTGGATCGTTTTGAACAAAATCGTCCTAGGTGAAATCGTTTTGGAATCTTGATGAAATTTGGTTAAGTATTGAAAATGAAACGATCTTGGTTTAAGATCGTCTTAAGTTCAGAGGGAATGAGACGATCTTGGTGAAGATCGTCTTGGGTTTCGAAGGTATGAAACGATCTATGTGAAGATCGTCTTAGGTTCTAAGGTATGAAACGATCTTGTGAAGATCGTCTTGGGTTTCGAAGGTATGAAACGATCTTGTGAAGATCGTCTTGGGTTTCGAAGGTATGAAACGATCTTGTGAAGATCGTCTTGGGTTTCGAAGGTATGAAACGATCTATGTGAAGATCGTCTTGGGTTTAGAGGGAATGAAACGATCTTGTGAAGATCGTCTTGGGTTTCGAAGGTATGAAACGATCTATGTGAAGATCGTCTTAGGTTCTAAGAAATGAAACGATCTTGGTTTAAGATCGATCTTGGTTTAAGATCGTCTTAAGTTCAGAGGGAATGAGACGATCTTGGTGAAGATCGTCTTGGGTTTCGAAGGTATGAAACGATCTATGTGAAGATCGTCTTAGGTTTCTAAGAAATGAAACGATCTTGTGAAGATCGTCTTGGGTTTCGAAGGTATGAAACGATCTTGTGAAGATCGTCTTGGGTTTCGAAGGTATGAAACGATCTTGTGAAGATCGTCTTGGGTTTCGAAGGTATGAAACGATCTATGTGAAGATCGTCTTGGGTTTCGAAGGTATGAAACGATCTTGTGAAGATCGTCTTGGGTTTCGAAGGTATGAAACGATCTTGTGAAGATCGTCTTGGGTTTCGAAGGTATGAAACGATCTTGTGAAGATCGTCTTGGGTTTCGAAGGTATGAAACGATCTATGTGAAGATCGTCTTGGGTTTAGAGGGAATGAGACGATCTTGGTGAAGATCGTCTTGGGTTTCGAAGGTATGAAACGATCTATGTGAAGATCGTCTTAGGTTCTAAGAAATGAAACGATCTTGATTAGATCAGGAAATGAAACGATCTTGATAAATCAGGAAATGAAACGATCTTGATAAGATCAGGAAATGAAACGATCTTGATAAGATCAGGAAATGAAACGATCTTGATAAATCAGGAAATGAAACGATCTTGATAAGATCAGGAAATGAAACGATCTTGATAAATCAGGAAATGAAACGATCTTGATAAGATCAGGAAATGAAACGATCTTGATAAACAGAAATTGAAACGATCTTGAGTTGAACAGAAAGTGAAACGATCTTGACCAATTAGCACTGGGTAAGATCGTCTAGAGCTGGATCGTTTTGAACAAAATCGTCCTAGGTGAAATCGTTTTGGAATCTTGATGAAATTTGGTTAAGTATTGAAAATGAAACGATCTTGAATTGAAACGGTCTTGAGTTAACAGGAAATGAAACGATCTTGAGTTGAACAGAAAGTGAAACGATCTTGACCAATTAGCACTGGGTAAGATCGTCTAGAGCTGGATCGTTTTGAACAAAATCGTCCTAGGTGAAATCGTTTTGGAATCTTGATGAAATTTGGTTAAGTATTGAAAATGAAACGATCTTGAATTGAAACGGATCTTGATAAGTCAGGAAATGAAACGATCTTGATAAACAGGAAATGAAACGATCTTGATAAGATCAGGAAATGAAACGATCTTGAATGATTCAAGGAACTGGAACGATCTTGGTTTAAGATCGTCTTAAGTTCAGAGGGAATGAGACGATCTTGGTGAAGATCGTCTTGGGTTTCGAAGGTATGAAACGATCTATGTGAAGATCGTCTTAGGTTCTGAGGGAATGAAACGATCTTGTGAAGATCGTCTTGGGTTTCGAAGGTATGAAACGATCTATGTGAAGATCGTCTTAGGTTCTAAGAAATGAAACGATCTTGGTTAGATCAGGAAATGAAACGATCTTGATAAATCAGGAAATGAAACGATCTTGATAAGATCAGAAATGAAACGATCTTGATAAGATCAGGAAATGAAACGATCTTGATAAGATCAGGAAATGAAACGATTTGATAATAGAAATGAAACGATCTTGATAAGATCAGGAAATGAAACGATCTTGATAAGATCAGGAAATGAAACGATCTTGATAAATCAGGAAATGAAACGATCTTGATAAATCAGGAAATGAAACGATCTTGATAATCCAGGAAACGCTTTCAAAGACTAAGACGATCTTGATAAGGTCGTCCTAGTGAAGATCGTTCTGGTCATCTTCTTCAACTCAACAGTTTTCCAGAAAAAACTCCATTAACAACTTTTAAAAACTTCAATATCTTTTGAATTACTGGGAGTTAGATCATGAAATCACTGGCAAACTGTTTGAATTCATGTCCGCAACACGTTTATGAACAAAATTCAACACAAAACACAACAGAATCAAATCCCAAAAATTCGCGCCAAAACTCAAAAATTCAATCTCGAGATTTAGATTGAATTGAAACTTGAAACTTGACAGGATTATGTTTTCAACTACCACAAATCTATTGATGAACAAATAATTGTGATTTTATGTGATTTGAAGTGTGAATTTTGAAGAACCAGACGGTGAAAAGTTCGAACAGAATTTGTGAATAAATTTGATTTTGATGAATTTGTGAATGAATTCAGGTATGGATCGTCATCAGATTGATGTTTCTCTCTGATACCACTTGTTATAACACGATTTTAACTACTGAATTCAATCCATCAATGGCGGTTTTGGATAGTGTGTGTTCTTGGTGTTTGTGTGTGTTTTGAGAGAGAACTGTGTGTAAATCTGGTATTAAAGTTGTAAGTACAAGTTATGAAAGGTTTTGTGTGTTAAAGTTATGTCAAGGTTATGATCTCTAAGGTATGAGAGGGCTATTTATAGTCTAATTACACAATTATGCTAATTGTCACAATTAGCCCCTCAACCTTAGTGATCATTTATCTATGACTTAACAACAAGAAATTAATCTAATCTAGATTACAATTTATCACTATTTTTGGATTTCTAACAAGAAATCAACCCAAAATATCGATAATTACTGTAATAACACTGATAGTTACAACTATATAAGAACTATGTAAAGTCTCGACTTGCTAACTAAACAAACATAGCTCGGAATCATCTAACATATTTGGAACGGGGAATAAAAACAAAATAAGTATAAAATGTACGCGTTTTCAATATATATCTACACAAAATGGCCTGTCTACAACACTTCCAGTATTAATCATCACCTATGTCATGTTGGCATATGATGTTGTTCAACTTGTCCATACAACGGGGAACCCTCTTGCTTTCCTGACATGCTAAATGATGTGCCTGCTGCAATCTAAACATGTTTTAACCCATCAGCTGACCCACCCATCTTGCTACCCCGACTTAGTATCTGTTCTACCTGATATAGTCAAAAGAAAGACACTCGAACAGTCTATAACGTATAAACATTAAGATACTACCAAGATATCGAATATCTACATCAAGAATGAATGCCTCTAAAATTCGAGCAAGGCACATAATTTTATGAGAGCAGTGGCAGTGTCTTACTCATATATAGTGAGTGTTGTTGAGCTTACTGAGTTCCTGCAATATGTATGCTAACATAAGAAAAATATTGCTTGCCTTGATGTCCCTATTACCTCTACTTATGTGAATAGTTATATAAAATCATGCGATCAGTTTCTAAACACACAAGCACACGCCCTTAACATATCATGCACACATGGGGCAATAGAAATACAATATTTAACATATCCGATTCTAGTTTCTTAAAAAAACTTGACATAAAAAAAAATCATGCTCACTTACCTTAACAAGAATGGGTGCAGCTCCAACTTTCCGTGAATTTCATGCCTTCGAGGTAAAATAGTAGCCTGCAACAAGGTAAAAGCAAGTTTTGCTTCTTATTAACTACAATGCAACTAGAAACAATAACTTGCCAACAAGTGTGAGTCGAGATTTTATTTCAGTAGCTTACTAGAGGTATCCATTTCTATTTCATTATAAGTTATAAAAGTATCAAACTTACTAGAGGTATGACACAGATTCATGGAGGAAAACACTGTTAGTGCAAAACATCAGAACTACTATTAAAAATGTGTCAAATTATAAATTGATGAAAACTGATAGAAACAGAAATGAGCTTAATTGATGGCTTAATGGAGGTTTTAGGTTAGTATGTGAAAAGTGTGTTTGTGTGTGAAAGGGAGGTTGAAGATGAAGTAGGGAGGAGAGAGAAAGTAATTAGATTAAGTGTGTGTTTATTATGAAATAGTTGGTTACAAGGTTAGTTACAAGGGGTATTTATATCCTAAACATTACAAGTTTCATCTAAACCCCTTGTACTTTAACAACTTAACACAAGTAACTATATTTACAATTAAACACCATATTTATATTTCTAACAATCTCCCCCTTGGTGTTGAATTATAAATGTTGCATCGTCTTCGGTCTTTAAATAAACATGATGAGCCCATTTGTTGAAAATCTTCAATGTTGATTGGACTTTGAAGCTTTCGCATTGTCTTCAATGTCTTGTATCAACCTTGACTTTGAATCTTCTCAACAAACAAATATATTTGACGATGACTTATTAAATCTTGATCTTCTCTTGCAACATTGAATACTTTGGAAGCATCTTTGAAATCTTTGTAGCTTTTGAGATTTCACAACTTGAACTTTTGAGTGTTGATTTCAACTTGATGTTGCTTGGAGAAGTAACTTGAACTTTTGAATAGCATGCGGAAGCTTGGTTTTGACTTTGAATTCCTTGAATTCTTTTGGTATTGCGGAAGCTTGATTTAACTCTGAATTCTTTTGGCTTTGCGGAAGCTTGGTTTTGATTTTGAAATCTCTTGGCATTTCGGAAGCTTGGTTTGACTTTAACACTTCATTTCTTGATCGAACTTGTCTTTGAATCAACAATCATCATGGAGCATTTTATCCTTAAAGTCTTGATCTAGCTTGTCTTTGATCAAACAATTTTGCTCCCCCTCAAACAAACATCTATCTTGGAGCATTTCTATCAAATAAACGAATTATCTTCAAATTTCTTGCTCCCCCTCAAACAATCAATCATTTCGGAGCATGTTTAACAAATCATGAGTTTACTCTTGCTCCCCCTCAAATGAACAATCTCTTCAAACATTTACCAAATGTTAAATCTTATCAAGACATTGAACAAACTTAACTATACAACTTAATTTTCTTTAAGTATCAACAAAAGACAATCTCTATTCAATCTCAAATTCTTCTAATCATCAATCAACCATGTACTTTCCAACTACTAAAATCATCTTGAATATAATCTTCTCGAAACTATCTTTCAACTTTCTCGATACAATATTTCAACTTTCAACATATCACGATAATTATTCATTCTCTTCACCTAAACTAACGATCCTTTGAACAACCAAACAAAATGATTATCATCAATCAAATTCTACCAATCATATTCTACCTAACACCTTGAATTCTATCTATCTATCAATCATTTAATCATTTCTCCCCTTTATGATGAATATGTGAAACGGTTTCATCATACAATAATGATTGATAGCATAAACGGTAGATGCCAACAAACAACAAGCACGCAAATTAACCCAACCCAATTCCCAATTCCCAATGAACCATTGGTGAACTAGAATGTGAGGTTGCGTTTTTGGAAAAAAAATTTAATAGGGTGTTTTGTGTTCTTTGTGTTTGTGTGAAGAGAAATGAAAACCGGATAAAAATGATCCGTTGACACAACCAAAAATCAAAAGGATTAATGGTGTGGCCTAAAAATACGATTACTATTTTTAGGACTTCCCATTATCATCGAGAAATGCACAAAGCTTATCTCTAAATGGTTCGGTCTATGGCTTTTCAACCGATAGATTGCTTTAAAGAATGTAATTCATGGTCAGTGTCACAAATGCGTTCGATAACCATGTCTTACTATCCTCAAAGACTTTTTGGGAAATTAAATCCGAGGTCACATAGACTTCTCGTTTACTCAACAAATTCATAAAATGAAAATGTGAGACCTACGTTCAACGTTGGAAATGATGTTAGCATTGGTAGGATTTCCATTCGATCATCGTGGAGTATCAAAAATATGATATCACTACGAATGTTCCGGCAATATCACAAAGATATGCAATGTCACAAAGACATATAAAGACTCTATGTGTCCTAGTCAAATGAAAGAATATTTCAAGTACGCTCTAGACTTAATAGTGATCAAATGAAGTCGGGGACCGGAGCAGAGTGTCGCCCTTTTTCAATATCAACGTCTTCCAAATGAAGAGTCGATAGAAATGTGAAAGTCTCCGTGAGAATAAAACAAGCATTTGTTAAGAAATACTTGAGTGGTTAGGTAAAGATGTGCATTGCTTCACTAGGTCCATGAAGTCTTCTTCAATATCGATAAATCAACAAATGAAATCCGATAGAAACGTGTTGACCCGGCTTTTTGAGAATTTGGGGAGGGCTTTCATTTCTTTTAGCCCTTTCTCACATCATTTCACCGTAACCTCTCACTTTTCGACTACTCCCTCATGTCCTATTTGCACAAACATCATCACCACGCTCATAAACCCTCACAATCTAGAATAGAGAATTGAACTCCGGGGTTAGATCTCATCGGCGATGACAAGATCATGGAGTTTTTATGAGTGGCCTAAACTCTCATGTGCAATTCTAACATCGAACTTCTTTGAATATGATCGAAAATGGTTTTAAAATCTTCAAAAGTGTTTTAAGATGGAAAATGAGTTTAAACACTTGGAAGTTTTGGTTTTATAAACAAACTCCCCCTAAATATATGCATGATATAAACAAAGTTTTTTTAAAAGTTGCTCACAAACATTAAAAATGAGACTACAAAGGCAGTACATAAAGGCGTTCGATGCCTTGCATCTCATCCTAATGCTTTGTGAGTAACTAAAAGACAAAGTAAAAATGATGAACAGAGAAAATCTTTTTAGATTTTTAAAAATAAGAAAATGAAAATCTTTTTGGATTTTTCTAAACAAAAATGAAATTATAAACACGGTTTTAGAACGGGTTATACACTGATGTGTGCATAAGCCACTATTCATCAAATCATTTGGAAATCACTTTTGGAACCCATTTGAAATTGGGTCCAATGGTTTTTGAATTCTTGAAAGTCCAAATGTAAGTCTCATCGATTTGATGAATAGAAGTTGCATTCCACGATGAACTAAAACCCGGTGGTTTAGTTGAAAAGATTTTTCGTGGAAGCAACGGTGAAAAATCATTTGAATTCTTTGAAAAACTTGCAATCTTGGGAGATTGATTTAAGACATGATTTTTCTGAACAAAATCATTCACTTTTTGCACAACTGCTTTCATAGGTTTTGGTGCAAGATCAAAAAGTTCCGAAAATGAATATTTGAATGATTTTGACTCAACTGACTTATCTTTAGAAATCGGCTTCCATATAGATTTAGTCAACTGAGATTTTGCTTGAGAAAGATGTTTAGAATTATCCTCAAAGGATAGAAAAGACACAAAAGTAGTTGTTCCATCAAAATTTGGTTTCTTAGTGTACTTCTTACCCTTTTGTAAGGTGTAATTAGTAAACTGAGAGACTTTTCTTTCAAAAGGTTTTGAAGATTTACCCGTGTAAACCCTCTTTGGAACATCAACTTTAGGTTTGGTTTGACAACATGTTTTTGGAAAACTTTTAGACATCTCAGTCTTGTCACAAACACAATCAACATCAGTCTGAGTTGAGGTCTCAACGGTCTTAACAACATCACATTCACTTGATACAGAAGAATCCACAACTTCACATATAGGACAATCAGGTTCAGTGCAATCTTCAACAACTTCTTTAGGTAGGTCAAGAGAGACAGAACAATGATTTTGACGTTGAAAAGATTTGGTTTGTGTTTGCAATTCAATCTCAAGGTCGAAAATTTTCTTTGTCTTCCAAAATTTGCTTTACTTTTAAATTCTCTTTAGTCAACTTTACCCCGTCTCTCATTGCCTTTTTACTTTCATTCATATAGAATTTTAACATAGATTTGGAAATTGAGATTACCTCATCCTCGACTTCAGAAGAACTTTCATCATCCTCCTCTAACTCCTTTGACTTTTTGATCTTCGTCATGAAGCACACATTTGCTGCAAGTTCATCTGTCTCTTCATCAGAAAGATGTAGCCATTTGTCATCCTCAGCAAGAAGAGCAATGCGACTTTCTTCTTGTCTTGCCAGCAAAAGTTTGTACTTGTAGTACTCGGAGTTCTTTTGACGCGGTTTAGTGCAATTGATGGCAAAATGTCCAGGAAGACCACAATTATAGCATTTCTTGTCTTCATTCCTCTTCTCCATGACCTTCTTCTCAAACTTCTTCTGATTATCAAACTTCTTCTCACCACCAACATATTCCTTCTTCGTATCAAACTTAGGAGCATTTGCATTCTTTGAATAAGACGAAACTGATGAAGTCCTAAGCTGATTGTTGGTTGGTTTCTTCTTGAAAGCCTTTGTGAAATAAGCAAGTTCTTTGTACATCTCTTTTTGTCTTTCATCCAAGTCAGAATCACTCATTTCACTTGAATCAGAATCTGTTTCATCCAACAAAGCTCTGTTTTGAAACTCTTGAAGATTTCTTCTCAGCTACCAAGGCCAATGGATTGGACTGGACACTTTCTTCTTTCTTCTTTTGGATTCTCAAAACATCATCAATGTTCAGTTTCAGCTTTTCATACAAGGTGTGAATGGTAAGTTTCCCAAAGTCTGATTGTTGGTTGAGTTGAGTTCCATACACTTGCCATTCCTCTTCTAGATTTTTGATGAATTTGATGTTCAGTTCCATATTGGTTCTCTTCACATCATTCTTTCTAAGCTCATTGATGACATTGCAAAATCTGATGTATACTTCGTTCAGTGGTTCACCTTTCTGTTGCTTGAATGTTTCATACATATTCAGAATAGTTGACAACCTTATGGTGTTTGACACATCAGATCCTTCCATTTGCTTTTCTACTTCATCCCATATATCCTTTCCGGTTTCATAGGAGTCCACATTGCAATATATGTCATCAGGAAGTGCTTGGTAAAGATAGGCAATGGACATTTGATCAGCCTCAACTCTATTTCTCTGTTCTGTATTCCAACTCTCTTCAGGTAAAGCTTCTCCATTAACTGGGTTCTTTGGAATTTCAGGACCATCTTTGTATGATTTTCTCAGAAGTTTTCCATTCTTCTGTCTGTCTATCCAGTTCAGAAACCTTTTCTTCCATTGTGGATAAGAACCTCTAAACAAGACAGGAGGTCTTCCTTCAGAACCAATAGCTAAAGCTTCCCTTGAAGCCATTTCAATCAATTTCCAAAAGACTTAGAAAAAAAATTTGAATTTTCTATTTGTGAAGAATGCCGAGCTCAGATCTCGGCAAATGGACCAATAAAATTTGAAAATTTTAATTTTCTGCACACTTAAAGATAATTGATCAAAAATGATTTTGAATCAATTTTCTGGAAAATTTTGATTTGACAATTTCAATTTCAACTAAGTGCCGAGCTTAAATCTCTGCAAACAGTACAAATAAGAATGTCACTTGATCGATGAAAACCAAAACAACTATCTGTCGAGCTTATATCTCTGCAAATAGCACAAATGAGAATTGTACTTAGTCACAACAACCCAAAAACACTTGTTTGCCGAGCTTAAACCTCTACAAACAGAACAAATAGTACCAGTCTTGATAAAAATTTCTTGAAACAACTATTTGACGAGCAGTGAGCTCTGCAAATAGAACAATTAGCATCAACACTTAACGAAAATTCTTGAAGTAACTATTTGCCGAGCAATGAGCTCTGCAAATAGAACAATTAGCATCAACACTTAACGAAAATTCTTGAAGTAACTATTTGCCGAGCAATGAGCTCTGCAAATAGAACAAATATCTCTAGTACTTAGCCAAATTATGTTGAATCACGTATTTGCGGAGCAGTGAGCACTGCAAATAGAACAACTAGGATCAACACTTAGCCACGACCTCTGCAAACACGAGTAATCACTAGACGACAAATTAGTCGGTTACTGGTTGTCTTCTTCGTGCATCCAAACCCTCAAACGCCGAGCTTACTGTAAATCCTTGAATTCTCCTTCATTTTTGTGAATTAAAGCTCGAAATTTATATCAAAATGCTCAGAAACTGATCGCGAACAAATCCTTGAACAAAATTGTAAGTGCACGTCTATGTCAATAGTAGTCTAGATTGTTTGGGCTTATATTGTTATATGTCTTTGTAATGTGATTGTCATTAATGAACTTAGTATTATGCATAGAATACTAGATTAAGTTTAAGTATTGAATGTATAGTAAATCTGCTAAGTATGAATTGCGAGTTCGCAATTCATACAGATGAAATGCGACCCCGTATTTGCAGGGACAAATACGAGTCGATCATATAGGTAATACGACCCCGTATTTGCAGGGACAAATACGAGGCCAATCACAGTTACGACCTCGTAAAAGTGACGGGTTGGGCTGGGTTTACGAGGCTAACATGCTGAAGCCCATGTCGGGTGTTACCTATATAAACCGAACCCTAACAGAGTTTAGGGTTGAACATTTGTCGAAATATCAAGCATTATTGTGCAGGATTCGTCGTAGGTCC
>CM067173.1:44585832-44687642 GCA_034093135.1 Erigeron breviscapus | reverse complement strand
ATGAGTCTAGTAGGGACGCCTAATGGCTGAGACAACAAACAAAGACATATACTAATCAGACCAGAATATAGGCGTATGACACTTCCTTTGGTGGGTACAATAATGAAGCTCTTGCTCCATTTATTTTGTCAATCAAATCCATATACACGATGATGTCGGTAAGCTCGGGTGTTAAAAAACCTGAAAGCCTATCCATGGTCCATAATGCACTCCGAAAATCAAGCTGCAAATTAAGAAAGCGAATTAGTTATTTTTTGCAATGTATCTTTTTCGTGAGGAGTATACAAACTATCAATACTATTATATCTTATTAGAATCAACAAAATACCAAAGGTAAAATGCAAATGGTTTGAGACCCATGTTAGTATGTCTGATTTATGGGATTACTCTATAATAAAAAGAACTAATACTTGAGGTCATATAATTATGTGTATAGGAAATATACTACGGTAACATTTATGCATGATTTTAATGACAAACATATTCGATAGGTTCCATTTTCACTCTATATCAATGGTAGACAAAAACAGGAGAGGCTATAGTCTATGTGGTCCGTTATAGAAGGAACATGTATGTAAGCCTCATATCTCATATTACGTCTAAAGTAAAGTTCAGTGCCAACCCTTACTATACAGATGTTATAATGACGTTACGAAACATGTTTAAAAAAAAGCAGCGTTACATATTGCATTATATAAGTGTGGGAGTATGAAAGGTTAACCTAAAAAATTCTAAACATAAAGTAACTAAAGCAAACCTTCATCGTGAGTGATATCTTCAAATAAGTATTCTGGACCCTTCAAGTCATCGTCACTATCATCCATTTCATCCTCATCAGAGCTCGAATCTATGATGATTAGATTCTTCATCCATCTCATGCTTCAGAAGCTTTCTTGCAGAAGGACATTTTGAAGGTTATTTAACCAGACAACTCGCAGTCATCTGCTTAAAAGAATTTTGACAGAGAACGGGCAACCATTATATGAAAGAACATGGTCATAGAGTGGTAAAGGAAAAGCAAACTGTAATACCTTTGAAAACTTCTTCTCCCTCTCAAAGTCAAGACCAGGAGGTGTGAAAGTCCCAAGTTTGCAAAGATTAAGTAATTAAACAACTAATGTAAATTACACTAAGAACATAAGACAAGAAAGTAAAGAAGTTTAATCATAAGTAACATAGATTAAACAGTGAATACATGGTCGGTTTTACAAAGAAATAAAAGATAAAATATTGTTAAGTTTTTGACACACTAAAAACTTAACAATTATACAAAGAGAGAAAAACACACTAAGTGTAAATATGGCACACACCAACGACTTTGCGGCTAGGTCAAGTGATGCTTTATATAGGAGAGAAAAGACATCACATGATAACCCAATTGATGTTGACACATGAAGGTTGTCAACCATCTATTGGTGTGTGAGACTGGTCTTCAGGAATCTCTGGTTGCCATCTTGTTTCTTTCCCAAAACGGTATGAAAGAGAAACACCTTAGTACCATTTTGGTACAAGGTCACATGTCTTCACCCTGATCTATCAACACGTGTCCTTGGGGACCAGCCTTCTTATCTTCATCTTCCCGCCCATATTTGACTTACAAAACATGACGGTGAGTCATTGAACTTATCCTTTAACTCGAAGATAATTGATGGTCGCTGAGAGCTCGCTGACGAAGTCACTCGCTGAGTCTTTCAGGAATCCATGACTCAACAATCTCCCCCTATTCGCTGAGGAGACTTAGCTGAGTAGAAGTCGCTTGAACTTTTAAAAGTAGCAGGTAGAATGAGGGAATGCTGATATTATTTATATGACAAACAACTTTACAATAATTAGCATTACATGAATTATATAAGACTACTTAATCCCATTGAGATTCTTGCTTGGCCTCGATAAATGCTTTATCTTGTTGTCTTTCAGGCTTCAGCAGCTCTTGATCAATCATCTTTATAAACTCGGGATCATTGGAAGTCTGAGCACAATACTTCCTTATTTTTAGAAGGAGGGCAGAGGGAGCAATTCCAATCTCATTGGTCCTGAAAAAGAGTTCATGACCATGGACATTGCAGAAACAGAAACCTCCCAGCTTCTCGTCATAGGTACCTTCCATAAAAAGAGTTCTGGAAGGCATTTTCAAATTTAGCAGCGGCTCCTCATCTATATCAGTCTTGGGAACCATTCTGAGTACAGTGGGGAGATGAAAAACTTGGGATCCAAACGCTGATCTCGTTGATACAACTCTGGGTTGCTTAGGAGGAGGAGGAAATGGATGTCTTGCAGAGCAGAGCAGAGAGTCTTTGACTTTATATTTCTGTTCCATTTTGCGAGTATGCTTTATCTGCTCACCTGCCATCTTGATCAACGGTTCATAACTCACAGCTGTCTTGTCCTTGACCAGCTTGTAAATTTCGATCCATTCAGTTGGCCCAAGTGTATCTTTAGTAACATTTTTCAGAGTATACAACTTGGGCACTCCTTTTCTTTGTAGGGTAAGATTCATCCCTTGTTGGGTTAGAGTGACCTTGACTGACATGATCTCTTCTTTTCTCTGCCTTATCTCCCTTGATTTGAGGTAGAGCCCTTGACCTTCTTCAAAGTTTTTCTTTTTCTTAGCGAAGAACTCTTCCTCATTTTTCTTAAGTGCTTCAAGACCACCAGACTGCTGAGCCAACATCTTTACTTCATAATCAGCATCTTTTAGTTCTTCACTAACAACCTGCTCACTTATAAATTTTTGAGAGAGCTCCTCTTCTCTCTTTTTCCTTTTTAGCTCCTCCTGAAGCACAACTTCTTCAGGAGTAAGTTCAGCAGTTGCTTGTGGAGTTGATGTTGTCTTGGGGAAAGCTCCAGACATCAGCTTTTCTTGTTGTACTCTAGCTGAAGTGGAAACTTTGGGTGGCTTGCTTTGAGTAGCCACAGCTGCTTTACCCTTATCAGCATATTTCTTTTCAAGGGCAGCATGGAACTCAGCGGTATGCTTGAAGATAGAGACATTGATTGGTCTTGCTGGAATACTCTCAGCAGCGACCATTTTCATAACACTCGCTGGCACATCCTCAGCGGTGTTTGAACTTTTCTCCTTTTCAATATCAGGTGCCGGTTTAATAACCTTATCAGCTTGCTCCCCCTCAACACTTGTTGCCGGTTCAATAACCTTATCAGCTTGCTCCCCCTCAACACTTGCTGCCGGTTCAACGACCCTATCAGCACTTCCAGTTTCAGCTTGGGGAGCATTTCCAGAGTTTACATTTTCAGTTGTTGGGCTTCTTCAGCAGTTTTCTCCCCCTTGGAAGCAGCTGAGGAACTAGCTACTTCCACTTTCTCTATCTTGAGAAGTCCCAGCATTGTACCCATCATTTCCTTAAGATGCCCAACCTCTTCTTCAAGTTTTCGCTGCCTGCTGACAGATTCTTCAAGTAACTTCTTGTCAACAGCAACTTGGAAAGGAGTGTGAGAGAAGAGTTTATCTTTGAGAGAATTAATTTCTTGGGTAAGAGAAGTGTGAAAATCATCTTGATTTTTGGAAAAGAAGGAAACAGTATTATGAAGTTGGTGAAGATGAGCAGTGAAAAGAGTGTTGGATTGAGAGAGTTGTTGGAGAGAGGATAGAAGACCAGGTACTTCAGCGACATTCGCTGACTTAACTTCAGCTTTCAGTTTATCCAGCGATGCAGAGATTTTAGAGTTGGAATTGCTGACTCTCTGCATGCTGTGGTGAAGCAGCTTTTGATTCCTCCTAAATAGATCTGCATTGGACAGGGTGTCAGCATGTTGCTTTTTGGTGATGCCAAACACTCTGTCCTTCAGCTCAGCTAGCTCATCAAGCAATTCATTGTTTCCAGAAACCAATTCTCCAAACTTGGCCAATGCCCAGTGTTCTTTTCGACCATTTTATCTACCAACTATGCATATAGATAACCATGCCTGTTTCCTTGACTTTGCACAATCTGCAATCTTCTCAACATTTCTTGCAATTGATAAGTTTCAACATAGTCATGACCAGGTACATTCACAGCAGTGAAAGCAGTGGTGGCTTCATCAGCAGAGGGAACCTTGAGATCCTTCAAAGAGATAGGATACGTAGAACAAGGTACCTTGAAAAAGTCTGGATGGTGCAATGAGGACACTTCCATGATGATTTCATCATCAACATCCTCTTCTATATTAAAAACATCAGCCTTGTGGATGTGCTCTAGACAAATTTGCATCCTCCTGAGGAGTTCATTATCATCTTGAGAAACATTTGTCTCGGTCCCTGCACAGACAGTTTCCGAGACAGTAGAATAGATTTGGGTAGGGGAACCTGGTGCCTCAGTCTCAGTGTGTTGTTCCACCAAGACCTCATCGGCCGTAGAATGTATTGTCTCTAGCATCACCTGTGATCTGGCTGCTGACAACGACTCAGAGGGTAATTGAGAAGAAGGGGAATTTATTGGGGGAGGAGTTGGACTTTGACCTCTAGTGGGTTGGGGTGACCCAATATCTTCACCAACCTCGTCTACAGAAGTTTGAGGTGGCTGCCTGCTGTTCCCATTTGTCTAGTCAACAGCCTGTTGGGAGGCTGCTGATGGGGTGGCTTGGGTACTAGTGTCCATCGGCATTGTGGACTTCTTAACCTTGGGGTTGCCCTTTGATACACTCCGCTTACGTTTTGGGACGTCAGCGGAGGGTGAAGATTGTATATTTTGTGTTGAGGATGCTGCCTTAGATTTACTTTTGGTCTTTTTGGAGGCTTTGGAGGTCCCTGGGGGTTTCCAGCGAGCCAGCCTCTAAAGGCATTTGAGCATCCACAGCGACCGTATCAGCCACTTCATCAGTAGGAAGTGCTGCCTCCCAGTCGCTGTCTTTGGGGTATAAAGAAGAGTCGAGAGAGAAAAGTACCTCTTTTATATGTGAAGTAAGGTGAGCAACCAAGTGTTCAGCTGGTTGCTTGTAAATATTGTTTCCAACCCTCGCTGTTGGAATTGTTGAAGCATTTGGCAGCACATACTCATCACCCAGCGCCTCCTTGAAGATTAAAGAGAAGAGTCTTGTAAAAGGCACTGTGTGAGATCTATTGTTCATGTTGACCTTGTTCTTCATATCATTGAAGATCAACTGAGCATAGTCTACAAATCTCCCTTCAGCCAAAGCATGGATCATGGGCATTGATGTTGTTGATGCTTGGTTGTATGATCTAGAATTTCCACCCACGCATTGAATCACATGGGTAAACAGAACTCTCCAGATTCCAGGAAGATTGTGCTTTAAGGGATTGCTTGGAATCGCTGGAGGGTTCTTCAAGTTACAATTATATCCAATGGAGGGCAACCATGCCTTCCATTCACTTTCATTTGCTGGTTCCACAAACTTATTATCATCGGTTTCTTGTGGAAACCCAAGAGTGAGACGAAGAGAAGCAGGAGTGATGGTGATTGTCTTCTCCCCCTGGCGGACAGACCCAGTGATGGACTTGTTTGCATCATTATATTCACAAGTCCACCAGAGTTCTCTAAGAAGATGGACAAAAATATTTTCTGGGTCCGCCATGATGCATGGATGAAATCCAGCATTGCCTTATACCCTTTTGCACCTTTTGGTACGTCAAGCGAGCCAAGATGATTGTTGGGTTTGACAATCATCTTCGAGGGAGAAAAGGAAACCTTAGAAGATTTATTTACATTTACAGGAGTATAAATTGGAGAATTTAAATAAGTAATAGGAATTTGTTCCTGAACTTGTGGTTCAGGAACATGTGGATTTTGTACGGCGGGGGAAGAAGAAGAAGGGATTTCAACATTTTGAGGGATATCAGAAGAGGATGCCATTGATTTTTGTTAGAAGCAAATGAAGAGATATATGATGAAGATGAATCAGAGAAGGAGAGAGAGATTGAGAATTAGAAGATGAAAAGATTTTTTAAGTGTGTGTAAAGTGAGGTAAGAGAAGAGAGGCGGAAATATATAGGGTATGGTGGTGGGTCACATTTTCACACACAAAAAGATATGATTAAAAAGTTTCTCTCTCCTCTTAACAGTTGTAACCAACTGTTTTCGTATATATACGATTATAATATATATAAAAACATTTTTGTGAGTAACGTTTTGATAAAAGGAAGAAAAATAATATCTACAAATACTTGAGTATACGCCGTATTTGCAGACATCACCTGTCAATCAGACTGTCATATACAGACAAATGACGTGATCAAGGTAGAAATCGAGGTGACCTTTCAGTTTGAATTTTAAAAACATGTGGTTCAAAATTTTGCCACGTCGCTCACATAGTTACTTCACAAACACTTAGTTTCAGAAAATATTCTATGTTTTATTAACTGAGAAGTTAAGGTTTAGAAAGATTTTTAACACAATTAAATGCCTCTTGCTTCAGCACCCTTTTGAGAAAAGAAGTTTGGATGCTGATGACATTTAATTATATTGAAAGACCTCATGCTGGAAGATGCGCAGCATGTCTAATGTTTTGTCAGCGACTTCACAACCAACGTTGGTCGCTGACTACAGTTTTTGGCAAACTGTCAGCCATCAACGGATTTAAGAAGTCTTTACCAGAGCCGTTTGCTACTGGACTAGATGAAGACTTTTAGCTCTCCATTGCTTTTATTTTGCTTTTTCCCAAAGCAACAGGGATCAACGGATTTAAGAAGTCTTTACCATAGCCGTTTGCTAATGGACTAGATGAAGACTTTTAGCTCTCCATTGCTTTTATTTTGCTTTTTCCCAAAGCAACAGGGATAAACGGATTTGATAAGTCTTTACCAGAGCCGTTTGTTGCTGGACTAGATGAAGACTTTAAGCTCTTCATTGATTTTGGTTCAGCGAGTAAGACATACTTAAATTCGTTGAGTTAGCTACATGATAAGTCATGTTGCTGATTCCCCATTTAGCATTCCTAACTTCCTGACAAGCAATTTGAATCTAGTTTCATCCAATGGTTTAGTAAAGATGTCAGCAATTTGATCATCAGTTGGAATGAAATAGATTTCAATATCACCTTTCATGATATGGTCACGAATAAAGTGATATCGAATATCAATATGCTTAGTTTTTGAATGCTGAACAGGGTTGTGTGTAATAGCAATAGCACTTGTATTATCACACATGATTGGAATTTTGGTATATTCCAAATCATAATCAGCAAGCTGATGTTTCATCCAAAAAATTTGGGCACAACAGCTCGCTGCAGAGACATATTCTGCCTCAGCGGTGGAGATGGAAACTGTGTGTTGCTTTTTACTAGTCCAACTAGTCAGCTCCCCCCCCCCAACAGTTGACATCCTCCACTGGTGCTTTTGCGATCAAGCATGCAACCAACATAGTCAGAGTCAGAATATCCAACTAACTCAAAGTTGGAATCTTTTGGGTACCATAAACCCAGCGTGGGTGTACCCTTAAGATATTTAAAGATGCGCTTGACAGCGAGAAGATGAGATTCTCTAGGAGAAGCTTGATAGCGAGCACAGAGGCATGTTGCAAACATGATGTCTGGTCAACTCGCTGTGAGATACATTAGCGAACCAATCATGCCTCTATAGTGAGTAGGATTCACATACTTACCATCTGGGTCAGCATGGAGGTTATTAGGAGGGGACATGGGAGTTCCCTTTGGAGTGACATGGGTGAAGTCAAATTTATGCAACATATCCCGAATATATTTTTCTTGATTGATAAATATTCCAGTGGGAAGCTGCTTAATTTGTAACCCCAAAAAGAAGGTTAATTCACCCATCATACTCATTTCAAAAGTGCTAGACATAAGAGTGCTGAACTTTTGACAAAGCTTAGAAGATAGGGAACCAAAGATAATGTCATCGACATATATCTGAACATACAGAACATCAGCTTTCTTCTTATAGATGAAGAGAGTGCTGTCTATGGTTCCTCGACGAAAGCCATGGTCAAGAAGGAAGGTAGACAATGTGTCATACCAAGCTCTAGGAGCTTGTTTAAGACCATATAAAGCTTTATTTAGCTTTTAAACATATTGAGGATGCTTTGGATCCTCAAAGCCAGGAGGCTGCTTAACATAGACTTCTTCATCAAGAGCACCATTTAGAAAGGCACTCTTGACGTCCATTTGATAGACAGTGAAGCCTTTGTAGGCAACGTGAGCAAGAAAAAGACGAATAGATTTAAGGCGAGCGACTCGAGCAAAGGTTTCATCATAATCAATGCCTTCAGCTTGAGTATAACCTTGAGCAACCAGTCTTGCCTTGTTTCGAATAACCACACCGGCTTCATCCATCTTATTCCTGTAAACCCATCTAGTGCCAATGGGTTCCTTATTGGGAGGAGGAACAAGAAACCAAACGTGATTTCTTTCAAATTGTGTCAATTCTTCTTGCATGGCTTCCACCCAAGAAGGATCAGCCATGGCTTCGCCAATATTGGCAGGCACAATTTGAGATAAGAAATTGACGTAGAGACAAGTATTACTTGTTGCTGAGCGAGTTTGGACACCATTGTGTGGATTACCAATCACATGGTCAAGAGGGTGATCAGCAGTCCACTTGAGTGCTGGTGTATGGATAGAAGAAGAGTGAGAGACAGCAGATAAGGTGGAGGTAGGGTCATTTGGTGCAAGAGAATAAGTGGAAAGATCAATGGTTAGAGAGGGGGCAGAGTTGCTGACAGAAGGGTCACTGAGAGCAGTGGGTACCTCTTGCTGAGAATTGTCATCCTCAGCGACTCCTGAAACAGGACTCGCTGAAGCATCATGAAAGATGTCCTCGGCACTACCGTCAGCAACTTGTGGTTCATCTAACGGAGTAACGTTAATGGAAGTTGCATTAACTGTTCTAAGAAGAGGCTCAACTAGATCAATAGAGTACATGTGTGCTGCCACATACTCATCATTAGTTGAGAAACTTGAAGTATCAGCAATAGGTGAGTCAGCAACGTCATGATGTGTCGCTGACTCTACTGAAGGATCAGCAAGATCGCTGAGGATGCCTTCAGCAGATGTCTCACTTGAGAGATCTCCTAGAGCTGAACAGCTTTCATCAAAAGTAACATGAATTGACTCATCTACTTTTTGAGTGCGAGTATTGAAAACTCTGAAAGCTTTACTAATAGAAGAATATCCCAGAAAGTAGCCATCATCAGCTTTGGGATCAAAACTTACCCAAATGATCCTTATCATTCAGGATGAACACTGGACATCCAAAAACATAGAAATATCCAATTTGGGGTTTCTTACCCTTAAGAATTTCATAGGCAGTCTTGTCATGTCGCTTGACAATAAGACACCTATTTTGAGTGTGGCAAGCAGTACTAACTACTTCAGCCCAGAATTTACTAGGAAGGGAAGACTCACTGAGCATAGTTCGAGCAGCTTCAATGAGAGTTCTGTTTCTCCTTTCAGCTACTTCATTTTGTTCAGGGGTTCTAACAGAAGAGAAGTTTTGTCTAATCCCTTGATCAGCACAAAAACTTTCAAGAGTGTGGTTTCTGAACTCAGTGCCATGATCGCTTCTGAGTTCTTTAACACGTATGATGTTGAGGTTTTCCATCTTTTTAATGAAATTAATTATTTCCTCAGCAGCATCACTCTTAGAATGAAGAAATATTGTCCAAGTATATCGTGAATATTCATCCACTATGACTAAGGTGTATTTGCTACCCCTTAGGCTTTGGACATTCACTGGACCAAAAAGGTCCATGTGAAGTAGATGGAAGCAACCATTGATAGAATTGGCTTGTTTAGTTTTGAAGGTGGCTCGGTGGCTTTTACCCTTCTCACAGGCACCACAGAGCCTGTCCTTCTCATAAATGAGAGGGGGAAGGCCTCGAACAAGATTTTTCTTGGCTAGAGAATTGATTGTTTTGAAGTTCACATGCGACATACGCTTGTGCCACAACCAATTGATTTGAGAGGCTGCTTTTGAAAAGAAGCAGGTCTCACTGTCAGTTTTGACAGGAGTGAAATCTACCAAGTATATATCTCTCTTTCTAGGAGCGACCAAAACTACTTCTTTATTTACATTAATTATTGTGCCTTGATGCTTATCAAGGATAACCTTGTAGTCAGCATCGCACAGTTGACTGATGCTGATCAGATTGTGTTTCAAGCCGTTCACGTAAGCGACCTTAGTGAACTTGATTAGCCCATTAGAGAGAGACCCATATCCTTCAGTTTGGCCAGTAGAGTTGTCACCAAACACAACTGTGGGACCATCAGTCGCCACAAAGTTATCCAGCAGATCCTTGGATCCAGTCATGTGTTTTGAACAGCCACTGTCCAAATACCACACTTCTTTTCCTAGCGAGGCCTGCATGGATAACAATAGAAGGATTTAGGCAGAATCGAGATTTTCTCCACTGATGGTATCATCAGTGGAGAGAGGAAGATGAGCATAATTATCATCATCAGTAGAGAGGGAAAGAGGGGCTCTAGGATCAGCGTTCTCATTAACTGGAAAATTTTCAACGAGTTGATGAGCAGGAAGCATGTCACGAGTAACCTCATGTGTGAAGAATTGATCTTCAGAGGTATAAGTGACAGTGTTTCCAGTGTCTAGAACAAACATGTTGCTGACCTGATTATCATTCCAATATTCAACCAGAACTATGTCGAAACCATTTGAAATGATCTCTTGAGAGTGGGGAATGGAAATTCGCTGAGAGGCAATGAATTCAGCAATGTTGTCCTTATTAAGAACAACCGCTTCACTCGAGCTGACATTTGACTCAGCTGGAGGAGTTTGCTCAGCGATTACAGAGGAGGGATGAGCAGCAGAAGCTGAGGGTAGATTTGGCTGAATGACTACTTCAGGAGGATTCCTGGAGTCTTTGTCATAGCAGTCAGCAATAATGTGTCCTCTTTCACCACATAGATAACATTTTCTTCCAGCATTCTGACTTTGAATCAGAAATTCCTTGAGTTGTGAGGACAAGTCGTTGACACGCTTACTTAACTCACATATCTCATGATTGGAGGAAGAGGTTGATGCTACTGTAGGGGTCTTTTTCTTCCTAGACTTAAGAGGAAGAGTCTTGGGAACAGGGCCAAGAATGAACTTGCCCTTAGATTCAGTATTTGAAGAAGAAGGGTCATGATTATTCTGAACAACTCGCTGACCTCCTTGCTGAGGAGGTCTAACTTGCTGAACAGGTCTGAGTTGCTGAGAACCATGATGAATTTGAGCAACTTGCTGACCTCCTTGCTGAGGAGGTCTAACCTGCTGAACAGGTCTTGTTTGCTGAGGGACAAAAGTTCCCTTTGGGACATAGACAGAATTAGGTTGCTGATAACGAGCATCAGCAAACCTAGCTCGTCTATTCATCAGGCGATCATGCATAACAGACTTTCTGCCAGCATGAGAAGTATTAGAAGAAGACGAAGGCTGAGACGCATGGCGTTCAGAGACTGCTGAGGGAACAGAATTCTCAGCGGGTTGACTAACAGACACAGCTCGCTGAGGAGTGCTGTAGTCATATGGAATAGCGACCTTGCTTCTTCTGAAAGGTTCAACACTGAAACCACCATTGGGTTTAACAGTCAAGAGCTGAGGAGCAAGGGGCTTGAAACCATCACTTGAAGGATTTCCTTCAAATGTTTGGGAGGAGGAATATTGAATTCTGCCTTCATTAGGCATCATATCAATGATAGGATGATCAGGGAAGAAAGTTTTAGCAAAGCTAGCTGCTGAGCTAGTTTCAGCTTGCGAGGAAGAAGAAGTGCTGGGAGAGGGAGACTCATCATTCAGTTCAGAGTGATAGTCATTTCCTTTGATAAAGTAATTTTTCAGCATTTCCTCAGGAGATGCCTCAGCACTTGGAGGAATCCTCTCTTCAGGAGCAGGACCGTCGCTGAACATATTAGTTATGACAGCGGCAGTTTCATAATCACCACCAATGATGGCTTTAATTTGAGCGGGCACCTGTTTACTGAAGATTTGGTCATGGAGCCTGGAGGCTTTAGACCAAGAGGTGACAATCTTCTCAAGGTCAGCGACCTGATTTTTTAACTTCTCATTGGTTACTGAAATAGTTTGGTTAAGAAGCTTTTGAGACTCAAGCTCAACATGGACATTTCTTAAGTCCTTGAGCTTGTCAGTTTTATCACTTAGCTCAGCACTAACTGAGTTAAGCTTAGACTGAAGGTCAGCACGAATTGACTTGACATATTGAATGTCACAAGTAAGAGATTCAAGAATTTTTGGTTTGTCCTCTTCGGAGGCAGAGGAAAAAGTGCACACCTTCTTGATTGTGACATTTACCCACTGACTGGAGTACACTTGATCCTTTGTCAGCGCCTGATCATCAGCGAGTTCCATGAAGCAGATGGCATCTACGAAGTCCTCGCTGTCAGAAACGTCAGATTCAACCCAGTCATGTTCTTCAGCAACAAGACCTTTGGCAGGGGCTTTGGCTTCTTCTACATCAGCCATTTTTGCACGAAGCTCATAATACTTCTTCTTGTATTCATCAGCAGGCTTGACTGAAGAAGAGGGCCTCACTGACGAAGAAGAGGGCTTCGCTGCCTGCAAGGAAGAAACAAAAACTTTGCATTCCTTTTGGTAATGGCCTCTTCGACCACATCTCCAACATTCTTCCTGCGATTTGTCTACCACTGGTCTTTGGGAAGCAGTCGACCTACGACTGTTCCATTTCTTGGAATATCTTTTGCCAGCGATAAGAGCAAATTGCATGAAATCTGAGAACATCTCTTGTCTCTCCTCGAAATCGAGGTCATTGACAAGGTCCTAGATATGAGATGGGGTAGAATTGTTGTTGTTAACATGAATAGTGCTAACTTCAGCAGAGACCAAGGCAAGAGGGTCATGAGCATGAGGGACAGAAGATAGAGAAGAGGAAGAAGAAGAGCTAGCATGCCTTTTGGAATCAGCTTTAGCTCTCAAGTTTTGAGCGAGGGCTCTCTCTTCAAATTGAAGAGTGCCATAAAGTGATTCCAAGTCATGCTGTTTCAACTGCTTGGTGGTCCTTAAGATTTGTCTTAGACCTTGCCACTTAATGGGCAAGCTGTCGATGAACTTGTGGCATACTTCAAGCATATCATGCTCTATGCCAGCGTTCGTCATGTCATTCAGAAGACATTTAAAACGGTTATAAGTGTCATCCAGATTCTCATTAGGAAGAGAAAAGAATCCTTCATAGGCACGTTTCAAATCTATTTTCTTGGTAGCAAGAACATCTTCTGTACCATCAAATCTGATACAAAGATTATCCCACACCTTTTTTGCAAAAGAAAGTTTGATGACAGATTTCATAATATCATCGGGAAGGGTGTTGATAATAAGATTTCTCAACCGAGCATCCAGATTGACAAGCCTACGCTCATCATCTGTCCATTGTACTTCTGGTTTTATGAGCTCAGTGACAACCTCAGGAGCATCAGCGGTGGCACCTGGTGTCCTGGTAACCAGAACCGGTACATATGGCTCTCTGGTCAGAATGGTCATTAAGTAAGGTTCAACTCCTACTGTGTAGGAGCATTCTCTCTTTCCAAGATCCAAAATCATGAGTTTCGAATCTTGGTGGGATTGAGACATACCCAAAGTCTCTGGTATTAACCAGAGTAGGAACCGAAGCCATGTAAAGAAAAGGTTTTAAGAGAAAGAAAAGAAAAGATTTTAGATGCAGAAAATTAAAGTACAGAAAGAAAGATAATCTTGCAAACGCTTTTCAGATCAGTTTCAGTGTATCGAAACACTGCTCTGATACCAACTGAAAGTCCCAAGTTTGCAAAGATTAAGTAATTAAACAACTAATGTAAATTACACTAAGAACATAAGACAAGAAAGTAAAGAAGTTTAATCATAAGTAACATAGATTAAACAGTGAATACATGGTCGGTTTTACAAAGAAATAAAAAAGAAAATATTGTTAAGTTTTTGACACACTAAAAACTTAACAATTATACAAAGAGAGAAAAACACACTAAGTGTAAATATGGCACACACCAACGACTTTGCGGCTAGGTCAAGTGATGCTTTATATAGGAGAGAAAAGACATCACATGATAACCCAATAGATGTTGACACATGAAGGTTGTCAACCATCTATTGGTGTGTGAGACTGGTCTTCAGGAATCTCTGGTTGTCATCTTGTTTCTTTCCCAAAACGGTATGAAAGAGAAACACCTTAATACCATTTTGGTACAAGGTCACATGTCTTCACCCTGATCTATCAACACGTGTCCTTGGGGACCAGCCTTCTTATCTTCATCTTCCCGCCCATATTTGACTTACAAAACATGACGGTGAGTCATTGAACTTATCCTTTAACTCGAAGATAATTGATGGTCGCTGAGAGCTCGCTGACGAAGTCACTCGCTGAGTCTTTCAGCGAATCCATGACTCAACAAGGTGCATTTTGCAAAGCCATAAGCAAACCCTATCATGTCAGAAGTGTTATTAAGTTGTAATGACTTCGGTTTAGGTAGAAATGGTGATTTTAATCATCTACTTATGGGTAGCATGATATGACGATTCAGAAAAAAGGACTATAGCCGTGAATGGGTGAAATGGGTGAAATGGGTCGAGAGGGTTTAACATGTCCAAAGTCAACCAAAACGGATTTGAAAAGCAGACCTCCTAAGTTACTTGCTCAAAAATTATATTACTCTCATTAGACTATTAATGAAATAGTATAATTTTTTTATTCATATTTGACATACTAATTATCTACAGAAAGATTCATTTGTTTTTTATAATCTTTATGGTCAACCCCAACCAGCTAGATCTGCTGTTGCCACCTCATGTATAGCCTGGCTTATTAATGACACAGAGTAATGCAGGACAAAGCACCTTCATTGGGGAATATTTTAAAAAGGGAGCTTTCCCATGAGCAAGCTCCAGAGTTGTTATGCTAAAGGACCAGATATCAACCCTGCAGAAATTATCAGGCATACACATCAGGTGTCTTCACTATTTTGGAGTTGTTGAGAATATCTATAACTAACCTTCATATGAGAGATATGTTTAAAAATGACCTTATTTTTCCGTCAAATGATTGACATATGTATAACAATCTTTTCAATCAAACATTCGAAACCAAAAGTCTTGCATCTATTAAGCCCAATGTATGCCAAAAAAATATATTGTTTTGAACATAGAACACCCAGATCGAAAAAAGAATTCCAAGAATGGTATTTCACATTTTGCATTTCTCTTCCAACTAACAATTATACAAAGAGAGAAAAACACACTAAGTGTAAATATGGCACACACCAACGACTTTGCGGCTAGGTCAAGTGATGCTTTATATAGGAGAGAAAAGACATCACATGATAACCCAATAGATGTTGACACATGAAGGTTGTCAACCATCTATTGGTGTGTGAGACTGGTCTTCAGGAATCTCTGGTTGTCATCTTGTTTCTTTCCCAAAACGGTATGAAAGAGAAACACCTTAATACCATTTTGGTACAAGGTCACATGTCTTCACCCTGATCTATCAACACGTGTCCTTGGGGACCAGCCTTCTTATCTTCATCTTCCCGCCCATATTTGACTTACAAAACATGACGGTGAGTCATTGAACTTATCCTTTAACTCGAAGATAATTGATGGTCGCTGAGAGCTCGCTGACGAAGTCACTCGCTGAGTCTTTCAGCGAATCCATGACTCAACAAGGTGCATTTTGCAAAGCCATAAGCAAACCCTATCATGTCAGAAGTGTTATTAAGTTGTAATGACTTCGGTTTAGGTAGAAATGGTGATTTTAATCATCTACTTATGGGTAGCATGATATGACGATTCAGAAAAAAGGACTATAGCCGTGAATGGGTGAAATGGGTGAAATGGGTCGAGAGGGTTTAACATGTCCAAAGTCAACCAAAACGGATTTGAAAAGCAGACCTCCTAAGTTACTTGCTCAAAAATTATATTACTCTCATTAGACTATTAATGAAATAGTATAATTTTTTTATTCATATTTGACATACTAATTATCTACAGAAAGATTCATTTGTTTTTTATAATCTTTATGGTCAACCCCAACCAGCTAGATCTGCTGTTGCCACCTCATGTATAGCCTGGCTTATTAATGACACAGAGTAATGCAGGACAAAGCACCTTCATTGGGGAATATTTTAAAAAGGGAGCTTTCCCATGAGCAAGCTCCAGAGTTGTTATGCTAAAGGACCAGATATCAACCCTGCAGAAATTATCAGGCATACACATCAGGTGTCTTCACTATTTTGGAGTTGTTGAGAATATCTATAACTAACCTTCATATGAGAGATATGTTTAAAAATGACCTTATTTTTCCGTCAAATGATTGACATATGTATAACAATCTTTTCAATCAAACATTCGAAACCAAAAGTCTTGCATCTATTAAGCCCAATGTATGCCAAAAAAATATATTGTTTTGAACATAGAACACCCAGATCGAAAAAAGAATTCCAAGAATGGTATTTCACATTTTGCATTTCTCTTCCAACTAAGAAGTATGGTAAAGTAGAATAGAATACGACTCTACCTGTTTATGCTTTAATTGTGAACGTGGTATCTACGCCTTGGGTAAGGATTGGCCTCGACTCCGCTGACCTTGACATCATAATCTTTATGCTTTTCTGTAAACATGTTAACAAATAAAACATAAGACTTTCACTCAAAACTGCAAATCTTGCTACCACACACAATCTTCCATAACTATGACATGGCACAAATAAAAAGACCCCAATACGATTATAAACTCAAAAATACAATAAAATATGTAGGTGATATTACACTTGATTCCTATTAGTATTAATAGTCGGGGTCATAAAGTCACACTACTTTAAAACGACATCTTTTGACCTGCCTACACGTCCCCAACCTATCTGACCTACCCATTTTGCTGCATCTAAAAGATTGGGTTAACACACAACAAAAGCAACCACTCAAACGAAGGTCAAACACAAAACATGTATATACTTTATAGTCATGTTATCATTCGAATTAGCAACCTTTGGACTAAAATTACAATGTAAAATACAAAATGAAAATGGGTTGAAATTTCACTCTTTTAGCTTTGGCTAGTAATAAACTGGAAGCTCATTCACAGTTTCACACAAGTTATATCTAGGCTCATAAATTTGGAAGATCGTGCCATGTCGCTATGCTTCTTCACTCGATGTGGGTTCATCCTCTTCGATATAGTTCATGAGCCCTCTAAATTTTGCTACCATTGATACCTTAAGACACTTCTTCCTCTTTGAAGGTCTAGGTTTGCTGAGATCCACCATCACCGGTTGCAGAACCCATTATCGCATCCGCTGTGGATTCGGATTATAGAATAACCATTAGAAACAATCTTGAAGCCTTGTCATATGCAGAGCCAGCCAAAATAAATTAACCATGTAACACATATAACATATATATTACAACAGAAACACTTGGGAAAAACATGTAAAGATCATAGTTTCTCACCATATCATACGTGGAGTGAAAAAGGGACAGCAGAATTTGAGTTTCAAAAGCTCCCCGGTCTCCATCAGACGGCAATTCGAATGCCGTGAAAGCGAGTGTAGAGAAAACAACCTTCGACAAAAAAACTATCAGTTAATAATCAGATCGAATTCAAGTTCCAATAATCAAGTTTTGAAAGCTTGATATAATCTCAAATTAGAATTTCAAGTTCAAAAATTTTTAGCGAGTGTTACATGAGTTAGACCCATACCAAAGGCAAATTTAGCAAGAGCTTTTAGATACGCATGTGAAAGCTCTTAGCCCATCTCAAATAGTTGCATGCCAACATAGAAAAGTCAAACACCAAACCATCTGCAGAATTTTGTAGCAAGTAACTGAACTCACTCGCATAAATAAAGCATTCATTTTTTGCCCGAAATCTAATACCTAACTGAAAGATGAATAAAGCTATGAGCTTACCAACTAAAGACTGCCCCACTCAGAAAAGGACTTTAACATCTGCAAGCTTTCTAATCAATCTAAATTGATTGAGCATGACTCTCGCAAAGAAAAAACCAAGTATCTGAAATAGTCTTATCATGCAACCCCCCCCCCCCCCCCCCCCCCCCCCCCCCCCCCCCCCCCCCCCCCCCCCCCCCCCCCCCCCCCCCCCCCCCCCCCCCCCCCCCCCCCCCCCCCCCCCCCCCCCCCCCCCCCCCCCCCCCCCCCCCCCCCCCCCCCCCCCCCCCCCCCCCCCCCCCCCCCCCCCCCCCCCCCCCCCCCCCCCCCCCCCCCCCCCCCCCCCCCCCCCCCCCCCCCCCCCCCCCCCCCCCCCCCCCCCCCCCCCCCCCCCCCCCCCCCCCCCCCCCCCCCCCCCCCCCCCCCCCCCCCCCCCCCCCCCCCCCCCCCCCCCCCCCCCCCCCCCCCCCCCCCCCCCCCCCCCCCCCACTTACAATTGATTGAACTAAATCAAACAACAGAAAAAAACCGAAGATGAATTAGCTAAAATGGCCAAGGGAAAAATAAAAAGATAACAAAAGTTCAGAATAAAAGTTTACATCACGGCGTTGAAGTTCAAAGGGCAAATACTTGTAGGTTGAGATCCATGTCGGCCCTTTCTCTTGAACCTGGTTTTAATCTGCAAAAACAATCAACATAAAAATTTAGGTGAATCAAAATGATGAAAAGGAAAGAAATCTTATAGCCAAGTTATCAATAAAAAAAATTCATATGATATGAGAAGAAAATGAGAAGAAATAATAGCAAAAAGGAATGTGAAAGAACTTTTAATTAATGTCAATCAATAAAGTATATACATACATACACATAATAACAATTGAATTCACTCTGATTAACCCTAACAAAGAAAAAATCTGAAAAGACACTCAATTAAAAATCTGAAAAGACACTCAATTTACTGCATACATATACATACATACATACACATAGTAACAATTCAATTCACTCCGGTTAACCTTAACAAAGCAGTAAAATCATATAAATTCTAAAATATAAGATAAACAAATGCAATTAACCTCCTAATTAACCCCACTAACCTCATTGATTTATGAGCATATCGTATAGTAAGTAAACAAATGCAATTAACCTCCTAATTAACCCCACTAACCTCATTGATTTATGAGCATATCGTATAGTAAGTAAACAAATGAAATTAACCTCCTAATTAACCTAACTAACCTCATTGATTTATGATCATATCGTACATACATATTCCTATCATCATCATCATAGTAAGTAAACAAATGCAATTAACCTCCTAATTAACCCCACTAACCTCATTGATTTATGAGCATATCGTATAGTAAGTAAACAAATGCAATTAACCTCCTAATTAACCCCACTAACCTCATTGATTTATGAGCATATCGTATAGTAAGTAAACAAATGAAATTAACCTCCTAGAGTTTTAATCTTTTACATTTTTGTTCATATCAACTTTTGCCTTTTTACTTTTTAACCTCCTAGAGTTTTAATCTTTTACATTTTTGTTCATATCAACTTTTGCCTTTTTACTTTTTAACCTCCTAGAGTTTTAATCTTTTACATTTTTGTTCATGTAACTTTCGCCTTTTTACTTTTTAACCTCCTAATTAATAACTAACCTCATTGATTTATGATCATATCGTACATACATATTCCTATCATCATCATCATAGTAAGTAAACAAATGCAATTAACCTCCTAATTAACCCCACTAACCTCATTGATTTATGAGCATATCGTATAGTAAGTAAACAAATGCAATTAACCTCCTAATTAACCCCACTAACCTCATTGATTTATGAGCATATCGTATAGTAAGTAAACAAATGCAATTAACCTCCTAATTAACCCCACTAACCTCATTGATTTATGAGCATATCGTATAGTAAGTAAACAAATGCAATTAACCTCCTAATTAACCCCACTAACCTCATTGATTTATGAGCATATCGTATAGTAAGTAAACAAATGCAATTAACCTCCTAATTAACCCCACTAACCTCATTGATTTATGAGCATATCGTATAGTAAGTAAACAAATGCAATTAACCTCCTAATTAACCCCACTAACCTCATTGATTTATGAGCATATCGTATAGTAAGTAAACAAATGAAATTAACCTCCTAATTAACCCCACTAACCTCATTGATTTATGAGCATATCGTATAGTAAGTAAACAAATGCAATTAACCTCCTAATTAACCCCACTAACCTCATTGATTTATGAGCATATCGTATAGTAAGTAAACAAATGCAATTAACCTCCTAATTAACCCCACTAACCTCATTGATTTATGAGCATATCGTATAGTAAGTAAACAAATGCAATTAACCTCCTAATTAACCCCACTAACCTCATTGATTTATGAGCATATCGTATAGTAAGTAAACAAATGCAATTAACCTCCTAATTAACCCCACTAACCTCATTGATTTATGAGCATATCGTATAGTAAGTAAACAAATGCAATTAACCTCCTAATTAATAACTAACCTCATTGATTTATGATCATATCGTACATACATATTCCTATCATCATCATCATAGTAAGTAAACAAATGCAATTAACCTCCTAATTAACCCCACTAACCTCATTGATTTATGAGCATATCGTATAGTAAGTAAACAAATGAAATTAACCTCCTAATTAACCCCATTTAGTACCCTAATCAATGAAGTGCCAAAGAACCAACTTTGCTTCTACTATATACTTTGCTTCTACTTTAGTATATATATAGAATATAGATATAGATTTATGTTTTAAATGGTAGAAGTTAAATGAAACTTAATGTATTAGATGTTTTTGAAAATTTCAAGTAGCATGACGTATTTCGTAGAACAAATTTATTGTAGTTTTAGTGTTGCAATATAAGAACAAAAGTGTTGCAACAAACATTTGAAGTGTCACATTAATTCAAAAAAGTATTGCATTAGAGTGCAACAAGTGTTGCATTTGATAAAAAAAAAGGTGTTTGATTAGATTGTATAAAGTGTTGCATTTAAAAAGTGTTGCATTTAATATGTATTGGCAACACTTTCATAAAGTGTTGCATTATCTAAAAAAAGTGTTGCATTAAATATGTATTGGCAAATTTCATAAAGTGTTGCATTTAATATGTATTGGCAAATTTAAAAGTGTTGCATTTAATATGTATTGGCAACATTTAAAAGTGTTGCATTTAATATGTATTGGCAACACTTTCATAAAGTGTTGCATTAGATCAAATTTGTAGTAGTGATTATTCTAAAAATCTCTTAAATAATCTAAATAGATGACTGGTGAATGAGTCAAGACATGATGAATCCTTGATCTTCTAAAGAATGCGAATATCTCGTGATAATACGCAGTTCCTTCCTGATTATCATCGAAGTTCATCAAATAATTATGACCCGCAATGAAATTTCTTGCCATTTCTGTAATTAATAACAAATAATTAATTACTCAATATGACATTAAAATTCATATGCATAAAATATAAAATTAATTAACATAGATTACCCCTGTAATTTAGTTAAAAATAATTAACCCATTTTCAAATTTTATTATTAAAAATAAACTTTTGAAAATCTGTTAAGTCTTTTACGAGGTCGTATCCCTGTACGAGGTCGTATTTCAAAGTCAAATTAAAGTCAACCAAATTCTAAAACACGGGGTCGTATTTTCCAATTTGGCCACGTATTTGGTCCAGGTCGTAAATCGGCATCGTATTTCAAAAGTCAACAAAGTCAAAATCAATTGACAAATGCGAGGTCGCAAATCTGGGCTAGCAAACCCCCAAATGCGAGGTCGTCGCACTGTTCATCTTCCCCAACGCGATTTTATGATTTACCCAACCAAAATTCATGAAAGTTGTTTCTATACACTCGTATTCAAACAACAAAAGTACCCCAACCCTTATTTTAAACCAAAAACATCAAAATCGAAGTAAAATAGAAAAACCTAATTCGAAAATTTCGAGTTCTATTTTCTTGATTTTCTTGTTGCATGGATAACTATATTACGATCAGATAGTATACCTAGATTCAGTATTTTGAGATGAACACAAAAATATCAATCAAAAACTCTGGATCTAATTGTATCTATCGAATCAAAATCGGGGTAGCAAACTTATATTTCGGGGTCGTAAAGCTCTAATATTTGATTTTCAATTGTGAGGTCGTATTAGGGTTATTTGGGTATATATGCCCACTTGACCCGAATGGGCTTGGGTCAACCCGGCCCAATTACGAAGTCGTAATTGCACTAGGCCCAATCGACCAATTATGAGGTCGTATTCTGCATTCTGCCTAATTATGAGGTCGTAATTCCTGCACACTTTAAAATTCAAAATTTCGTCAAAGTTTCTGAATAATTGATCAACGTTTATCACGAACTTCCTGGAAATATGAAAAATTTAAATGAATAAACCTGTAGACATCAAATTTTCATCTTTTCCTCGATCTTCGTCTTAAACCTGAAAAAGTTAATAAGCTAATAAACTTACACAAATTCTTTAGCTTTTTAACGATCAATCTTTCCAAAACTTTCTCGAAATGAGCTTCCCGAACTGTACACACTTTAAAAAATAAAAAGTTATAAAATTGATTCATCATTCTTATACCTCCCCCTCAATTTTATGACTAGGATGCATAACTATGACTAATCATTATAAAAATACTCATTCTTATGTACTCCCCCTCAATTTATGACTGGGATACATAACTATGACCAATAAAGATAACTATAATCATTCTTATGTACTCCCCCTCAATTTATGACTGGGATACATAACTATGATTTATTAAGAATACTCCGAAATTCTTATGAACTTTATGTCATATCAATTTCATACAAACACAATATTGATTATAACTTCATATTCTTATGAAAACATTTCATAACTATATGATTTAAATAATCAACACGTTAGTACAAACACCTTTCTCATTCAAAAGTACGTTTCTGCCAATGGGGTTGGTGGCCCATTGGTAAGGTCTTTGAACTTGGGGGATCCACCTGGATTCGAGTCTCACTTTCCACATTTGTGGGGGTGGATTAATAAAGATTTTTCGAGAGTCTTGGGTTTCATCTCAGGCATGCGTGTAATTTATGAGTAGGGGTAGATTAAAATGTTGTTCTAAAAAAAGTACGTTTCTATATCTAAGGTTTCAAAAACACATAATTGAAAACCTTTAATATTCAAACGATATATCTATGTCTAAGGTTACAGAAATATTAACTTAATAGCCTTTCACATTCAAATATTACATTTCTATGTCTAAGGCTTTACATAAACAATAACCTTCCACATTCACATTATGTCTATGTCTAAGGCCTTACATAATCGATAACCTTTCACATTCACATTCTGTCTATGTCTAAGGCTATATAAGTACAAAGTTGATAATCTTTCATATTCAAAATAATATTTCTATATCTAAGATCTTCAACTGATAAAAACCTAGCTATCATCATCTGTTATACTGTATAGATAATACTTTAAAAACCTGATGATCTTAGCCTTGTTTTTCTTGAATACTTCAGACTTTTGCGTATACACCTTCATTTAGATTGAAATCTCTGTAAATGCTCTGAAATAACTGTACCACTCGTAATGTTTCTTCTGATCACTTTTTTCATCAACCATGAACAAAATCTTCAGATCAAACATATACCATGATGCTTCCTTGTGCTTATATCTGCACATACAAGCTTAAAACAAATACAAACTTAAAATAGTAATGTTATTCTTCATTATTTCATCACTATTTAACATAATAGCAATGACTTAATCTAGAACTACATTTTTCATTTTCTTCTCCAAATTTATTATTCTTTACTATCATAAGTCATGAAACTTTATATGACATTATCTTAGTCTAGAACTACAAAGCAAATAACAAACCTTGAGAACACTGTCTCATTGTTCAAAATAAATGACCTACAAACCCATTGTTTGTTTGTTAACCAATATAAACCTAGAACCTTAAAATCTCTGTTTTATTGTTCTATGGATAACCTAAGCTTAAGGTCTTCCATCTCCTAAACATAAATCTGCCTCACCATGCAAATCTATACAGATTCCATTTTCATTGTCACAAGGCTTTAATTCTGTAAAGCATATGAAAAGAAAAACCTAATCTCTTATACTTTCGCATGATCAGATCTATCTTGCTTCCGTTGTGAGATCTTGTTTGATAACCTACAAAATCAAACATCTGTTCGTTGTCCGGCACATCTCAACAAAGACATCAAATCTTCTCAAAGTAATAACACACAATCTGAAGAATTGAATAGAAATGAATATACTTAACAGTCTATTATTGGCCTTAGTCACTTTAAGGTCAAATAATTCACTGTAAGCACTTTCTAGGACAAAACAAAATCAATTGAAATAGCCTTTTCAATCTTGAAACAGAAATTTCAAATCTTTTTGATATAACTGAAAGTCTTTTAAACATCAAATTCAAACTATGAACAACTCTGTGTTCATTCTAATGAAAATCATCTTTCTAAAGATCAAAAATAGACATTAACTCAATATCTATTTACTGAAATCAACAACTCTGTGTTCTTTTCCTTAAACTCATATTCTGTTAATATGACACACTTTCTTTTAGCTTTCAATCACAACACTATCGCTTAACTACCCTACTCGTTTATCAGTGTTCCTTATAGAACGTAGTTGAGTCCTCTTGGAAACTAGATTCTATTCTGACTCTGTCTCTCGTGCAATAAGAACTTTTATTTAAACAATACAATACAAATAAAAATTAAACATTTCACGAAAAACATAACATACACACACACACACACACTGAACATAAATGAATAACATAGTTACAAGAGCTAAAGTTACTGCAGATTAGATCAGCTTAGCATGTTACATAAGCCCACATGTGAGAAATAATTCTAATATTATTAGTTATGAACAGTGATCCATCAACGATTACCAATATGTTTGTCCTCTTAAACACTCGGTACTTCCAGTTTCCTTTTTGTTGTAACACTTTTGACATACCCTGGCCAAGGACAGTCACCATGTAACCCGAGTAGCCTAATATGCCACTTAATCAAGTTTGCAAACTTAAGTGACCCACATTCAGATATACTCTCACAATCAACACAAGCACTAAGATTAAGACATTTGGTGAGTATAGGAAGAAAGCCTTTAAGAATCAAGTCAGCGGTGACAGGTCGGTGATTCCTCACACGCAAAGCGACTTAACTTGACTCACGTACGGAAATATACCCAACATTGCATAATGCTAAGTACTTGCATATTTGTGACATCATTTTAAAGCGCTTATGAAAACCCGTGACTTTCGATGAGACCCGTGTAGCGAACTTTCTGACAACCTATCCCAAGTTGGAAGCTTTAGGTAGGCTAGGTATACAAAGACACCCCAAGGACTTACTTGTTCGAATCTCAAAGGCCACATTAGCTCCATAATTTTCAAAAGATTAATAAGATATTAGATATCTTGTCACAAATACACATCCGAAAAGCAATACATACATATATATGTACCCGAGACCTTCTATATAAAGACCAAATATACAAAATTACAATACTAGATCTTTCGCAAGATTTAAGGACCAGTGTCAATTCAAATTCACGAAGAACAGGCATTCTCAGCCATATATCTGAATATGTTTCCCATAAGAACATTGTATACATTAAGTTCAGATTATAAGGAAACCTTGGTACTTTGTGCCTACCGATACATCATATAATGGTATCACTGAACTGAGCAATTTAAAGTACAATTAAGTAGGCTTAAAAGCTAAAGTATCGTCACGTCTAATCGTCTTGACGCAGTGACCTTACTCTATTTATTATTTTCTTTTTCTTTTCTGATTTTTCTGATTTTTATTTTGTTTTTCTAACACTATATGACACACATACAAAACGACACAAAAAACACATTTTACAAAGTTCTTTTTGAGAGACACTATCACTATAGATTTCTCATTCCAATCAATTGAACTAGCAACTCAAAACGAGGTCGATCGAAAGCCTTAGTGAACAGATCAGCTAAATTAAAGTCACTCGGCACCTTTTCTAGGACTATTAATTTCTTTTCAGCACAATCACGAATAAAATGAAACCTTATGTCTATGTGCTTAGTCCTACTGTGCTTAACAGGATTATTGGTAATGGAAATAGTGGACTCATTGTCTATCTTTATGGGAGTACAAAGGAAATTCTGACTGTAATCACGCAGTCGTTGCTGAATCCATAGAACCTGTGAGCAACACCCATGTATTCCGATCTCTCCCCTAAGAACTGACATCCACTTGAAGTCTAATTCCTCAAGAACACCATATTCTTTCATCCCTGTGAATAAACCAGCAGACTTCTAGAACTGACACAATATTATTACCAACACATACAAATGCAAAGAAACTTTATTATAGATCATCATTTAGACATGATCTTCTATAGTAATTTGTCTGTAACAAATCTACAATTAAAAGATAAAATAAACTAATTTGAACAAGTTTTATTGGAACAATGATCATCAGTTTCATGGATTTTTCTCTTTCTTCCATCTAACAAATCTTCAAAGTCCTTGACAGCTTGCTCATGAGACCTCCAAATTTCTTCTTGTTCAGGAGTCAACACAAGAGGCACAACCTTTTGACATACAGAATCACGATCCTCTTTGTTAACCTCAACACTCCAAACTTTATCAATCAAAATCCGAGAAAAACAAAATCTTGAAAATTCCATTTTAGTAAAAACTCGATCACTACCCTTTAAAGTATAATGAGTAAGATAGACTTTCTCCTTTTCTAAATCGATTTGCTTAGAAATTGATAAGTCTTATAAAAGGTCCTGATCCTGTTTTTCAATTAGATTTACATTATCTATTAAGATACTTCCTTTTACAACTCTTCCAACCCCGAAAAATTTTCCGCCTTTGGAATCAACAAAACAGACATAAGACCCTTTACAGGAGTAAACTCCGTTAACAGTCCTTTGTCTTCCAATATGTGCCTGGAGCTTCCACTATTGACAAACCATAAACCTGCGGTCTTCCTTAGTATCTCCTGCACATTCACAAAATCATTAGTTCTCAAAAGGAACCCTAGCCATGTTGGCTTTGGGTCTATCATTCTCTTCATCAGAAACCATGTCAGCCCAATATCCACCAGTAGGCACCCATGCCTTAGCTGGTTTGATAGACGAACTACCAATGTGCCTGGAGCTTCCACTATTGACAAACCATAAACCTGCGGTCTTCCTTAGTATCTCCTGCACATTCACAAAATCATTAGTTCTCAAAAGGAACCCTAGCCATGTTGGCTTTGGGTCTATCATTCTCTTCATCAGAAACCATGTCAGCCCAATATCCACCAGTAGGCACCCATGCCTTAGCTGGTTTGATAGACGAACTACCAATAGGCCTTTTGCAGGGCGAAATCCGTGAATTTTTCCCAACACTAGGTCTACGACTCGGGGAACCACTAGGCCTCCTTTCAATAGGTAGCCTTTGGTTATTATCCTTAGAACTCTTTTGAATTCTTGACATTCTCTCAGGAGACGATGAACGCATTCTCCTAGGACTATGTCGCTGAAACCGATCAAGTGGGTTAGTTTGCACATTAGATATAATCCTATCATAATAAGCACTATTCGACTTAACCCTGTCAGGAGAATTAGCTCTCCAATTACTTGATTGACTCGAACTCATAGAACCTTCTCTAAATGAGACACTTCTAGGCTCATTATCATTAGTCTTGCTACTGTTTTCAAATTCTCTAAATCTTAAATAATTCTGAACAGCCAGTCTATCAGGATTTCTCTTAGCATATTCCTCATAATATTTATTCTTGTAATCTTTCATGGATATGTGATGCAAAGACCCAATATTTTCACTAGAATCCATACTACCTCTAGATTTTTCAGGCGATACCCTAGATTTACTATTTTTCCTATAAGGACAACAACTTGACACATGACCCATTCCACGACAAGTAAAACAAGACCTCTTAGGAAACTTCTTTGGTTGATAACCATAAACAATCTCAGGCACTTGGACTCCATGACCTTTCAATTCATCTATCCATTCAAGAGTAGCATAAGCCTCTTCCTAAGAAGTTGGTGCCTTAATGGGACTGGCATAACGTTTGGTGGTTTGAACCTTTGGACCTTTGGAAAAGAATTCTTTCAACTTATTCTTAGCAAATTATTCAGGTGTCTCTTATTGAACACTCAAACCTTCTGCATCAATTGTAGAAGTTTGAACAAAACCCTTTTTGAAAATTGTTTCTTTAAAGTTCTTGTTCTTAATGGGTTTTGGCAAAGTCTCAGATTTTATAGGTTCATCAATACTCCAAATTTGACCAACATTTTTAGGATAATTACCTTTAAATCTGACTCTTTGGCTGAAAACACATCATCATAACCTGTTAAAGTAAAATATGTGATTGTTTCCATTTCAACTTCTTTTTCAATTCCTTTCAGTTTGTTATCCACTGTCCGTTTGGCTTCACTTGGGTCTGAGTGAGCCTTAGGTTCACTAGTCTTGTTCACGGATCCCTCTGACTTAGATGTCTCAGGGACTGGAACATCACTAGATTTGGTCTCTAGAGGGGTAGTCTTGGGTACATTTTCAGGACATGATTTTTCAGGCTCCTCTAAAGTAAGCTTCTGAAAACTATCATAATTGTGACTAAAAGGTGGCGGAACAGCATTGTATCTCTTGACAAAACTAGGTTGCTCACCTTTTTATTTAGCATCTCTATGGTGACCCATCATAGTTCCTATGTCTCTCATTTTATTCCGTTTACCACTTAGTTCAACAATTTGTACCCTAGAATCTGCTAATTCTTTATCCTTTTTAGCACTTTCTTTTACTACCCTCTCATAATCTTCATCTAGCATTTGTTTTCTGCCTAGTAAATGTGCATACTCAACTCTAAGAGATTCAAATCTATCCTCTTCATATTTTATCCGATTATGATATTCTTTAGCATGACCTTTATAAACCATTACGTCCGTTGCTAACTTAGTCCTATCACTAGTAGCATCATTCAGAAAGGTCTTTGTTGATTCAATCTCCTTTTTAAGAACAGTTACTTCGCTAGACAAACCTATGCTATGTTTACATACATTAATGAAAGATTGTAAAGAAAAACTTACTTGTTGCTCTGGTGCTTCAAGATTAGTCACGAAATTCACAAGCTCTTCTGTACTCGTACTCAGATTATCAAGTATCTCGATCTTTACATCTTTATCCGTTATCTCAGTTTCCATACTCGTCTCAGCTTTAGTGAAAACTTCTTCATTTTCAGCTTTTATTGGTTCTGATGGTTCAGGTTCCTCTTCTACTCTCTCCTCTTCTACTCTCTGATGAAAACTATCATGATCATTTGTGCTGGCATACAGAGTATAGTCGAATGAATTATCAACAAGATCGTTCATTCCTCCATCAAAGTCTTGAATTTTAACCATAAATGCATGATTCTGGTCATCGGCACTAGTCGAACCCCAATTATAAGTACCATCATTTTGAACAACCAAAGCTCTCGAGTTGTCCGTTTCTCCTGAGTTTCGGTTCCAAGTACTAGCATATTGACGCCCTGAATTCTGACTTGCAATAGAACCACTCTGATTGAAGTTCTGACGGCCTGTAGCTGAACTGTTGTCCCGTCTTGGCCTCTGACATTCACGTGCAAAATGTCCAAAACCATCACAGTTAAAACACTTCACTTTAGTCTTATCAAACCCCACCTTACCGTCTATAACCTTCCTTCCAGTTCTATCAGTGAATCTCTGAACTCTCAAAGTCAGCATAGCCAATTGCCAGTTCAGATCCATTTCTTCCAGATCATCTGGATCAACTTGTTTGTAATCCTCCCTAACCAGATCAGGATCAGTCAGTTTTCCTCCAATTAACTTCTCATGAGCAGACACGAACGAATCAGCATGCCCAAATGTCCCTCAGCAGATCTTATGCTCATAGGCATTCCTGATAAACCCGAGCTTGGAGAACTACTTTTCTGATTCCCATTATGCACGACCATAGCTGATTCTGGAGAAGTTACATACATCAAGTTGTTGTCAGAATCCATCATCATCTTCAACTTTTCATCATCTCCACTGTAGAAGGCAGTAATCCCTCCACTTGAAGATTTTCCAGAAGCAACATTAGGCTTGCTATGATAAAGTTCCGGACGTTGAACAAAATCACTGCTTCCTGCTTCTTTTGACTTACGTTTCATATCTTGACCTCTCATCTTTCGGATAATCTGATCCAGAGTCCAGGTACTGAATTCGGAATTTTGCTGGATTGAAGTTACAAACCCTTCCCACTTAGCTGGAAGAGAATCCAACAACTTTTCGATCACTTCATCTGAATCAGGCTTGTACCCAAAATATGCAAGCTCAACTAGCAAATGACTGTAACGAATCAACGTCTCATCAAGATATTCATCTTTGAAACTTGTGAACACATAGTACTGTTTCTTCAACAAGTCCTTTCTCCTCTTCCTGAGATCTTCATCACCTTCATAATGCTCCTTGAGTGCATCCCATAAGCCCTTTGCACTTTCATACCTTTCAAACAAGTGCAAGAATTCCCCTTGGAGAGCCATTCGGAGTGATCCTAAAGCCTTACTTTCATCTTCGTAGTCCTTATTTTGATCGACATTCATCTGCTCATAAGTAGCTGCTTTCCCACCACTCGAACCAGCATCCTTGTCATTTGCCACATTAGGATGAACATAACCATTGACAATACAAATCCACATCCTGACATCCATAAGTCGGCAATATGACTCGAATCTGCCCTTCCAATTGAAATATCTGTCTAGGCTTATCAACTTGGGTGGTGAATTGGCCTTTCCAGGATCCATCAGAATCAATTGATTCAGCAAAGCTTGATAGTTTGCGGGTAACTGAGACGTCATTTTCTCCGAGCTAGCAAAATTATACGAACTGTTCAAAATAAACGAGGTCGCAAACGATGCTGAAACCTTTAATTCTCTTGAATTCGAAACCCTAATACCCTAAAAACATCTTCAAAACCCTGCAAACTCCGAAAGAGGTCACAAAAAGGGTTTTCGATCGTAAACTCGTGAAAGAATCACGTATAAACGACCCTAAACTAATGTTGTCTATCACCAACAAACTATAACCTTCCGGTATGAAACCAAGAGGCTCTGATACCACTTGTAAGTCCCCTTGAATCGGATCGTTAATAGTTTGCTCCAGTTATCTTGAGGTGCGCAATCCCTCACTTGAAGATTTTCCAGAAGCAACATTAGGCTTGCTATGATAAAGTTCCGGACGTTGAACAAAATCACTGCTTCCTGCTTCTTTTGACTTACGTTTCATATCTTGACCTCTCATCTTTCGGATAATCTGATCCAGAGTCCAGGTACTGAATTCGGAATTTTGCTGGATTGAAGTTACAAACCCTTCCCACTTAGCTGGAAGAGAATCCAACAACTTTTCGATCACTTCATCTGAATCAGGCTTGTACCCAAAATATGCAAGCTCAACTAGCAAATGACTGTAACGAATCAACGTCTCATCAAGATATTCATCTTTGAAACTTGTGAACACATAGTACTGTTTCTTCAACAAGTCCTTTCTCCTCTTCCTGAGATCTTCATCACCTTCATAATGCTCCTTGAGTGCATCCCATAAGCCCTTTGCACTTTCATACCTTTCAAACAAGTGCAAGAATTCCCCTTGGAGAGCCATTCGGAGTGATCCTAAAGCCTTACTTTCATCTTCGTAGTCCTTATTTTGATCGACATTCATCTGCTCATAAGTAGCTGCTTTCCCACCACTCGAACCAGCATCCTTGTCATTTGCCACATTAGGATGAACATAACCATTGACAATACAAATCCACATCCTGACATCCATAAGTCGGCAATATGACTCGAATCTGCCCTTCCAATTGAAATATCTGTCTAGGCTTATCAACTTGGGTGGTGAATTGGCCTTTCCAGGATCCATCAGAATCAATTGATTCAGCAAAGCTTGATAGTTTGCGGGTAACTGAGACGTCATTTTCTCCGAGCTAGCAAAATTATACGAACTGTTCAAAATAAAACGAGGTCGCAAACGATGCTGAAACCTTTAATTCTCTTGAATTCGAAACCCTAATACCCTAAAAACATCTTCAAAACCCTGCAAACTCCGAAAGAGGTCACAAAAAGGGTTTTCGATCGTAAACTCGTGAAAGAATCACGTATAAACGACCCTAAACTAATGTTGTCTATCACCAACAAACTATAACCTTCCGGTATGAAACCAAGAGGCTCTGATACCACTTGTAAGTCCCCTTGAATCGGATCGTTAATAGTTTGCTCCAGTTATCTTGAGGTGCGCAATCCCTCACTATAACTTGGTGATTCACAACAAGCCTTCAGATTATCTGCTTCCTCGCAGATCTTCTCTAGCCCTAGTGGAACAACTATTGACGACTTAACCTGCAAATATGCTTGAAATTTCGACAAATGTTCAACCCTAATCTCTGTTAGGGTTCGATATATATAGGGAACATCACGACTTGGGCTTCAGCGAGTCGGCCTTCGCAAATCCAGCCCAGCTCGACACAATTGCGATGTCGCAATTCGTGTCCTGCCTCGTATTTGACCCTGCAAATACGAGGTCGTATTCCCATTGTGAATTGCGAGGTTGCAATTCACACTTAGTAGACTTTATACATTCAATACTTAAACTTAATCTAGTATTCTATGCATAATACGAAGTTCATTAATGACAATCACTTTACAAAGACATATTACAATATAAGCCCGAACAATCTAGACTGCTATTGACATAGACGTGCACTTACATGGGTCGCATTACCCATGTTTTCAATCAACCGAAATACCATTTGACATCTATATTCATTTGACAATAAAACTCACGACTCTTAGTTTTGATATCCATCAAGAACAACATTGCAAATGACAAAATATAAGTACCAAGAGCCAAGAGTTCAAAGGGGGTTACTAAGGGTTCTATCTTCAATATCGTTTTCCGTAATTAGCCAAAACTTCCAAGATCCACTATTCAACTTCAATCTTCAAGCATTACTAATAAATCACTTATTCCCACTTCCGAGACCTATAAAAAGGTAAACAACTAAAAGAATCAGCTTTACGTTATACACAAATATGCACATATTGAAAACAATACATAAGGATGAGATATAGAACCTATATTACCACACAATCATCTCATCCATAAACACCTTCATATCAACACAAAAATGTGAAACCATGTAATCAATCATCAAATAATACATACTATCCAACATTCAATCTTCAAGCATTACTAATAAATCACTTATTCCCACTTCCGAGACCTATAAAAAGGTAAACAACTAAAAGAATCAGCTTTACTTTATACACAAATATGCACATATTGAAAACAATACATAAGGATGAGATATAGAACCTATATTACCACACAATCATCTCATCCATAAACACCTTCATATCAACACAAAAATGTGAAACCATGTAATCAATCATCAAATAATACATACTATCCAACATTCAATCACATTGGCATATCCCATATGGTCTTGTATCATCTTATCATTTACTCATCACTATACCATGGGTCTCAAATCATGAATTCTACACAATTACGCAAGTATATATTTCTATACATTCAAACAACCAACTAATCATCCCATTCACATCCAAATCACATTACCATACCCCGTATGGTCTTTCATAATATGCCATACCCCATATGGTTTTTATTCCATCATCTAAATATCACATATAGATTCCACCATCATCATGTAATTGACCCAACATGTGTATAATCATATATAAAAGTACTCACCTCAATGACGAACTACCAATTCCATGGTGACCGCAAGAACACACATTATTGCTTTCAACCTAGCAATAATCACAATATGCACATAATGTCAACTAACCACAAATTACTTCAAACACAAGGCCATCTAGCCATATATCACTAACATTATTAGCATCCTAATTCTCATCTCAATCTTATTTTCTTAATGAGTTAACCCACTTTAAAATTCTCATTTTAGCTATATATTACTTATGACCATATCAACAAGGTCATTTCACATTATTAACAAAAATCATCACTTTTATATCTTGACTATGAAAGTCACCAACTTTACCCTCAAAATACTCATACAACTTAACAAAAATATGATCATCCCACTAAAAACCCCAATTTGATTAAATTCCATGAATCCTTAACTTGTATTAAATCAAAATAGCACATTTTATATAAAAACCCCCAAATTTCATTAACATCAAGAACCCTAACTTTAAATAAATCAAAATAACCTACTTTGATGAAAAACCCCCAAATTTCATTAACATCAAGAACCCTAACTTTAAATAAATCAAAATAACCTACTTTGATGAAAAACCCCAAATCAATTTGGATCCTAAGAACCCTAATTTCTACTAACAAAATCATAAACATAATATTACCTTACATTCCATGAAGTTATAGGTTGAAGATAACTCAAGAAATCACTAAATATTATTTTCCTTTTTCTTCCTTGAAACCATCATTCACATACACTCAATCCCATTTTCCCCTTTGCTAGATGATCAATGGATTATTATTCCTTACTTTAGATTATTTTCTTTTCTTAGATTGATGAGTATATTACATAAGATTGATGGAGAATGAAGAATTAAAATTTGGTTGGTGATACAAATGAGGTGAATAAGAAATGGTGGGTGGAAGTGAAATAGATGATTCATCAAACAAGTTTGTCTGGCACTTTCCCTCCATGCCACGCCCTTTTTATATTTAAGTGGGTAAAATACCCGCTAGCAACTAAAGTTCCAACTAAAACAACTCCATTTCTTAAATTTAAATACTAGGAAACAATTTTAAAGGTAAAATTATAATAAAAATCACTCATTTATATTTTAAAATATTTGGGGAGTTACACATACATATCTAGATGCATTCTATTCTATGTGTTACTCACCTTATAATTACCGTTAGCTTTTAAGTAAAACTTGGTTGATCTCTTGTATCACCTATACACAAAGCATAATACACGTATCACTTAAAGGTTACAATACAACTATCTATTCTTTTTGGGTTGTTTTCTATCAGCTTATAACTACAAAACATTCCTTAGCTAATATGACCCTTTTCTGTATATCGAGTTTTCTTTGGGGCATTACATCAAACACGTTGTCTACATGATTTTGTTCACTATAAAAATTACTTCTTTTTGTTTCTATAAAAATCCATGTATTTGCTAACTCAAATTCTAACAACAACTTGTTACAAATCACTAGTAGATATTATTAAACAAAACTTGTATGACTAACTTTTTTACCAAATATAACTTTCTTTTGAGGTGAACTTGATAGTACTAATTGGGTCATATCAAAGCCTGATAAAAATTCAATCTTAACAAGACTGAACTTCGGGTTTCCTGTATAACCCCAACTTTAATTTAAACTATTGATAAATCATACCTTAGATTGAACTTATAATGAGAACTAGATGACTTGAACGTGGCTTCCAAATCAACAAGATTCAACACCTTCTACTTTCTTGAGCCACAGACCAGGTTCTTCTAGCATACACTTACACTTCCTATTTCACTCACTAAGGCACGTGTTATATGAGGAGTAAATTCTCTGGAAGTCTTTATCCCTCTGAGTCTCTGACTTCTTTTTTGTTTTCTTTATTTTTATCTAGTTAAGTTTTATTTATCAATAATGAAGATAATATAAACTTTACAATATATGTCGAATTAGTCCCTAGAATAATTTACTATGTACACTAAAGGCACTAACTAGTTGACTTGACTGGTACTATAGGTATTTACTAGATATAACTTTATATCATAATGTTTATATTTTGGTGTGCATAGATTATATAAAAAAAAATACTGGTTTGGTTTACATATGCGTGTTCATAGATTATTCTAATAAAGAGTTACATTGCAAAATTACAATCTGTGTTGAAGAAGTTCTTTATTTACTTGCTTTACTGTTTTATTGATTCATGGTCTTTACTTCCAATATATTTATTATTCGAATGTGTGTAAATCGATTTTCTTAAAAGTTGTAAAGATTGAATTAAGTTGTATTCAACCCTCTACAACTACTTGTGTAATTATATTTGGTATATTGTACATTTGGGACGTGTCAGAACAGATTGTGAAGCAATAGTAAAGTTTATTAAAAATGATCAAAGTAAAAAGGTTAATAGAACAAGATGGGTAAATTTACAAAATATTATACAGGGGTGTGGTTATAAAATAAATTTTGAGCTAAAAAAGGGCAGAATAATAGAATAGCAGATATGCTATCTAGAAATATTGACAGATTATTTAATGCAGATGGATCAAAAGGATAAAGGAAAGAGAAAGCTTATACAGCCTAGACAGTCAAAGAAAAGTTCATCGTCGATGAGCATCTCTACAGAGAATGACACAACAGAAAAATTAATGCGGTCAAGTATGAATGCAATTAATTCTTCCCAGCAGACAAAGAATAAATAATTCACAGTTGCAATCACAGAATCCTACAGTACACAGTTACAGCTTGAGATTTGTATCACGATATTCTCAATATATAAATCTTAACATACAAAATAAACAGTTTGAAACAGAAAGCGCTTCTCATGTTTCACAAAGTATACAGCCTTCACTATCACCAACAAATTCCATATTATTCTATGGAACTTATGCACTTCAAAAGTGTTTAGACATAAACAAAAAATTCAGACCCCTTATTGGGATAGAATTAACAGAAAAACAACAGTGCCTACTAGATAATCTTTGGCATTTACAGACAGTACCAAATATAGCTCCAACTAAAGTACAGATTTTGAATGCTCTAAGCATTTATTTTAGTGAACAGAGTATAAAGCTTCCAGAACAGAAAAAGAAAAATTTCACACATTATATAATATTTCGAGGAACTAAACTCGAAAATTTTAATAAATGGGAAACAGTTACACAGCATATACAGTGTCCGAAACCTCTTTTCTAAGGGTTTTACAATGTTTAAAACCTCAATTTCAAATCATGTTACATAGTTTAAAGACTTGTTCTTTCGATATACATAACCAAATGGGTCGACTAATCGACACGAGCATAAAACATGTAGTGAGCAGTCAGCGAGCACAAAAGCCTTCCTAGCTAGTTATTCGTCAATCTTAAGCTCTTGAGTCTAAACCTGAAAAGTATGGAAAATATATGTCAACTACGAGAAACATAGTTAGTGAGCACATAGGTTTTATATATATCGAACTATCATTTCCATATCCAAACAGTAACATCTTGGTTGCAACGCATTTTGAACCCATATAACACAACACCACCAATATAAAGCTCGGGGAACAAATAATCACAACAATGTCAACGCCCGTCGGCGGAGGTACCATAATAAAAAGCCTTGAACCGGTGGGGGTTCAGGTACATTGGCGCACGTTTAAGCCCGGTAGGACACGAACAACATGATCAGTGCCGCCGCGCTAAACTCTCCATAGACGCTTGTATGCATAGTACGCCCACCATACATATGCACACTCACGTGGTGGGTTTTTAGATACAACCAAGTTTTGAAAACCATTTTTGTTCACAGACACATATGAACATATATAGCATGCTTTTCACCCCGAAGTTTATAAAACATTAAAAACACTGAAAGGTGGCTATATACTCACTTCGAGAGAATGCGCATCCTAAATCCAAAATGGGTACTTCCCCATTTAAGCGCTAAATCGGCGTGTCATCCTTGAAGCTACCTCGTGGAGTCGTTTAGTCTAAATCTATAATCACACCAAAACATGTTTATTACAGTTCTTAGTGATTCTTAACTATTTGGTCAGAATCTTGATTTTTAAACTTTATAAAACTTATTTTACGAAATGTTGTCTAGTTGTTTTGGTTCAAGGTGATTTATTTAGATCATGATATTTAGACTACTGAAACTTCAATGTGTTGGGGAGTTTTATGAATTTTTGGTACATTTTTAGACGTCGTTTACTTATTTTTAAAAATTCCGTGAACTTAACTCAAAATCGTTACTGTTTGCGCGACCAAATGTTTTATTAAAGTTGAGGGTCCAAAAGAGCTGAAAATTTGCTTGATTTTATTTTAGCTTCTCAAGAAATCAAACATGACTCCCATAAAGTGAAAAGTCTTGAACCTTTATGAAATGAAAACTAAAAATCCATAAACATGACCTACTTTTAAGAATAAAAATCAGTTTGACCACTGTACTTAAAAATACATAACTTTAGTTCTGTTCATCCTTTTCGCTTGGTTCCCGTTTGTGGTAAAATTTGGTTCCAGTTTATGGTAAAACTAGACTTACATACCTACAACGTTCATTTTGACATCGACACATGGTTTGGCCGATTTCAGTGCGTTTTATATATCTCAATGTTGAAAGAATCTGACCAACCCACCAATACTTTAGTTTGCTTATTATTCACACTACCTCACATGCTCTTACAATTGATAATCTTACCACAGCTTTTAATACCTCTACCTATTATATTATATGCTTGTACCGCATGTTATATCAATTGTATAGTATGGTAGATTAATCAAAAGTTGTGATACAAGTATAGGCTCCTGTTATATTTTATATCTTGCTTATTTTATGTGTTCATCTCAGATTTCTAGTCATTTTATTGAAGATTATTTGATTATCATTATGATCTATTACATGTTACTAACTTAAATCTTTCAAATTTTATCATCACCTCATAGAAATCATAAAACCGTATTGGATATCACCAAAAACGAATTTCAAACATGCTTGCACTCTTTAATCTTTACAAAATCATGAAGATATACTTTAGTTTATACAAAAATATACTTGATCACCATCAAAATCACTAGGATGATCTCCATTTTCACAAGACTCATATAGTTTCTTTCCTTGATCATTAAAATACTTGCATGCATGTACTAATTAGATCATCATAATTAAGATGTTTACTGAAAAAGGTTTAAAGTTTATAGCTTTGATGATCAAGAATGAGAAGAATAAGGTTAGAAAGTGCTGAAAATGGCCTTCTCCTTGCCCCCAAACCGATTTTCAAGTGACTTGTTTTGTAGGACTTTTATGCAGAACTTTTCGTGACCTTTAGCTCCAAGAATCACAAGTCTTGAACTCCCTTAAGTTGTTTATACTTAGATCATTATTATTACTAGTTGTTTAGGTGATGTATCTAAATTTATGGGAGTTTTTCTCCTCCCATTGTGGCTGCCGAAATAGAGAGGGGAAAGAAGAGAGTGTTTTTGCTTGAAAGTCTTGATGAGTGTGTGAGAAATGATTATCCAGGAGTGATTTTGGTGTGTTGGGTACTCAAGCTTTCACGTGAAGCTTCAACCCATGTGGTAAGGCTTTCATAGGAAGCTCCCTAATTTGAATTTTATACAAGTTTTGTAAAATGAAAACTAATATATGGATTGTACAAATTAGAGTTAAGTGCATTATGTGGTGAGATGGAATTGTTTGGTTTCTATAAAAATTAGTATGTCCATGTATGTCTATATGGTTTATATATATATATAATATATATATATATATATTTATATAATATATATATATATACACATATATAGACTAGCATGGTGCCCGCGCAAATGCGGCGGCGGTGGCGATGATGACTGGTGGCGGTGACGACGGATAGTGGTGACGATGAGCAATGTAGGATATTGATGTAAATGTAATTAATATAATGGTTAGTGTAGTTATTTTAAGAGTTGAGGGACTGGTAGTGTAATTTATTTCATTAAGGGTATTTTAGGTATATTAGTGGAAATAATTAAATTAGTGAAAAAAGAAGATGATTTAGAGAAAGAGTAAGGGGTATTTTAGTCATATTGCATAGAGTAACTTTCAACATTTCCATAAATAAAATGGACTATTTCTTTTATATGTGAGTATAGATAGATATGTATATGGTCAATTTGTAAGTTAATTTGGCTAAGTCAAGAGTTATATATATATGTTTGATTGAATTGGACTTTATAAAAATAATATTTGCACACTTTTTATTATTGTAGTTGTTGGATTTGAATACTTATTTACTTGTATCTTAAATTATAAAGAAAATTTTATTACATCACCCTGTGGTTTGTCATTTTATTATTTTTCGCCCCTGTGTTTTTTTATTATTATTAGATCACCCTAAGGTGACTTTTTGTATCAATACATCACCCTCCGTCCACACGTCGTTTGTCTCCCTCCGTTACCCCTCTCACGTGCATACCACATGAGGGTATTTTCGTATTTTGCCACCCATAACACCCATTTCTTCCATCCATTTCAAACCCATGGATCAAAATTCACCTGAGATCTCTCAACCCCACCCTCCATCTCCTCCATCTCTCAACCCTCCATCTCCATCAAAATTCACCTTCACCGGCACTAGTATATCTATATATGTATATTCAAAATCATATATATTAATTCTTCCACTGTATAAAGATTACATACATTCATATGTCTCTCAGTTCCCAGCATCTTATCGATCTAAATCTATATCTATATATTCAAAATCAAAATCTTATATCTCACAAATCCAAAATTCAATAAATCAAAACCCCAATATTCTTAAATAGAAATCAAAAGCCAATTCATCTAAATCAAACCCTTAAACCCCCCATCACAAAAAAAAATCGGTATAAAAATCATCCATCTTCTCTCTTCTACGATCTCTCATCGGAAAACCCACCAAAGAACCATCTCCATCTTCTTCTTCATCGATCTCTCGCAGGAAAAAAACACCACGTTGTAAAAAGGTAAGCTTTCAGTGGTATGGTGGTCACGATGGTGGTGGCGTGTAGCGAGGGAGGGCGATGGCCGGAAAAATGGGGAGGAAGGGAAGCAGTTGTGGCGAGGGGTTGCTACGGTGGTGAGGAAGGAAACGAAGCAGCTACACCATCTTGCCTTCTCTCTTTATCTACATATATATATAATTTGTATATGTATGTATTTATATATATATATATTATATATATGTATATGTATGTATTTATACTCTTTATATATATAATTATATATATATGATTTATTACAAATAAAAAGGCGATGGAGAGAAAGAAAAAGGAGAAGGGGCGGCTGGATTTTAGCATGTGATATGTGGGTTTTGAGATTTTGATAAGCTACAGAACTTTAGTATGTAGAATTCTATGTATATTTTAATTTTAATTTTGGATTTTAGAAATCAGTTTGTGTGTGTGTATGTATACATAAAGTAGCAGATCTTGCTTTTTCTTTTTCATATAGAGTGATGAGATGATGATGCTTAAACAGTTAAACATAGATATAGATGTAAACATAGATATGGGAAATGAGTTTTTTTGGGTATAACCATTTCAAACCCATGGATCAAAATTCACCTGAGATCTCTCAACCCCACCCTCCATCTCCTCCATCTCTCAACCCTCCATCTCCATCAAAATTCACCTGAGATCTCTCAACCCCACCCTCCATCTCCATCAAAATTCACCTGATCTCTCAACCCCACCCTCCATCTCCATCAAAATTCACCTGATCTCTCAACCCCACCCTCCATCTCCATCAAAATTCACCTGATCTCTCAACCCCACCCTCCATCTCCATCAAAATTCACCATCTCTCAACCCTCCATCTCCATCAAAATTCACCTGATCTCTCAACCCCACCCTCCATCTCCATCAAAATTCACCTGAGATCTCTCAACCCCACCCTCCATCTCCATCAAAATTCACCTGATCTCTCAACCCCACCCTCCATCTCCATCAAAATTCACCTGATCTCTCAACCCCACCCTCCATCTCCATCAAAATTCACCTGATCTCTCAACCCCACCCTCCATCTCCATCAAAATTCACCATCTCTCAACCCTCCATCTCCATCAAAATTCACCTGAGATCTCTCAACCCCACCCTCCATCTCCATCAAAATTCACCTGATCTCTCAACCCCACCCTCCATCTCCATCAAAATTCACCTGAGATCTCTCAACCCCACCCTCCATCTCCATCAAAATTCACCTGATCTCTCAACCCCACCCTCCATCTCCATCAAAATTCACCTGATCTCTCAACCCCACCCTCCATCTCCATCAAAATTCACCTGATCTCTCAACCCCACCCTCCATCTCCATCAAAATTCACCATCTCTCAACCCTCCATCTCCATCAAAATTCACCTGATCTCTCAACCCCACCCTCCATCTCCATCAAAATTCACCTGAGATCTCTCAACCCCACCCTCCATCTCCATCAAAATTCACCTGAGATCTCTCAACCCCACCCTCCATCTCCATCAAAATTCACCATCTCTCAACCCTCCATCTCCATCAAAATTCACCTTTTTTCTTTTTCATATAGAGTGATGAGATGATGATGCTTAAACAGTTAAACATAGATATAGATGTAAACATAGATATGGGAAATGGGTTTTTTGGGTATAATCTATCTTTTGTTGTTGTATATTGAGAAATGGGAAATGGGATATTCATTATTGATGAAGATGATGATAGGTGAATTTTGATAAAATTAATAGATGTATGTATGTATTTATTGAATTTGGGGTGTTAGATCTGGAAAATGAAAGCAAGAAGTTGAAAGGAGTGAATATTTTGGTGTTTGATCTGAAAAGGATAAGAAAAAAAGAAAAAGAGAGTGTTTATAGGTAAAAAGACTATCATACCCTCATGTGCAATGCACATGTGGAGCTTAACGGATACACGTTAACGTCCGTTAGAGGGAGGGGTGCCTAATGAAGCAAAAAGTCACCACAGGGTGATGTAATAATAAAAAAAAAGTACGGGGGCGAAAATTGATAAAATGACAAACCACAGGGTGATCTAATGAAATTTTCTCTAAATTATATATGTCAAGTTGTTGTCATTTTATCTTTGAGATTGACCTGGGTATTTAGTTTAAAGTTTTTAAAGCATTTCTAAAAGGGTAACTAGTAGCCTCGTGTTTACGAGAACTTAAATCATCAGTATATGGTCTAAAGCTCTACTAAATTTCTAAGGCTCTTTTCTTAGCTCTATTGCTCTATAAAGTAACACCGGCCAAGAGGGCGGGTGTTACAGCGTAAGTGGTTTATTTAAGATATCCGTCTATGGAAGTTGTACTGGTGAATTGTAGAGAGTGAAGTTGCCTAAAGTACTCGTCGTAAACGTGAAAGGTCGTACTCATAGGGCTCAAGTCCTATATTTACACCACGTTGACGTAGCGACACTAATATCAAAAGAATAGACGAGCGAGGAAGTAGGTTTCTAGTTAATGTAGATTAAGACACAATAATTTAAGCTTCTGCATAAAAAAAAACATGTAGACATCATTTTAGGTGATTCGTATGTTGTAATTTCAATTCGGAGTTTAACTCTTTTAAAATATTTTTATTTATTTAATAAAATCTCGGCATGAGCATGAGCCATCTAGCTTGACTATGTTCCAAACCCTTAAAAGAATTGTGTTGTGATATATAAAGTTTTGACATGAGCATATATTCTATTATCTAGCCCCGAACATCAGAATATTCAGGCGACCCTGCAACCCAGTACAAGTTATTATTTTTCTTTCAAGATTAAAGATGTACATATATACTATATCACTAGTATTTCATGTTTCTAGCATTAAAAACCTCTATTTTCACAATCATCACCTCTTTCATATTTTTTAGATAAACTACAAAACCTGATTATTTTCTAAAAAGCTATGAAGTTTAACAAAATCTTCTTATTTAACCACCAAATTTGCAAGTTTTTATATCCAAAAGTTTCTAAACATAAGGGGCAAGGGTGCAGTCGGCAACTTCCATCGGTTCCTTTCATCGGCAAGAATTGGCTTGTCGGTTCCATTGCACCACCTGCTTCAGCTACGATCGGCAACTAGCATCGGTTATGTATATCGGCTTCCTTTGGCCGATCCTTATGAACGTTGGGAGCGTTCTATGTCATCGTTTTTTTTCTTGGTTGTAGTGCCGATTATTGTCATTCACAGGAAACCTATTTTTTTTAATTGGGGGTTTTCGATTTTGAGGCTAATATTGTCATTTTCTTGGCTTGTATTGCCGGAATCCATGCCGGAACCGACTTGCCGATGCTCCTAACGTACTATACCCTTTTCCGGTGAGATGTGAAACCCTTATTGGGTTTTCTTTTCATCGCCGGCCATGGTTGTTCACTTTTCCGACAACCCCTTTTTGGGGGTTTCTGCTTACTATTGATGCCGCTTACTTTTCCGGTGGCTCCTTTCTGGGGTTTCCGGTTACTGTTGCTACTGCTTACTTCCGACGAGCCCTTTTTGGGGTTTCTTGTTTCAGTGGTGCTGCATGTTATTCTGGCGACCCCTTTTTGGGGTTCTGGTTTGACTAGTGGCGTTGCCTATTCCGACGACCCTTTTTGGTTTTTTGGGGTATCTGGTTTTTTTCCGGCAAGCCCTTGTTGGGTTTTCCTTTTAACCACTGATGCTTTTATGCATATAATTATGCTTCTATTTATATATTTTTAATATTTCCGTTAATTGCCATGTTTGTGATTAGCTTAGTAGTGTTAATTTAGTGGTAGCGTTACCGAAATTTTTTCCGTGATAGTGTTGTTGTATTTTGTTTAGTTAAAGCAATATGTGGCCGGAAAAGTAGTATTATGTCGGTGATGATATCGTTTGTTGGAGTCAAGTTGCTCATACATTAAGAGATTTGAAGATGACAAACAATTTCAGAAATACTTAATCTTTGGTTCTTGCAGTCAGCTTGGAAGGTACAAAGTCAACTTAGAGTATTGCAAGTGCTCTAATGTTGTTATTTAACTTTGTATATGTATTACCCATCTAGATAAGCATCTTTACTGTTTCATTGAACATTATCTCAAGCTGATCATGGACAAATACTTTAAGATAATTTACATTCCGCATTAAAAGAACTTCAAAGTTGAATTAAGTTTGAAAGTTGTATTCACCTTCCCCCCTCTACAACTCTTTGAGGCATCTTATACTGTTTCATTAAACATTATCTCAAGCTGATCATGGACAAATACTTTAAGATAATTTACATTCCGCATTAAAAGAACTTCAAAGTTGAATTAAGTTTGAAAGTTGTATTCACCTTCCCCCCTCTACAACTCTTTGAGGCATCTTAAACCATCCTATTATCTCCTTAGGGACCTATATCGTTAAACAATTAGGTTGCCGGTGTTATGTTAAATAGGGGATGACGATAAAAATAAAATGTTCGTAAAAATGGGACTCGGATGATCGGGGGTGTATCCTGGCAGTGTAAACCTTCAGGTTGTAAGCCATGGCGTCTTCGACTTTCAAATTCCCGACCCCTAATTTCTGAGCCCAAGTTAGTTTACTTTTTTTTATAAAAAACAGTCACTTTTATAAAATCCGACAACCTATTATTATTCCGATCATTGGCATTTTGACAAGTTTTCGCAACTACACCTTCACTTTTGGCAAGTTTTGACAAGAAAATTAACAGGGCACATGGCGCCTTCTTATTGGCTGTTAAGTTTGTCAAAACTTGTCAATTTGCTAAAGATTGGCACAACACCTTTGTCTCTAATATACAATTATATTGTACATAGAACAATTTTATCGACATTATCAAAGTGAGTACACTTTTAACCCCAAAATACATTAGAAAATAAGGGTTACAAAACTCACTTGATAGCTAGTTGTCAAACAAAAAGAGTACAAACTAGTCTAACGAACTCATGAAGCTTGTACTCCTTAATATGTGATATGTCAATAATATAAGGTAACTATATTAATCGATGAGCAACAATTGACCTTACCCGCCAATACTTATGTCATAATTAAAAAAATGTCGATGGATTTTATATATTCAAAAGCCATTTTATTATTTGCTTTAATTAGTAAACGATATGTGATCCTACACAAATAATTACTAGCTACTGTATTACAAATATTAAAACTCCATTGGCATGACACCTTTGTCTCACGTGTCCATAATTTTGCAAATGAAGTATCTCATGCTAGCAAACAAAACAACCTTAGATATAATATAAGCTGGTTGGACGATAATCGTTGCATGATACTAAATTTGAACATATTGTTTCAACTTCATTTGACCGACCCCAAACTAGCTTGTGCGTGAGGACAATTTGCTAAGATATAAAACCTACGTGCGAACTACAATTTTGGAAATGTCGATCATACGAAGGTCACAACTTGGCCCATACGAGCTTTAAGGCGCGTTTAGTTGGAGAAAACAGCTCTTGTTTTTCATTTTTATTTTTTCCGAAAACATGAAAAACAGAAAATACGAACAAATCATAATTTTTCAAAAATGTTTTTCAAGAAAACGAAAAAACACTGTTTTTCACCTTTCTATGATAATTTGTAGAACATGTTTTTAATGTTTTCTACTTTTCATTTCTCATTTTCTAAATTTTGAAAACCACAAATTATATTAACTCTCCCCCTACGCTCCCGTCCCTGCCCGCGTTATCGCCCGCCCCCACCTCACCTCCAACCTTTCACTTAACCAAGTATATTAGAACATGTTCTTTAACATGGAAAATGAAAATATCATTTTCTTGTTTTGAACGCGTTTCCAAAATTTTCATTTGTTTTCTAGAAATGAAAAACTCCTTTCATTTTCTAGAAATATAGAAATAGAAAATTAGAGAACATTTTTCACAACTAAATGCGCTCTTAATGTCGTTGCCACTTTGCAAAATAAGATTTTTGACTCAACACAAGATTTAACCCATCTTTGAGTTAACTTGTTTAGATCTAATTTGTAAACATAAGGATAAAGATTTGATTTAGTTTCTTTACCTAAACCATTTTCTTACATGATTTTTCGAGATTAAAGTTTGGTAACATGAAAAACTTTGTTTGAAAATTTCTAAAGAGAGTGATATCCAAATTAAGAACCGAAGGAATATCCAAATGAGCCTATTTTTGTTTATAGGATTCCCATTATTACATATATTTATTTTTTAATGGACTGCAGTTTGATGAATTCGTTTGTTTGCTAGCTATCTTTTAATTGTTCATAGTCATAATTAAAATTCTTTGGCCACCGGCTATGATTCCGTTTTGTATATCTTCATTAATTAAATCACTGTATTTATCACTACTTCTCAAAACAGATTGTGTATATAAAGCCTATAAATACGTACACTTACATATTGAACGCAGCTTATGTAGTTTTGTCAAGATACAAAAAAATCAACTATTGTACAATAATTGCAACAGCAAATCGATTGCGCTTCACCAAGTGATAATGCATGTTACTCAGCAGGTTGCCAATTACAACGGTCCCTACATCACACAAATCACATAGGTTGTACGCTTTCCAAGGGTAAGTTTAGTTAACACCTATTTTTAACGTTTTAAAACCACGATCGTGTGGCTTACTTTTCATGATACTAATAATAATATACAATAGTTTTGAGGGGATCCAGAGTTTAAAAAGAATCAACTGGATGACTGGACTGACCCAGACTACCCAGATTTATCAAAATGTTTAATTTATCTCTAATGAGTAATTAACAATAAAACATAATTGATGGTGTAACCCTCCTATTCATTATACGAAGACCACATATCACGAAGCACTCCAACGAAAGGCATGGTCCCGGAGGTGCTTAAATTAATAAATGGTTAGAGGGTGTTAAATAATCAACTTAATTGTCTAACTTGGACTGTTTGTGTGCAGAATCTAATAAACGAGGGACTAAAGCTGGACAATTGAGTTTTATAGAAGACAAGGACTGGATTGTCATTTGCAGAAGATGAGGGACTGAAGACTAACTCATGGCTCTATATAAACGCAGCCTTTGTGCTCCTAGGGTTTTTCAACAATTCAGCTGCTTCTCTTTTTAGCCGTTTGAGTGATAACCGTTAGGATGTAGTACAAGATGAACGTTTGTTCCATTCTCCTTTTGTATTTTTAAATTGTTTCAAAACTATTTTAAGGTTAATGTTTTAGATTAATAATTTGTATTAAAACTATTATTATCTTTACTATCAAGATGTCGATTTACATCTATTTTGTTCTTCTTGTCAAACAATCTGGAATTGTGATTGAATTTTATATCAGCTTCAAATAATTTTTACATGGTATCAGAGCTTAGGCTCTTGATTATATTACTTTTATTTCTTAAAATTATTTTTTATTTTCGTCTATCTTGATTTGGGGATTTCTCTTTTTAGGGTTTATCCACAAATCGATTGATTCTACATTATTTCTTTATTCCGCATATTATTTATATCTATTTATCTTATCTCGATTTCGCACTACTCTTTCTAGGGTTTTTGTATAAAATCGATTGATTCTTACATATTCTCATTCTTTACTCCATCTTCATTAAGATTGTGGGTAAGTTTGATTGATTATATTATATCTGCTCGAGTGTGGGTCTCCTCTTCTTTAAGAGTTGTAGATCTGCCTTTGGAGTGGATTCATTTATCTTAGCCTTGATTATTATTAATCATTACTTGTCCCTTAAGTATTGTTTATGGATTACTGTTGGCGACCCCACTGTAAGCATTCTCTCCTACCTCTTCTGTAGCAAATTGCTTTGTGCTTGGAGTGCTCTGAGTACAGAGAGTTTGGCCTATAGATTTGGATCCCCTTCTTGGTGTTTATTTGCTTTAATCTGCTTGTTTATGTGTGTTATATGCTTAATATGTGTATGTTGTTCTACTCTGATTAATTAGCTGATATTATTATCTTATCTCTGTCTGTTTGTAGAAGAGAGGGTCCCAGGTAATACTTGTCTTGGATACTTTAGTATCCCTGAATATGGTTCCTTGCCTGGATTGCCCTTTAGGGTTTATTTCCTTGCCTGTCTCTTTATCTGTGTTGTCTTACTTGTAAAATGGGTGATAATGGTAATCCTGTTGATCATGGTGATCTTGAAACTGAAGTTAATGTGTTTGGAACTTTAATTAGTAAACTTGATTTTGGTGATGAATTATATCTTTATGCTAGTGACACTGTTGGAACACCTTTAATCAACTTTAAACTCAAAGGCACTGAAAATTACAAGGTTTGGGCTTGTGCTATGGAACTTGTCTTGAAACTAAAAATAAAATGGGTTTTATAACTGGTTCTTGTGTAAGGTCTGAAGAAAATGAAGTTTTGGGTAAACAATGGGACAGGTGTAATTCTGTTGTCTTAACTTGGATTCTGGGTTGTGTAACTGAAGAACTTTACTTGGGTCAAATCTTTTCTAAAAGTGCTAAAACTGTTTGGGAGGAGTTAAAGGAAACATATGACAAGGTGGATGGGTCTATTACTTTTAATTTACATCATAAAATCCATTCTCTTACACAAAATGGTGCTCCTATCTCTGAATACTATCATAAACTCAATTCATTGTGGAAACAGTTTGATGCTCTTGTGAAACTTCCTACCTGTACTTGTAATGCTTCAAAAGAAATACAAGAGCATCATCAGCTTTTGAAACTCATGCAATTTTTAATGGGACTTGATGAAGTTTACTTACCTGTTAGAAGCAACATCTTGACTAGGGACCCTTTACCCAGTGTTAAATCTGCTTTTGCACTTACTTCTAGAGAAGAATCTCACAAGGGTGCTGCCCCTGTTGAGAATGTTACCAAACCTCAAAACACAGCTTTTCTTGCAAAGACTTTTGATGGAAAAAGGAATTTTGGCAACAAAAACTTTAACAACAGGAATTTTGAATCAAAAAGAGGACAAAATGTTTTTGAAACAAAAAGGGGTCCTAACACAAGTCTTCAATGTCAGGGGTGCCATAAATATGGGCATACTCTTGATAGATGTTATGATGTGGTTGGTTATCCTCCTGGTTATGGCAGGGACACTGCAGCTAGGAGAAACATTTCTCGGTCTTATCATAAACCTATGGCAAACAACAATGTTATTCTCTGTGACTCTCATGTTTCTAGTTCTAATGTGGCTTCCACCTCTTCAAGTGGACCACCCTCTCCTAATAACTCTAATGGTTCTATGACCCTTACTCCTGATCAGTATACTAAACTGATGTCTCTCCTTAATGAGAAGTCCTCACCTCAAGGTGTTCATGCCAATATGGCAGGTACTTTGTTTAACTCAGACTGTTACTTTAATGCAAATTTTAATAAATACTTTTGCTCTAATGTTAGTCTTAAGGTTACTTGGTCTGAAAATGGATGGATTGTTGACTCTGGTGCTAACTCTCACATGACATGCACTGAAAAATATCTCTTTAATGTTATTGATATTTTTGGACTTGGTCTTACTGTGGGACACCCTAATGGTACTCAGGCCAGAATCTTGAAAATTGGTGATCTAAGATTGAATGAAAATGTTGTGCTCTTTGGTGTGCTATTTGTGCCAGAATATTGTGTGAATCTATTGTCAGTTCATAGCTTAGCTAGGGATAGTAAAGCTTTTATTGGATTTGATGAAAACAAATGTGTTATACAGGACTTACTAACAAGGAAAGTGATTGGGAGTGGTAATCAAAATTGGGGTCTTTATATTTTTCAGAATATGTGTAGAGGTAAAAATTTTGTTAGTAATCATGCTAAAGTTGTGTGTCACCTCTCTTCCCAACTATGGCACAATAGATTGGGACACCCCTTTGACCCTGTTCTGTCTGCTTTAAAGGATAAATTAAAACTTGATAACCTTTATGTCTCTCCTTGTGATACTTGCCATAAGGCAAAGCAAACCAGAAGCTCTTTTCCTTTAAGTGAACACAAAACCAGTTTTTTGGGTGAACTTATTTACCTTGATCTTTAAGGACCTAATTACAAGGTTCAAAGTAGGGAAGGATATAAATCCTTCCTTACCATTGTTGATGATCATACTAGAGCTGTGTGGGTTTATCTTTTGAAAAGCAAAGATGAAACCTATGATAACTTTGTAAATTTTTACAACCTGTTGAAAAATCAGTTTAACAAATGTATTAAAACTGTTAGAAGTGACAATGGAAGTGAATTCATTAACCAAAAAATGATGTCTTTTATGAATCAACATGGTATTTTGCATCAAACTTCTTGTACTTACACTCCTCAGCAGAATGGGGTTGTTGAGAGGAAACATAGACACTTGCTAAATGTAGCAAGGGCTCTTATGTTTCAAGGGGGTTACCCCTTTATTTATGGGTTGATTGTGTTCTAACTGCCACCTATTTGATCAACAGGTTGCCCTCCTTTGTCCTTTCTGGAAAATCTCCCTATGAGTTAATTTTTACATGTGAACCTAATCTCTCCCATTTAAGGGCATTTGGCTGTCTTTGTTTTTCTACTGTCTTAAATAATAATGATAAATTCTCCAGTAGGTCTGAAAAATGTATCCTCATTGGTTATTCTAATGAAAAGAAAGGATACAAACTTTTTAACCTAGAAAATAAAACTATTTTGTTTTCAAGAGATGTAAAGTTTTATGAAAATGTTTTCCCTTTGAAAATGGCTACTGATTCTCATAAACCATCTTCAGAAAATGAAACAAAAATTCTTCCTTCAAAGTTAAATGATCTTATCTTTTTAGAAAATCAAAATTCAACCAATGCTCACATACCCAATGATGAAAGGAGAGATAATATCTCAGATAGTGATGGTAGTGATGACTGTCTCTCTGGTGGTGCACTTGCAATTGCTAGGGATGCATCTTCTGCAACACTTTCTGATGAAAACAATACTCCTGAGGGTAATAGTGATAACACTACTACCATTACTCATGGGAGTGACCGTGTGGCAACTGTTGATCTTAGAAGGTCTAATAGAAACTTTAAAACTCCTAAGAAGTTTAAAGACTTTGTTCTTGGAACCAAAACCAAGCATAACATTGCCAATTTTGTTTGTTACTCTAACTTAAGTGCTGAAAATATTTGCTTTGTTTCTAATTTGAACAAAAATTATGAGCCTTCTTCATTTGAAGAAGCTTGCAAAGACCCAATGTGGGTTGAGGCCATGAATAGTGAAATGGAAGCACTGTACAAAAATGGCACTTGGGAGTTAACTGATCTCCCACCAAATAGAAAACCTATTGGATCCAAGTGGATCTATAGGATTAAGTATAAGTCTTGTGGTCAAATTGACAGATATAAAGCCAGGATTGTTGCCAAAGGCTATTCTCAAAAAATGGGGATTGATTTTGATGAAACCTTCTCCCCTGTTGCTAAAATGGTTACTATTAGATGCCTTATGACCATTGCTGTTAAAAACAATTGGTCCATATTCCAACTTGATGTTAACAATGCTTTTTTAAATGGTGACCTTGATGAGGATGCGTACATGTTACCACCTCCTGGTTATCACTCTCCTTCAAATCCCAAAGTGTGCAAATTATTGAAATCCTTGTATGGTCTTAAACAAGCACCAAGAAAGTGGAATGAAAAGCTCACTGGTGCTTTAATTGAATTTGGTTTTGTGCAAAGTCAAAGTGACTATTCTTTGTATACTAAGAAATCAGATAATTCATTTGTTGCATTACTTGTGTATGTGGATGACATTGTCATCACTGGAAACTGTGTTAAAGAGATTGAGAATTGCAAAAATTATCTTAGCAATAAGTTTTCTATCAAAGATTTAGGGAAATTGAGATATTTTCTTGGCATTGAGGTCATTGATACTAAAAAAGGATTGTGTATGACACAAAGAAAGTATTGTCTTGACTTGATTTCTGAGTTTGGTGTTTTAGGTTGTAAACCTGCCAATACTCCTATTGACTGTAATCTTGTTCTTGATTCTAATGATAAATCTGATACCCCTCTTGTTAACATCACTAAATATCAGAAGCTGGTTGGTAAGTTGATTTATTTAACCCTTACCAGGCCTGACTTTTCATATGCAGTCCACATTCTAAGTCAGTTCATGCATAATCCCTATGAATCTCACCTTAAGATTGCTATGAGAGTGCTCAGGTATCTTAAAGGATGTCCAGGTAATGGCATTTTACTTAATAAAGACACTGACCTTGTTCTCAAGGCCTTTGTTGACTCTGATTGGGCCGAGAAAGTGACTGCCAGGAAGAGTATTACAGGATTCAGTCTCTTCCTAGGTGGTTGCCCTGTGTCTTGGAAAAGTAAAAAGCAGCCAACCATTTCCAGGTCATCTGCTGAAGCTGAATTCAGGGCTCTTGCTAATGTTACCTGTGAAGTAATCTGGGTCTTAAAAATCCTTAAGGACCTTGGTTTGAATACTCATGATCCTGTTCAGATCATGTGTGATAGCAAGGCTGCTATACAAATTTCTGCTAACCCTGTTTTTCATGAAAAAACTAAACACGTTGAATTGGATCTGTTTTTTACAAGAGAAAAGGTCAATTTGGGAGTTATAGAAATTGTTAAGATTGCTTCAGAAAATAATGTGGCTGATATCTTCACCAAAGGTCTTGTGCAACTACAACACAAGACTCTTTGTGACATGCTGGGTATGTATAATCCCTTCCACAATTAAGTTGTGGGAGGGTGTTAAATAATCAACTTAATTGTCTAACTTGGACTGTTTGTGTGCAGAATCTAATAAACGAGGGACTAAAGCTGGACAATTGAGTTTTATAGAAGACAAGGACTGGATTGTCATTTGCAGAAGATGAGGGACTGAAGACTAACTCATGGCTCTATATAAACGCAGCCTTTGTGCTCCTAGGGTTTTTCAACAATTCAGCTGCTTCTCTTTTTAGCCGTTTGAGTGATAACCGTTAGGATGTAGTACGAGATGAGCGTTTGTTCCATTCTCCTTTTATATTTTTAAATTGTTTCAAAACTATTTTAAGGTTAATGTTTTAGATTAATAATTTGTATTAAAACTATTATTATCTTTACTATCAAGATGTCGATTTACATCTATTTTGTTCTTCTTGTCAAACAATCTGGAATTGTGATTGAATTTTATATCAGCTTCAAATAATTTTTACAGTCACATGCGCAAATGATAGAGTTCCGCTAAACAGAATGATGTAGAACTTGGACTTCGTAACTAATATTTTCTGCAATTTTTTTATGAATCAAATGAAAAGTTTGTATTCTTGTATTCATCCCTATAGTTGGATGTCTAGGCATGTAGTGATTATGATTACGACATATATATTTAGTAGCAGGCACGATGCATTGTTTTTGTTTTGCAAAAAGTCAAATACACAAAATTTATAGTATCTGTTTGTGTTACATCTTACATGTATGGACCCTACCCTATGCTTTCTAGTTCATGTATGAAGTTTCTGGTGTAGAGCACACTCTTTCATGTAATTTTGAATTCTAGGAACATATTTTGAAAATTAACAATTAAGAGCATATGTGGCAAGTTCGTAAATTATTTGATGATAAAACAGATAAATGTTGAGTTTAAAGGCATAAGTACGTTCTATTTAGATGAATTTAGTTCAACAAAAATAAAGGTATGATCAAAGAGCTATGTATGCATCGTGAAGAAAAAGTGTACATGACAAATGAAGGAAACAAATCCGCGTAGCATTTTTGTGCTCACGAAAGGGATCGGTATCTGCTGAAGAAGTGAACTATCAGCTATTCATTTACAACATAAGAACAATTTACATAAAAAGAATAAACTCCTCTTATTAAATCGTTCTGCATTTTTTGTTTCGGAATGTAAAAAGTAAACTATCGCTTTCTTCCTCTTTTAGCAGTCGGAGGCAATTTCTCAGAAGGGCCGCTAGGAAGTTTCTGCCCAGTTTCTCTTTCGATTTTGGCTTTCAATTCTCTAAGAACTTTGATCTGCCCCAGCTTCTCAGGTGACAATTTGTCCCAATAAATTCCAAACATAATAGAGGTGGTAAATTACATGGGTTGTCCAAAATTTAGGAGTCCTTTTTATAACATAATTAGTATCAAATATGGTGAAAGCATTACAAAACTGGAGACTTTTGACCCATTTGACCAATTTAGTATCAAAGATATAATTTACTTTGATTTCTCTATTTGACATATTAAAGATTAAACATAACCCAAATGACCCTTTCATATATTTAGGTATTGAAGTTGCTATGAAGTAAATGAATTGAAAAACATAATGACTCTAGAAAACCACACGATTTATGCCAACACTGATTATTGTGTGCGTGCATCCTCTAATTTTAGATGATAAGAAACGAACCTTGAGGTTTCGGGATGGGTGTGTTGGTAAAAATAATTTGGGTCGGAGTGCATATGATGTCAACAGGTACATCATGGACAAGTAGCTTCTCGACAGGAATATCATCATGCACTGAAAGAGACATTTTCCAAGAATTTCCGAATTAGTGTAGCGTGCAACTCATACATGGATCACTGGATTACAGAAGTGGAAAATGAGAGGGAGGGGCGTACAGAAGTTTTAAAGAATAAAATTTAACTTTGGGCAACTTTCGACCTACTGATACGTTAGAGATAAAACATATAACGAATCAGTTTACACGTAAGTTAATGGATCAGAATTACTCTCTCTATCTCTATGCAAAGAAAAGGTAATAAAAATTTTAATTGAACCGCAAACTTCAGTTAAAATGCCCCAACCAGATATCCAAAGTGGTTATAGTTTTGTTTTATGCCCAAAGGTAATGTCTTGTTCTTCATTTCTATATTGGTTTTTTTGGTGGTGGTGGTTGTATTTCTGCAAGTCTTTTAGCCTCAGCTTTCTTTAGATCAACAGAAACTGGAGAAGCCATTTTTCTGAATCCTTTTACAAATCTCGAGCTATATAGCCAACGAACTCATACCTGATGTTATAATTGGAGTTGAGTCGTCAATTGCTCCCATATAACGCAGCATTCCATATTCTAGTTCTGCAAATCCCTGTAACATTGTGATTAGTTTCGTTACTAGACGAATATTGATGAAATACTGATAAGCTGATTTTATATCAACTAACAGAATACAGTGCAACAAGATAAACATATCTTGTGTTTTTTTATAAGATGGTTATCGAGGATTGATAGAAGTGAGCGAGAGAAAATATGACATAAAAAATTCAATCAAAATAGTTCCTAAAATTATATTGATCATAAATGTGGTAATTAAGAATATTGGAAAGTTTGACCTAATGATTAAGGAAAGTCTCTTATTAGGTGTTAAAATGTGAGGGATTATTTTAGACTTTCCTCATCTTGAAAATGTAAGTAATACTATCAATTAAAAGTTACTAACTCATTGATAGATAGGAGAGCTAATGAGATCTCAAAGTCAGATGTTATCGAGTTTGCATATCAACAAACTTTGAATCTATCAAATCAATTGATTGTTAAGTAGAATTGTCAATTTCTACCCATATACTTACGAAAGGATTGGTGCAGCTTGTGTTTCATTTCAAATATGTGAAGTGTTCTGTTGACTGTTAAAGTCAAATTGTACCATTTCATATCAGTAAATGTTTAGGTTTAAAATATGTATCATGATCTCTTCCACCAAAATTTCCTTACTAACTTGCATATGCGAATTGATACGGGTCGGGCTTGCAATCATTTCTGCTCTATTCTTTTTAAAGTTTATGAACAATACTAGTGTGTTAAACGTTACAAAAAGGTTGTATTATTACTTAAACAAATTTCCTCTTTTATAGAATTTTTACGGGTAGTAATATTAATTATTGTGGCTTTCTTCGTTTCTGCCAATTCCCAGTGTATTAACCCACTACGCTACCCACCTGGCCCGCCCATTTTGTCACCCAACTAGCAGCCCACTTTGCCACCTTTAGATTAGGATTTACGGCACAAAGTCATATTTATGATGGAACAGAGAGAGATAGTTACCTCACCCTTTCCAAGTCGAGCCCTAGTTTTTGGATCAACAGCGACCGAGCCAATCACAATAAGATCAACCTTAATTTTCTCATCCAAACAAATGGGCTTTCCATATTTTGCAACCCCAACAGAAGTACATGCCTCATTCATGGTACTAGGAGTTAAATTATTTGATTCAAGTACAGAGAAAAACCCGGTCCTTAAACGAGGCTAGGGAGTAAGTTAGTTTCTTTCCACCTTTACAAAGAAGAGTAATTTTGTTAACTTTATCGATGACAAAACCACCATTAATTATATAAACCTACCCAAATTCAAAGAAAGGTATAATTGTTGTTAGAATATGCGAACATAAATCATATAAATATTCACATATAATCACGAGTATGCGCAACGGAAGAATCGAATATGCAATCACATTAATTAACAAAGAGAGAATCGAAACATGTACCTTATGCAAAGCTTCCAATAAAATCAATAATAATAAGATTATTATTGTTGTAGGGTTTAAAGTAAAACCCCTCCACGATCGCACACTAGACACCCCTTATACCGTATGCTAGTACCCCGATCACAATCAAACAACCCTTTGCTTATACCCTCTAAAAGTCGAACCAAAGCAAAACTAAGAACCCCTTGACTTGCTACCTACTGCCGAACCAAATAAGAGAGGAAGAGAGGAGAGAATTTTTATGTGAAAGAATGTGAAAACCCTTAGAATTAAGCCCCCTATATATAGGGATATATCTAGGGTTTTTATCCTTGGTGGGCAAGTAATCTCAAGGCTTTCCAAGCCTTGAAATTTTCGGCCCAACCCATTAGGAATTAGAGCCCAACTCTAATTTCCTAATTTCACATTTTAACCTCCTTTTAATTAATTAAATAAAATTAACCCTTTAATTAATTAAATAAAATTAACCCTTTAATTTATTTAAATTAATCATTTCGTGATCAAATTAATTAATATATTACTTTAATATAATAATTAATAGTATAGAGTTACCGTGTCATTTCGTGTGACCCCGTAGGCTTAAATTACTTCCGGACATGCGTTTATTATAACGTGATCACATACCAACAACTCCCACTTGAGCATGTTATCATAAAGGCAATAACATTGGTTAGCGTCTAGCAACACGCCAATGCTCCCGGAAAAATTTAAGGATAGTTTCTTAAATTATCTTTTGAAATGATTTAGTCTTTAATATCCCTTTGTTTCAGATACCCTTGTTAATTATGAATATGGATCAATGTCATTTCATAATTTAACGATTATGTTTCTCATTTCTACAATTAATCAAGATTACCAAATTAGTCAAGACCGCCTCTTGAGTTCATTTGGGTATGCGCATACAAACATCTTAATTAATCAATGAGGGCGCCAAATGGTATCATACTTCAGTTGCAAATTGAAGGAACAAATCCTATATTGACTACACGTGTTAGTCATGTCGTTTCACTACATTTCTGAAAATAGCCCTTTATTACTACCTTGTTCAGGACAGTTAGAACTATATCTAGAAAATGCAATCCACACATGCATAACCTGCTTGTATCTCAAGTCTAAGGATAAATAAAGCAACCATTTCACGAATTTCACTTAATGACGCCGATCCATAAAATGACAATTCGTTACGTGGGGTAAGTCCGATATTCACCTCTTTGAATACCATGTGAGTTTGGCAGACCATCTCCAAATATTCCCTTAAATATTTCAACCAATCTCTCACATTTGTCTTAGTTTAACTATATTCCCATATAGTTAATCGACAATGGACGTTTAGAATATATCAAAAAATATTCATGGATTTAAACATGCAAATATAGGACACAATTATTATAAAATGAAACATTCATACCAAGTATCATAATTCATTTATTAAAATAACAATCGTTTAACATCCCATTATCCAAATACCAATCACAGATTTACATGATATAACTAGCAAAATCTAAGACCTATGCCCTCGGCATGCTTATTGAGCTTTCCTTTTGACAAAGCCTTTGTAAAAGGATCTGCTAAGTTACAATCTGTGTGAACTTTGAGTAAATTGATTTCACGTGATTCGATTCGCTCACGAACATAGTGATATCTTCTTTGGTAATGTCTGGCACCTTTCTGAACTCCAGGTTCATTGGCAATGATAATTGCTCCCGAATTATCACAGTACAGATCCATAGGTGAGTTATTTGAGGGCATCACGTCAAGCCCAGAAATAAACTTTCTGATCCAGACAGCTTCCATGGCTGCATCCGAAGCAGCTATATACTCAGACTCTGTAGCAGACATAGCAACTGTAGATTGTTTCTTGCTCTTCCAATCTACTGCACCTCCATTTAAAGTGAAGACATATCCTGACTGAGATTTTGTATCATCTTTATCAGTCTGAAATCCAGCATCACAGTATCCAGTTACTTTGAGCTCTGCATCGGGATTTCCTCCATACACCAAGAATAATTCTTTAGTAGCACGCATGTACTTCAGAATGTTCTTCACAGCAGTCCAATGATCCTCTCCAGGATTTTGCTGATAGCGGCTAACTATATTTTGCGCGAACGCAATATCAGGTCTAGTGCATCTTACCGCATACATGATAGATCCCACAGCCGAAGCATAAGGAATTCTTTTCATACGCTCCACCTCTTCAGGTGTAGAAGCACCGTTCTTGCTAGATAAATTAAGTCCTTCTTGCATCGGCAAATTCCCGCGCTTAGAATTCTCCATCTTGAATCTCTTCAAGATTTTATCTATATAAGCACTTTGACTTAATCCAATCAACCGTTTACTTCTATCTCTATAGATCTTGATTCCAAGAATAAATGCCGCTTCACCCAAGTCTTTCATAGCAAAACACTTTCCAAGATAAGATTTAACGTCTTTCAACATTGGAATGTGATTTCCTATTATCAATATGTCATCTACATACAAGACAAGGAAAGTAACATTACTCCCACTAGCTTTGCGATATACACATGGCTCATCAGGATTTTGAGCAAAACCAAACTTTTTGATCTCCTCATCAAACCTTTTATTCCAACTCCTTGATGCTTGCTTCAATCCATAAATGGACCTTTGAAGTTTGCATACCTTGTCGGGATGTTTTGGATCGACAAAACCTTCTGGTTGTACCATATAGACTTCCTCATCTAGAAAACCATTTAAGAAAGCGGTTTTGACATCCATTTGCCATATCTCATAGTCATAGTACGCTGCTATGGCTAAGATGATCCTAATAGCTCTAATGTCCGCAACGGGAGAAAAGGTTTCCTCATAATCAACTCCGAAAAGTTGAGTATAACCTTTTGCCACAAGACGAGCTTTATAGGTGTGTACATTTCCATCCATGTCGGTCTTCTTCTTGAAGATCCATTTACACCCAATGGTTCTACCATTTGGTGGAAGATCAACCAAGTTCCAGACTTGATTATCTTTCATGGATTTTATTTCCACATTCGCAGCTTCAAGCCATTTTTCAGATTCCGGATCTGATAATGCAGCTTTGAAATTAGGAGGTTCATTTAAGTCTCCTACTACGTGTTCTTCAGACTCAATCATAAGATTTAATCTTTCACGAGCACGTATTGTCCTTGAGGACCTACGAAGTGGAATCGCTTCATCTTCAACTTGAAGTTCATCTTGAGATTCATCTCTTTGAAGCCTTTCAATGCGTTTCTTGCCAACATGAGCAAGACGACAATGCCAAAGATAAGTCGAGTCCAAATTGGTCTTGACTCGTTTGCTAACATTATACATTGAATTATCCTTTGAATCACAACCATGCATATCAATTTCATAAATACCATCACAAGCAATAGCATTAAAATAATGAACATTATTTCGTGAAACTGAAATACCAATATCATTAAAAACATTAATGAATCCGTTGTTTTTCAACAAAGAAACTGAAATGACACCTCTAGTAATAGACGGTGCATAATGACAATTGTCTAAAACAATGACTAAACCAGTAGGTAAAACTAAATGATAGTCGCCTATTTCTTCTACAGCTGCCGGTAGGCCATTTCCCACGAACAGTTGTAAAGATCCTGGTTTCAGTTTCCTTCTCCTTCTAAGCCCCTGTAAACAATTACAGATATGAGTACCACACCCGATGTCGTAAACCCATGAATTACGCTTAGAAAAGGAATATAATTCAATTGTGAGATTCATCTCTTTGAACATTTTCCCCCCCAAGTTGATGATTGCTAGTATTTTCAGAAGTTGACACATCTTCTTGAGCCTCATCAAGTTCAACAATCCTCCCACTGTCTTCTTGAGATATGAGTTTCCTTTCAAGGAACTCAGCAAATCGAGAAACCTTAACAGTGTTTTCGGTAGGAAAGTAGAAGTAGTAACCCATTGTTTCCTTTGGGTATCCTACAAAGATGCACTTAACAGATCTAGATTCGAGTTTGTCAGGCGTATCTCGTTTCACGAGTGCCTCACATCCCCAGACCTTTAAGTAAGACAACTTGGGAACACTCCCATGCCACAATTCATGCGGTGTCTTGTCAACCTTCTTGGTTGGAACCATATTGAGAATGCGAACAACAGTCTCTAGGGCATAATCCCAAAACGAAAAAGGAAGAGTTGTATGATTCATCATTGATCGAACCATTTCTAACAAGGTTCGATTTCTCCTCTCCGATACACCATTATGCTGTGGAGTATATGGAGGAGTAAGCTGTTGAACTATTCCACAAGCTTTAAGATAATCTTTAAACTCTTGGCTTAAGTATTCACCACCTCGATCCGAACGAAGAATCTTGATGGTTCTACTGAGTTGATTCTCTACTTCACTTTTAAATTCCTTGAATGTTTCAAAGACTTCATGTTTATGTTTAAGCAAGTAAACATAACCATAACGACTGAAATCATCCGTAAAAGTGACGAAGTAGCTAGCACCTTTCCTTGACACATGTCTAAATGGGCCACATACATCCGTATGTATTAGTCCAAGTAGTTCTTTTGCCCTCTCCGGTTTATTTGGAAAAGGTTTTCTTGTCATTTTGCCGGAAACACAAGATACGCATTCGTCAAATGATTCATCATTTGTTTGTAAGATTCCATCTCTTTGAAGCCTTTCAATGCGTTTCTTGCCAACATGAGCAAGACGACAATGCCAAAGATAAGTCGAGTCCAAATTGGTCTTGACTCGTTTGCTAACATTATACATTGAATTATCCTTTGAATCACAACCATGCATATCAATTTCATAAATACCATCACAAGCAATAGCATTAAAATAATGAACATTATTTCGTGAAACTGAAATACCAATATCATTAAAAACATTAATGAATCCGTTGTTTTTCAACAAAGAAACTGAAATACCAATATCATTAAAAACATTAATGAATCCGTTGTTTTTCAACAAAGAAACTGAAATGACACCTCTAGTAATAGACGGTGCATAATGACAATTGTCTAAAACAATGACTAAACCAGTAGGTAAAACTAAATGATAGTCGCCTATTTCTTCTACAGCTGCCGGTAGGCCATTTCCCACGAACAGTTGTAAAGATCCTGGTTTCAGTTTCCTTCTCCTTCTAAGCCCCTGTAAACAATTACAGATATGAGTACCACACCCGGTGTCGTAAACCCATGAATTACGCTTAGAAAAGGAATATAATTCAATTGTGAAGATACCTGAAGTACTGGTCAAACCAGTTTGCTTCTTCTTCAACTCAGCTAGATACTTAGAACAATTCCGCTTCCAATGTCCCACTTCATTGCAGTGATAACATGTTTGGTCCTTAGCGGGATGTTCCTTTTTCGCTGGAGGGGTCTTCTTAGGTTTAGGAGTAGCAACTTGCTTTCCTTTACCTTGATTCTTGCCCTTTCCATTTGGTTGTTTCCCTTTCTGGATCTTTCCCCCTTTGATCTTGAGAACTTGGGGTGTGGCAGACTTCTTTGGAAGCTTCTTTTCATACTCAGTTCGCCATGGCATGAAGTTCAGCAATGGTTTTATTCATGCTATACATATTGTAATTGCGCACAAATTCCTCAAAATCCTTAGATAAAGACTTGAGAATCATGCCAATAGCAATAGGCTGAGGATAAACATAATTCAACCTTTCCAATTGCTCAAAATACCTCTTCATCTTGAGTATATGAGGACTAACCGGTGTTCCTTGCTCGTGTCGTAAGTCATGAAGTGTGTCAACTAGGTCGAACAACTTCACTCCCGCTTGCTTTTCGTACAAAGACTTGAGCTCGTTAATCATATCACGAGGAAAATAATTTTCAAATTGCTTTTGAAGATCAACATTCATGCTTCCCAACATCAGACAAGCAACCTCATTGTGTCTATCATACGCAGCAGTGTATGCAGCCAACTCTTCAGTTGTAGCATTAGCTCCCGGAACAACGGGTGTCTGCTCTTCAAGGATTTCAGTTTTCTTTTCAGGTCTTAGAACTATTCTTAGCTGACGAAACCAATCATTGAAGTTAGGTCCAGAAAGTTTTTCTCTTTCTAGCATCGACCTGAAAGCCGATTGGTGTATGTTTTGAGAAGGATTTGTTGTTGCAATCTACAAAACAGACAAAAGTTCAATTATCGGTTTTTTCGATAATAATCCTTAAGAAATGTAATTTACCCTTGTTAAATTCATTTAACAATTAATTTCATTAAGGCTAGGATCCAATTGACATACAATCATTTCATCTGTTGATCAGCTAGAAATGACGGTACTCAAAAGGTAATCGACGATCAATAATTGCATTCATGCAATTCCTAGAGATATGGAACTTACAACAACATTTTAAAGGGGTATTAAGTGTTTTGTAAACATGTTTTGTCCCATCTTATGCCACGTGTCAAGGATCTCACCTCTTAACTCGTTTTAAGTCGCCCAATTAAGAACATGTAAATAGTCCACCACCGGTCTCACGGTGGAGTGGTAATTTACCTTGAAGAGATACAATTCGCCTACGGTCTCACGTAGGAGCGAAAAGCACTGGCAAGTGTTCTTATCAAAGTGGGTGGCAATGACTTAACTTTAAACGGGTAATGCATTTGATGTGAATCAAAAGTTTATGTATGAAGACTCATGCAAATCTTCATAACATAATGTTTAATAAAATCATTTTTATAGTCTTAGCAACACAAGAGAGCTCGGTAGCTCCATTTGAACGCACAAAGAAGCGCAAGGGCAAAGTTTTGCGAAGGACGCAATTAAAAACCCGCCCTTTTAGGAGGCTAGCGCACTCCGACTTATACCTCTCTTAGAGTTTGTTCAAATGGGTGAGCCGGTGTATCTCAAGGTTGTAAGACTCCAATTTTATTAAAGAAATCTCTATTTCGATAGTTCTTTGTCAAGTTTATTCTTTTCTCCAAAACAATTTTTGCATCACCTTTATAGCTCTTTATAAACACGCAAAAATTAATAAACTTACTAATTACCGAACTAATTTAATCATGTAACAAGTTAAGGTAGGCCACCTAAACATGGTCACTATGGTTCATGCATATGTTTAAAGCCGGCTCCCCCCTCCGAAGAAGAGGACCACACACATCAAGTTGCCTTGATTGCGTAAGCCTTTAAACAACTTAATTAACAAGTAATTCATATAAACATGCTGACTGGAAATTTCCAGCAGCTTCATGACCTGTTTAGCCCTATTTCTGGTCCGATTCAGCTTTCGACCAGAACTACAAAGTTGTAGCCTATGTGTCAAGCACCTACTGTCCAAAGAACAACTTCTAACTCATTACAGATTAAAAGATATGAATTTTTTAGTTAACTGTCGCAAATCAGAAAAATCACACGAAAAAATTCACTTAGTCACACAATTATCTAATAATTAACCCTAATTATTGGATCATCATGCTTTGCTAAATATATCTCTATATATCAGTAAAAATCACAAGTAATTTGCATGAATTCTTGTGATTTTACTTTTATTTAACAACTTTAAATAATTAAGATACACAAAACATGCAATTTATACAAATAAATCATGTCAATTCACTAACTCAAAACTTGCCATGAGGGTTTCAATCTCCATTGAATTAGGTTAATTTTAATTAAACAAAAAACTCTTATTTTTATTTAATTTAATCCGATTTTTAATTAAAAAAAATAAGAAAACAACTTTTAATTATTTAACAATTAAAAATCAACCAACCCTTAACCCCCCTTCAAGTTTTGATCTTTGTAACTAATAGATCACATATGTGGCTCGTGATACCACTGTTAGAATATGCGAACATAAATCATATAAATATTCACATATAATCACGAGTATGCGCAACGGAAGAATCGAATATGCAATCACATTAATTAACAAAGAGAGAATCGAAACATGTACCTTATGCAAAGCTTCCAATAAAATCAATAATAATAAGATTATTATTGTTGTAGGGTTTAAAGTAAAACCCCTCCACGATCGCACACTAGACACCCCTTATACCGTATGCTAGTACCCCGATCACGATCAAACAACCCTTTGCTTGTACCCTCTAAAAGTCGAACCAAAGCAAAACCAAAAACCCCTTGACTTGCTACCTACGGCCGAACCAAATAAGAGAGGAAGAGAGGAGAGAATTTTTATGTGAAAGAATGTGAAAACCCTTAGAATTAAGCCCCTATATATAGGGATATATCTAGGGTTTTTATCCTTGGTGGGCAAGTAATCTCAAGGCTTTCCAAGCCTTGAAATTTTCGGCCCAACCCATTAGGAATTAGAGCCCAACTCTAATTTCCTAATTTCACATTTTAACCTCTTTTTAATTAATTAAATAAAATTAACCCTTTAATTTATTTAAATTAATCATTTCGTGATCAAATTAATTAATATATTACCTTTAATTTATTTAAATTAATCATTTCGTGATCAAATTAATTAATATATTACTTTAATATAATAATTAATAGTATAGAGTTACCGTGTCATTTCGTGTGACCTCGTAGGCTTAAATTACTTCCGGACATGCATTTATTATAACGTGATCACATACCAACAATTGTCACATTCTTATTCTTAGCATCCTTTCTTTACTTTCATCATGAGGACATTAGTATAATTAAAACAAATTTAAATAAGTAATTCAAACAAACTGAACTGACCATTAAGTGTCGAAAATCTGACTTGCTTTTGAGGTGTATCAGGGTTCACCTTCACACATTGAGCCTCTAGAAACACCTCCAACCTACTCATCTGGCATATGAATTTTAATCCCAAAAATACATAAAAATCAGAAAACTTTCTTTTCAGAACAACTTATACAATAAATCTTAACTTCAATAAGCTCAAATTCACTAAAAAGGATATAATGAGCATTAAACATATGATCATAAAATGCATCTGTCCCTATACATTTCAATGCAGGGGATAGTAAGGTAACTCTACATATATCTTGACAAATAGAACCGCATAGATTAACCCGTTGTCCGAAAACTTAATCCACCACTCTATATATACGTTTCAACGTAATTGTCCACTCTAGTATGAGGTAGTTATTCATACTACTGGTCTAGAAGTTAAGCATCCTAATATCCTCACAGTATTTGAACATCCCTATGTAACATATTGGGGATGGTCAAGTAAGATTTGAAAAAACGATCACAAAGATACCCCAGTTAGGCCATGTCAAAAGACTTGCCTTCCTCCATGGGTAAATGAGAAAACCGCCTCCATATACTCGTTTCATCATACTAATATACTAAGTAAAATATTTATTTTAGTAAAACATATTGAACTAATTATATTTTATAGCTTTTCTATTTTTTTTTTTGTTGTATTAAAAGATAGCGCTTGATTGTATCTACCTGGCAGAATTGAGTTAAATAGAACAACCAAATATAGTGTGTTTTAAGATTAAGTACCATAAAAAGAACCTGCACATCACTCTTTTTTTGACCCAACTAAAAAGTGAGACATTACGGCCCACATACACTACCACCACCCTGCTCATTGTCGAAGCAGCATCACGCGGGCTACTATTTTAGTATTATATGGTAGTATGGTACCAGTTCTTTCGTATATCTTTGGTTATATATGTCATGAAATCTTGCAGTTTTTTTTTTCTTTTTTTCTTTTTACATGTGTGTTAGGTACTTGTAAACACACTTTTAAAAATCGTCAAAACATGTTCGCAGAACATCCACATTCATTGACAAATTTTCTATCATGGGCCAATTAGTAAAGTTTACTATTTAATAGGTTATGAACATCCATATACATTACCAATTTTTCTATCATGGGCCAATTAGTAAAGTTTACTATTTAATAGGTTATGAACATCCATATACATTACCAATTTTTCTATCATGGGCCAATTAGTAAAGTTTACTATTTAATAGGTTATGAACATCCATATACATTACCAATTTTTCTATCATGGGCCAATGAGTACAGTTTGCTGTTTAATAGGTCATCTAGAACAAAGTCCATTTGATTCTTTCATGTTAAATACATCAAAGTTAAAACATGCATTAAACCTACATATCTAAACTTGTCAATGTTAATTACATAGATAATTTTTTTAAGACCGAACAACCGAAGCAATAATCATTTTAAGTTTTTAACCACATAATATATTGTGATATTTGCATTAAATAGACACAAATTTTACAGGAATCTGTAAAATTTTGAAAACAAGTATAAGAATTATTTAAAAAATAAAACATTTTTTTATTTTAATCGGTTATTAAAGCTCTTTACACGTGTCAACATTCGAGGGGCATTTTATATTTCATAATACTTACATACTTACTCTTAGATTTCTAGATATGAGAAAAAGATATAATTGATTTCTATAATTGATGAAAATAAAAAATTACTTTCTATTATCAATAGTTTTCAAACTTAATTTGCTAGATTTGAAAATTCACACAAAGTTAGTCACTATTTTAAGCAAAACCATAACATATTCAACCACGCTAATGGAAGTGACTTGATGTTTGAGTAGAGAATATTCGAAAGCACATGTGTCCATATTAAGGTTTTGGTTGGATTGGTTTGTATGTTTTTGTACATGATAAGAAGATAGAGGTTAGATTCTACGGTAACTAACGCAGGGTGGTTTGTTCAAATGAAACCTTAATTTTTCTTGGATCTCAAGGGCTTAATCTTAGCCCTTGGATCATTCACATCAATGGTTGAGATTAACACTTACCTCCTAATTAAAAATAAAACACGGAGGGGTTTTATTTTAAATTTGCTAAATAAAACAAATTTCTTCCTCCTTTCCCCTTCCTTTCCTCCTGATGGACACACACACACACACAAACACACAGATTCACACAAACACACACACTCTCCCTCTCTCCTCTCCACAGGCGACGACAACAACCACCACCACCGCTTCCGCCGTCATCTCGCGCTCCCCCTCTTTGTGGATCTCCATCTCAAACCACTAGCAACAACAACAAATGGATGATGATGTTTTAGATATTATTAGATTGATATTTTATGTAGTTTATGTTTTTTTTATATAAAAATGGATAAACAAACCATTTTTATGCATGATTTGTAGTTTTTTTCTATTATTTTTGTTTTTTCATATGATAAGAAGTTGTATCTTTGGTTGTTGTTGTTTAAAATTTTCATAATGACCAACAAGGAGTTAGCCTAGTGGTAAGGAAAACACTTGATGACCTTAAGGTCTCAGGTTCGATCCCCGCTTGGCACAAAAAATAATTCCTTTAAGGTACCCGTTACCAATGAAGCCTAGACCCACATGTGAAGTTTAAATACGCGGGTTCGATCTTCGGGGTGCCCAGATCATGTGGGGACTAGGATGGAGGTATTGTACCGGCATCATATGGCTCATACGGGGTGAGTCGATGGGTATCCAATTGTGGTACCGGGGCTAGGGTTCCCTCCATTACCCTTTTTTTTAAAATTTTCATAATGAGTTTTGCCCACAAAGTGTTTGATGAAATATCTAAACCAAAGTGTATATACTAAATCAAATTTGATTATATACGTATTTACTGATTATACAGCCAATCATACTTGATTGTACATAGATCTATTCTAAAATTTGAATTTGTTAAATTTTATTAGTTATTTAATTGACTTTGTTGTTTGGTACAATATTGCTTGTCTAAACCAAAGTTTCTTATATATAATTTAGAATCAAATCACATTTGATTGAGTATTGCATACAAGGTGTTTGATGGAATGTCGAAACCAAAGTTTGATAATATGATTTAATCACCATTATGATTCTGAACAAATTTGATACTATGATTTAATCACTTGATTATGTATATAGATTTTTAGAGATTTGTGTTTTGTAACTTTGTGTGTGCAATCAAATTTGATTTTGTATTGAGTTTTTAGTTACCTGTGTTTTGTAACTTTGTGTGTAATCAAATTTGATTATGTATATAGATTTTTAGAGATTTGTGTTTTGTAACTTTGTGTGTGCAATCAAATTTGATTATGTATAGAGATTTTAGAGATTTGTGTTTTGTAACTTTGTGTGTCAATCAAATTTGATTATGTATAGAGATTTTAGAGATTTGTGTTTTGTAACTTTGTGTGTCAATCAAATTTGATTATGTATAGAGATTTTAGAGATTTGTGTTTTGTAACTTTGTGTGTCAATCAAATTTGATTATGTATAGAGATTTTAGAGATTTGTGTTTTGTAACTTTGTGTGTCAATCACACTTGATTATGTATATAGATTTTTAGAGATTTGTGTTTTGTAACTTTGTGTGTGCAATCAAATTTGATTTTGTATTGAGTTTTTAGTTACCTATGTGCTTGTGACTATATGTCTAAAATCAAATTTGATTATGTGTTGATATTTTAGTGATTTGTGTTTTGTAACTTTGTGTGTCAATCAAATTTGATTATGTATAGAGATTTTAGAGATTTGTAACTTTATGTCTACAATCAATTTTGATTATGTATAGTTATCTATCTTTCATTCACCTTTGTACAATCAAATTTGAGTATGTATACTCTCATATATCTTATTCTGATTTTGATTTGTTAAATATTGTTGTAGATGATGTAAATGTCACTTTGTCAGAATTGAAAGGGAAGAAGAAATGTAGTTCAACTAAGAATGTTGAATTGCCTGTTAAATCTGCTAAAAGGCCAAGGGTTTCAAAGAAGAAGCAGATTAAATTTTGTTGATTGTGGCGTGTTTCTTATGCGTCACATGGAATGTTTCAATGGCCAAAATGAAAAGAGTTGGGACTGTGGCATTCCAAATGAGGCTGAAGGCCAAGATGAAGAGTTGTTCAATTTGAGGATATGGCACGTTGAAAAGTTTCTGAGACATAAAGCTAACGTTCTCGCAACAATGATGGAAGAAGAGGCGTTATCGTTTGGAAGTGATTAGGGTGTGAGAAAGATAAGAAAGGCTTTTCATGAATTAAAATCTAAAAGTCAAGCTGAAAAGAAATGAAGATTGTGTCTTGTGTAGAAAGTGTTTGGAAGCTTTGGTAACTTTGAATGAAGTATGTGTTGTGTAGAAAGTTTTCATGAATCACCTTTGGTAACTTTGAATGAAGTATGTGTTGTTAACAATGATTATAATAGACTGATTTATGAAATGTCTCATTTTGTTCTTTATCTTGAAATCAAATTAATTTGCTTTGCTAACTTTGAATGAAGTATGTGTTGTTAAGAATGGTTATAATAGACTGATTTATGAAAATCAAATTTGATTTGATACGTACAGTGTCAAAAAGTATACAAAATCAAATTTGATTTTATGCATACATTTAGAAAAACAAAATGAATCTATATCAAGAAACCTATACAAAATCAAATTTGATTTTATGCATACATTTAGAAAAACAAATGGAGTCCATATCAAGAAACCTATACAAAATCAAATTTGATTTTATGCATACATTTAGAAAAACAAAATGAATCTATATCAAGAAACCTATACAAAATCAAATTTGATTTTATTCGTACAGTTTGAAAAAGCTATTCAAAATCAAATATGATTTTATGCATAAATTTAGAAAAACAAATAGAGTCATATCAAGAAACCTATACAAAATCAAATTTGATTTTATGCATACATTTAGAAAAACAAATGGAGTCCATATCAAGAAACCTATACAAAATCAAATTTGATTTTATGCATACATTTAGAAAAACAAATGGAGTCCATATCAAGAAACCTATACAAAATCAAATTTGATTTTATGCATACATTTAGAAAAACAAAATGGTCCATATCAAGAAACCTATACAAAATCAAATTTGATTTTATGCATACATTTAGAAAAACAAATGGAGTCCATATCAAGAAACCTATACAAAATCAAATTTGATTTTATGCATACATTTGGAAAAATCAAATAGAGTCCATATCAAGAAACCTATACAAAATCAAATTTGATTTTATGCATACATTTAGAAAAACAAATGGAGTCCATATCAAGAAACCTATATAAAATCAAATTTGATTTTATGCATACATTTAGAAAAATCAAATAGAGTCCATATCAAGAAACCTATACAAAATCAAATTTGATTTTATGCATACATTTAGAAAAACAAATGGAGTCCATATCAAGAAACCTATACAAAATCAAATTTGATTTTATGCACACATTTAGAAAAACAAATGGAGTTCATATCAAGAAACCTATACAAAATCATATTTGATTTCATGCATACATTTAGAAAAAATAAATGGAGTCCATATAAAGAAACCTATACAAAATCAAATTTGATTTTATGCATACATTTGGAAAAATCAAATAGAGTCCATATCAAGAAACCTATACAAAATCAAATTTAATTTTGTACTGAGTACAAATTTAATTGATAAATTTTGCTAAAATGACATAACTACCCCTCCATTTTAATATTTGAAACAGTACTATAAGTGGTAGTTATGTAATTTACTATAAGTGGTAGATTGTCAAAAAGGTACACAAAATCAAATTTGATTTTATGCATACATTTAGAAAAACAATTGGAGTCCATATCAAGAAACCTATATAAAATCAAATTTGATTTTCCACGTCCCTCCCCTACTACATCTCGCTCTATGGTTTAGGGTTTGAAGGTCGAGGGTAAGCGGCTAACCTTCGGCCTTCAAACCCTAAACCCTAGAGCGGTGGTCGAAGGCCCCGTTGTCATGGTTCCCCTCTGAATCAAATTTGATTTTGTATGTCCCTCCCCTACTACATCCCGCTCTAGGGTTTAGGGTTTTAAGGTCGAGGGTTAGCCAGACTTGTTAGCTTTAATTATTTATTAGTGCTTGTTTTGTACTTTTGTAATAGAATTGTCCTTTAATTATGTTAGTTAAGTATGGAAGAATTTAGTTGTAATTAGAAAAGGACTTGTTTGTAATTAGGGAGGGGGTTTAATGCAAATGTTAAGCCTATATAAACCCCTCTCCCCATCCATTGTAAGGTTACCACTTTTAATCACATTTCCATACTTTCCATCTTCTCTCTACTTTCCCTCTCACACACTTAAGCCTTATTTCCTTAAATCACGATTTAGCATTATTTACAATTGGTATCAGAGCAAAATCACAACTTGTGTTAGATCCATGGCTTGATTTTGTTCCTTTTTGTGCTAAATTGTGTTTTTCCCATTTTACCGAAAGTTCCAATCTTTACCCTCTAAACATGTTAAAGTTCCTTCCTTTTTAGTTTCATTCCACTCATTACCTTCCCATAATCATCCTCAAGAAGTTTCAAATCCCAATTCAAAACCAAATGGCCTGAAATTGATTTTTAAGGTTTCTGTTCTGAAATCCGGTTTTCCTTCCGGTTTTCATTTTTCTTCGAATTTATGTTGTAAAACCGGCTTTCCTTCCGGTTTTCCTACCAGCTTTCCTTCCGGTTTTCATTTTTCTTCGAATTTATGTTGTAAAACCGGCTTTCCTTCCGGTTTTCCTACCGGTTTTCCTTACGGTTTTCCTTCCGGTATTCCTTCCGGTTTTCCGTTTGGACAAAATTTTAAATTTCATATTTATATTCTAAAATATCTGGTTTACACCAAAACCAATATTAGTACTTAATTTCTTCATTTTCCATCTCGTCGTAATGCTCAACTTTCTCCACGAAAACCGGATTTAGTGAAGAATTTCTTGAAAACCGGATTTAGTGAAGAATTTCTTGAATACCGGATTTAGTGAAGAATTTATTGAGATACCGGATTTAGTGAAGATTTGTGATTTTGTTTGTGAAAATACCTGGTTTACCCCAAAACCGGTATTAGTTCTTAATTTCTTCATTTTACAAGCCGAAATTCTGACCGTCGTTCCCCTCGAAAACCGGATTTACTATACATTTTACCAAAACCGGTATTTGTATTGAATTTCTCTTGAAATCCGGTTTTAGTTAATATTTTAATTTTGTTTGTGAAAATACTTGGTTTACCCCAAAACTAGTATTAGTTCTTTATTTCTTCAATTTTGGGAAAAGTTACTCTACCCAAGTTTCAAGACGAAACCCGGTTTTAGTACATAATTTGTGAAACCCGGTTTTAGTATACAATTTGTGAAAACCGGTATTAATACTGTTTTTCTGAAAACCGGTTTTTCTACTGAATTTTCTCAAAATGTCAATTACTGATTCACTGATTCTCGGTTCCGATTCAAGACCTCCCGTTTTGTATCGCGGGTCATATCCTCAATGGAAAAAGAGGTTTTTAGATTGGATCGCAAGACAACCTCTTGGTGACGACATCAAAGCCTCTTATGACGAAGGCCCTGCAGTTCACACAAACCCGATCACCAAGGAACTTCTTCCAAAAGAAAGTTGGAGCACTGCTCAGAAGAACCGTACTCTTGCTGATAATCTCTCAAGATCTCATCTCTACATGGCTCTTCCTAATGACATCTACTGCAATGTTGATTCGTATGAAACTGGTAAGGAGATTTGGGATGAACTAGAGAAACAATTTCAAGGCTCTGAGGTGTCTTCGACTATTCGATTGTCCAATGTCCTTGCTCTGTATGAGACGTTCAAGCAAGAGAAGGGTGAATCTTTGGAGGAAGTGTACATACGTTTCTGCAATGTCATCAATGAACTACGAAAGAATGAAGTGAAAAAGACAGACATGGAACTTAACATCAAATTCCTCAGACACCTTCATGATGAATGGCAAGTCTATGGTAATCAACTCAATCAACAGGATGGATTTGGCAAACTCAACATCCACACTCATTATGAAAAGTTGAAAGTGAATCTCAGAGCGGTTCAAAAGCAACAAACGCAAAATGAAGGAAGCTCTTCATCCGATCCTCTTGCCTTAGTTGTTGACAGAAATTTGTCCAGATCTTCAAGAAAAAGTGTCGTTGAAATTGTTGATGATGATGAATCAAGTGATCCCAGTGATCCTGAAATGGATGAAAAGGAAAAGGAGATGTCCAGAGATTTAGCATACTTCACCAGATCCTTCAAGAAAAAGTTCTTCACAAAGAAACCTACAAACAATCAACTTCGAACTTCATCTGTGTCTTCCTATGTCAAGAACTCCCAAGCTCCAAAATTCGACAAACACTATGATAATGCTGGTGGAGAAAGGAAGTATGAAGCACCAAAGAAGTTTGAAAAGAGGGTTCTTGAGAAAAAGGTCGAAGATAGAAAATGCTACAATTGTGGTCTCACTGGTCATTTTGCTATCCACTGCACCAAGCCTCGTCAGAAAAATTCAAACTACTACCAGAACAAGCTCTTGCTAGTGAAACAACAGGAAAGTGGTATTGCTCTTCTTGCTGAGGATGACCAATGGCTACACCTATCTGATGAAGAGACTGAAGAACTTGCAGCCAATGTTTGTTTCATGACCAAGATCAAGCGATCCACGGAACTTGATGAAGGTGGTACCGGTTCTGAATCTGATGATGATGAGGTATGCACAATCTCTAAACGTGATCTTGATCAATACATGAATAAAGCTGTCGAAACTAATGAATCTTTGCAAAAAGAAGTTTCTAATTTAATTGAATCTTTGAAAGAGAAAGAAAAATCTTTGATTGAATTTCAAAACAAACATGAAAAACTGCAAAAAGATTTTGATGATTTGACAGCTAATCAAGTTTCTGTTTCCTTTACTCCTTCTTCTGAGTTGCTCATAGCAAAACAAGAACTTGAGACCAAAGTTTTTGACCTAACCCAGACCATCAATGAGATGCAAATTGCAAAGTCCAATGAAATGTTTCGAGCAAATGCTTTGGCTGAAGATCTTGAGTCCTTGAAAATTAAAATTGAAGAGTCCAACCCTGCTTTAAAAGAATTAGAAGACAAAATCTCCGATTTAAATTATGCTTGTTGCATAAAAGATTCATATAACCAAAAACTGGATAAGAAAATTGATGAACTTAAAGATGAAATCAAGTTTTATCAAGTGAAAGTTTACAAGATCGATCGATCGATCGAATAAACAAATCTTTTTAAACAAGCCAAGAGATTTTGCCGATGGGTTTACTCAAGGGTTGGGTTTTGAAAATCCAAAGAATTTGCTCAAAGCACAACAGTAAGTTCCCCCTTTATATGACGCCAACTTAATGAGATATGGCATGACCATGCAGTATGTTCGACCAAGTAATGGTGATTATGAGACAGAGGATTGTCTAGCAAAGTGTGCAATTAAATGTAACTATGACAAAATCAACGAGTCAAATGATGTTTTCAATTTTCCTCTTGTTCCTAAAAGAAAAACTCACTCTGTTACAATTGTTGAACTTGATCAAAATTCGAGTGACCAACAACTTGTGGTTTATTCTAATGAGTCTAAACAAGTGGAAGAAAGTTCTGTTCCAAAACCTGCTTCAGTTTGACCATACATTCCACAAAGTGTTTTGGAAAAATAAATTGAAGATCTAAAAAGAACACTTGATGAAAAACAACTTTTGCTAGATAATCTAATGCCTCAAAATCACTGTCACAAGATTGTGCCAGTTGTTCCTACCACACCAATTGGTGTTGTCTATGATTGTGCTAAACCTAACTGCTCTGCTTGTGAAGACATGATGTCTTCTTCTTTATCCTATATTTCTGCATGTGATCTTGTTGATGCTGCTGGGCAAACTGAATGGGATTCTGTTAAGACATATAATGTTTCAACTCAAACAGACCTTGACATTCCTACCAATGAGATCCCAATTGACCCCAGATTTACTTGGATGAGATTGATGCATTAAAACTTGATTTAGAAAAGGAACGGTGTATCAAAAAGAAAAGTTTTGAAGGTGTTCACGTTGCTGTTCAAACTGATTGTGAACACGAAGTTGAAATAGATTATTTCTTTCCAAACGTTTTTGATACTGAACCCCTCAAGTTTTCTGAGGAAACCCAAACTTACTTGAATGAATTTGATACTTTATCAAAAAAGTTTGAAAAAGAAAGAGAACAAAGATTGAAATTACTCGCTGAACTTAATAAAATTAAGATGGAAATGGAGTACAAGAATATTGTTCTTCAAGCTTTTGTAGATAATAACATTGAAAAAGCTTCAAATTTACTCAAGGGAAGTCACTGTCCGGTCAAATCAGGTGAAATAAGTTACTCAAAGTTTTCAAATGAAACAAATGTTTCAAACTCATCCAAAGAAAGTCCTTGTCATCCCAAACCAAATGTTCCAAGTGTGAGTTTGGAATCCAAATCTAAAGTTACATATGCCAAAATAGATTTCTCAAATCTTCCTAATCTAAACAACTTTTTAGAAGAAGATCATTCATATGATCCTGATTTTGAAAAACAATTTGTTCAAAAGGAAGAAAAGGTTGAATTTTCATTGAAAAGGATTCCAAAATCACACTCTTCGAAGCACAACCCATTTCATGAGAAGTTTCAAAGAACAAAGACCAACAAAGCACCCAAAACTTCTACAGAACAGAAGACTCCTACCCCAAAACCTCAACTCACTAAGATGAAACAACCTCCAATTGGTAATCATGCTTCTTCACAACCTAGATATCATAGGTATCCTAACTCTCCTAAGCAATCTTCAGTTACACCTAAGAACGTCTTAAAGGTCTTTAGAGATGATGCTGTAGGAATAGTTAGATATCAAGATCAGTATGGTGGCCCTATGCGTATCCAAAGTATTCATGTGGCCCTATGCGTGTCCAAAGTATTCATGCTTCTTCACAACCTAGATATCATCTCCTTCACATCGATTTATGTGGCCCTATGCGTGTCCAAAGTATTCATGCTAAGCGCTACATCCTTGTTATTGTTGATGATTACTCTCGCTATACTTGGGTCTATTTTCTTCGTAAAAAAAGTGAGGCTCCTCAAGTAATCATTGACTTCATCAAAAGGACACAAGTAAATCTTCAAACTTCTGTTCTTATTGTTCGCTCTGATAATGGTACCGAATTCAAGAATGCTACTCTTGAATCCTACTTTTCTTCTGTCGGTATCACTCATCAATTTTCAGCTGCACGAACACCTCAACAAAATGGAGTCGTTGAAAGAAGAAATCGAACTCTTGTTGAAGCTGCTCGTACTATGCTTGCTCATTCTAGATTACCACCAAATCTATGGGCTGAAGCCATTGCAACTGCCTGCTTTACACAAAACAGATCTATCATCAACAAGAGGTTTGACATTACTCCATATGAAGTCATCAACAAGAGAAAACCCAATGTGAACTATTTCCATATATTTGGGTGTGTCTGTTATGTCCTAAATGATAGAGATAATCTTGGAAAATTTGAACCAAAAGGTGACGAGGGTTATTTTATTGGTTACTCAAGAGAATCTATTGCTTATCGTGTCTATAACCGTAGAACCAAGCAAATTGTAGAGAGTATGAATGTTAAATTTGATGAACTCTCTGGGATGGTTCTTGAACAACACGGTTCAAGACCCGATCTTCAATGTCCACAAGCTTCCGCTACACAGAACAGATCTTCTGATAAACAGAAGTTCTCTAAACCGACTACTAAAGAGTTAGACATTTTGTTTGAAGATTTTAATCATGATCATCCTTCTACTTTGGTCCAACCCTTGGCTTCACCTGAACAGTCATTTTCCAATTCCTCTCAACCTGAGAGCTCATCTGCTGATCAACAAAGTTCATCTCCTGCAACCTCTTCTAATGATTCATCTGACTCTTCTAACTTGTCCTCTGCACCAAATGATCCTTTATCAGTGCCTGCTCAGCAAAATTCTCCAGGATCCAATCAATCAACTGAGTCTGACTCTGATGAAGAAGAATTTGTTCTACCCAATGAGCCTAGCTTTGAGCAAGTCGCTGAACAACATTCTCCAGGTTTTATCAATCCTGATGAAAATAATGATCCCGTTGATCCACTTCCTCACTCCAGGAAATGGTCTCGCTCCATGATTCCTCATCCTCCAACTCAGATTATTGGGGATCCAAACGCTGGCCTAACCACACGCGCTGCCTCCGCAAATGAATGTTTATTTGTCAACTTCTTGAGCATGATTGAACCCAGTAATGTCAATGAGGCTCTTCATGATCCGGATTGGGTAAAAGCCATGCAAGAAGAACTATCTCAATTTGAGCGTCTTGAAGTATGGAAACTTGTTCCTAATCCATACACTAATAAAGAACCGATCAAGACCAAATGGATTTTCAAAAATAAAAAAGGATGAGAATGGGGTTGTTGTTAGGAACAAAGCTAGACTGGTTGCAAAAGGATTTTCCCAACAAGATGGTGTAGATTATGATGAGACGTTTGCTCCTGTTGCTCGCATTGAGGCCATTCGAATCTTCCTGGCTTATGCGGCATTCAAAAACTTTACGGTTTATCAAATGGATGTCAAGTCTTCTTTTCTGAATGGTGTGCTAAAAGAAGAAGTTTATGTTGGTCAACCCGAGGGCTTTGTGGATCCTAAACGTCCAAATCATGTTTACAGGTTATACAAGGCTTTGTATGGCCTTAAACAAGCCCCTCGTGCATGGTATGATGCTCTGTCTGCCTATCTATTACAATCTGGATTCTGCAAAGGTACAATTGACACTACTTTGTTCATCAAACGTCAAGGTAGTGACATTCTTTTAATCCAAATCTATGTAGATGACATAATTTTCGGGTCCACTAATCCTAAGTACTGCAAAAACTTTTCTGCATTAATGGTCAAACATTTTGAAATGAGTATGATGGGTGAATTAAACTTTTTTCTTGGTCTTCAAGTCAAACAAATGTCAAACGGTATTTTTATCTGTCAAAATAAATACATCTCTGACATGTTGAAAAAGTTTGATATGCTTAATTGTCAACCAATTGGTACTCCCATGGAATCTCGCACTAAAATTAATGCTGACCTTAATGGCAAACCTTACAATCAAAAACTTTATCGCAGTATGATAGGATCTCTCATGTACTTAACTGCTAGTCGACCGGACATTATGTTTGCTACATTCATGTGCGCTAGATTTCAGGCAAACCCTATGGATAGTCATGCTCAAGCGGTTAAGCGTATTTTTTGGTATCTTAAGGGAACTATGAACCTTGGTTTATGGTATCCGAAAGATACCGGTTTCGAACTAACCGCCTACTCAGATGCTGACCATGCAGGGTGTAAGTTGGATCGCAAAAGTACTTTAGGTAGTGTGCAGTTCCTTGGAGACAAGTTGGTTGGTTGGTCTTGAAAGAAACAAAATTGTGTTTCCACATCCACTGCTGAAGCTGAGTATGTAGCAGCTGCTAGTTGCTGCTCTCAAGTTCTGTGGATGAAGACTCAACTCTCTGACTATGGTTTTCAAGTATGACAGAATTCCCATCTACTATGACTCCAAAAGTGCCATTGCAATCTCTTGCAATCCTGTTCTGCATTCTAAAACAAAGCATATCGATGTAAGGTATCACTTCATCAAAGATCATGTTGAAAAAGGTAATATCGAACTTTACTTTGTCCCAACTGACTACCAACTTGCAGACCTCTTCACAAAACCTTTGGATGAACAAAGGTTTAACTTCTTGAAAACCAAGTTAGGTATGCTTAATCTACAACCTTAAATGCTTCTGTGCCATGTATTCTACGTTTATTTTCGTGGTCAAACAATTGATGCATGCTTATATGCTCTTACATGCAATGTTTGAGGGGGAGAACAAGGGTAGAATGCATGCGTATAGGGGGAGGTTGTAGAATTTATCTGAGTCTGCATGTTCCTAGGGGGAGTTTGTATATATCTTGTCTTCCTTTTTCCGTATATTTGTCATTTGAGAATTTTCTTTCCTTGCTTAAACTTTTCCACGTCATTAAAACCTTTTTCCTCTAAATTTTTCAAAGTCCCTAAAATACTTTTCCAAAAAAAAAAAACCCGAAAACCGGATTTGACCGGGTTTGACCCGAAAACCGGATGTCATACCCGGTTCTGACCTCTATAAATACCCGGTTCTGACCTCCATTTTGACTTCCTTCAAAAATTTTATAAGTATTTTAAATCTTCATTAAAACCGGCTTTCTCTCATTCAAAACCGGCTTTCCTACCGGCTTTCTTTTTTCTAAAACCTTTCCAAAACGAAATCCGGTTTTGCAACATAATTTCTTCATTCCAATATCGAAAACTGGATTTAGTTCATAAATTCATCATTACCGGCTTTCAGGTATATTCTTTACTAATACCGGCTTTCATTTATTTATTCACTATTTCCGGCTTTCATAATTCTTATTTCATATCGGCTCTCATAATTCTTTTCTAAAACCGGCTTTCATTAATTTCTTTACTATTACCGGTTTTCATTCCTTAACAATATTTTGTGATTATCTTTCCAGGGGTGATTTACTTGTGTGTTTGTGATTTGTTTTCCTTATTTGTCATTCATTCTAGTAGGTATAATCTCATTTACGATTATGTCATTTCATCATACTTCATTCATATTTATATGCTTTAGTTTGATCATGATTGTATGTGCTTTAATTGCTTTCATCTGTAATTCTTCCTTCCTTGAATATATGATTGCATGTATTTCTTGTCTGTGCTTGATTGTTTTCATGGTTGCCTGTTCAAAACAAGTGCATCGATACTTGGTGTTATACTAAGTATCTTGATGCTTTGTTAATACCGGCTTTCAAAAACCGGTATTAGTTATCTTTTACTCATTTTTTAACAAAAGGTACTCTGCCAAAGTTTTTCTTCACTAATACCGGTTTTTCCCCTTGAATACCGGTATTACAACTAAAATTCTTCCTTCTCTATGAAAACCGGTTTTTCATATCATTTTATCTGAAAACCGGATTTAAATAACATTTGTTAAAACCGGTTTTACTCCACAGTTTTTCTCAAATTCTTTTATAAAACCGGTTTTCAACCATTTTAAGAAATTTTTCATATTTCTTCAAACCTCAAAATCTCATTTTCATTCAGGTTTGATATTTAATGAAATTTTTCTTATACCAATTTTGTGAGCCAAATTCTCTTTCTTGAACAAATTCCATGTTCATCGATTTGTCTGGCTTCACAAACATTTGTCCCTGTAATTCTTCAAATTTGTGCTTATTTTTTCTTTCGTTCTTAATTTCTTGCAAATAATTTCAGTGAGATGCACAGCATTGAACGCCTTGATGTACTGCTTGTGTCGTCTCACTTGGAAAAACTTTGCACGACTTTTTGAACATTCTCTTATACAAAATTCATTTTTTTTTTATAAACTTTGATCAAACTCTATCTCTCAGTTTACTTAGGATACAAGGTATCGAACGCCTTGATGTACTACCTTTGTTGTCCTTTGGAAAATGAGTTTTAGAACACTTTTTGATGTGTCTTTAATTTCTTAAAAATCTTTTCAATCTTACATTGGTTTTCCCTAAGAAGCAAGGTATCGAACGCCTTGTTGTAGCCTTTGTTGTCTTTGGAAAATGAGTTTTAGAACATTTTTTGATGTGTCTTTAATTTCTTAAAAATCTTTTCAATCTTACATTGGTTTTCCCTAAGAAGCAAGGTATCGAACGCCTTGTTGTACTACCTTTGTTGTCCTTTGGAAAATGAGTTTTAGAACATTTTTTGATGTGTCTTTAATTTCTTAAAAATCTTTTCAATCTTACATTGGTTTTCCCTAAGAAGCAAGGTATCGAACGCCTTGATGTACTACCTTTGTTGTCCTTTGGAAAATGAGTTTTAGAACACTTTTTGATGTGTCTTTAATTTCTTAAAAATCTTTTCAATCTTACATTGGTTTTCCCTAAGAAGCAAGGTATCGAACGCCTTGATGTACCACCTTTGTTGTCCTTTGGAAAATGAGTTTTAGAACATTTTTTGATGTGTCTTTAATTTCTTAAAAATCTTTTCAATCTTACATTGGTTTTCCCTAAGAAGCAAGGTATCGAACGCCTTGTTGTACTACCTTTGTTGTCCTTTGGAAAATGAGTTTTAGAACATTTTTTGATGTGTCTTTAATTTCTTAAAAATCTTTTCAATCTTACATTGGTTTTCCCTAAGAAGCAAGGTATCGAACGCCTTGATGTACTACCTTTGTTGTCCTTTGGAAAATGAGTTTTAGAACACTTTTTGATGTGTCTTTAATTTCTTAAAAATCTTTTCAATCTTACATTGGTTTTCCCTAAGAAGCAAGGTATCGAACGCCTTGTTGTACTGCCTTTGTTGTCCTTTGGAAAATGAGTTTTAGAACATTTTTTGATGTGTCTTTAATTTCTTAAAAATCTTTTCAATCTTACATTGGTTTTCCCTAAGAAGCAAGGTATCGAACGCCTTGATGTACCACCTTTGTTGTCCTTTGGAAAATGAGTTTTAGAACATTTTTTGATGTGTCTTTAATTTCTTAAAAATCTTTTCAATCTTACATTGGTTTTCCCTAAGAAGCAAGGTATCGAACGCCTTGATGTACCACCTTTGTTGTCCTTTGGAAAATGAGTTTTAGAACATTTTTTGATGTGTCTTTAATTTCTTAAAAATCTTTTCAATCTTACATTGGTTTTCCCTAAGAAGCAAGGTATCGAACGCCTTGATGTACTACCTTTGTTGTCCTTTGGAAAATGAGTTTTAGAACACTTTTTGATGTGTCTTTAATTTCTTAAAAATCTTTTCAATCTTACATTGGTTTTCCCTAAGAAGCAAGGTATCGAACGCCTTGTTGTACTGCCTTTGTTGTCCTTTGGAAAATGAGTTTTAGAACATTTTTTGATGTGTCTTTAATTTCTTAAAAATCTTTTCAATCTTACATTGGTTTTCCCTAAGAAGCAAGGTATCGAACGCCTTGATGTACCACCTTTGTTGTCCTTTGGAAAATGAGTTTTAGAACATTTTTTGATGTGTCTTTAATTTCTTAAAAATCTTTTCAATCTTACATTGGTTTTCCCTAAGAAGCAAGGTATCGAACGCCTTGATGTACTACCTTTGTTGTCCTTTGGAAAATGAGTTTTAGAACACTTTTTGATGTGTCTTTAATTTCTTAAAAATCTTTTCAATCTTACATTGGTTTTCCCTAAGAAGCAAGGTATCGAACGCCTTGATGTACCACCTTTGTTGTCCTTTGGAAAATGAGTTTTAGAACATTTTTTGATGTGTCTTTAATTTCTTAAAAATCTTTTCAATCTTACATTGGTTTTCCCTAAGAAGCAAGGTATCGAACGCCTTGATGTACTACCTTTGTTGTCCTTTGGAAAATGAGTTTTAGAACATTTTTTGATGTGTCTTTAATTTCTTAAAAATCTTTTCAATCTTACATTGGTTTTCCCTAAGAAGCAAGGTATCGAACGCCTTGATGTACTACCTTTGTTGTCCTTTGGAAAATGAGTTTTAGAACACTTTTTGATGTGTCTTTAATTTCTTAAAAATCTTTTCAATCTTACATTGGTTTTCCCTAAGAAGCAAGGTATCGAACGCCTTGTTGTACTGCCTTTGTTGTCCTTTGGAAAATGAGTTTTAGAACATTTTTTGATGTGTCTTTAATTTCTTAAAAATCTTTTCAATCTTACATTGGTTTTCCCTAAGAAGCAAGGTATCGAACGCCTTGATGTACCACCTTTGTTGTCCTTTGGAAAATGAGTTTTAGAACATTTTTTGATGTGTCTTTAATTTCTTAAAAATCTTTTCAATCTTACATTGGTTTTCCCTAAGAAGCAAGGTATCGAACGCCTTGTTGTACTGCCTTCGCTGTCCTTTGGAAAATGAGTGTTAGAACATTTTTTGATGTGTCTTTAATTTCTTAAAAATCTTCTCAAACTCTGACATACTTGTTTGCTATCGCCTTCGATGTACATATCGACTTTGCAGCAATTGCTTGGGATCATCTAAGACTAAATGTCAAAGGGAAGTATAATGCCACCAAGAAATATATTCCTTTCATCCGTTTCCTGACAATCATCCTTCAGGGAACACTTAACACGCATGACAACATACAACGATTCCCTGGCTCCCACAAAATTCGATTTCCTCGCTATTCAACTGTATATGGCAACTCTGGTGTAGAAAACATTCCTTTTATGCCAATTCCTGCTTCGCTTCTTCGCTTGGTGCCCCATGGGGATAGTGACCTCATGAATTATAGAGTGTTTTTAGACGGGGGTATGGCAGCTCAACGCCGACAGCCGCCTACCGCTCCCCCGCATAGGTCGCCTGGTGAGGGTCGTAGGTCTAGGAAAAGAAATGAGGGGTTAGCAGGAGAAGAGGCACCAAGCTCATCTGCACAATCTTCTTCGACTTCCGCTCCACCAAGAAAGAAACACAAGTCCCATCACAAGTCAAAGTCTAAATCCAAATCGAAATCAAAAACACTTCTTCGTGATGAACCATCACCTCCACCCGAACAATCCTTCACCATTCCTTCTCCTTTCACTTCATCCTCCACTTCTTTCGAATCTCAAACATCTTCTTCAATTCAACATAAATCAAAGAAAATACGAAAGTTCAAGATCAAACATTCAAAAACTCTTCCACCGATTGAGGAAGAGGTTAACATAGAATCTCCGGAGAGACAAGGTGGTTTGGAGGGAGTGGTTGAAAAACATAATGGAGAGAATGAGCGGTCCGAGCTAGGAACAGGGCATAAAGAAAACGTTGGCCCTTCGATAGTTGAACCATTAATTCAGTGGGTTGACAACCCTAGGATAGAAACTGAGGACTCCCCACCCTCGCATATTTCACCTCCTCGCCGCTCTGGATCCTCTTTACAGGATCCAGATGCATTTTTGCACAGGCACCAGCCGCATCCACTATCGATTCCTCATTCGGAGGAAGCCGATATTGAAGCAGCGGAGACTCTTGCCTCTCTCCCAACCTTTCTTGATCACACTACTGAGTCTAGATTGCCACTTAGGCCACTTGATAATGTGCACGCATGTCCTTTGGACGTTGCCAGAACATATAGAGAATTGGTTCATGAACCTTTTCCAGGACCGTATGGAAGACCTGTCGGTGCCATCATCAAGCAAGCACTGAATACAGGCGCTGAGGAGAGAAGCTTAGAGGAAGTTAGGCTTGCCTGGCTTCCTCCTAGCCCAACTCCCAGTTCAACGGGCAATCCAGAGGATCCCGGAAGTCCCACCAACCGTGAGATTGTTTGGTTCATTCGAGCCAAACCAATTCGTCACGCAACAACTGATGTTGAAGCCTTGCTTCGTCAACCATCAGGAAGTCCTGTTGGTCCTCAACCTTCAGGCCGCACTGTAAACCCTCCGGAGCCTACAGTTGCGACAACGACATCTACGTCGGTCGTACCTCCTTCTTCCATTGAACCGTCACTAACCGAAGCGCTCCACCAAGATAAAGGCAAAGCCATTGCTGCTCCTGAACCCTCTGAAAGCGATAAATCTGATAGTCCTCCTGCAGCCACTGAACGCCTAAACATTCCATATGATCCGGAAGAGAGTGCAGACATCATGACTCTTGCCGCTGCAGGTCTTCTCCACACAAAAAGAACCCAAACTCAACCTCCACCAATCATCTCTCATAACTCACCGTCGCCGTCTCACTCATCTTCTTCATCATCATCATCCGATAATAATTCTAAATCTGGATCCGCACATGCTTCTACTCCTAGACATACTCGTCTAGAGGAAATTTATAGTGATTTATATGCCCATCTAATCTCCCTCGATGATCAAACTGATTCATTTGACAAAGCTATTCTTGCAACCCTCCAAGCTCGATATGATCAACAAAACAAGATAAATATTTTAAAATAGCAAGCAGAACAGGACAAGTTTGTTGCCGATGCAGCACTTGAAGCGGCTCAGAAAAGAATTGTTAAACTTGAAGCCACATGCAGGCAAGCCGTTGTTATACACCAAAGACGTGATGATTCTGATGATCAGGATCAACACGAGGGGGAGAATATAGATGAGGATGTGGCTAATGTAAGAGCCAGTGCTGCTACTGAGGTTATAGATGACACAGATATTCGTGATGATGCACAATCACGAGATCCTCCTCAAGATGTTGATATTGTAGAGCACGTTGTTGATAATGTTGTTATTGATAATGTAGATCACACAGAAGAAGTTCGTATTGATGAATCAGTGATTCGAGCCAGTGCTGTTACCGATGTTGTTGTTGGCTCAGATTTTCGTGATGATGCTCATTTTCAAGGATTACTTCGTGATCCCTTGATTATTGGTGAAGATTTTGGTGAAATAGATTTTCCTGAGAATGATCCAAGAGATAATGTGTAACATCCCAAAACTTAATCGTTTATGTTGACTAACGTCGTTAGGTCAAATTCTAAGTCCGTGATTTGATATGTGATAAAATGTGTGTTTATATGTTTATGTGCCCTATATGTGAGATTTATTTATCTTTAATGAGTGACAATAAAGTGGATTAAATGATGTGTAAAAGGCCTTTGTAGTGTGCGAAAGTGCTTTGGTGTGTTATATGTATCCCCAATAGGTGTTTTAAAGTGAAATAAAGTCAATATGAAGTCCAGGGACTAGTTTTGCCAATGGTGAAAAGTTAAAAACGGGTTTGGCATGGGATTAGCCTAATCTAGGTTAATTTTGCAGCCATTAATCATAATTAAAACTAATACAAAAGTTCCTTCAATTCTTTCTTGATTTCTTAAGAAAATCTCCAAGTTTTGGTCAATCAAATTGTGTGTTTTGTATTGAATCGGATCAGCCACTGTTTGTTCAGGTAATCAATGATTTGTTGTCGATATTTTCAGATCTAATGATGTTTTATAAAGGATCAAATCTGATTTTATAAAGGGTCTTTGATAAGTTAGGGTTTATTATGTGTTTAAGCCAATTAATGATCAAAACGGAATCAAACGAGTTTGTAATCGATCATTATGATCAAAATATGTTTAACAATGTCAAAAACATGTTTTGGGAACAGCCCAAGTCGTTCGTTTCTGGAAAAATCGAAGAACAAAGCCGTTTTATGAATTCTGAACGAAATTGGAACTTAAATTCGTTTGAAGTGGTTTTGAAGACTAAATTCGTTTAAGGATGGCTAAATTCGTTTGGCAAACGAATTTTAAGTTCGTTTGATGGTTTAAGCAGCCAATTTCGTTTGAAGTGTAAAGCCTAAATTCGTTTTATGAAAGCTTAAATTCGTGTTGCACCAAAGTAAGCTAAATTCGTTTTCTAATGATCTAAATTCGTTTGATCAAAGTTATCTTCGTTTGGCAAACGAAGTTAAACTTCGTTGGGTTGTAAATTCGTTTAAAAGGGTGAGCTAAGTCCGTTTTTGATGGCCTAAGTTCGTTTGAGGATAGTTAAGTTCGTTTTCTGGAATTAAGTTCGTAAGAACAAAAGCCGTTTTATGAATTCTGGAACTTAAATTCGTTTGAAGTGGTTTTGAAGACTAAATTCGTTTAAGGATGGCTAAATTCGTTTGGCAAACGAATTTTAAGTTCGTTTGATGGTTTAAGCAGCCAATTTCGTTTGAAGTGTAAAGCCTAAATTCGTTTTATGAAAGCTTAAATTCGTGTTGCACCAAAGTAAGCTAAATTCGTTTTCTAATGATCTAAATTCGTTTGATCAAAGTTATCTTCGTTTGGCAAACGAAGTTAAACTTCGTTGGGTTGTAAATTCGTTTAAAAGGGTGAGCTAAGTCCGTTTTTGATGGCCTAAGTTCGTTTGAGGATAGTTAAGTTCGTTTTCTGGAATTAAGATCGAAGAACAAAGCCGTTTTATGAATTCTGGAACTTAAATTCGTTTGAAGTGGTTTTGAAGACTAAATTCGTTTAAGGATGGCTAAATTCGTTTGGCAAACGAATTTTAAGTTCGTTTGATGGTTTAAGCAGCCAATTTCGTTTGAAGTGTAAAGCCTAAATTCGTTTTATGAAAGCTTAAATTCGTGTTGCACCAAAGTAAGCTAAATTCGTTTTCTAATGATCTAAATTCGTTTGATCAAAGTTATCTTCGTTTGGCAAACGAAGTTAAACTTCGTTGGGTTGTAAATTCGTTTAAAAGGGTGAGCTAAGTCCGTTTTTGATGGCCTAAGTTCGTTTGAGGATAGTTAAGTTCGTTTTCTGGAATTAAGTTCGTAAGAACAAAACTAATTTCGTTTTCAAAGTCCATTAAGGTCCCAAATGACTTATATTTCATATGTTAATGAACGATAGGTGTCGGGGATTACTATTAAGCACTGTTAGCTTTTGTTTGCGCGCACATTCTACTACCAGGTAAGATACACTACTTTTGTCACGCTGAGGGTGCAACGAAAATGGTTTGTAAACTATAACCTCCAAAACGGTAATGTATAACTCATATGTGGTTGGGTTGATATGGGAGGTACTCGGGGATTAATGATGACGATGTTTATGCCTAAAATGCTTCCCCGTACACATGGTTATGATATGATATGCAATGATGATGATATGCTTAACGATATGATATGATGTGATATGATATAATGAACGGTGGTTAATGACGTGTTGTAATGTTGATATGTGCATGTATATGTGGCTTGTTCATCTAGAACACTAGACCTTTTTAGGTTGCCATGACACGTGCACGTTTTAAGGGCCCTAACGTGAAAAGATGATAGATGTGGATTAGTTTAGGATTAATGTGGAAACCTAAACTAAACGTGGTAAATGCTCGAGCTAATTAGATGATGAGTGTTATGCATAACCCGTGCCTGGCTGTGGTAATAGGTACGTATAAACTGTGCTCGTATGTGGGAGAGTACGTCGTGCTCGCATGTGGGAGAGTACGTAGTGCCCGTATGTGGGAGGGTACGTTAAAATGGTTGCTCGGGTGGCTCCTTGCAACAAGTCATATGTGGCGAGTAGTTCGGGTGGCCTGATGACCCACCTAATGTTATGAACATAACGTGCTACTCATGGATCGACATTGTCTTTCCTTAACGGTAACTTCGGTTACAACTTAACGGTGACCTAGTCACAACCTAATGAGATGAGATGAAATGACGAAATTGATTAGGCACACTTAGGGTCATAGACTCTATGCTTATATGTGATATGGATACGTTATGTGGTGATATAAATGCCTAAATCAAATGACGTAATGTTTTAAAGTGACGTGTTTAATGGATGAAATGTTTTGCTTAAACCTGGTGTTATCTTACTTAGCTTTATAGCTAACACTTGTTTCTTTATATGTGTTGACACCCCTCAGGTTAAGCAGTGAGATGTCGTGTGAAGCTTTGGCGAGAGATGGGTAGATGATCAAGATGGCTTTAGTTTACCCAATAACTTCGCATAGACCTATTGTTAATGATTTCCTTTATGGAACTATTGTAATGACTATGTTATGGTTGCTTTATGTTGGGCAATCTTATGGATTTCTTTTATTACTGATTTGATGCTATTAGTAACACCACTTATGTTTCTCAACTGTTTCCATTGGTTGAGGTTTTTAATAAACTGTTTCCGCTTTATTGACGCCGTTAGGCAAAAATTTTTGGAAATCCATATTTTTACGAAACGGGTGTTACATAATGATCCTAATGGTGTTAATGATTCCTCTAATGATGATGATATTCCCCCGGGCTTTGATACCTATCAATCTATTCCTCAACCGAACCCCGCTCTCAACCAAATGAACCTTCATAACCTAATTCACCACCTTAATAATCCACATCTCCAAAACATCACCAGAGCTCCAATTGTTCGAATAAACGATGGTGGTTTCAGAAAGAATGTAGAAAGGAGGATTGATTATCTCAGAATTCCAACCAGACTCTTCAAATCCACAAAATTCCTTGAAGAAAAAGCATATGAGATCTTCTCAAAGGAACAAGAGTTGGTAAAGATAGACGTTGATGAAATACGGGCTAGAAGGGCTTATGATCTTGATCACCAAAGGGCAAAATACTTAAAGGATCTCATAGAAGCCAAGTGTCATAAAGCCAACAAAGTATGGAAGAACCAGTTCAAATTGAAGATTGTAGAAGTTGTCAGCATTCATTTTAAGGAATGGCGTGATCCCGGGTTTGCAAGACCCCCTGGCTTAATCTGGTTAATAGTGAGACGTGAAGATAACCGTCGGTATATGTTTGGAGAAGCCAGGTTCAATCTGCTATCTGCTGATGATCTCATTTTTCTCCTCCATCACTTTGCAAGCAAACTTATTCAACCTGATCCAGAGAATCAAGAAGCCTACTATGTTGTGAAGAGATATTTGGATAGTCTTATTTTGAGTCAAACTCAAAAAGACTTCCAATTGGAAGTTGAAAAGAAAAGAAAGAAAGTGAACTTTACCATGCCTAACCAAAGGATTCAAGGAATCAACCTCGAAAACTTTAACACTGGAGCCGTGTTTGATAATCCCCGAGGGTTTGTGTTTACTAGTGATCAAGGGCATAAGATTTTTATAAGACTCGACGAACTCTCCAAGTATTCAGATGGCACACTGATGCAATGTCTGGCTGTATTTGAAAGTCTAGCTGAGTTCGAAGAGTCAGTAAAGGAAAAGAAGAGGTTGATGAGAGTGATTAAGAAGATCAAATCAAGATTGGATCATAGAGAAAGAACGAGACAGATCATTGAGGCTAGGCTTCCAAAGGAAAGAAAAGGTGTAATTCATGTTCCAGAAGGTACTTGGGTCAGATATTCTCCTAATAATGAACAAGGTCCTCATAACATGCCCCCAGTTGATTTTGCTGACAACATCATTGAACCACCAAATCGCCCAGAAGATCCAAAGTACCATTTTGTGCCAAAGAAGTTCTGGAAGGATAATTACCATAAGTATAGAAAGCAAGCCTTCAAATCACAATCAGTTCGACTAGATAAGCCTGAATCATCAACGAGAAAAAGGAATCGAAGGCAGAAAAAGAGAAAGAGAAAGAGATCAAGACGATGACCATCTACAAAACCGCACTAAAGGGGGAGATTGTTAGCTTTAATTATTTGTTAGTGCTTGTTTTGTACTTTTGTAATAGAATTGTCCTTTAATTATGTTAGTTAAGTATGGAAGGATTTAGTTGTAATTAGAAAAGGACTTGTTTGTAATTAGGGAGGGGGTTTAGTGCAAATGTTAAGCCTATATAAACCCCTCTCCCCATCCATTGTAAGGTTACCACTTTTAATCACATTTCCATACTTTCCATCTTCTCTCTACTTTCTCTCTCACACACTTAAGCCTTATTTCCTTAAATCACGATTTAGCATTGTTTACAAGGCTAACCCTCGGCTTTCAAACCCTAAACCCTTGAGTGGGAACCCTCACCCTTTTTATGGTTTAAGAATGCGTCCTTCCTCCCGAAAGGGTGCCCTTTTTAGGGTTTTAGAATGCATGCCTCCCCGACGATAACAAGCTCTAGGGTTTGGGGTTGAAGGTCGAGGGTTAGCCGCGTTCTCCCCCCGAAAGGGTGCCCTTTTTAGGGTTTTAGAATGCGTCCCTCCCCGACGATAACAAGCTCTAGGGTTTAGGGTTTGAAGGTCAAGGGTTAGCCGTTAGGCTAACCTTCGGGCTTCAAACCCTAAACCCTAGAGCGGGAACCCTCACCCTTTTTAGGGTTTTAGAATGCGTCCTTCCCTCCGAAAGGGTGCCTTTTTAGGGTTTTAGAATGCGTCCCTCCCCGACGATAACAAGCTCTAGGGTTTAGGGTTTGAAGGTCTAGGCTAACCCTCGGTGTAACACCCGTCGTTTATAAAATATGGATTTCCAAAAACTTTTGCCTAACGGCGTCAAAACAAGCGGAAGCATTTAACAAAACTTTACAATTCCTACCTGAATTGTTATTTAATAAAACTGGTGTTACGAATCCATATCATAGCAACAATAAAGGAAATCCACAAATGTCATCAACTACATAAATGACAAATGAGTCAACATATGGTCTTGTCTTGTAAAACCCAAAACATTACGATATTCAAAATAAAGGTTCATAAATGTCGTCTAAATAGGTAAGGTCACTAGTAGGTAGCTAAGCATCTTTAATCGTCTTCCCCGCCTCACATGTATCTCACCGATCTTCAACAATTCCTGAATAATCTCATTTTTCAATTATTCAATCATTTCATTTTACCAAGTTCACTAACCTTGGAAACACAACACATTTCAACGAAACAAGTGTCAGCTAACTAAAGCTGAGTAAGATAACATGTTAGTTCGACAGAAAGTTCACCATTTAAAACATTTCATCAAATTCATCTCATCATATGTAAGGCATATCAGAATCACATACATCTACATAATAATCGACATAAGGGATATCAAATCCTATGATGTACATAGCAAGCTAAGTCATCATTATCGTCTCAAGCATCGTTAAAAAGGATGTCAAATCCTATATTGTGCCTATAACCTGCAATTGTCATAATTGCCTCATTCATCATCAATTATTATCATCATCTAAGTCATCGACATTAACCTCGTTACATCATTTATATACATATCATTTAGACACACAGGTTAGACAATTTAATCATTACATATAGCTAAGCAGTTTTAGCTACTTAGTCGTCACATATCATCTTTATCCACAAGCCTTGAAGCTGTAACTGGCATATCGACTTCTGCGATATCCATCCAGCTCTCATCACCATAGATTATCTCACCTTCTTCCCTCACAACATCAGTTGTCTTAGAAGACCCTACCATACCAGTTGCAATCTCATTCAGAGACTCTATTGCCTTTATCTTTTGCTGCATCCGGGTCTTGATTTGAATCATCATCTTTCTTTTTCGAAAGCTCATCACCCTTACAGCCTAGATCTGGCAACAATTTCTTCTCAATCAAAAATTTCTCAATCAACTTATTCAAATCAGATTGCGTCACACAATCCAGCATGACATCAGCAATCTTAGTCATCTGTTCAGCTACTCTAACTACTCCTTTATTCGCTCTAGTAGCCGAGCTTTCTGCCTTAGTAGCTTCACAACGAACCATGTCAAAGTTGGACATGAGAGTATTAATAAAGTCTTGATGATTCTTTCTTTCATCATTAAGAGCTTTCTTTAACGTCTCAACTTCCTTTTGCTTTTTCTTATCAGCCTTCTTCTTCTTCTGAACTTCCTCTGAATCATCTGCAGCCTTATAAAAATCACAGTCTGAATGTAAGCCGATCTTCAAGCACAAACTCACTGCATTTCTATATCGCAACGCTGGACCCTGAAAATCTTTTGGAAACCAAATATTAACACTGTTCAGCTTCAGCAGATCTTTCCTACAGAAGTTCACTAGATGCAAAGGCTCATAAATCCTCACAATCTCATAGTAATGATCACCATACATCACAGCTTCATACGTCTTACTATCAAAGTACCAGCCTATCATATTATCCAATAAGTCCTTCTTGAATTTCTTCAAAGGCACTTCTTTGGCAAACTTGGTCGGCTCATACTTCAAAGTAATAACAGGCTTCTTTGTCTTCGGATCTATCTTCGATTTATCCTTGACCATCTTGCCTTCCTGTGGATGATACTTTCTCTGAGATGGATCCTTGATCTTCATGTCTTTCGCTATAGACCTAGCAATATAATTTCCAAACTCAGATCCACTAGGATTGATTAGTTCTAGCCTAGCTAAGCACCAAAAATCAACATCAGTAAGTGAGTTGATGGCTTCTTCGTTATAGTCCAAATACTGCACTCCGTCTGTTCTCCTGATAATGAGAAGTCTCAACTCATCATCCCAATGAAAACTCACGATTCTTGAGCATGCAGTAGTGGCGTAGGCTTCAACCTTCTCTCCCTGAATCTTGTCTTTATATTTGATTAGTTCTAGCCTAGCTAAGCACCAAAAATCAACATCAGTAAGTGAGTTGATGGCTTCTTCGTTATAGTCCAAATACTGCACTCCGTCTGTTCTCCTGATAATGAGAAGTCTCAACTCATCATCCCAATGAAAACTCACGATTCTTGAGCATGCAGTAGTGGCGTAGGCTTCAACCTTCTCTCCCTGAATCTTGTCTTTATACTTGATAGGTTTATGCGATGCCTCATACTTAGCCATGTTTTTCTTCCAAGTAATAACCCAATCTGGTCTAGTATCAACAGGCTCTGTATGTTGCACATCAGGATCTTCAGCAATTGGTTCTTGCATGACTGGAGCTTCAGGATCTTGGACTTGTTCAGACCTGTCCATTCTATCAAGCTTAGCTCTGAAGTCATCAATACTAAACCCTTTGCGCTCAGCATCTTTATCCACAAGCCTTGAAGCTGTAACTGGCATATCGACTTCTGCGATATCCATCCAGCTCTCATCACCATAGATTATCTCACCTTCTTCCCTCACAACATCAGTTGTCTTAGAAGACCCTACCATACCAGTTGCAATCTCATTCAGAGACTCTATTGCCTTGGTCAGATCCTCTTGATGCTTATTGCCTTTATCTTTTGCTGCATCCGGGTCTTGATTTGAATCATCATCTTTCTTTTTCGAAAGCTCATCACCCTTACAGCCTAGATCTGGCAACAATTTCTTCTCAATCAAAAATTTCTCAATCAACTTATTCAAATCAGATTGCGTCACACAATCCAGCATGACATCAGCAATCTTAGTCATCTGTTCAGCTACTCTAACTACTCCTTTATTCGCTCTAGTAGCCGAGCTTTCTGCCTTAGTAGCTTCACAACGAACCATGTCAAAGTTGGACATGAGAGTATTAATAAAGTCTTGATGATTCTTTCTTTCATCATTAAGAGCTTTCTTTAACGTCTCAACTTCCTTTTGCTTTTTCTGCATCTCTTTCTCATGGTTCTTCTTTTGTTTTTCCAACTCATCAAACAAACCATTAACTCTAGCCTCTAACACCGTCATCTTTCCTTTCATGTCAGCCATACCAAACACTGGTGGTAATATAGGAACTTGACGTGTAGTCGCTTCAGTTCTTGGTTCAGGATTAGGCACTGAATCCTTCATTCTATGAGTTGTAGATGGCCTTTCAAGATTTACAGTTGTCTTCTGAGATCTTCTTGGTATCACTGTCTCTGCATGTGATTCAACTGATCTCCTAGACCTCTGTTCAGGAACTCTGCTTGATGCTTCTGGAGCTTTGACATTCTTATCTACTCCACTAGCAGCAGCTTTCTCTTTCACTTTCAATTTAATAACAGTTTTCTTCTTTTGAACAGGTACCTCTTCAACTTCTGGCACCTCAGATTCCTTAGAAGACTCTGTTCGCTTCCTTTTCAGACTTTGATCAGATGGAACTTTCTTTGAAGCATCTTCGGAAGCACTAGCAGCATGATCAACAGTATCTTCATGTGCTTCTGCTTCTTTTTCAAGAACCACATCTCTCTCATCTATCACCTCTTCTGTGCCTTGAACCTGTGGTTGTTCTATGTTGCGCATTGCCTCATCTGGCATCACCATCTGTAGAGGAATTGGATTAGCGACTGGTTCATGTGGAACAATCTCAGTCCTGAATCTGGCAAACTCTTCAGCTGTAGGTGGATTAAAGTTAATATCCACTAGAGCTCCAAACAAGGGTACATCTTGAGCACCGGGATCACCACTAAAGCGATGCTTGAGCTCATCATATGCCCTTCCCACTAAAGATGTCACTTTCAGGACTTTCTCTGTAGCCGGCAGATTAGGAATATGATGATTGATGATCATCATAACGAATCTAGGATAGACCATAAACCTATGCCCTAGTCTGGCAGTTGTTTGCTTCCTTAATTCGTTGAAGAAATACTTAGAGAAACTATATGGTTTGTTGTATACCAGACCAACCATCTGAGCTTGAGATTCTTGATTAAGCGTATCCCATCCGGTTCTTCTACTACACAAACTAACCAACAATACATGCGCTAAGTATCTCCATCTTCCAAAGAATCCCCGCTTCTTCAATGTTCCCACATTCAAGTCATCAGCATAACCCATCCTTGTAAATCCTCCAATAATAACCTCTCTACTGAAAGTAGTAGGTCCATTCTCTCCTCCTTCTTGATCTACTGTACCTAACTTCAAGATATCAATAAGATCACTAGCTGAGAATGTGATAGTCTTGCCAGCAACCACTGTCTCAATCATATCCTGAGTAGCAGTCCTCTTTTGTCTTTCATTCTCCCAGAACTCTACCAGGTATGACTCATACAACACAGGTGAATAAGTAAGAATGTGATGAATTCTTGACCGCTTCAAAAAAGCAAAAATCTCATGATAGTATGCAGCTCCATCTTGATTCTCGTCCAAATTGATCACAAAGTTATGACCTGATACAAATTCTCTTGCCATTTCTGTAATCAATAACAAATGATTAATTACTCAAATAGACATAAAAATTCATATGCATAACATACACAACTAAAATTATCCCTGTAATTTACAACATAACATAAATTATCTCTGTAATTTAGTTAAGCATCAATTAACTCATTTTCAAATATTTATAAACTTTTGAAAATCTGTTAAATTAACATAACATAAATTATCTCTGTAATTTAGTTAAGCATCAATTAACTCATTTTCAAATATTTATAAACTTTTGAAAATCTGTTAAGTCAAATACGAGGTCGTATCTCTGTACGAAGTCGTATTTCAAGGTCAAAATACAAGTCAACCAAACTCTAAAATACTAAGTCGTATTTTCTCTGTACGAAGTCGTATTTCAAGGTCAAAATACAAGTCAACCAAACTCTCAAATACGAGGTCGTATCTCTGTACGAAGTCGTATTTCAAGGTCAAAATACAAGTCAACCAAACTCTAAAATACGAGGTCGTATTTCAAGGTCAAAATACAAGTCAACCAAACTCTAAAATACGAGGTCGTATGCAAGTCGTATTTTCGGGGTCGTAAAGCTCTGAAATTGATTTTAATTTTGTGAGGTCGTATTAGGGTTAAATTGGGTTATATACCCACTCGACCCGAATGGGCTTGGGTCAACCCGGCCCACCAAATTACGAGGTCGTATTGCAAGTCGTATTTTCGGGGTCGTAAAGCTCTGAAATTGATTTTAATTTTGTGAGGTCGTATTAGGGTTAAATTGGGTTATATACCCACTCGACCCGAATGGGCTTGGGTCAACCCGGCCCACCAAATTACGAGGTCGTATCTCTGTACGAAGTCGTATTTCAAGGTCAAAATACAAGTCAACCAAACTCTAAAATACGAGGTCGTATTTTCCAATTTGGCCACGTATTTGATCCTGGTCGTAAATCGGCATCGTATTTCGAAAGTCAAACCGGTCAAAATAAATTGACATTTACGAGGTCGTATCTCTGTACGAAGTCGTATTTCAAGGTCAAAATACAAGTCAACCAAACTCTAAAATACTAGGTCGTATTTTCCAATTTGGCCACGTATTTGATCCTGGTCGTAAATCGGCATCGTATTTCGAAAGTCAAACCGGTCAAAATAAATTGACATTTACGAGGTCGCATCTCTGTACGAAGTCGTATTTCAAGGTCAAAATACAAGTCAACTCATTTTCAAATATTTATAAACTTTTGAAAATCTGTTAAATTAACTTTAATTAACCCTGTAATTAAGTTAAATATAAAAATTAACTTATTTTCAAATTTTTATAAAAATAAACTTTTGAAAATCTGTTTTAAAAATTAACTTATTTTCTGTAAATTTTTATAAAATTAACTTATTTTCAAATTTTTATAAAATTAACTTATTTTCAAATTTTTATAAAATTAACTTATTTTCAAATTTTTATAAAATTAACTTATTTTCAAATTTTTATAAAATTAACTTATTTTCAAATTTTTATAAAATTAACTTATTTTCAAATTTTTATAAAATTAACTTATTTTCAAATTTTTATAAAATTAACTTATTTTCAAATTTTTATAAAATTAACTTATTTTCAAATTTTTATAAAATTAACTTATTTTCAAATTTTTATAAAATTAACTTATTTTCAAATTTTTATAAAATTAACTTATTTTCAAATTTTTATAAAATTAACTTATTTTCAAATTTTTATAAAATTAACTTATTTTCAAATTTTTATAAAATTAACTTATTTTCAAATTTTTATAAAATTAACTTATTTTCAAATTTTTATAAAATTAACTTATTTTCAAATTTTTATAAAATTAACTTATTTTCAAATTTTTATAAAATTAACTTATTTTCAAATTTTTATAAAATTAACTTATTTTCAAATTTTTATAAAATTAACTTATTTTCAAATTTTTATAAAAATTAACTATTTGAAAATTTTTAGAAATAATGCAAGTGTTTTCAAGCTTATATCTATACAATTTTGTATGCTTGAAAAACACAAGTTTGATTTTAGTCTAAAAAATCTAAGTTACTGGAAAACACTTTATAGATAATGAGTGTTTTCAGTTTCATCTTTTAAGTTCTAACTTAGACTAAATCTGATCATTTACTTTTATGAATAAAAAATTGCAACTAATATTACATACATCAACTGATAAATAGTTACAATTTTCTTTAAACAATAAATTACAATAAGTAAATGATAAGAGTCAGGCCCTTCTCTTCGATGTCTGTCTTGGAGCATCTTCAGAAGCCTTTCTCTTTGGTGATGGAGAAGATGGTACTGATTCTGGCGATTTCATGCCCATTGCAACTTCCATCTGTTGCTTTCTTCTCCATACCTTCTCAATTCTCTTCAGAAATGCTTTAACATCAGTCGACACATTTGTCTTCCCCCTGAACGTTAAAGCAATCTCTTTCAGTTCACTCCATCCAAACGCTTGGACTGAAGTACTCTTTCTTTCATCAGTAAAGTTACCTTCCCTGGTCAACTTTACTTCAAACTTGGACATACCTTCATGATTACCAGCAAGCTTGATTTCTGCACCAGTGATCCGTCTAGCATCAGCCCTGAAATTTAACATTTCATTATACTTGTCTTTCAATTTGGCTTTCTGGATCAATGCTTCAGTTTCCTTTGACACTCTCTTTTGCTCAACAGCAGACTGGAGTTGTTGACGATTAATTTTCAGAGAAGTGTCCAGGGGAATAAATCTGCTTACATCAGCATCTTTAATAGCTTTGATCTGTTTGGCAGTCAGTTTTGGTAAACCAGTGAGTTTCTTTCTGTACTCTAACTCCAGAGCACTAGCATTCTTCCTTATCTTCCTCTGGAGCATCACCAGTTCCTCCTTTCTCTGCCTGATGAGTTCTGGTACACTAACGCCATAAATTATAGAATCATAAACCTGTTTTTCTTCGGCGTAAAAGGAGCGTACATGAACATCATTCAATGCATTCAGACATTGATGAACTCTAGGGTCTTCCTTCATCTTTTTGTACACATCAATATTGATGGGCTAGCAGTTCATCTTTTGATTTCTCTTAAAGATCTCTATCATTATGCATTCTTGTTCTAGCTTCTTGGAGGTTTCATCATCAGCAGTAGGATACTCTGATGATTCTTCAGCAGTTTGTTCTTCTGCACCAGATACCAATTGTGCTTTTCCTTTAACAGACTTCAGTGTAGTTGGTATATCTGGGAAAGACTCAAACTGGGGCTCACTGGCTTCAGTACCAGCAGCTTCTTCAGACAACATAGTGGCTTCAGTGCCAAATGCTCTTTGTGTCAAATGCTTCAGTGTCACTTGTTTTTGGTCACCAGACGACTTTTCCCCCTTGGAATGATCACCAGTTCTGGACTTGATATCATTCCATAATTGTTCTAGCATATGTCTGTCCAGTGCACCAAAGGTTCTTCCTGCCACTGGAGTTGTATCAGTCACAACTTTCTTAAGTGCCTGCACTTCCTTTTTAACAGTTTCAACTTCTTTAGGCAAGTGCTTTGGCAATTTTTCTTCCATCAACCTCTCCACTTGGGGTAACAGCCCATCTTGAAGAGTTCGAAGAACAGTCTCAGAAATTTCTTCAGATAATTCTTTCAGCATACTGATTCTGAACTTCTTTGTACATTCATCACTAATCGTACTTACAACTGCATCCTGATCAAGTGTGGATCTACTCTCCAGAGAACTTATCCTGGTAACCAACTTCTGAACCTCTTCATTCAGACCTTCCAGTGGTTGAACAAGTTCACCTTTCACTGTAGTCTGAACAGAGTTCACCAGCCTTGTCTCCAATCCCTGGACTGCCACTTTGAAATTTTCAGTATTGTTGTTTGTGGCTAGTACCAGTTCATCAAGCTTCTCATAAACAAGCTTCTCATTCCCAGCAAACACATTCATCTCAGATGCAAGGTTATTTGATAATAAAGATTTAAAGTCTGAAATAACCTGCGATGAAGTCTGGAGTGATCTCTCCAGGTCCGCCACCTTACTTAAAAGGCCTTGGACCTCGGCAGAAGATGAAGTAGAGAGACCACTGGGAGGTTCAAGATTGGAAGGCAATCTGGTCATAAGAGGTACTTGTGCCCAGTCCTCTTCAGTTGCAGCTTCAGATGTTACAACTGTTGAGTCCAGCGCACGAGGTTTGGTTACGTTGACTGGAGTTTGAAGTGGTCGAGGTTGAGATTGTGAAGTTTGAGTGGTTGCAGGAGTGAAGTATTGAGTATTTCTTGGAATTGAAGGTGGTGGTGGTGGTGGCATGTTTGATTCTGGTGGAGGTGGTTCATTTGATTCTGGTGGTGGTGGTGGCATTTCAGCAGATATAATTGGTTGGGTGACTGAAGCAATAGCAGATGTGTCAATATTTTCTTCTTCATCACCCAGTAAATTCATGTTTACATCAAAACCTTCAGACATTGGGGAATCTACATCATCTCAATTTGAAGCCATCCCAACTGTCTGATCACCAGTCTGTTCACCAGCCTGTTCATGAACTTGTTCACCAGCCTCTACATTCAAGTCGATTTGAGCCTCTTGCTCACCAGATACATGTTCATCAGTCTGAACATCTTGTTCGACTTGCTCAACAACCTGCTCAATAATCTGGGCCGCATTTTCTATCTGTTCATCAGTCACCTGCCCAACAACCTCTACATTCTCTTCAGGTTCAAAAATCGGAGACCCATCCATATTCATTACATCACCAGGATGTCTTTCAGGATTCACCTGAACTCCAGCTCTCATCAGACGCCTGTTTGTTCTAGGTCGTCTGGAAGGTTCAACAATTTCTGGTCCTTGACCTTCAGGAGCAACTTGTCTAATGGGTTGTACAGCTTCTATTATCTGTACATCTTGGTCACCAGAGGGTCCTTCACCAACTTGACCTCTACCTGGAGCCACTTTCCAGCCCCCCCCCCCCCCCCCCCCCCCCCCCCCCCCCCCCCCCCCCCCCCCCCCCCCCCCCCCCCCCCCCCCCCCCCCCCCCCCCCCCCCCCCCCCCCCCCCCCCCCCCCCCCCCCCCCCCCCCCCCCCCCCCCCCCCCCCCCCCCCCCCCCCCCCCCCCCCCCCCCCCCCCCCCCCCCCCCCCCCCCCCCCCCCCCCCCCCCCCCCCCCCCCCCCCCCCCCCCCCCCCCCCCCCCCCCCCCCCCCCCCCCCCCCCCCCCCCCCCCCCCCCCCCCCCCCCCCCCCCCCCCCCCCCCCCCCCCCCCCCCCCCCCCCCCCCCCCCCCCCCCCCCCCCCCCCCCCCCCCCCCCCCCCCCCCCCCCCCCCCCCCCCCCCCCCCCCCCCCCCCCCCCCCCCCCCCCCCCCCCCCCCCCCCCCCCCCCCCCCCCCCCCCCCCCCCCCCCCCCCCCCCCCCCCCCCCCCCCCCCCCCCCCCCCCCCCCCCCCCCCCCCCCCCCCCCCCCCCCCCCCCCCCCCCCCCCCCCCCCCCCCCCCCCCCCCCCCCCCCCCCCCCCCCCCCCCCCCCCCCCCCCCCCCCCCCCCCCCCCCCCCCCCCCCCCCCCCCCCCCCCCCCCCCCCCCCCCCCCCCCCCCCCCCCCCCCCCCCCCCCCCCCCCCCCCCCCCCCCCCCCCCCCCCCCCCCCCCCCCCCCCCCCCCCCCCCCCCCCCCCCCCCCCCCCCCCCCCCCCCCCCCCCCCCCCCCCCCCCCCCCCCCCCCCCCCCCCCCCCCCCCCCCCCCCCCCCCCCCCCCCCCCCCCCCCCCCCCCCCCCCCCCCCCCCCCCCCCCCCCCCCCCCCCCCCCCCCCCCCCCCCCCCCCCCCCCCCCCCCCCCCCCCCCCCCCCCCCCCCCCCCCCCCCCCCCCCCCCCCCCCCCCCCCCCCCCCCCCCCCCCCCCCCCCCCCCCCCCCCCCCCCCCCCCCCCCCCCCCA
>CM067173.1:44330933-44584832 GCA_034093135.1 Erigeron breviscapus | reverse complement strand
TCACGCCCTGGATAACCTGATTACCTGAAAAGTGTACTAAGCATAGTCAACACAAGGTTGGTGAGTTCGTAGTAATGGATCACAAGGAACCATCGCCAGCAATCACAATATGTATAAGGAAGAGTAAGTAATGTCTTACAAGTAGCCTTTATAAGGCACAAAGTCAAGCAAATAGGTAAACCGATAGTAAACCTCGTCACATAACAAGCCAATAGTGTATCAACGAGAATGAGGGATGCGTGTCACGATTATGCATAAGTAATACCAACATCAATGAGTATGCGAAGCAATAAGGATGCATAAAGTATATGTGCATGCGGCATGATCAAGCAATGCATGAGTGTATATCATGTGTCTCTCAACAATCATCAAAAGTGCACCAGTTCCCCGGGGAGCGAATCCTAAATAATCACAATATCACAATCATATGCGTAAATCCATCAAACAATCGTGGAATCAATTAAAACCATCCATCAATCAACAATCAATAAAACAATCATTAAGCCATCAATCAAATCAACCAAACAATCAAACAAACACGTATGTGTACACTTTTCAGCCCGAATCTCAATTGAGTAGGGAGCTACGAAACTCACCTTGTCCGGCAAAGAAGCTAGTATAAGGTTACAAGCGAGTATTGGGATCCACACGTCCACAACCTATAAAAATACATCATAATACCATAATGTCAACTCTACAATCTTAAACAAGTTGGTTTAGCACGTTTAAGTCAAAATGTGTTGTCTACAAAGGCCACGATAGCTAGCGGGAAGACCATCACAGTAAGCCTCAACCTGATCCACATCTCTACGAACCAAATGACCAACAAACTTAAGCTTTTCCATAAATGAGTGGGCATACTCAGTTATGGCACCCGGCTTAGCTGTTAAAGCTCTGAATTCTTTCTCAATCAACCTCAGTTCACGAGTACCCACATATTCTTCCAAGAACTTCTCCTTAAAGGTACCCCAAGGCATAATAGCTAGCACCTCGGGGGTCAAAGAAATAGTAGCAACCCTCCACCAATTACGAGCATTCTTCTTCAACATACGGGAAGCACACAATACCTTCATATCCTCAGGGCAATAACATGAAGCAAACACAACCTCGATATCATCCAACCATTCCATGGCACCTACAGCATCTAGAGTACCATCAAATGCCTTTGCTCCACATTTCTGAAAGCTCTCATACTTAAAGTTACTAGTACGAGGAGCGACCACAACACGAGGCTCCACCACATTATTAACACCATTCACATTAGCAACAACATTTTCAGGAGCAACTTGTGACCTTACCATTGATGGCTCGGTACGGTTTGAGCGGTTGGAGTAATTCCCATCCGTATGCTCATCCCGTTGCAAACTAGCTTCTCTTTCAGCCCTAAGTTGATTCAATTCCTCTTCATTTCTCAACAAAAGAGCTCGAATAGCCCTCAACTCTTCATGCATTTCAGCTTGAGTAGGAACTTGCTCAATCACGGGGTTAGCTCTATCAATTTCAGACCTTGTAGGTTGTGCACCCGAAAGTGGTCTTCGAGGAGGCCTTAGGTTAACACCATTTCCAGTCCCGTTTGGATTAACCGGAGCATCGCTAGCATTAGCTCCATCTCTTTGACTACTAGCACGGGTATTAACCATCTTTCTACAATTTTAGTGACGAATGTTAGAGATGAATCGAATGAGAACAAAGTATGGTCAGGCCTACTAAATTACATAAGCATAACATAAACATATATAAGCCATAAACCTACTCTCACACTCATCCCAACCCGTCCTAAAAGCATTTTCATCATAAAGCTAAAGCATTACTACTTAAGCCAATCATTTCTCGTACGGTTTAAGTCCAAAATCCTAAGGTCTTGGTCGAATTTTGGTTCACTTAAACCATTTCTCTGATACCAACTTGTAACACCCGTCGTTTAAAAACTTGGATTTTTTTCAAAACTTTGCCAAACGGCGTTTAAAATAAGCGGAAAGGATCACTTTCAAAATATGCCCCATCCGTAACGGATGGTACCTTTAAAATTTGGTGTTACTACTAGCATCATCAAAACAATAAAAGTAAATCCAAGCTTTGGCACCAACATAAATGCCACATTATTACAAGTCTTTAATCATAAATGAAATAGCCAAACATAAGGCTAAAGGAAGTCTAAGCGCTTAATGTCTTTGCTAAGCTTCTTTATTCGTCTACCCAAGTCTCACCAAGCTAATCCTCGCCTAGTTCAAACTTGATTATCCTGAAGGCACAACATTTTCAAAGAACAAGTGTTAGCTAATAAAATTAGCTAAGTAAGATAACATAACTTGAAAATGTTTGCCAATTTCATATATTAACAAAATCTGCATTTTAAGTTAATATCACACACATACATAACATCATAAGATACACATTAGGTTCAACATGTCCTAAAGTGTGCCTATACTTTCTTTCTTCATCTTTCTTTCTTTATTTCTTTGCCAAGACGTAGGTTAAGTGACTTATGCCACTTACATAGGGATGTGGGGTTGTGTGTAGGCGGTCATAGACCATACATGGAGTCCTCCCACCCGACATGATGGGTAAACCATAAGGTGGTCCATCGGCGTCGTTAAGGAATGACAAAGTCAATCCAACTGAATAAACCGTTTATGCCTTTACGCATTGGTGATTAGTTACTCACCCGGAATCCTCAAACGTAACTATGCCACAAGGAGCAACTCAAGTGACCACGTACGCACCAGCCCCGAAGAGCTAGCACGGGTTAAGCTTAACACAAGACTTTACATAATGCTCGGAGACTTTAATCGCTTAATTAGTTTAGGCTACTCTTTCACCTAAGCTAATCACATATCATCTTTTACTTTAGGGCCCTTAACGTGCACGTGAATATGGCAATCCTAATCAAGGACTAGTGACTAGGTGATCAAGCCACACATGCAAGCATATATCATATCATTTCATCATTTCATACATACATAATCATTTCATCATTTCATGCATATATACTACCACATACCATTGCAACCTGCATATGAATGTTAATCATCATAAACGGTAAGTAATATATCCCTTTGCAACCTCCCATAGTCACCCATGAACATAAAATGTACATACATATTCAATTGGAAGGTTTAACTTATGAAAACGTGTTTTGTTGTACCAACAGGTGACAAAAGATGTTATCTTACCTCGATACAGCTTACCAACAAGTTAAAAGTATCTTATAGTGCTTGCTAAGTGCTCCCGACAACCTAGAACGAGTATAAGATCGAAATATAAGCTAAACGAAATGTTTTGTGAAAACTGGACAAGAGGGGCGTCGCACCTCCCACATGGTGCGTCGCATAAATCGATCAGAAAATTCTGAACATAAGTAGGTGCGCCGCACCTACTCCTTGGTGCGCACAAATCCATCAGAAAATTCTGAATAGATGCAGGTGCGCCGCACCTACCCAATGGTGCGCCGCATATCGGGCCTTTGGCTGAAAGCCATTTTCCCAAATTGGCCTGTGGTGCGTCGCACCACCCTCCTGGTGCGTCGCACCTGGAGTGTCGACCAGCAAACTAATTTTTGTTCTTGATCAAACGAATTCCATACTAACCCATACCCCAAATCCAACCTGGGGACTTAAAATTAATCCTTTTAATTGCACTTTCATCAACTTAAACCATCCTATTAATCCATTAATCCTTTACATCATAAATCAATCATTAAAACACCCGAATAACATGAATTCGATAAACGTTTGATCAAATAACCCAACCCAAACCCTATGGACTAGATTATAACTCATCTATGACTCATAAGATCAGAATTCAAAGATAATATTACCTATATTACCTGTAGATGACTTAGAGGATCCAAGATCTAATCAAAACTTGATCAATACGGTACGAATCGATTGAATCTTGAGGGAAACTTGTCTTGGGGATTGAGGGGATCGGTTGAGAGGTTTCACACACACAAGAGCAGGTGTTTTGTGACAATTAGGGCTGCCTAATTGCTCCCTAACCCCTGGCCACCAAACTCAAACTTACACTTAAGACCCCTAAACTCTTCAACTTAACGTTCTTAGCTTAACTTTCTACCGGGAGTCTTAACATACTAACAAGCACTTTATAACTTAACTTTACTTTCATTAATCAACATATTTGTCATTTCATATTAAACGTCTAAGCATTTAATCACATAATCCATATAGGGCACATAAACATAATAGACTTAACGTTAACTAATGGAAAGTCAAATAGTCAAACATAAAACGTTGATAAGTAAAGTTAAAAAACCAAAAAGTTAAGTGGTAAAAAAAAAAACTTAAAAGTATAAATCGTTAAAAAAAAAATACTAAATCCGATATAAATAAAATAAATAATTCATTTGTATGTAATTATTTTAATTATTTAATAGCATTATACTTTTGAACCATTTTGAATGTTAGAAGTTAGCACCGTTCGAAAAAAAGATGTCACGTATTTTCCCTTTTCTTAAATAGCAGGACACGTATACAAGAAAACTATGGGCTGGTTTTTGTAGAAAGCAAACAAACAAACACTTCCCATAAACATTTTCACTTCTCTGCTTTTCTCTATACACACACATACACATAATTTTATGTATATTTATCTCTCTTCTCCCATTATTCATATTTTGCTTTCTAGTTATTTTTTTTTTTGTTGTTCCTTTTTCTCAATATATGCATAGATATTTTTTGAGTTTTTCCACCTGAAAAATTTGGTGTAGATTTCTGTTGTTGATGTTGGCGAATGTATTCCCCCCCTCCCCCCTCCACCTCCGGTTTTTGGTATTTATGGTGAGCTTTATGGAATAGTGTTCATCGGTGATTGTTTTGTTGGTGGTTACCGGCGGTCCTGCCGCTTGTGACGATCCATCGCAGGCGGCGTGGATGTTGCAGAAGCCAATGGCAGTCGACGAAGTCGGTGATTGTTCAAGTGATGCACCCGGTGGCTGATGAATAGATGTTGGTTTATGCAAATGAAGATCTGTTTTTTGTAAAATTTTCTTCTTATTTATTTGTTGTACAGTTTCTACTTGTTTGATTTCATTAGAAAGTTATGAAAAAATGTGAATATGGATTTTTTTTTTTTAGTTGGGTGTGGTGATAAAATGGAGCTTTAAGAAAGGTTGGTGGTAGGGGAATAAAAAAGCTACAGTAACGGGCACTGTACGCGCTACAGTGTCTACAGGGCGGACTCAGGAAATGTATGTAACACCCGTCGTTTAAAAACTTGGATTTTTCAAAACTTTGCCAAACGGCATTTAAAATAAGCGGAAAGGATCACTTTCAAAATCTGCCCCATCCGTAACCGGATGAAACCTTTGAAAACATTTGGTGTTACTTAATTGCATCATCGAAATAATAAAAGAAAATCCAAGTCTTGGCACCAACATAAATGCCAAACATTATTACATGATCTTACATCATAATATCGTAAATGAAGTAGCCATACATAGGGCTAAGGGTAGTCTAAGCTTTAAGAACATAAATGCTATCATCTTTAATGTCTCTACCCATCCTTACAAAGCTATCCTTTCTCTAGCTCCGTATGCACCTAATCTGATGGCACAACATTTTTAAAGAGCAAGTGTTAGCTAATAAATTAGCTAAGTAAGATAACATGTATTGAAAACGTTTGCCAATTAAATATATTAACAAAGTCATATCATCATTATGTGTTAATATCATGTGAGCACCATAAACATCATATCATAAGAAACATCATGAACATCATAAGCATCATATAGCATTACACCTTAGGAACATCATAATCCTAAGTGTGCCTAACTTTCTTACGTAACTTTCTTTACTTCGTATCTTTTCTTTACTTCATATCTTTTCTTTACTTCGTATCTTTTCTTTGTTTCTTTGCCTAGACGTAGGCTAAGTGACTTATGCCACTTACATAGGGATGTGGGGTTGTGTGTAGGCGGTCATAGACCATACATGGAGTCCTCACACCCGACATGATGGGTAAACCATAAGGTGGTCCATCGGCGTCGTTAAGGAAAGACAAAGTCATTTCCAACTGAATAAACCGTTTATGCCTTTACGCATTGGTGGTTAGTTACTCCACCCGGAATAAACAAACATAACTATGCCACAAGGAGCAACTCAAGTGACCACGTACGCACCAGCTTTACAACTAGCACGGGTTAAGCTTAACACAACTTTAAATATGCTCGAGACTTCATTATTATGTTAGTTTAGGCTACACTTTCACCTAAACTAACCACTTTTATCTTTCTTTACTTTATCTTAGATTAGGCTACACTTTCACCTAAGCTAAGCACATGTTTCATCTTTACTTTATGTTTAGGCTACACTTTCACCTAAGCTAATCACATATCATCTTTTACTTTAGGGCCCTTAACGTGCACGTGAACATGGCAATCCTAATCAAAGGACTAGTGACTAAGTGATCAAGCCACACATGTAATCATATCATTAACATGTCACCATTTCGTGTTCACATATCAGAAGCATAACATCATATCATGATCAATTAACTTAAACATAACATTGGATCATGATCACATAACATAAACATGGCATCATATCATATTCACACTTCATAAACATATCATCATTCCATGATATGGGAACTTACCTTATGCCTTTGCAACCTGCATATACATGTCATTCACCATAGAAAGGTAAGCATCATATCCCATATCAACCTCCCATAATCCCTTTTACTTTACTTTTAATCATACATAAACGTTTGGAAGGTTTTACTTATGAAAACGTGTTTTGTTGTACCACCAGGTGACAAAAGATGTTATCTTACCTTGGTACAGCATATGAACCTGTTATGAACTGATTATAGTGCTTGCTAAGTGCTCCCGACTACCTAGAATGAGTACAAGATCAAACTATAAGCTAAACGAAACGTTTTTGTGAAATCTGGGCACTTGGTGCGCCGCACCTGGAAAGTGGTGCGTCGCACCAATCCTCCAGAAAAATCAAATCATCTAGAGGTGCGCCGCACCTCCCCTTTGGTGCGTCGCATATCGGGCTTTTTAAGAAAATCACATTCCCAAAACTGGGCTATGGTGCGCCGCACCACTCCTTTGGTGCGCCGCACCTGGGGTGCAGACCAGCAGTTAAATTTTCAAACTTGTTCCAAACGATACCCATTCGATCTCAAACCCTTAGCCCGACCTGGGGGTATAAAATTGACCCTTCTAATGATACTTTTGATGACTCAAATCAATCAATTGATCTTATAATCCTTTGCATCATGAATCAATCATTCAATCACCCGAATAACATGAAATCAGTGATCGTTTGATCAAATAACCCAACCCAAACCCTATGGCCTGGATTATAAACTCAACTAAGACTCATAAGATCAGAATTCAAAGATAATATTACCTATATTACCTGTAGATGACTTAGAGGATTCAAGATCTAATCAAAACTTGATCAATACGGCACGAATCGATTGAATCTTGAGGGAACTTTGCTTTGGGAGAGGAGGGGATCGGTTGGGGCTTCACACACACAAAAGGGAAGAAGTTTTGTGACAATTAGGATTGCCTAATTTCCCCTTAACCCCTGGTCATCAACTCCAAATCTTACACTTAAGACCCCTCAACTCTAAAACTTAACTTTCTTAGCTTAACTTTCTACAGGGAGTCTTAACATACTAACAAGCACTTTATAACTTAACTTTACTTTCGTTAATCATCATATTTGTCATTTCATATTAAATGCCTAAGCATTTAATCACATAATCCCATATAGGGCACATAAACATAATAGACCTAACGTTGACTAACGGTCAAGTCAATAAGTCAAACTCGAAAAAGTTTGGGATGTTACAATTACCTCCCCCTTAAGAGGATTCTGTCCTCAGAATCATTTCGCCACTCATATATGAGTAACTTATCAGTATCTTTAGCTTTATTATATCATTTCAGGATTTCCTTGGGTCGTTCTTTAACTTAGCATAGCCAAACTCATTTAGCTCCTTACACAGTCTTTTCTACTTTTACTTTCTTAGCACCAGGGCTCCCATCTTCCAACGAAGTCACATTGTTTTCATTATAAAATGGACTTCAAATCAGCATACACCTTTGTACCACGTGGATGAATACCATATCAGAACCTATGGTCTCTCCAACTTACATCTCACTTGTTTCATCATTTCTTTGATTCAATCTTTAAATCAAATCAGGTAATCACCCCCTTTCTTTAACCTTCATAATTAGTACACACATTACATTTGGCGAAGGCTATTCATTTGGCGATTAAGCCCTCATACACGTATCCTTATTAACTTGCTACCATAGTTCACATAATTCATTTGAACAAAGGGTCGACTCGCCGTAACTTTCGATGCATAACATATCCCTTCAAAGGGTCCTATGGTTAAACCATTATACTCACTTGCTCAATGTAAGCTTTCTTTGCTCACCACAAAACCTTTAGTCAATTTTTGAGCTAATCAAAACACTCGTTCAACAATCATAACTTTATGAGCTGCTATTTCGTGTCATTTGACGCTACAACTTTCCTTTCAATAACCAGTCATAATATGAATATAACACATCGTAATATCGTTTCATCATCATATCATCATAACATTATACTATCATATCGTCAATGTACTACGACATCATATCTTTTATATCTTCATAGCATCATATCGTGTTAACATCGTATCGTCTTATTTTACATCATATACATTTGATCTTATCACATACTTTATTCCATGATATCATCGTTTCATAGCATAAACATATTATCATTCCATCATTGCATGCATAAGCTTATCATTCATCACCAATGGTATGTGAAAAATCTCCATGTACTTTCGCACGTTCATATGACTTTTCCAAGTTTCTAAATCCTCATTTCTCTTTCCCATCAATATAAGGGTGATAGGCATCACTTGAGTTCTCCATTTCCTTCATACATTGTCAAACATCTTCAAGCATTAATTACCTTACGGCCGTCTCGATTCGAAACATTCAACAATTAACCTTCACACTTTAAGAGCATTTCTTTATTATTCATCTTTCCTTTCGTGTCCAATGAAATGGTATAATAGCTCACAAAGAAATAGATATTCTTGGGCAACCCGTCTACTAATGGCTCATATCATTACCCTTAGCTTCCCACGCAGCCTTGTCTCTTAGTTCATGATAACATGACTTCACGCTTCCGTTAAGAGGTTCTTAAATTCTTTATTTGGCTACAAAACTCTCGGTGTCTGGTCTTAGCTTTTAACCTTTATCACACGTCAACGTATAAGACTTACTACACCGCTTATCATTATAGGTCGTATCACATTTCAGGCGACATCCACATAAGCATGTCACCACGTTTCATAAGCCTCCTCAAATACAACTTTTGGGTCATAAGATGACCGAATGCGACAAATCTCAGTTCTTAACAAATGTAGCAGACTCAAAGACCTTTCCAAAAATGTAAGGTTTGCCTCTTGAAGAACTCTAATGAATAAGATATGACGTTTGCAACACATGTCTGCAGAATTCGTCCGTAACCTGACCATTTCTGGAGATCGACATGTTTCGCATATTTCCAGGAACAATCATCGGAAACTCTGTTCGTATCAAATTTAGGGGACACATAGAGGTTTTCAGAAAAGTAAGGTTCATCTTCTAAGTCGTTCATATAAGGAAGATATGATTTTTGCAATAGGACTGAATTTTCAGACCAATAAACTCTTCATTTTACAAACAATTTCCACCATCAAACTTTCATGTCAAGCCACACGGCCTCTACAGTTCATACACTTCCAATAAGGACTCAATTATCAATTTGAAACCTTCGTTTGATTCGTAGGTTCATTGTACTCATTTTCATTCGGTTTGACACTCGAATGACTCGAAATCAATTCGCGAACGCAATCGAATCCACATCACACCTCAAGACCAGATGTTAACTTTATATTGATTCCATTTGAACATAAAAACGACTCTTGAAACAACTTCGTACCGGTAGGGAATTTCAAGATACATATTGATTGCAATAGCAATCGCCGAATGACCCGAAATCACTAATTTAACAACAAAACGTTTCTTATCCATCATTACCCAACACGTCCGAGTATGGGAGTAATGTATGGATGGACATGACTTATTTTCTGCAAATATTTCATTTTATACCTTGAAGGATGATAAACGGATCGTTTACGTGCACCGATTAATCTTTAATCCACCCGAAAACGCTAGAAATCGCACAAGGATCATTCCAGAAATAGAAAAGAAATTTAGGGTTCTTAGGAAGAAGGAATAATCTGAATTAGGGGATAATATTCTGACCTCATTATTCCTAATCATGTTTTGAAGTTCCAGTAATGGCAAGAATGGCCACTAGACTTCCATACGTCACATAAATAGCTTAAATCGTCCACCGGGAATTCCATCGTCATATAAAACACATCTTTACATCTTTAAACACATAAACGTATATATTTTCTAAGACATTAAAGCCTCTCACATAAAGCATGTTAAACTCACGTAAGCATTAACTCGTTAAGAGACTTATTGGTAGCAAGGTGTTGACTGAACGACTCAAGTCAACCGTTACACCAAAAATTTGGGGATGTTGCAATTACCTCCCCCTTAAGATACTCGTCCCAATCGTCACATATCGTCCCGACTCAAGCACCTCTTTAACACTTCACAGCTCTAAGGTCGCTTCACATCTTATCATAGTGTTCGTAGAATTAAAGAGCTTCACCGTTAAGGGTTCAATCGTCCTTAAGGTTAACTTCTTTACTCGTTTCAGCTTCATCATTCATTGTTTCATTCATACGTGTCTACTCTTCGCGTGACTGAATGTGATACCATTCAGTGATTCCGTCATTCTTATCTTTACTTCATTCGGATCAACACAGACACAGTCTCACAAACACAGACATGTCGTGATACATTTACAATTACGTTCGCGACCGCAATTGTATCTGTATCCCTCCATATGTGTGCCCGGTAACCCTTCTGTGCATCACCTACTTCAGTCTCTTCAACTTCCCAACGTCAACTCTTCTCGTCAACTTCAGATCTACGTCCTTTAAGCCGGTAGGTTCAACAACATTGACTACCAGTCACTTCACTTCTCACCTACCGTTAAACTTCATTTAACTTTATATACATCTTAGTCATCATCAACCTCTTACCGGCTATAACTTTTCACCGATCTTTACGCACATCCACAAACTCAATCCTGAAAATTTCGTGAGGAGGAATTGCCATTTTACCTCCAGAAATCATGTATCATAGCAGATGAAGATATGGCAACGGGATAAGCGAGAACTTAGAGGAATTAAAGCTACTTGAAATAATCATGGAACACATAATAAGCCTTAATTCTACTCTCTCACTCAACCCAAACCCGTCCTAAAGCATTTCATTTCAATGGCTAAGCATACCTACTTAAGCCCTATCATATTTCATACGGTTTAAGTCCAAAATCCTAAGGTCTTGGTCGAATTTTGGTTCACTTAAACCATTTCTCTGATACCAACTTGTAACACCCGTTGTTAAAAACCTGGATTTTCAAAACTTTCGCCTAACGACGTTTATTAATGGCGGAAAAGGATCTCATATAAATCTGCCCATCCGTAACCGGATGAAACCTTTGAAAACATTTGGTGTTACTTAATTGCATCATCGAAATAATAAAAGAAAATCCAAGTCTTGGCACCAACATAAATGCCAAACATTATTACATGATCTTACATCATAATATCGTAAATGAAGTAGCCATACATAAGGCTAAGGGTAGTCTAAGCTTTAAGAACATAAATGCTATCATCTTTAATGTCTCTACCCATCCTTACAAAGCTATCCTTTCTCTAGCTCCGTATGCACCTAATCTGATGGCACAACATTTTCAAAGAGCAAGTGTTAGCTAATAAATTAGCTAAGTAAGATAACATGTATTGAAAACGTTTGCCAATTAAATATATTAACAAAGTCATATCATCATTATGTGTTAATATCATGTGAGCACCATAAACATCATATCATAAGAAACATCATGAACATCATAAGCATCATATAGCATTACACCTTAGGAACATCATAATCCTAAGTGTGCCTAACTTTCTTACGTAACTTTCTTTACTTCGTATCTTTTCTTTACTTCGTATCTTTTCTTTACTTCGTATCTTTTCTTTACTTCGTATCTTTTCTTTGTTTCTTTGCCTAGACGTAGGCTAAGTGACTTATGCCACTTACATAGGGATGTGGGGTTGTGTGTAGGCGGTCATAGACCATACAGGGAGTCCTCACACCCGACATGATGGGTAAACCAATAGGTGGTCCATCGGCGTCGTTAAGGAAAGACAAAGTCATTTCCAACTGAATAAACCGTTTATGCCTTTACGCATTGGTGGTTAGTTACTCCACCCGGAATAAACAAACATAACTATGCCACAAGGAGCAACTCAAGTGACCACGTACGCACTAGCTTTGCAACTAGCACGGGTTAAGCTTAACACAACTTTAAATATGCTCGAGACTTCATTATTATGTTAGTTTAGGCTACACTTTCACCTAAACTAACCACTTTTATCTTTCTTTACATTATCTTAGATTAGGCTACACTTTCACCTAAGCTAAGCACATGTTTCATCTTTACTTTATATTCAACTTAGGCTACACTTTCACCTAAGTTAATCACATAACGTCATTTCTTTAGTTTAGGGCCCTTAATGTGCACGTGAACATGGCAATCCTAATCAAAGGACTAGTGACTAAGTGATCAAGCCACACATGTAATCATATCATAAACATGTCACCATTTCGTGTTCACATATCAGAAGCATAACATCATATCATGATCAATTAACTTAAACATAACATTGGATCATGATCACATAACATAAACATAGCATCATATCATATTCACACTTCATAAACATATCATCATTCCATAATATGGGAACTTACCTTATGCCTTTGCAACCTGCATATACATGTCATTCATCATAGAAAAGTAAGCATCATATCCCGTATCAACCTCCCATAATCCCCTTTACTTTACTTTTAATCATACATAAACGTTTGGAAGGTTTTACTTATGAAAACGTGTTTTGTTGTACCACCAGGTGACAAAAGATGTTATCTTACCTTGGTACAGCATATGAACCTGTTATGAACTGATTATAGTGCTTGCTAAGTGCTCCCGACTACCTAGAATGAGTACAAGATCAAACTATAAGCTAAACGAAACGTTTTTGTGAAATCTGGGCACTTGGTGCGCCGCACCTGGAAAGTGGTGCGTCGCACCAATCCTCCAGAAAAATCAAATCATCTAGAGGTGCGCCGCACCTCCCCTTTGGTGCGTCGCATATCGGGCTTTTTAAGAAAATCACATTCCCAAAACTGGGCTATGGTGCGCCGCACCACTCCTTTGGTGCGCCGCACCTGGGGTGCAGACCAGCAGTTAAATTTTCAAACTTGTTCCAAACGATACCCATTCGATCTCAAACCCTTAGCCCGACCTGGGGGTATAAAATTGACCCTTCTAATGATACTTTTGATGACTCAAATCAATCAATTGATCTTATAATCCTTTGCATCATGAATCAATCATTCAATCACCCGAATAACATGAAATCAGTGATCGTTTGATCAAATAACCCAACCCAAACCCTATGGCCTGGATTATAAACTCAACTAAGACTCATAAGATCAGAATTCAAAGATAATATTACCTATATTACCTGTAGATGACTTAGAGGATTCAAGATCTAATCAAAACTTGATCAATACGGCACGAATCGATTGAATCTTGAGGGAACTTTGCTTTGGGAGAGGAGGGGATCGGTTGGGGCTTCACACACACAAGAGGGCAGAAGTTTTGTGACAATTAGGGTTGCCTAATTTCCCCTTAACCCCTGGTCATCAACTCCAAATCTTACACTTAAGACCCCTCAACTCTAAAACTTTACTTTCTTAGCTTAACTTTCTACCGGGAGTCTTAACATACTAACAAGCACTTTATAACTTAACTTTACTTTCGTTAATCATCATATTTGTCATTTCATATTAAATGCCTAAGCATTTAATCACATAATCCCATATAGGGCACATAAACATAATAGACCTAACGTTGACTAACGGTCAAGTCAATAAGTCAAACTCGAAAAAGTTTGGGATGTTACAGTATATATAATAATATACCAAATTTTATATTTTCAAATACTAGACGATCCAAAGCTCACCACTTGCTTTATGTATTAATTAATTAAAGTTTACGAAAGTTATCTTTAAATTTAATTTTCACCGAAACTTAAAACTTTTTAAATATTCATCCACCATCGCATATTGTACAAGTACAATTCTAATCGGCATTTATGTAGCTATTTAAAATAGTATTATTTAGTATGTGATAAATTATGGTAAACTTTACGGATAATACAAGGTCTTAAGTCCCGTGCGATGCACGGAAAGTTTGAAAGACGGTTGATTTCATGTAATAGTTGATTGTATAAGTTTTTGTGGCCAATAACCTTTGTTGAGTAAACGTTTTTCTTGTAAAATATAAATGGATAGATATGTAAAAACTTCAAATTCGATAATGTCAAAGTAGTAGGCAGTAAAGATCCGCAAGTTGTTACGCCAACGATATCCACCATCCAGTATATCAACCTTGGTTGTAATTTGGACAACCAAACGTGGTTGACAGATAGGCTTACACACCGGATTTACATCAAGGATACCAAAAGCAAAAGTTGTATGCATGATCATAATTAAAAGTCATTAAAAATTATCATTTTAGTGCAACTAATATTATCAAAATATAGACTTTCATCCAGACTTCACACCTCTATTCAGAGTATGGGGTCATCGTCATCATCATCAACCTCATTTCATATTGTCTTGGTTCACTTGTTTAGGAGATCACAAAGGGGAGCCACTGGCCTCTAAGTTAGCATTCTCACCGTTATTTGCACTAAGGCCTATAAGTAATAATGAATGTACCAAACAAAGATTAAAAATGATAATATTAATTCCAGAACTAACGAATCACTCATGGAAGGTAGAAGTGGCAAGATGTCGGCTGTCTCACATGTTAAAACATCTTTTGCTTGGAACAGGTTTAGAAAGGCAAAGATTAGCAACATCACATAATATAACATACACATTTGTACCTTACGGGACATGAACCCACAACCTCTTGGTTGGAAGTCCAGATCGCGTTGGGTTACATTGCCCACGAAATTTTATATATGATCCAAAATGCCACCTCTAGTTTCATTAAAATACGGAGAACAATATTTGTTGACCCGACCCATCCCGTTTAGCCTACAAAAAATGATCCATAATGCCACCTCTAGTTTCATAAATTAAGTACCTGTGTTTCGTGATATAAACTTGTGTTGCAACATCTAATTTCCACCGGAGATGAGTTGAATGATTTAGGAGTATCTTGCTCTTTGTGTTCGGGGATGAGTCTGTTGAAGCATGAAAAAGAAAGCATAAATGAAGACCAAAATCATCAGGGAAAAAGCTAATATAAGAAAGATTGTGTACATTATACAATACATGAGGTGTACTCTCAAACCTGGCGATGTGATGTTTTCATCTTCTTTCTTACTGAGTTTTTCTTCTCAAACCCGACTGGTTTATCAAGTCTTGAAAAATCTCTGAGCAAACGACAGTGGCCTATGAATTTTCCTGCCCGGTGCTTGCCAAGCTATGTTCAGCCTATTCTTGAGTGAAGTTTGGAACTCTGTTTATTCAGTACTTGGGGAAGGTTATACAGAATCACACATTTAAGTTGTTCCAAGGAAGATATGTCCTCTGATTTCAAGACTTGATCTATAGTCTAATAAGCAAAATACCCGTTACTCCAATCCAGTGCCTCCTCGGTCTCCTCCTTTGTTTCTTCAAACCTCATCCCTAATAAACTTATTAGTTGATTAGATTGATAACAACACTTTTGCAGTGGTACCCCGTTTCATAAACACACGTCAACAATTCCTCATCAAAGCTCTAGAAAACCTCATATCCTTTAACTACTTTGCGCCTGTTGTTAGTCATGTTGAAGATGAAGCGTATCGTTTAGGCATTATACTCCCATGACATGAGCTGTTAATCACGTGTCTATTACTTTCAGCTAACTTATAGTTTAAACATTAAAAGTATAATAGAAGTTAAGTTGCAATAGTTTAAAACTAATAAGTTAGGGCATATGGATATTGTTACTGAAATAATACAACTCCATAATCATACTCGACACATTTTATACAAATTAGAAGAAAACCAAAAAATATATTACTCCAATAATTTTGGCTAAAAGTGGGTCGGCTCAACCATAAACTCGCCAGTTTCAGCCCATACTAAAATCACAGGTTTAGACTCATGACCCAACCCACCCATTATGCCAACACAAACTGTCCCCAACTATAATAGTAATATGCAAACAACTATAATCACACCTCAAGAAGTAGGCCATGCTCGGCTGCAATTCCAAGCTGCCTGCAAGGAAAAAAAGCCATGCTTAAGGTTTCTATGCCTCTTCCACTAACAATTATTACTTTGTCACTTTCATCTCCAAAAAGCCTATTGAGGATTCAAATAACTTCTATACTTGGTGTCTTAATAATTGTCTTCTATGGCATCACTATTCAATCATAGTCCAACAATATTTCCATATTGTTAGCCTTTCTGAGCTGATAGAATATCATCAATCGAAAGCTTCCTGAAGTTAGGATATAGAGACATGACCCTAAACCCAAATCCCAAAACAATACCCCACAAAAGTAAAAAAAATCTTAACTCCATCAAGAATATCAATTTTCATGGTATTGACTCTTGTAATCACTTAAACTAAGGGCCTTAAGTGTAATAGTCTTTAGGCAACCCATTTATTAAGAGAGTACCCTATTTCTTTTAATACCCAAACCATCTAACCAAACTATTTTTACAGCCTAATGAACTAATATGGGAACCAAAACTTTTCGCCCTGGCTTAGATCAGTTCCATCCTTGAATCCTTTGGATAGCACTGAACATAGTCCAACAGCTTTGCTGATTCACATAAAAACGTCTACATAAGTACCAACTTCATGTTTAATACTCAACACGATTAACTCAAAGGATCAACGCATGTGATTTCAAATAAAAAAAAACAAAATTTAAAATATGAAAAGCTCAACTTGGTGTTCTAATATACATGGCAAAATCTACAACTGAAATTAAAAGTTATGATTCTTAGTTTGATGGAAGTCTGGAATCTACAACTGAAAGTTGGATATATACAACTAATAATGATAAATATAGATATAGAGTTATATATAAATAAATAAAAACCTGGATAAAGAAACTGTAGTAGCTGAATTACATTGTTTGAATAGATTAGTAGACAACTCACAATAAGGTGTTTTTAATATCCTTCCGATAGTGCTTCACTCATCTCAATTCTGTACAAAAGATAATAATTAAAAAAATGAAGATCATTAATTCAAGCATAACAAACTTGTAAAAGGAAACTACCTATGATGCTCTAACCCATGACATTACATCCTCTTATTCTAAATGAATTATATTTTTTATACATATGTATAAATATCTAAAGTAAAACCCATAAAGGCATATTTTTCTATGACATTTTTTCAAACATCTTAAGCCAAATAACAAATTCCAAATTTATTTATGAATTACATAAGAGGAAGGCAACTTCGTTATCGTTATTAAAACTAATCCAACTCGTACCCATCTTAAACCTGGATTAAACAAACCATAGAGGTTACAAAAAATAAAATAATACATATAATAATGTGACGAAATCGATCCAAAAACTGATTATGCTCTTCGGCGTGCATTCCCTCTTACTTTGATCAGTATGTAACATCATAGTAATTGAGATGAATTCAACATAAGAGAAATCCAGATATTAAAAAACAATCATATGATATACACACACACATAAATAATGTAAACACACAAAGGTAATGACAGATAGAGAGATAGAAAGTAGTGACCTGAATGGAATGATTGGAACAGTCTATTCAGAAACTGGATTAAAAAAAATAACACAAAATTATAACAAAACTAATTTAATTGCTAGGAAGTCAAAATAATAACAACAAATTTAAGAATTTAAGGATTTAGGGCAAAAACTAATTCAATGGCAGGTAATAAACAACAAACCGGGTGGAACCATTTGGTGGCTGGTCGGATTTATGGTTGCTGGCCTGGGTGGAGTGACGGATTGCGGTGGTGAGCTGGTGGCTCTGGTGGCGTGTTGGTTTTATAATCAACCAATGGATTGATATCTGATAAACATTATCAATTAAAGGCATCTCATTGAATGAATAGATCATTCACCTGGTCTTTGTTAAGAAAGTAGAATGTGAAGAAACTCTATTAAATATGGCCATAATAATGAAAGTAAATGAATGATGCAAACCTTTTATCAAATTTTAGATAGATGATAATATACACCAGAAAGCCAAACGTGTGAATGGAAGCCCACATCAAAAAAATCAGTGAATGATATGAACTAGAAAAATTACCCGCGCTTCGCAGCGGGTTTATCATGTTTAGTTTTTATTGAAAACAATTATATAACATTTGTTTTAAATACATATTATCGATTGTAAATATCATGCAATTTTTGTTAAATATAAATTTATCCTTCAAATTCGGATTTTGTTTTTTGGTTTTGGAACAACCGTGGAGAATATTCATAAATGTTAATACGAAATGCTACCAGTATATATAGAGGGAAGGGAATGTGGTGTTGTTACACATCCAAATTGGATGGAAACTCACTCGCACCTTAATCTTTTAATAGTTGTTTAAAATCAACATGTGGTTTTTTTGGTTTTGGAACAACCGTGGAGAATATTCATAAATGTTAATACGAAATGCTACCAGTATATATAGAGGGAAGGGAATGTGGTGTTGTTACACATCCAAATTGGATGGAAACTCACTCGCACCTTAATCTTTTAATAGTTGTTTAAAATCAACATGTGGTTTTTGGTTTTTAAACAAAGTATATTAAAAAAAAAATTACACAAAATTATAACAAAACTAATTTAATTGCTAGGAAGTCAAAATAATAACAACAAATTTAAGAATTTAAGGATTTAGGGCAAAAACTAATTCAATGGCAGGTAATAAACAACAAACCGGGTGGAACCATTTGGTGGCTGGTCGGATTTATGGTTGCTGGCCTGGGTGGAGTGACGGATTGCGGTGGTGAGCTGGTGGCTCTGGTGGCGTGTTGGTTTTATAATCAACCAATGGATTGATATCTGATAAACATTATCAATTAAAGGCATCTCATTGAATGAATAGATCATTCACCTGGTCTTTGTTAAGAAAGTAGAATGTGAAGAAACTCTATTAAATATGGCCATAATAATGAAAGTAAATGAATGATGCAAACCTTTTATCAAATTTTAGATAGATGATAATATACACCAGAAAGCCAAACGTGTGAATGGAAGCCCACATCAAAAAAATCAGTGAATGATATGAACTAGAAAAATTACCCGCGCTTCGCAGCGGGTTTATCATGTTTAGTTTTTATTGAAAACAATTATATAACATTTGTTTTAAATACATATTATCGATTGTAAATATCATGCAATTTTTGTTAAATATAAATTTATCCTTCAAATTCGGATTTTGTTTTTTGGTTTTGGAACAACCGTGGAGAATATTCATAAATGTTAATACGAAATGCTACCAGTATATATAGAGGGAAGGGAATGTGGTGTTGTTACACATCCAAATTGGATGGAAACTCACTCGCACCTTAATCTTTTAATAGTTGTTTAAAATCAACATGTGGTTTTTGGTTTTTAAACAAAGTATATTAAAAAAAAAAATTAAGATAATTATAACAAAACAAATAACTTAATAATTTTTAGAGAAAAAATTATTTTATTTATAATTAATTAACGTTATCTTTAAAGATATTTAATACTGTATGTTAAATAATAACAGATATTTTTATCGTTGTTATTTTAGTGTTGTTGTTATGTTGTGATTCATAATCAAATTACCTAATGATACACAAATTTATACTTTGTAACTTTTATGCTTTTGGGTTTTTGCCACCAAGCTTTGTTTCACTTTACAATTAACCCGGATCTTGCAACTTTGGCCCCATTACAAACTCATTTTCCAGATTTTGTATACAAAAAATTTTTAATCATCAATCACCACCACAAAATTACATCCATTCTTCAATAACCAAAACAAAATAAAAAAGGCACATGCTACATCGACATCATCATCATCCTGGGAGCGTTTTGATAAATTGATAAATAAATGGAAAGGAAAAAAACCCACCCTATCAGTTTCCGGCAACAACCACTGGCGGTGTTGGCCACGATCATGATGGTGGTGATGTCGGCGGCTGATAGTATCCAACAGTAATCTTTATTATATATATACACATATAATCAGATCTGGTAAAAAAATATGCCCGATAAACATCCAGCGTCATCCCCTTGCGTTTTTCGCTACCTCTGCCGCAAAGTGCTGGAATCCACCGAATATGTGTAAAAGCGGGTGAGTAGCAGAAACTTATAACAAGCTTGGTGTTTTTAAACTGTAGATGAAGAAATTTCAGAAATGTGTGTGTAACTTCAATGTTTTAATGGATGAAAAAGAATAAGGAATGGAATTGAAAGAAAAAGGATTGGCTGAGTTTGGTTTCTCTATACAAAAGAGAGAGATAAAGGGAGAGAGAAACACATAAATAAAACGAAAGAGAGAAAGGGAGAGAGAAACATAAAAATAAAACTAGAGTAATGAACATTTTTTACATCTGTCTCTCAAAAGGAGTAGCTATACAAAACGGTGGGTGGTGAGTCATGGCAGTGTCATTGTCATTATCCATTTGTGGTTTTTTTTTTAAGTAATAGAGTAACTTTGGATGGATAATAGACTAAGGGGGTGTTTGGTACATGTAAATGGTAGGTAATAGAATAAAACGAAAGAGAGAAAGGGAGAGAGAAACATAAAAATAAAACTAGAGTAATGAACATTTTTTACATGTGTCTCTCAAAAGGAGTAGCTATACAAAACGGTGGGTGGTGAGTCATGGCAGTGTCATTGTCATTATCCATTTGTGGTTATATTTTTTTAGTGGAACGGAAATGAATTTTTATATGCATTTTCACATATGTATTTATCTATTGATTAACTTCATTTGTTAAGCCTGTATATATAATAGCAAAAAAATATAAAAAAATCGATTGTAACCACAGGCTACATCACCAACAATGGTTTAATATATAACAATAACATAGTTACAAAAAGGTTAGAAGTTTTTACAATAAAATTAAGGACTATATACTATCAACATACTAGACCAATAAAATCGATCTATACAAGCATATGAAGTACCTATGACCAAAATATCAACACCAAATTAAGTATACATACTATCTATGATATGAGTAAGACTTGCACAAGATCATGGAGATCAGAGAACATGTAGCGAGCACATCAAGGTATATCAACCATTGTAGATGACGGAAAACATGACCCACAACTCATACAGAAGCAAACTCGTAACACCAGCAGGCAGCAGCAAAACATCAACAACTTAGCTGAAGTAGAAACCACAACCAACACCAGTAGCGACAAGCAACGTTAGACTCGATACACATGAAATAAACCTGACATCGCACTGCATCAATTTGACAGCATCTTCATTTATGTTATACACAAATTCCTTGAGTACCTGAACTATATAACAAGCAAACTTAATATGCGAAGATGCACGATAAACACACATTTGACATATCAAGAAATCATTGTTCAGTCCACGATAAGACATAACCCAACAACTAGCAACAACCCAAGACCCGAAAGATGGAAAATGCAACAACTAGTATATTAATGAAGATTGCAATACATTATCTAAACAAGCCAACATATTAGTTTAAAAATTTAGAAAAGAGGGTTACAACAGGTGAACTTAATCACAGAAATCAACTACTTGACCAGATCGTATTGGAAGGTTTAATTATATAAAAAATTGCTAGGTTAACTGATACACATACATACTAACAATTAAAATAGATGAAAATCGGTTTAAAATAAGAAATAAAATGAAACAACGTGAAATACATAAGAAAAAAAAATACATTATTAATCAAATATAAAATCTTGTATCATCATCATACAGCATACAATCGATATGAAAATTAGAAAGACAAAACAACAGATGTGTACATCGTTTAGGTTTGAGAGAGTGACCAGAAGATTCAAACATTATTGGCTAGGTTTGTGAACCATTTTGATTAGCGAGTAAGAAGAAAAAGGAAAGAAGAGAAAACTAACCCTAGTATGGATGAACAGCAGGTTCTTTGAGCATCAAGGTCGATGAAGACAAAGAGAACCAACTGGGGTTTGAATTCATCTCAAAATAGATCTGAATGTTTCCTTTTGATTTGAGAGAAAATGTGCAAGTCACGTGATAGGGGGACTTTTATACCCTCGGTTTTTTAACACAGCCTCTGATTCACACGGGATAAGAAGTGGGAAAGGCTCCCATTGTAATTTTCCATTCCCAGCCTTTCTTTACCATTTATACAGGAATTAAAATTAGAGAATGAGAATGGATATCCGGTGTTTTGTTTCCATTCCATGTATCAACCAAACAGAGGAAGTGTTTCCTTTTCCATTTTCTACCTTTCCTTTCTATCCTACCAAACACCACCTAATAGTTGACGGAAGGGTGTTTTAACTTGAGCCTTTGTGTTAGTCAAAAAATATGTAACCTGTATTTACATAATGGTTACGATATTAGATCCAAACATTTCTAAATCAAATAATCAATGCGATCAGATGACGGCTCGGTCATTTGTAGGTCGCAAACATTAAATCACGATATCTTATCACGATTCTTAACATATTTTATCATTGCAATTTCTTTGGTTTTTGTTACCAACCATCTCTACATCTATGTTATATAGCTGCTATGACCAAAGGACAAGTGACTATTAATAATTTTACTATAACTTAACTATACCATATATAACGTTGTAACTAATATACGTTACTTCTTTCGGAAACACGAAATCTACTTTTACGATTTTCATTATCTGTTAATACATCAAGACCCGTCGCGAAGCGCGGACACAAAAACTAGTTTAAGTATATATAGGAACAAATAATTAACATTAATATATCAATAACAAAATTATACAACTGAATAATGATCACTTTTTAAATTTGAAACTTAAGATTGAGATTTACATTACCAACATAACTAGGCGTGTAAAAAAAAACCAGGTTGGAACCCAATCCTGAAAACGAACCCAAACCCTAATTTGGTCACAACCAGGTTTGACTCAACCCGACGGGTTGTAACCGGTTAGGGTTTTCGGATCGGGTTGAGACCGGGTCGGATTCGGGTTTTGGTCAAAAAAAAACTTGAAAAAACCCGGTCAGTGTTTGACCCAAAACCGAGTTCTAACCGGGACGGGTTGGGTCAAACCCGGTTTTTGCCCACCACCTAACATAACCATTTGTTTTACCCTTAAAGGTCACTTTCTAAATATGAAACTAATTAAGATTGAGATTTTCATATTTACTAGTCATAACTCATAAGTTACTAGGAAAGTGATCAACGTTACCCTTTGAAACACAAAATAGTCAAACATTGACATATGACAAATCTTATGGTTTTACACATTCAATCCATCTAACTTAAATTAGTACATATTTTATGTTCGATGGATTAATTGAATAATTAAATACCTTTACACACTACTATGAAAGTCCACTAGTGGGTTACTGGTTTGTAAATGACGTCCTTCACAATATCAAGGATCGCACGTCCAGTAAATCCATCATCTGTTGCATAGAAAAGATTTAACACATTGGACATGTCCCAAAATGCATCTTTACAAGCTCTTGGAACAATGCTGCTTCCCTCTCCTTCCATAACTAATTTCATCAATTCTCTCCTTTTCTTCTCAACCAACATCTTAATATCATTGACGACCTCTTCCTCGGCAATCCCTGTCTTTCCGTGTATCATGTGCAATGGCACGACATTTAACTTTCCAACCTCAAGTTCTCTCTGCATTAACACGTACGGGTCATTCATTAGTAGAATTACTTTTATTTTAGAACGAAATATCTTACTATACTTTTACTCCTAAGTTACATGAATGCCGAAAACCCCCCTTTATTCACCCCATAAACGTGAAAAGTGAGACCCGAATCCAGATAGATTCTCTCAAGGTCAAAAACTATATATATACCTTAAAGGTTCGGATGTCATTCAAAAGGCGACCTTGAGTGCTCACAAGCTCAAATAGCTTTTCATACTCAGAGCTTCGAACAATCTCTTCCGGTAATGATGGTCCCACAAAGTAAAGAGCTGGAAGTAAAGTTGGGCCAATTCCAATTGTTACATAACCATTTTCCATATACTCATTTATCGTTGGCACGCAAGCATCAGTCACCCAGATAGCTTCTTTCTGCATATTCTTTAACATGCTCAACCACTGTCCAAATAAACACAGAAATCAAACATATATCTTTATGTAAAAGTATGAGTTTCATACATACATACATACATGAATACACTCTCTAAAAATATTGTGCGACTTTATTCAATTTAACCTCATAAATCTATAATGTTTTAACCCTCATTGTTCATAATAGTCATGATGGTCACGACTGTAACTGTAGTGTCGTAACTAGTTCAATGTATATGGCTGCAATTGTAGTATTGAAACTAGTAAAATGTACACTAAAACTGAACCTTAAGCACAAGGGTGCTACGTAACCCGGGGTGGGGATGGTTACCTACTGTAACTTTTTTCCAATAATCCTTTTACGATTTTAGCAATTGAAGTTTCGGGTAGATTTTAGTCTATGTAACTATTGTATCTTGTATATGTGACATCCAGCATCGTGCTAGATTATATATCTCATTTTTCTTAATACTAATTCCCATTGCCGTTCCAGAAAAAAAAAATTGTATACTTGGAGGGATATAACATACGATTTCAATAACATGACTTTTTACATCTCGTCCTTGCCTTTGAAAAGCTCCATCTCCTGTCCAGCATACTATATCCTTTATTGCCAAAAATAAAATCCGAACTTCATTTGAAATACAATCAGTGTCAAGATTTACATCCCATCTGCATTTAAAATTAACAACCCATTTAACTGATTAATTTTTAAAAATTAAGGATTAAAGTAATGCAAGGATGTCACTATACCTTTCAACACACTGAATCAGATTTTCAAACTCATCCATAGAGCCTCCAACGTCAAAAAAGTCGTCAACTATAGTAACGAGGATGCTATTTTTGGCCCAGCATATACGCGCATCTGATAGTTCAGGAGAGTAAAGAGTTGCAGCTACTGAGAAGTAACAATAAGCAGAATTCTGCCTAGCAAACTGGAGGTCGTTCAATTTATTCTCCTCCATCCACCTTTTAACATGTGAAAGTTGTAAAGATCGAGTTCAGTTTCAAGTGAGAGCCATTCACATATGATTATGAACATATGTTTAAATAAACTTTGATTTGTTCATTTGTGAATGCATTTGTTCACATATACTATTCACATACGAACATATCAAGATATTAAGTTGTAATTTAAAGGTTCTCGTGATTCTTCCAAATCAAATGGTTCTCACATGAACCTTATCCTGTTATATACTTGATAAAAATGTATGCAGGTACTAACAACTGATCATACAAACCTTTCAAGACCTTGCACCTCTGCACGATAAATAGATTGGGTTGTGTTAAAATCCTCCACAGCCAACCGTAGGTAACCCTCATTCGCAATGTTTGATGAACTAACACAAGAATACATTACTTAGAATTTATGCATTACTAGAAACCAAAATTCAACATGTGTAATCTTTTTATGCTGGCAATAAAAACCTCACCGGTATGCAGTTTTCCAGATTCTAGTATTATCCACATTGTAATTCTCTATATTTCTTCTGGTCAATATGCGTTCTAAACAACCATTGAAGGGGAACTTGAGAGCGTTGTCGACCTGAAAATTTTACAGAGTTCATATATTAACGGATCACATCATTAGAAAAATGCATATTATGCTTGAAGGGAGATAAATACAAGGCAAGTTAAATTTTACAATACCTCTTCGTGAATTAATTTATAGTGCCTGTTTGATGGGACTGTGGTAGTGGATATTATTTTTTCAAGATACTTTTTCGACCTTGATCTTATACCTTCGAAAGCTAATACATCTTCATGTATAAGATGTGTTGCCCTATAGACTTCAAGAGCAGCATAAACTCCTTTGAAAGTCTCCTTATGTGAATTCACGGAAGCCCCCATTTTGGTAATTTCAGCCAAAGGATCTAACCAAAAGCAGAGTAAAGAAATGAAAAACAATATTAAGGCGTGGGCAAACGACTTACTAGATGCTCTGCCGATCTATTTAAAAATTATACCTGATGAAACTTCATACCCGTTTGTCCTTAATAACCGAAAGGCTAAAGCACAAGTGGCAACATCCTTGAATATTTGCTCATCATTCTGCACCCAACATCTAAAATTGTTGCTAAAGTCATGTTTCAAACAATTTCTAGTTCAAAAATTGATCATGTAATTACTAATATATGCGAATGCCTTAGACTTTGAAAGTTTAACAAAGATGAATTCTTTTGATGAATTAACAATAACGATTACGTACCTGTATGTTTCGTCTAAAACATTTTGGATTTCCATCTGGAAATGCCGTGTGATTCCCAATCTTTTAAGTGCGTCAACCATACAAAGTCGTACATATAAACCAAGAGGGTAAAGTGTTGGGACTGTGTTTCACACACATTACCATATAAACATGTTAACAAACTGTGCTAAAAAGTGCATATGTATATAGATATAATTAAGTAAGTAGCACCCAATGTCATCATTCACGGGTTTTGGGTCTCAATACCATCATAGATGGTAACACCCAATACATATGTGTATAAGATACCGTTAATTGTATATTGGATGAAGAATTACCTGCATTACCAAACTTTTCCAATAGTTCACTTAGATAATTCATACAACCAACATTTTGATGACGAATGAGCACAGATGACGTTGCGGAAGGAGAGTTTAAAATAGAACCATTCTTCATCTGATATTTCATTACCATGTTATGATCATACAGATTACCAAGCCCTTCTGAAATATATGCCGAGTAGGCTTCCATATCCTCTGAATAACACCTATATATATGACATTATACGACGTAAGTATGGACCTTTATGCATTAAATTTATCAAATAGCACTCACCAAATAGAAGTGTATATATGTACAAGAGAGGGGAACCACAACACATCTTCAAGTACCAAATTGATCAAAAGATCATGTTACTTGTCTCCTTCTAGCAATTCTAACATCAACATTCGATCAAACCAAGAATAAATATATATATACTACTTTCCTTCAGATCATAAATTTTAATGGCTAACATTGTTATAGTAGTAATCCTTCCTAGCTAAAATAACGGTTCAACTTAAATGGATAGTCAATAATTTCTGCTGGCTATCATCTTGGCATTTTTTAAAAGGAGGATATTAAAGGAATTGAAATTTGAATTTGATAATTTTATAATCTTGTTTGGTTCAAAAATATATCAAGGAATATTGGAATTTTGTATTATGATAAAAAGACTTTATTGCCATTGCTTATATTTATATTATTAAATATTTATGCCTGCCTATACAAAAGAAAGTGGTGATAGGATTGACTAAAGAACAAAAGCAAAAGCATCAACATCATTATACGTTTCTCTCTCCTTTCATCTTCATCATACATTAATTTTTTTACAGTAACTTTTCCAATCATTTTTCCAAAAATCCTTCCATCATCATTTCAATTAAATCACCCCTCATATACAACATGTGTACTGCTCGAATTGAAGATTCATGAGGTAACCAACACGCTGAATCTGTTGGTTTTTTGTTTCATGAGGTTCAATGTTGTTCCACGAGAGCTGTTTGGGGGTGGTGTCTTGATGAATTTGTTGTGAAGGTGACGATGGTGTGAAGTCATCGGAGGGTACTAGTGGTGATGGAAGTGCGACATTAAAGATGGTGATGGAAGTGCAAGTGGTGATACTGGCAATGACAAGAGAAAGGGTCTTTTGGTAATATATGTGAATTCTTGGAATTCAAGACTTTCCATCTAATATGTGATGGAATTCTGAATTCTGTGTTTAAGGGAATGTTTTAGATTCAAATTCCTTCCATAATCCAACCAAACAAGTAAAGGAATGGAATTCAAAAATTCCAATTCCATTGAATTCTTTTGAATTCGTTGAACCAAACACTCCCTAAGTATCACCTTGTATATCTAGCTTAAAAAAGACTCCCTCGCCCATGTCAAATAGAAAAATCTTCATCCATTTACTCGTAAATTAATAATTCTATGGAAATATATTACAAAAGGTGGAATATTTATCTATACTTTACTTCTATTAATAAAGTGATATCCCCACCAAACAATGATATACTTACCAAATTAACATACGAAATACGGATTTTGTAAATTATATTAGTTAATTTAGACATGTAGGTTAAATGTTAATTCGAGTTAGACTAGATTAAATATGTAAAGTCGGGTTTTACTTGGAGTGCAAGTCAAGTAACCGACTAATATGGAATGTCTAAGTAAAAGTCGAGTTGTACTAGGAAACCTCCTAGGATATTCCCCTCTCTATATAAATAGAGGAGGGGGGAGCCGATTACAATGTACCATCAAATACCGAAATTACTTTTGGTTAATAAACAAAGGGTTCTTTCGGGTCTATCTCTTTATCTCCTGTCTATATTCGTTTTTGTCTTACTCTTGGTTATTCTGGTCGGCAAAACAGAATTAGAGAGAGGGTTATATTCGAGACATTAACAACAAGCAAGGAGGTTTAATTCTCATTGGTTGGTGATTGGTTAGAGTTAGTTAATAGCTCACAATTGTTGACTAACCAATAGGAATTATGTGTGCTTATATCTTGGTCGATCAACATAGAGGTGCTTGGCTTATTAAGATTTAATTAAGCAGCTCAAGAGTATTCAAGTGGTGCTTACATTCATTATTGTGTTCACATGGATGGGAATTATTTAAGCACCTCAAGTCATTAAAGTGGTGTTTTTAGTTTTAACTTAGTTATATCAACTTTGTTAAGGTATTCAAGCTTAACAAATTGTCTAGTTTTTAACTAAGGTTTTGTTAGGAGGTCTAAAATTACAACAAGTGGTATCAGAGCCAAGGTTCTTAAACTTGGGACAAACACCAAGAATATGGCGATCGGAAGCACGGAGTTCGAGATAGAGATGTTTGATGGGAAAAACGACTTTGGACTTTGGGGGGTGAAGATGCGCATTGCTTGTGCAGCAAGGTATCGCGGAGACCCTAAAAGGCGAAACGAAGTTGTTGACGGTGATCAAGAGTTTCTTGGTGGTGTCAACAAGAACTCCGGAGTCGGACAATGGTTATACATTGGATGGGAAGACACTAGCGTTTGGTGTGCAGATGAATGGTACAAAAGTTCAGGGTGCACATGGTAACAAACGTGTTCAGCTTGAGGTGGAGCAACCCGAGTTTGGTCATGATTTTAAGAATGATCAAGGTGGTAGGGTCGAGCGAAAAGCATCTCAAGGTCGTCAAGATCAATTTGCTTTGAACAGACGAGGAAAGCAAGTGGTGATGTTTACACGGTCTAAAAAGAAAAGTGATGTAGCGGCTTGTGACGTGGGAATAACCAAAGGTGAACTCGAGATAAAGACTTCTAGGGATAAACACGGAGATACAAAGACTACATGGAAGTTGATTGGTAATGGATGGAAAGACAAGGGACAAGACTTGGAGAAAGGCATCTATGGGAAGCAATCAAGGGAAGCTAGACGTGTAGACGGGATGGACAAGACTGGAAGGTTTATTCCAGGATCCAAGGGCTCGCGTTGGTCGAAGATGCGAGGGATTGGAGTCGGCTGAAGCTACATGGAAATTAGCTAATAAGGTGGAGATTGTAAAATATATTAGTTAATTTAGACATGTAGGTTAAATGTTAATTCGAGTTAGACTAGATTAAATATGTAAAGTCGGATTTTACTAATATGGAATGTCTAAGTAAAAGTCGAGTTGTACTAGGAAACCTCCTAGGATATTCCAGCCGATTACAATGTACCATCAAATACCGAAATTACTTTTGGTTAATAAACAAAGGGTTCTTTCGGGTCTATCTCTTTATCTCCTGTCTATATTCGTTTTTGTCTTACTCTTGGTTATTCTGGTCGGCAAAACAGAATTAGAGAGAGGGTTATATTCGAGACATTAACAACAAGCAAGGAGGTTTAATTCTCATTGGTTGGTGATTGGTTAGAGTTAGTTAATAGCTCACAATTGTTGACTAACCAATAGGAATTATGTGTGCTTATATCTTGGTCGATCAACATAGAGGTGCTTGGCTTATTAAGATTTAATTAAGCAGCTCAAGAGTATTCAAGTGGTGTTTGGTTTATTAGCTTAGTTGAGTTCGACATTGTTGGGCTATTTAAACTTAACAAGAGTCGACGGTTAAATTAATGTTTGTTGAGAGGTCTAAAATTCCAACAGATTTGTACAATGTTTTTACAAAACTTTTATTAATATGTTCGGGTGAAACCCGGACAAACCCGGACATATTAATAAAGTTTTTTTTACAATTATATATATATCAATGTTATTTGTGTTGTTGATTAAAAACCAAACCGTTTAATAAAAGAGTTTAGTTAAAAGAAATAGAAAAAAAAATTGGTATAAAAAAAACAATATAAAATTAATTTTTTAAATAAAAATATAACATGACATCATGCATTTCTAGAAGTTAGTTTGAGAAAAATATACTAGCTTGTCAAGTAGGAATTTTTTCTAAAAATGTTTCTATAAGCAATTGTCTTTTATTTATATATATAAGAGATACTTCACTTTTATTATCCCCACCAAACAACGATATACTTACAAAATTAACATACAAACTACGGATTTATACAATGTATTGGAAAAAATGTACTAAGACAACTGAAAATTAGGATGGTGATTACCTCAAATTTCCTAACCTGACTAGTTAAATTAGAAAAATCTTGACCCTGCAATTAAAATCAAGGGTGAAGATTCAAAGATGATATTTAAATTTTGACCCTTAATTTTTATCTATGGTCAAAATGGTTTAACTTGCCACTCTAGTTAAAAACAACTCGAGGGGATCTCCACCCTTAAAACCATAAAAATTAATCATTATTACTATTATTTTTTATTATATAATATACTACTATATATATACAGGTTGCTTATTATAAAACAAGTATTAAAGTAAAACAAATAAGATAAGATCTTGACCCTTAGACCATGATAAAATTGATGCACGATTCATAAATACAAGTTAAACATTGATGCACAATGATTTTTATGATGCACGATGATTTTAATAAAGAGAAAAATTATTTTAATGTTTTACTTTAACAAATGCATATTATATAATTATATATCTATATTTTATCTATCTATACTATAACTAAAATAGGAGGTTGGGGTACACTTGACACCCTTAAAGCTTTTTTAGGCTAAAACTCTTTCTAATTACTCTTTTCTAGATTTTTTTTATTTTTGTTTGCTTATTAAATAGATAATTATATTTAAAACCCTATCATAAATCTTTTTCTATCAAAACAAATCTTTTTAAATTTTAAAGATATATAATATCTTATAACTCTCCCAATAAATTATTATATATACAACCTAAATTTTTATTAATCATTCTCATTCATATTATTCCTCTCCTTTCTATCTTTAATAAACAAATCAAGTTAAGTAAATTTATCAACAAAAAAAACATACGTTTTTTTTATATCACTTTAATTTTATTTCTAGGATTTTGTTCGTGTTTGTTTATTATTTGATATTGAATTGTTATGTTATTGTTATTTTTCATCTATTTTAATCTAGTTTGTTGTCAATTGTACTTTGAGTGAAATGTTCATTTGAAAACTAAAATTTATGTGAAAACTAAAAAACTAGCAAAAACACACTGTGATCTGAATCTAACACAATGTGTTTTAATTGTGTTTTTTAAAAACACAATGTGTTTTTATTGTGTAACATAAAAACACATTGTGTTAAGTTTTAAATCACAGTGTATTTTTGATAGCGCGTGAAAATTAGAAAATTGTTCAAACACACTGTGATATGAACTTAACACAATGTGTTTTCTAAAAAAAATTAAAAACACATTGTGTTAAATTCAGATCACAGTGTGTTTTGCCAGTTTTCACGAAAATTTTAGTTTTCAAATGATCACAACCCTGTAGTTTGATTATGGCTTCTTATTATTCTACTACAAAATGGTTTATTCTTTTAAATTTGTTTTGTTCATGTTTTGTTATTTTTCACTGTTTTGTTATTTATTATTTTAATATTTACCTTTGATATATATATATATATATTGAGACTATCCATCCATCGAACGGGCATGAAGATTAATTATATATATCTATGTCAAGGACCATGACAATGAACAATGCGATGGTCTTTAGTTTTATGCCATGTCGCACCAACCATCGCCCGTCACGTATCATTTCGTTTTATCTTTCAGATTTTATCATATCATATTCTGTTCGGATTATGTCATGTCATACTCCTTTTTGGTATGAAGTTAAATGTAATTTTAGATGGTCTCAACAATAATTTTTGTTTTTATATGACTTATTACATGCGAATAAACTTCGTATTCTAACTAATACAATATATTTTGATGTTTTAGCTAAAAAGGTAAAGTATATGTTTTCTTCTACTCTTTTTCTTTTGGTTTGTTCTTTTTTCTTTATTGTATTTTTATTAATCATTCTTTAACTAATTTGACTTTTTTTTTTCCAGCATGAAACTTATACAAAAAAATAAAAAAGCCAAACCTTCTCAACTCCAATTCTCTCCGGTTTAGCATGAGACTCAGATCTATTTCTTTGAAGGGAAGATTTATGTTCAAGTCTTTGGCACATCGAAGCATATGAGGAAATATAATTTCAAAACCAAAAGGAGATGGCTGATTCATATCAATAGCTGAACCACAATTCGATCCAATAAAGTACAAGCCTGCAAAAAGAGTGACACATTATATACAATGGATTCATACACAATAAGCACAAATAATCAAAAGACACATACAAACCACCAGGGTAGTGATCTTATGGTCGGACTATGTATCTCCAAAAAAGTAAAACTCATTGGATGTCACAGGTTCAATTCCTGATTTTTTTTAAAAAGATACTTTAGTGGCCACAAATGCTCATTTGCTCTGACTTCAGAAAAAACAGGCCAGGTTTTGGTATTAATATGCTCGCAAAATGAGTCATGAATAATCATAAGACACCTATGATAAAAAATAAAAAACAAAAAACCACACACACCTTTGTTTATTTGGTCTTCCCCAACATTCCATCGTCTTAATGCAATGATGCCAGCTAAAGTTGAGGACAAACTATCCTTAAGTAATGAATGATCATAATGCAGACCCCATGATCCATCCTTATGTTGGTTGTCCATCAGCCATTTCAAGCAGTTGGGAAAACATGGGGATATGGGTGAATTTGGAGATGGAACCATAGCTACCCATGCTGTGTCGTATGCCGAAACCGAATAATCTATGTTGTTGAACAGTTTTCTGATTCGTTCTTTTGTCACATCAAGGCTCTATATGATGTTGGCAAATTATATATGTCAAAATAATTCTGTTTGAATTAAGTAAATGGATAAGCATGAAAAAGCTAATTTAAATATGCATACCAAAATAGTTTGATTAGCTTCACCGTTACGAGAAGGAGCTGGTTGAAAACAAAAAAACAAAAAATGAATCATGGGAATAAAGACATAAATCTAAATTAAGGAGAAGTAAATACGAAGAATGTTGATTGTTCAATATTCACGAGGGTGTTTGAAATTACATTTTGAGTGAATAATCTGATTATTACATTCGCAAAACATAAATAATTAGGAAAAAATTTAGACTATAAAAGGGATACTGTAATTATTTGCATTTGTTTAGAGAAAACACAGTTTTGAAAAATCACTTAGACACATGCTTTTTCAAAACGCAATATTACAACGCAATCCTTAAAGCACTTTTTTTTTTGGATTTTTACTTTTTTATTATTTATCCATTTGTTTCAATATTTTATAATTAACTGTATAAGTTATTACACGGTTTTTTAAAATTAATTATAATATTTTATGTTAGTATACGAAAATATTATTAGACAGTTAAGATATGTATGTCATTGTCATATTTTTGTTCACAAGAGTTTAGTTTGAAGAGTTTGTATGATGACAACGTTAAGATGCTTACGGAATTAAGTAAAACGTTTATTTCTAAAAATCTTAGACTAACCAAGCTAAACTGTCTTAGACCCAACACTCTATAAAACGTAAATCGAGCGTACTCAGTAACAAGCCAATAAAATGGTGTTGATCACAAAAATTAAACAACTTACCTCACTTTACAAAAAAAGACAAAATTGTTACACTCTACACATCCAAGAACAATGTTAATGTCAAGTGTACGTTTTAACACGATACCTTAATTATTTAATAAATTTAGTTATTTTCTAAACTCATAGTTATACTTAAATCGAGACCTCTTCGTCTCAAGTAAAACAATTACATTAAATAACCGATAACCATAAAATCACAAACAGAAACTACAGACATGTATTTACAATTCAGCTACTTTCCTACTAACGACTGGCCGACTAAATTCTCTTGACGACACAATCACAATTGTTTTTGTATTTTTTTTTTTAATCTATTTTCATTTTATGGTCCTTTGATTCTTTATTGATCAATATTTGATTATGTTTTATTATTAATTATTCACTAGAGATGAATTATACATTTTGATATATATATCCGGGTACTCTGGGCTAGTCCAATCATTCAGTTGATTCTTTTTAAACTCTGGATCCCCTCAAAACTATTGTTTATTATTATTACTATCATGAAGAGTAAGCCACACGATCGTGGTTTTAAAACGTTAAAAATAAGTGTCGAGTAAACTTACCTTTGGAAAGCGTCGAAGGGTTGTACTGCTCGATTGAAGAACGATCAACAGCGTACAACCTATGTGATTTGTGTGATGAAGGTACCATTGTAATTGGCAACCTGCTGAGTAACATCATCACTTGGTGAAGCGCAATCGATTTGCTGTTGCAATTATTGTACAATAGTTGATTTTTTTGTATCTTGACAAAACTACATAAGCTGCGTTCAATATGTAAGTGTACGTATTTATAGGCTTTATATACACAATCTGTTTTGAGAAGTAGTGATAAATACAGTGATTTAATTAATGAAGATATACAAAACGGAATCATAGCCGGTGGTCAAAGAATATTAATTATGACCATGAACAATTAAAAGATAGCTAGCAAACAAACGAATTCATCACACTGCAGTCCATTTAACAATACATATAGACAAATTCATTCGCTTCTTAATTTGGATATCACTTCTCTCTTTAGAAATCTTCAAACTAATTTTTTCAAATCCAAGATCTACATAAATTTCACAATTTTAAATAATTGGTTTTACTACTAGATTTAATAGACAAATTAAATCCTATGTAATATTCTTCAAATCTCGTTTTTAATAAATTAGAGATCTAAGTTAATTTTATTATTGTTACCAAACTTTAATCGAAAAATCATGTAAGAAAATGGTTTAGGTAAAGAAAATAAATCAACCCTTTATCCTTATTATGTTTACAAATTAGATCTAAACCGATTATAACTCAAAGATGGGTTAAATCTTGTTTTGGAGTCAAAAATCTTATTTTGCAAAGTCGCAGCGACACTAAGGCTCGTATGGGCCAAGTTGTGACCTTCGTATGACGCTTCGGAAATTGTAGTTCGCGCGTAGGTCTTATATCTTAGTAAATTGTCCTCACGCACAAGTTTGGGGTCGGTCAAATGAAGTTGAAACAACACGTTAAGTGTTCTATATGTAAAAAGTAAAATTTAGTATCATGCAACGATTATTGTCCAAGCAGCTTACATTAAATTTTATAAAACTAAGGTTGTTGTCATAGTTAGCTGGCATGGGATATTTCATTTGCAAAATTATGGACACGTGAGACAAAAGTGTAATGCCAATAATGGTGTTTTATTATTTGTAAGAGCATCAGGTATGGTAATAGTATCCAGAACCATCCAGAACGCCACCTCAGCGTTACATCGGCTTTCACCATTTCATCAATTTTAAGTAGTTATGGACGCAGAACCACCCAGAACGCAGAACATCATTTTTTTCATTTCTCACATATATTATTTTTGTTAACTAGTTTTATTCAATGATATATTATTAAAAAGATATTACTAATTAAATAACAAAACATCAATAATAGAAGTAGAATATATATTAATAAAGTAAAAAACATTAACAATAATCCTAAAAATATATTAATAGTAAACCTAAAATTACATTAATAATAAACCTAGATAAACATTAACAAATTACATATCCATTATTATAATACATAAACTTTTAATGATTAAGTTACCTATAACTTACGTATATGTTAACAAATTTACTTTTTCTTTATAAAATATTATGGGACAATTGCAAATATACCCAAATACACCATCTAAATTACAAATTTCCCCAACCCAAATTTTAAATAACAAATATACTCAATCTTTTTATTTTAAATAAATTTGACAACTATACCCTTCATTATATAATGAATTGTCCCAACATTACATACAAACATAAACATATATACATACATACACACAACAAAAGCAGATCTCAGTGAGATGTAAGATTGGGTTTCATCATCGACATCACCATGAATATATATATACAAATCCATTAATTTCGAATATCTCACATAAAACTAAAATCATATATGAAAAATCTTACAACTAAAAGTGCATCCGCCTATGCAGAAACCTACATCTTATTTTTGTGGCATTATGATTTTCTTAAATAGTTAACATTTTGAATACAATTATAAGAAGTCTGTCGCAATGAATGATTAAGAGACCTTTGTTTCTAATTTCTATAAATGAATTTGTAAGGAAAAAATAGATATAAACCTTTAACCATCTGTTTGATTTTCCGGCGACACAAAACCACCATACTTTTCCGGTGACGAATTTCAGGTAGGTGTATCACTTCCGGAAAACTGATGGAATTCAACCACCGCCACCATTGGACGCCTGCACCATCTGATGTCGGAACCATCTTACCTTCAGCACCATCCCCCCGCGACACCCATTGATTGTTTTAAGTTATAATGATTTGTTGTTTTTGAAACTCAACATAAATTAAAGATACAGTTTCAATTATTTATTTTTTAATATTGCTTTCTAGAATGAAGAAGATTCTGTATGTGTTCATTTTTGTTTTTGAGAGATTGTAATTTTGTAGATTTTGCAAAAAATAAGTTGCAGATTTTGTATGTATGCTGACTGCTGAGAAAGAAAGAGATATGATGGAGAAGGGTATAATTGTAATGAAATAAATTTTATTTGATAAAAATAATATAAATGGGTAAATATGTATATTAAAAAGGAATTATTGGGTATATTTGTTATTTAAAATTTGGGTTGGGAAATTTGTAATATTAATGGTTGTATTTGGGTATATTTGCAATTGTCCCAAACCCAAATAATCTAAAAGACTTTTGTTTATTCTTTTGGCTCAATACAAACTTTAAACAAGCTTAACCACTAATGGTATTAATTTTGGTTTGTCCATGAACCTTAACAAGTAGTCATCCATTTATTTGCTTTCTTATTTCCTTTTGTTTTCGTCTCTTAATTAATCACCATTATATTTCCTAGTTTGCGACGTTTAATCAATTGAACCTTGAATTAACGACATTTAACCATCTACGTTTGAACACGTATAATCACCATATTAATCACACTTACTCATCACACTCTAAATTACCGACATAATAACTATCCATATTTAAGCAGACATAGCGACTTAACGGAAAATTAAACTTGACTAACAACTGTAATGTCAACATAAACGAGAAAAGATTTGGGATGTTACAGAGGTGCCAGAAGTTGAAGAGGTACCTGCTCCAAAGAAGAAAACTGTTATCAAATTAAAAGTCAGGGAGAAAACTGCTGCTAGTGGAGTAGATGAGACGATCAAGGCTTCAGAAGCATCAAGCAGAGTTCCTGAACAGAGGTTTAGGAGATCAGTTGAGTCACATGCAGAGCCAGTGATACCAAGAAGATCTCAGAAGAAAACTGTTAATCTTGAAAGGCCATCTACAACTCATAGAATGAGGGATTCAGTGCCTAATCCAGAACCAAGAACTGAAGCGACTACACGTCAAGTTCCTATATTACCACCAGTATTTGGTATGGCTGATATGAAAGGGGAGATGACGGTGTTAGAGGTTAGAGTTAATGGTTTATTTGATGAGTTGGAGAAACAAAAGAAGAACCATGCGAAAGAAATGCTGAAGAAGCAAAAGGAAGTTGAGAAGTTAACGAAAGCTCTTAATGATGAAAGAAAGAATCATCAAGACGAGCGAGGAAGTTTATAAATGGGTTTTTCAAGTCATTGGTGTCAGCATGTTGAATGAGCTTCATCCCAACTTCAGAGTCCATTTCGATGATGATGATGGTTGGGGGAACAAAAAAGTGCAATTTAATTTAGACATGTGGTAATTTAATTAAATTTGAAAAATTGAGAGTTATGATTGGTTAATAATTAGTAGGTCAGTTGTCTTATAGTAAATATTAAAATTAAGATTCCTTTAAGTCTTATATTACTTTATCTAATACTAGTCCATTTTTAATGATTTTACTTCTAAATAAGAAAGTTTAGATAGTTATATTGTACAGCTGAATAATACATATATCTTTGTGTATATTATATCATTTCATAATTAATTCTATCAAATATTTTTCTATTTCTCTCCTTATTCCAAATTTCATATAGTCAAAAAAGCACTACCAAGAAACCCAACAGCCACTCTATATATGTTGTATTGATCTAATTACTAATGACTCATGTGTGCAAAAGAATATGGCAGACTTTCTTCATAAAATGTCCTTAGAAAACTTTTTCCTATTTTTAATTTCATTCATCACTTTGATGATTATTATTATAGAAATAATATTTCCACTTGATTCAAAGAAGAAGAAACTAAACTTACCGCCCTCTCCAAGAAAGCTTCCAATCATAGGAAACTTGCACCAACTAAGCTCAAACCCACATCGTTCTCTTCACGCAATATCTCAAAAACATGGTCCAATTATACTTCTTCATTTTGGTAGTGTACCCACTCTTGTGGCCTCCTCTGCTGAAGCAGCTCAAGAGATATTAAAAACTCAAGATTTGTCATTTTGTAGTCGACCTAAATTCACTATTCCTAGTATAATAACGTATGGGTGTAAGGACATAGCATTGTCTCCTTATGGTGAACATTGGAGGCAACTAAAGAGTATTGCAGTAGTACATCTTCTAAGTAATTCAAGAGTCAAGTCATTTGAAAAAGTTAGAGAAAAAGAAATAAGTCGAACAATTGACATAATTGAAAAAAGTTGTGGCTCTTTAGTTGATTTAAGTGCATTGCTTTTTTCACTTTCGAATAATATCATTTGTTCCGTGGCTATCGGGAGGACATATGATGGGTCGAAGCTCGTAAAGTTGTTGAATGAGTTCCTAGATTTGCTAATTGTTTTTAGTGTTGGTAGTTTAGTACCATGGCTAGGATGGATGGATCGAGTTAGTGGTGTAGTTGGAAGGGCGGAAAAAAATGCCAAGGAGTTTGATGAGTTTCTTGAAGGTCTTATTGAAGATCATGTGAACAAGAAAAAAAAGTTGTGGTCACCAAAGTGAAGATCAGGAGGAAAGTTTCATTGGTATCTTACTAGACGTCCAAAAAGATAACACAATCAACTTCAAAATTCAGAGAGATAGCATTAAAGCACTCATCTTGGTATGATTTCTCCATATATTTCTTCTATAAGATAGTTAACTATTATTAAACCTAATGATTGAGAGAGATGAGCATAGAGTTCAGTTACTTTAATAAGTATACTCCTTCCATACCAAACCTTTATGTGGGTTAACGTTTTTGTGTTTAGCCCTTTTTTTAAGAAATAAAAAAATAAGTTGTTAAAGTTTATGTCTTGACAAAAGAGTTTTCTGGGTTTAATTTAGAGGATCTGCTCATCGATGGGGTTCTCTATCATAGACCAGTCAAAACAACGTATGTTGAGCCTCTCGACGAGTAATTCAAATCTTTTCTTTTACAATTGTCGACAGGTAAAGACATATAGCTTAAAACTTTGAATTATATATAACTTCCTATGATCCTAGTTTTCACATGTTCACTACTAATTTTTCATTTTCCATTTGAACTTACCCCATCTTTATTATGTAAATTAAATTAGTCACATCTCATATAATATATAATTTAAAAGTTGTACTTTTAAAATAAATTTTGGCCATCATCTTTTATATACATTTGAGACCTCATAATCCATTGAAAAAAGCATTGGCTTTAATTTCTTTTTTTTCTCTATATATATATATGGACTCGTAAAAAATAAATATTAAAAAATAAAATAAATCGAATAATATCTTGACTATTGGATCAAAATAAAACTAATGCATGAAGATCATAAGCATAAGTAGACGTACTAATTCACGAAGATTTCCATAATAAACAATAATTTACAATTTAAAAAAAATAATTATTTGACTTATTTTATTTTAATACTTGTTTTATTTAAACTAGAACTTATATCAATTACAAAACGAATTAAGGTTATGATAAAAGCTGGAAAAGCACTAAATATTTCACAACATGTTAGGCTGGTTGTCTCCAAATGTATTATTTTTGTACTTCAGGAGAAAGGGACTTATAACACCTAATCTTTATGATGAATATTGTGAATATGATATCAGTTGTATATCATGTAGGACATGTTTGCCGGTGGTACCGATACTACATCAACAACCGTAGAGATGGCAATCAGCGAGCTAGTAAGACATCCGTTAATAATGAAGAAATTACAACAAGAAGTAACGGAAGTAGCAAAAGGAAGATCTATGATCATTGATGCCGATTTGGAGAAAATGCCATACCTTACAGCAGTCGTAAAAGAGACCCTGCGCTTACATCCACCGGCCCCACTTCTTACGCCTCGAATGTCAACACAAGATGTAAAACTAATGGGGTATGACATTCCAAAAGGCACACATGTGTTTGTCAATGCTTGGGCAATTGGAAGAGATCCTGCCTTGTGGGAAGATCCAAATGAGTTTAGGCCAGAGAGGTTCTTGAATAATTCGATTACGTATAAAGGCCAACAATTTAACTGGCTTCCATTTGGTGCTGGTCGAAGAGAATGCCCTGGGATTCAATTTGGAGTAGTTGTTACTGAGCTTGTATTAGCGAATATAGTTTACAGGTATGATTTGGCATTGCCAAATGGGTTTAAAGATGAGGATTTGGACATGAATGAGACTTGTGGTATAGTGGTTCGTAGGACACTCCCTTTAATGGTTATACCAAGTCCTCGATTTTAGTTGTTGCTATGATATGTGTAACCATACATGATTAGGAGCATTTGATGTTATCATATCAGGTGTTCTTGCTTTTTACATATTGATATATGTAAGTTTCACTAAATAAAAAGATGTGGATTATTGGTTTTTTTAAATGGTAATTTGAGCTTAGTTGTACATTATCTTTTATGATATACCTAATTTTAATTATAGAGAAATGCGGGCTAATTTTAAAATACTCCAATCTAAAGAACATTTTGTTTACATTCGAACTTGAACCCAAGACCAGAAAGTCTTGAATTCCCGCCAATACCACCCGGTACAAGTTATTGTTTTTCTTTCAAGATTTGTTGAGTCAAGGATTCGCTGACCAGACTTGGTCGCTGGCGTGAGTCGCCAGCAAGTGATCAGCGAGTCAATGACTCTTGTCAGCGGGTGGTTTACTTTCCAAGTTGTGTGTCAAGGCGGGAAGTTTTTCAAATCATAAGAAGACAAGAAGTCACATGGTGGTTCTTCCAACTGAAGATTACCTTATATGGCAAAGGTACAGTTGGGACCAAAACAAGGGGTTCTCTCTTTCATACCCGTTTTGGTAAAGAAGACAAAGGCTCCTGGATCCAAGTACAATGAGCCTATGAGCAGTCGACAACCACCATTCTATCACTATCATTGTAAGGCTGTGTTGCCCTAATTCCTCCCCTATATAAAGCAACACAGCCGCATCTTTTATAAGTGTGTTTTATCACCACAAAGTGTGTGTCACTTTATTTTCTCTTGTAATTGCTTAAGTTTATAGTGTGTCTAGACTTAGCAATTATTTAGTTCATTTGTATTCTTGTAAGACAAGTTGTAATATCGACCATGTATTCATCGTTTAATCAATGAAACATATGATTAGACTTGCTTAGATATTTGCATTTGAACTTATTCTTGTTCATGTTCTTTATTTTCTGTTCTTAACTTACTTGTCTAGATAAAACAAACACAAGTGTGCAAATTGTTGACTGTCAAGTGGTATCAGAGCCAACGTTTCTAAATTATTGAAACAAAGATCCGTTTGCATACTTATTTTCTTAAATCTCTTTCTTAATCTCTTCTTAAAAACAAGAACATGACTGCTGTTCCCACCCTAGTTAACACACGTGACTTCGGTTACGTATCTGTCCCTCCAAGATTCGAGCCCGATGACTTTGGGTCTTGGAAGGAAAGGATGTTACTTCACATTGTGGGTGTGGAACCCTACCTTATGTCAATTCTGACCGTTGGTCCATATATTCCCACTCTGGTGCAAAGAACACCAGGAGCAACTGTTGATGCTCCTGAGATTGTGATTGACATCGTCAAACCAGAGGTTCAATGGACTGACGATGAGAGGAGACTTGTAAATCTTGATGCAAGACTTAAGAACATGATAATCAGCACTCTTCCTTCTGATATCATGAAAGTCGTCATCAGATATCCCCCTTCTAAAGAAGTGTGGGATAGGCTCTGTAGCATGTATGAAGGCTCTGCTGCTACCATAGCCACTAAAAAGATAGACCTCAAAAGAGCCTATGAAAAATTCTTCTCTCTCCCCAACGAAGGTCTTAACGGCACTTATACCCGATTCAAAGGGTTGCTGAATGACATGACCACTGTTGGTATCTCTCATGATGACTTTGAGGTATGCCACAAATTTCTTGATAGCTTACCTATCAAGTGGCAAGGTCTAAGACAAATCCTTAGGACCACAGAGCGTCTTAATGGGCTTGATCTTGAGTCTCTCTTTGGCATTCTTCAATTTGAAGAGAGAGCTCTTGCTCAAACTTTAAGAGCCGCTGCTGACGCACAACATCGTGCTGGTTCCTCCTCTTCCTCTTCTTCAACCTCTTCTGCTTACACCGCTACTGACCCCCTTGCCCTTGTCTCTGCTGAGCCCATTAATTTTAATAATGGTGCCAGCTCTTCTCATCTCCCACCTCCTATTCAGTCTCTTGTTAATGATCTCGACGCTGATGAGAAACAAGAGATGTTCAGCGACTTCATGGACTTTGCCTTAGTCGCTGGTAAGAGGTACTCTCGAAAATGGAACAACCGTAAGTCGGTTGCTCCATACAAGCCTCCTGTTGACAAATCTCAAGAGGAGTGCTGGAGATGTGGTAGAAAGGGACACTACCAAAAGGAGTGCAGAGTTGCTTTACCAACTCCAGCTGCTCCTAAAACTAACCCTTCCAAACCTGCTGATGAGTACAGGAACAAATACTATCAGCTAAAAGCCAAGGTTGCTGAAATGGAAGATGCAAAAACTCCAGCAAAAGGGCTGGTAGCTGAAGAGCACGACTGGGCTGAATCAGATGATTCAGACAGTGAAGAATACGTCGATGCCATGTGTCTTATGGCACTCGCTGATGGTGATGCTCTGACTAAGGACCAAGTCTCTTCCAGTCAGTGGGTAAACGTCACCATTAAAAAGGTATGTGCTCATTCTTCTGCCTCTGACGAAGATAAACCTAAAATCTTCGAATCACTTCTTTGTGATATCCAGTTCGTTGAATCTATACGAGCTGATATCCAATCCAAACTCGACTCGGTCTGTTCAGAGTTGAGTGAAAAATCTGAAAAACTCAATGAGTTGAGAAATGTTCACGTTGAACTTCTATCTCATGAGTTGTTGGCACAAAAGGTTCAACTTGAGAATGAAAAACTCAAGCTTGAAGTTGCCAACCTTAAGAAGATTGTGACCTCCTGGTCAAAAGCTTCCAGGTTTCACCACCAGTGCCTAAACGAACAAGTCCCTGCCCAAGTACAGGCAGTAATAGGCGGTGACTTTAATGCCGCTGCCTCTCTCTCTGACTTGTTTAATGATGAGGTGAAGCCTGAAATTTCTATTCCTCCATCTGCTGTCATCTCTCCTGAAGAGATGAAGAAATGGTATTTTGTTAGGGGTCTTAACGATTACCACAATGAAATGGAAGCTGGTACTACCTCTTCTACTACCAGCGACCCATCTAATCCTGCTGAGGAAAATGGTGCTGGCTCCTCAGCAAGCACCTGCAACCCCTATCCTCATCTTCCCATTGTTGGCATGATGCCAAACGAAGGAAGAGTTCAATACTCTTCTGGGGAATCTTAAGAAGGGGATATTGGTAGTGATGGTTTTAAACCCATCGCTCCTCAGCAGCTCACCATCAGACCTTCTGAACCATTCAGAAGAAGTAAGGTTGTTGTCCCCTATGACTATAGCAAACCTCAGTTAGCTAATGCTGTCAGTCAGCAACCTCAACCTATTGTTCAACCCTCTTCATATTCATCTTCTCAGCAAGCTCCTGCCCATGCTGACAGTAAAACTATTCAGGATGATCGTGTCATGAAAAGACGTGTCAGGTTCGGAGACGCTAGATATCAGCAAGTTGGAGCTTCTAAGGTCCGACCTGCTGATAGACATGTCCACTAGCAGGCACCTCAATCGATGCCTACCCCTATTTTGAGATATAAAACTCCCCAAAAGGAGAGAATGTCTCACACCCAAAATAGGCCTATTACTCCTCAAAGAGGACACTTGCCTCATCAACAAGTAAGGCCTATCACTCCTCAAAGAGGACACTTGCCCCATCAGCAAGTTAGGCCTATCACTCCTCAAAGAGGACACTTGCCCCATCAGCAAGTGAGATCATAACTCCTAATAGGCAGTACCTACCTCATCGGCAAATGAGGTCTGCTACTCCTAATCAGAAACCTAGATCGATCACTCCCAAAAGAGTGCATCCATCTCAGCAGGGTCCTTCTTCTTCTTCTCACCCTGCTGTTAATCTAGCATGGAGTGTAGTTAAGGGATCAAAAATCCCCTCTACCTCTCAATCTGAGGATCCAAAAGGTAAGTCCATTTTGGGTCCTGCTCCTAAGATGCCTCAGCTTACACTTAAGCATAAGCAAAAGTCTAAGCAAAAGAAAAAGGCATCTTCCTCCGTTGACCCTAAAATTAACGAGCTAGCTCAGCAAGTTAATGACCTTTCCTCTCAACTGAAGGAATTTTTCCTTCAAAATCAAAAAGGCAGCACCTCTGTTAAAAATGCTACATATGTGGCAGCAGAGGTCATGTTGCTTCTGATTGTGACAACTCCAGGGATGCTCCTGAAGTTGACATTCAACCTAATCCTTCTTCTTCAGCGGCTGCTTCCTCTTCCACTATAGTCAGCGAAAGTTCTGCTTCTGCTGATCACATAAATAGTGTAGGAGAGTCATCCGATCTCACTGAGGAGAACATTGCTGACTTCATTGCTGCTCAGCGAATCTCCTTTCCTCTCTCTCAAGAGATCATTACTACTGGTCGAGGCAGCATTCTGGTTGAGTATGGGAACAACAATCAAGTCAGCAACTTGACTGTTCTAGATACTGGAGTCACTGTCACCTCTGCTGATCAATATCACACCTATGTGATTGATCGTGACATGCCTCCTGCTCATCAACTTGTTGATAACTCTCCAAGTGATGAGAATACTAACCCTAGTGCTCCTCTTCCTCTCTCTACTAATGACGTCGTCAGTAGAGAAGAATCCTCTGAGTCTCCCATCTTTAATCCTGCTGACATGTCTGTCAGTGAGTTCAACAGTGAACCCATCTAAATCCTTCTGTTAAATCCATGCAGGGCTCGCTGGGAAAAGGTGTGTGGTACTTGGACAGTGGCTGTTCAAAACACATGACTGGCTCAAAGACCCTGCTGGATAACTACGTAGAGGCTGCTGGCCCTACTGTAGTGTTTGGTGATAACTCCACTGGGCAAACTGAAGGTTATGGTCTTCTCTCCAATGGACTCATTAAGTTCAACAAGGTCGCTTATGTCAATGGATTAAAACATAATCTCATCAGCATAAGTCAACTTTGTGATGCTGACTACAAAGTGATTCTTGATAAACATCAAGGCACTGTAGTAAATGTAAACAAAGAAGTAGTCTTGGTTGCTCCAAGAAAACGAGATGTATATCTGGTTGACTTCACTCCTATCAAGACTGATAGTGAGACTTGTTTCTTTGCTAAGTCAGCTGCTGAACTAAATTGGTTATGGCACAAGCGTATGTCGCATGTGAATTTCAAAACCATTAACTCTCTGGCCAAAAAGAACCTTGTTCGTGGCCTCCCTCATCTTTCATTTGAAAAGGATAGACTTTGTGGTGCTTGTGAAAAAGGTAAAAGCCACAGAGCAACTTTCAAAACCAAGCAGGCCAATTCTATCTCTGGCTGCTTTCATCTTCTTCACATGGACCTTTTTGGTCCAGTGAATGTCCAAAGTCTAAAGGGTAGCAGATACACTTTAGTAATCGTGGATGAATACTCACGATACACTTGGACTATCTTTCTTCATTCCAAGAGTGATGCTGCTGAAGAAATTATAAATTTCATCAAGAAAATGGAAAATCTCAACAGCATAAGGGTGAAAGAACTTAGGAGCGATCATGGTACTGAGTTCAGAAACCACACTCTTGAAGCCTTTTGTGCTGATCAAGGGATCTCACAAAATTTCTCTTCCACCAGAACTCCCGAGCAAAATGGTGTCGCTGAAAGGAGAAATAGAACTCTCATCGAAGCAGCACGCACCATGCTTAGTGAGTCTTCTTTGCCTAGTAAATTCTGGGCTGAAGCTGTCAACACTGCTTGTCATACTCAAAATAGATGTCTAATAGTTAAAAGACATGACAAGACAGCGTATGAGGTGTTGAAAGGTAAGAAACCTCAAATCAAATACTTCCATGTATTTGGATGTCCTGTCTTCATCTTAAACAACAAGGATCACCTAGATAAATTTGATCCTAAAGTTGATGATGGATACTTTCTTGGGTATTCGTCCATCAGCAAGGCATTCAGAGTATTCAATACTCGCCTTCAGAAAGTTGATGAATCCATTCATGTTACTTTTGATGAAAGTTCATCAGTACTAAAGGACATTCAATCTTCTTCGTCTGAGGTCATTTTTAATGAGCAAGCTGACCCTCTTACTGAGGAAGCTGACTTATTTGTTGATGCTTCTTGCTCGCTGCCTGATACTATTCAGCATATCACAAAGGATAGTTCAGCTAATGCTGAACTAGAGCAAGTTGCTGCTCATATCTACTCGATTAAGCCAGTTGAGCCTATCTTAAGATCAATCCATGCAGCATCAGCCAAACCTAGATCACTGGCTGATGACGTGCATGCTGATGACCCTACTGAGGAGGAGTTTCATGATGCTTCAGCAAATGCTGAAGAAATGGAGTCTGCTGAAGACTCCGCCATCAATGATAACTCAAATCAGTCGAATGGCTCTGCTGATCATTCTCCTGAACCCATTCTTACCATTGACCTCTCTTCTTATAATGCTCCTGCTGATCCCATCGCTCCAATTTCCGCTGCCACTCAACTTGGTGTCTCAAGTGCTCCTGCGCTTAAGTGGACATCTAGTCATCCAGCTCACCAAGTCATCGGTGACCCTCAGCAGGGGATTACCACTCGATCAGCGACAAGAAATACATGTCTATATGTAAACTTCTTGTCTATGATCACTCCCAAAAATATAGGAGAAGCAATGGTTGATCCCTCATGGGTTGCTGCCATGCAAGAGGAACTCACCCAATTCAAAAGACAGAATGTCTGGTTTTTGGTTCCTCTACCTCCTGGAAAAGAACCCATTGGAACTAAATGGGTTTATAGGAATAAAATGGACGAAGATGGTGTTGTTACTCGTAACAAGGCTAGGCTGGTTGCACAAGGATACCTTCAAGAAGAAGGTGTTGATTACGATGAAACCTTTGCACCAGTGGCCCGATTAGAAGCAATTCGCTTATTCTTGGCACATGCTGCTTACAGAAACTTCACAGTATATCAAATGGATGTAAAGAGTGCTTTCCTAAATGGAAAACTCGATGAGGAAGTTTATGTTGAGCAGCCACCTGGTTTTGAAGATCCAGCCAAGCCACACCATGTCTATCGCCTCAATAAGGCACTCTATGGTCTTAAACAAGCTCCCAGAGCTTGGTATGACACTCTCTCTGAATTTCTTCTTTCTAATAAGTTTCAGCGAGGATCCATTGACAGCACCCTCTTCATTTATAGAAAGGGTGCTGATGTCCTATATGTTCAGATATATGTAGATGACATCATTTTTGGGTCCTCCAGCAAGAAATTTTGTACCAAGTTCAGCTCACTGATGTCCTCTCATTTTGAGATGAGCATGATGGGTGAGCTGACCTTCTTTCTTGGTCTTCAAATTCGTCAACTTCCAAATGGGATTTTCCTAAATCAGGAAAAATACATTCGAGACATGCTGGCCAAATTTGACATGTCTAATGTCACTACTAAGGCCACTCCCATGTCTCCTCCCAATAATCTTCATGCTGATCCTGAGGGCAAGCATGTGAATCCCACTCTCTATCGAGGAATGATTGGCTCGCTGATGTATCTCACAGCGAGTCGTCCTGATATCATGTTTGCTACTTGCTTATGTGCAAGATATCAAGCCTCACCTAGAGAATCCCATCTTCTCGCTGTAAAGCGAATTTTCAAGTATCTAAAAGGTACTTCAACATTGGGTCTCTGGTATCCCAAAGACTCCAATTTTGACCTAGTTGCATATTCTGACTCTGACTATGCTGGCTGCATGTTAGATAGGAAAAGTACCAGTGGTGGATGTCAACTGTTGGGGGGGAAGCTGACTAGTTAGTCTAGTAAGAAACAGCATACAGTATCCATCTCCACTGCTGAAGCAGAATATGTATCAGCAGCGAGTTGCTGTGCACAAGTCCTATGGATGAAAAACCAACTCGCTGACTATGACTTAGAATTCTCTAAGATTCCCATTATGTGTGACAATACAAGTGCTATTGCAATCACACATAATCCTGTTTAGCATTCTAAGACCAAACACATAGACATTAGGTACCATTTCATTCGTGACCATGTCATGAAAGGGGATGTTGAAATCTACTTCATCCCCACTGATGACCAACTTGCTGATATCTTCACTAAACTTTTAGATGAAACCAGATTTAAATATCTGGTCAGCAAGTTGGGAATGCTGAATGGTGAATCAGCACAAGTTGAAAACTGCTCAGAAGTAGAGATGATTAAAGAAAAATTCACCTCCATGGCTGCTGATCAACACAAAATCAAAGAAGCCACCAAAGCTATCAAGCATGATCAGCAGATCCTTCGTTCTAGTGGCTTGTCGCTGCTGAAATGTGCTAACTCCGCCAGCTACTCAGCAAAGAAGGCAGCCTCTACTAGCAAGTCTGCTGCTGCTAGTGTCGAGAAGCTGACCACTCATGTCAACAACAACACTAAGGCAATTCATGCCTTAGAAAAACAAGTGGCTGATCTTCCAATTCCTTCCCCATCCTTTACTGAGGAAGATCGCCAGAGGCAAATTAAACTAGAGTCAGAAGTTGACGAGATTAAGAGATTGTTGGCGCAGCTTGTGAACCAACAATCTAAACAGCCAGCGACTGTGGAAGTTGTTATTAACACTACAACTTCCAAGGGGGAGAAAATTGATGCTGCTGTTTTAGATTTGGTAAGTGAAGCAGTGCACAAGGCAGTAGCCCAAATCTATGATGACTCTGCTGAAGAGGTACTAGAAATGGATGAAACAACCAAAGCTGATGATGTTCCCCCTGCTGGTGCTGAGGGGGAGATAGAAAAGGAAGCAAGTGTTGAAAATCCCCCTGCTGGTGTTGAGGGGGAGAATGAAAAAGATGGAAATGATGAAGCTCCCCCAGCTGGTATTGAGGGGGAGCAACAAATGGTTATATTTAATGCACCTCCTGCTGCTGATAGGGAGGAGTTTGACCCTAAAGAACTTGAAACAGCATGGAAGGTCGGATTTGATGCTGAAATGGCCACTGATAGATCCAAGGAAATACTTCCTATTTTTCACAACCGCTTCATGGGAAATGCTGAAATCACTCCTCTCTCTGATGATCGTCGAAGACAGCTCACTGAGTCTGGATTCTTCAAGAGATCTACTGCTCTTCCAACAATTGCTACTCCATCCTCTCTTCCTGCTGCTCAACTCTCTGTTCAATCATCAGCAGGCCATCAACATCAAGCAATAGATATACTTGCCTTGACTGCTGATGGAAAAACTCAAGAAGAGGCCATCAAGGAGTTGGATAGGATCAAGGCAAATCAAGAAAATGAAAGAAAAAATCTTGAATATATCAAGCAACTACCTATTATTGAAAAAGATCAGCTGGATGATGAGCAAAGGATGCTGCTGAAAGCAAGTGGTGCTGAAGCTTTATACAGGCAGAAGCATAAAGATGTTGAGAAGCAAGTCAGCGAGAAGAGAGCCAAGTTTGAGCAAGAAAAGGCTAAGTGGTTGAAACTTATGAATGACAGAAAGAGGCCCCAAAAGATTATTGCTGCTGAAGCCTTTCGTGCTGAAATGGGTCTTAAGACAAACTTGAAAATCTTAAGACAAGGTGCTGACAGTCCCATCAAACTGGAAGGTGTCAAGCCAACCTCCTTGGGTGCCTCTGAATGGGCTGAAGTGTACATGCTGGTGAAGGACAAAAAGGCTGCCAGCTATGAGCAACTACTGAAGATGCTCAAAGATTATTTTGAAAAAGCCAGGGAGTATGAAACGAAGTTCAAAGCCGACTTGCCCATGCTGAGGCAAGTGTTTGACACTCCAGCAGCTGTCTCCTCGTCAGCAGGAAAAAGGGTGCAAAGAAAAAGGAAAGCAGAGCACCAAACAATGACAATGGATCTTCCTCCTATCACTGGTGATGCCTCGTTGAACACCAGACTCCCTCCCAGAAGCTTATTTGAGGAAGGGAGAGTGATAGAAAGTCCTGCTGGCATCTTCTTCACAAACTTCCAGAACAATCAATTGTTCTTTCGCTTGGATGAACTTGAAAAAGCTTCCACTGGGTTCATCTTAAGCATAAGAAGAAGGTGTGCTGAAACATCCAACAACAGATGGTTCATCAGCAAGTTGGATGAAGAATTGGTAAAGCCTCATAGAAGGGATGACCTAGCGATCAGAATGGCCAAGCAAGAGGAAAACTTGGGAATTTGAAGCTGCCAACTTATAGATGTCTTAAAATGTAAATGCTGAATATGTCAGCTTGTAATATTTAAAGATGATATATATAAGACATCTTTTCATCATTCCTTACTCTTTTCAAGTCTAGTCTACTCAGCAAGTCTTCTCAGCGAATAGAGGGAGATTGTTGAGTCAAGGATTCGCTGACCAGACTTGGTCGCTGGCGTGAGTCGCCAGCAAGTGATCAGCGAGTCAATGACTCTTGTCAGCGGGTGGTTTACTTTCCAAGTTGTGTGTCAAGGCGGGAAGTTTTTCAAATCATAAGAAGACAAGAAGTCACATGGTGGTTCTTCCAACTGAAGATTACCTTATATGGCAAAGGTACAGTTGGGACCAAAATAAGGGGTTCTCTCTTTCATACCCGTTTTGGTAAAGAAGACAAAGGCTTCTGGATCCAAGTACAATGAGCCTATGAGCAGTCGACAACCACCATTCTATCACTATCATTGTAAGGCTGTGTTGCCCTAATTCCTCCCCTATATAAAGCAACACAGCCGCATCTTTTATAAGTGTGTTTTATCACCACAAAGTGTGTGTCACTTTATTTTCTCTTGTAATTGCTTAAGTTTATAGTGTGTCTAGACTTAGCAATTATTTAGTTCATTTGTATTCTTGTAAGACAAGTTGTAATATCGACCATGTATTCATCGTTTAATCAATGAAACATATGATTAGACTTGCTTAGATATTTGCATTTGAACTTATTCTTGTTCATGTTCTTTACTTTCTGTTCTTAACTTACTTGTCTAGATAAAACAAACACAAGTGTGCAAATTGTTGACTGTCAAGATTCAAGATTTACATACTATATTAGTACTAGTAATTCATGTTTCTAGCATCAACAACACCTCGATTTTCATACTCATCGATCATTCCTTCCATTTTTTGAGGAAATGATCGGAATAGCAGCAGTATGGTACTGCTTCTCTCACACATCCTCTCCATTTTTCTTCATGTGGTCAATTAAACAACCCCCCCCCCCCCCACACACCCACTCTGAATGTGAGGGATGTAGTTCCGAAATTAGAACAATAACAATACAGATCATATCTCCATATTATAATATACTGTATATAAAACAAGTTTATCTGACACTACAAAAGTAAATACACTTTTCACCCCAAACATATTAGAAATTAATGGTTACAAAACTCACCGTTTTTATACCATGTTAAAACAACAATCAATAACAGAATAATCTAATCAAAGATTAGATTCAGAACAAGATGAATAGTCGAATGATTATTATTATTATTAGAAGAGTTTATTGTTTATGATTACACCCAGAAATAATCATCTAAGTGATGATTATATTAAGAGAAAAATATATATATATATATATATATCGATATGATATATATATATATACAGAATATTAATACAGAAATATATGAGAGAAAGAGAATAGCAGCAGCAGCTATTAATCGATCGAATGGGTTCCCCACCCTAATAATGAGAGAATGTGATGTATTTATACACCACCATATTTTCAGTAATAACCCTCAACTTCTAATCTTCACTCTTGTAGCTCTAAATTCCAACTATGATACTTGCACAGCTTCAGTCCCTTCCAGTTATAAACTTCAATCTTTAAGTCCAAAACCTACACTTAGAAATGTCAAGAATAAGTAACCAATATAATGGATTTGTACCTAAAGTATGTGTAACATCCCCCCTCAAATCCATTATTTGAACATACAATTAACCCAAGTTTAGAACACATGATGTTGCTTTGAACCTAAACTCTTTGTCAAAACATCAGCTACATTGAGTTCAGATGAATTTTGTTTGCTTTTATTACCCCTGCACAAATTTTTTCTCTAACAAAGAATAAATCTATCTCAAAATGCTTAGTCCTTTCATGAAATACAGGATTTGCAGCAATTTGCAAGGCAAATTTGCTATCACAAAATACTTGTAAAGGAATTTCAGTCTTTATACCTAAATCATTTAAAAGGTTCAAGAGCCATATACTTTCACAAGTCACAGATGCCAAAGCCCTATATTCTGCTTCAGCAGAGGACTTGGCAATTGTGTTTTGTTTCTTACTTTTCCAAGAAACCAAGGTTTTACCCTGAAACACAGAAAATCCAGTAATGGACTTTCTGGTAGTCAAACATCTAGCCCAGTCAGAGTCTACAAAACCAGTCAAGTTTAAATCAACAGATTTCTGAATATGTAAACCTTTACCTGGAGCCTGCTTCAAATATCTCAGAACCCTTAATCCAACATTAAAATGATCTTGAGTAGGATCATGCATAAATTGAGACAAGCATTGAACAGCATAGCTAATATCAGGTCTAGTTAAAGTTAAATAAATTAACTTACCTATTAGTTTTTGATAAACAGTAATGTTTTCAAGTTTTTTAGAACCATCAGCCTTTAAAGTCATATTCATTTCAAAAGGTGTATTCACAGGTTTACAACCTAAAAGACCAAAGTCATTAAGAAGTTCTAAACAGTATTTCCTTTGTGATAAACATAAACCAGAATTGGTTTCAAGAACTTCAATACCTAAAAAATACATAAGTTTACCCAAATCCTTAATTTTGAACTTAGAATTCATAAACATTTTCACCTTATCAATCTCTTCTTGACTATTACCAGTCAAGACAATATCATCAACATAGATAAGCATAGCAACAAACACATCTTTATCTTTCTTTGTAAACAGAGAATAATCAGATTTACTTTGTTGAAAACCATACTCAAGTAAAGCACAACACAACTTATAATTCCATTGCCTAGGTGCTTGTTTTAACCCATACAAAGACTTATTTAGTTTGCATACCATATTACTATCTTTATGAAAATATCCAGGAGGAAGTTGCATATATACTTCTTCATTCAAATCACCATACAGAAATGCATTACTAACATCTAACTGATAAAGAGGCCAATTATAAGAAACAACAACAGTTAACAAACATCTTACAGTAACCATTTTAACAACAGGAGAGAAGGTCTCATCAAAATCAATCCCAGCTTTTTGACTATATCCTTTAGCTACAAGCCTAGCCATATACCTTTTAATCTCACCATTGGATTTATATTTGATTTTATAAATCCACTTGCAGCCTATAGGTTCTCTATTAGGAGGTAAAGTAGTTAAAGACCAAGTATTGTTTCTAAGTAAAGCTTCCATTTCCTCATTCATAGAACTTATCCAGTTATTATCTTTAGAAGCTTCATTAAAAGAGGAAGGTTCAAAACTTTTATTTAAAGCAGTAGCAAAACAATACAATTCAGAAGATAGATTGGCATAATTAACCACCTTTTTAAAGGATATTTCACTTTCCCTTCAATTTGAAAATCTTTCAACTTATTAGGCAAATAAGAATTTCTATTTGATCTTCTAAGATCAACATTTCCAGTTTCAGAACCACTATCACTTTGAAATAAATTATTAAAATTGTACTCAGAAGAACTGCTAGAAGAACCCTCAGAATTATCATTGTTGTCATCTTGTATAATGGTTGCAGGCTCAACATCAACTCTGGTAGACCTTAAAGGACTTCCTAAGACTTGATGGAGCTCACCTCCAATTATACCATCCTTCTTTACTCCTTCCTCATCATCATTGGGACTAGCATTCTCCTCAAAAATTGGTGTATCAAATTATCAAAAAAGTTTAATTGATGAACAAAATTTTGATCAAAATGAGATTTAGTTTGTTTCATAGTAAAAGGAAATATATTTTCATAAAATTTAACATCTCTAGAAAAAATAACTTGTTTTGTTTCAAGACTAAAAAGTTTATACCCCTTCTTTGAATTAGAGTAACCAATCATAACACATTTTTCAGACTTAGACTCAAATTTGTCAGACACATTCAATTTAGTAGCAAAACACAAACAACCAAACACTCTTAAATGATCCAAAGAAGGTTCAGAACCATACACCAGTTCATAAGGAGTTTTGCCATTTATCACAGAAGAAGGAGTTCTATTAATCAAGTAAGTAGCAGTTAACACACAATCACTCCAGAGATACAAAGGATCTCCCCCCTGAAACATAAGAGACCTAGCAACATTAAGAAGGTGTCTATGTTTCCTTTCTACAATACCATTCTGTTGAGGTGTGTAAGGAATAGAAGTCTGATGCACAATTCCTTTAGAAGTGAACAAATTTGAGACATTGTTATTTACAAACTCAGTACCATTATCACTCCTAACAATTTTAACTTTAATATCAAACTGAGTTTCAATAAGATTAAGAAAAGCAGTTAAGTGTATAAACACTTCAGACTTAAGTTTCATCATAAAAGTCCACACAGCTCTAGTATAATCATCTACAATAGTTAAAAAATACTTTGAACCATCTTTACTTGGGACTTTATAAGGTCCCCAAACATCTAAATGAATTAAATCACCCAATTTTTTTGTTTTATGTTCACTTAAATGAAAAGGCTGTCTAGATTGTTTAGCTTTGTGACATACATCACAAGGACCAACATGACCATGAGTAATATTTAACTTCTTTTCAAACACAGAAAGTGCTTGGTCAGCAGGGTGTCCAAGTCTTAAATGCCATAACAATTTAGTCACACAAGGAGCACTTACAGAATTACACACCACAGAAGAACAATTAGACATATCATCATCATACAAATAAAGACCACCCTGCTCACTACCAGTCCCCAAAAGAGTCTTTTGATGTAAATCCTGAATATAACATTTTGAAGGATCAAACCCTATGAACAAATTATTATCCCTAGACAGTTTATGCACAGACATCAAATTAACAGAATATTCAGGCACAACAAGAACATCATACAAAACAATACCATTCAGAAGATAGATTGGCATAATTAACCACCTTTTTAAAGGATATTTCACTTTCCCTTCAATTTGAAAATCTTTCAACTTATTAGGCAAATAAGAATTTCTATTTGATCTTCTAAGATCAACATTTCCAGTTTCAGAACCACTATCACTTTGAAATAAATTATTAAAATTGTACTCAGAAGAACTGCTAGAAGAACCCTCAGAATTATCATTGTTGTCATCTTGTATAATGGTTGCAGGCTCAACATCAACTCTGGTAGACCTTAAAGGACTTCCTAAGACTTGATGGAGCTCACCTCCAATTATACCATCCTTCTTTACTCCTTCCTCATCATCATTGGGACTAGCATTCTCCTCAAAAATTGGTGTATCAAATTTATCAAAAAAGTTTAATTGATGAACAAATTTTGATCAAAATGAGATTTAGTTTGTTTCATAGTAAAAGGAAATATATTTTCATAAAATTTAACATCTCTAGAAAAAATAACTTGTTTTGTTTCAAGACTAAAAAGTTTATACCCCTTCTTTGAATTAGAGTAACCAATCATAACACATTTTTCAGACTTAGACTCAAATTTGTCAGACACATTCAATTTAGTAGCAAAACACAAACAACCAAACACTCTTAAATGATCCAAAGAAGGTTCAGAACCATACACCAGTTCATAAGGAGTTTTGCCATTTATCATAGAAGAAGGAGTTCTATTAATCAAGTAAGTAGCAGTTAACACACAATCACTCCAGAGATACAAAGGATCTCCCCCCTGAAACATAAGAGACCTAGCAACATTAAGAAGGTGTCTATGTTTCCTTTCTACAATACCATTCTGTTGAGGTGTGTAAGGAATAGAAGTCTGATGCACAATTCCTTTAGAAGTGAACAAATTTGAGACATTGTTATTTACAAACTCAGTACCATTATCACTCCTAACAATTTTAACTTTAATATCAAACTGAGTTTCAATAAGATTAAGAAAAGCAGTTAAGTGTATAAACACTTCAGACTTAAGTTTCATCATAAAAGTCCACACAGCTCTAGTATAATCATCTACAATAGTTAAAAAATACTTTGAACCATCTTTACTTGGGACTTTATAAGGTCCCCAAACATCTAAATGAATTAAATCACCCAATTTTTTTGTTTTATGTTCACTTAAATGAAAAGGCTGTCTAGATTGTTTAGCTTTGTGACATACATCACAAGGACCAACATGACCATGAGTAATATTTAACTTCTTTTCAAACACAGAAAGTGCTTGGTCAGCAGGGTGTCCAAGTCTTAAATGCCATAACAATTTAGACACACAAGGAGCACTTACAGAATTACACACCACAGAAGAACAATTAGACATATCATCATCATACAAATAAAGACCACCCTGCTCACTACCAGTCCCCAAAAGAGTCTTTTGATGTAAATCCTGAATATAACATTTTGAAGGATCAAACCCTATGAACAAATTATTATCCCTAGACAGTTTATGCACAGACATCAAATTAACAGAATATTCAGGCACAACAAGAACATCATACAAAACAATACCATTGTTAAGAATTAAATTTCCAATCTTCTGAACAATAGCAGATGTACCATTAGGATGTCCAATTTTAAGTTTTAAATCAGAAATGTCCACCACATTTGTTAAATATTTTTCAGATACAGTCATGTGTTGATTTGCACCAGAATCAATGATCCATTTAAGGATAGCTTTAAGTAAAGTAGAGTTACAATTCATAAACCAAGAGTTACTACAAATAGGCAAATTTTGCATACCTGCCATATTAGCATGCAGACCAGAAGAAGAACCAGACTTGACATCTAGAAGACTAAGAAGCTTAGATATTTGATCAGTAGTCAAAGAAGGAACAGAAGAAGCAGGTATAGACTCATTCATACAATTTTTAGAAGAAGAAGGTTTAGAGCAAGAAGAATCAACATGGGCATTATTATTTGTAAACTTGTTATAAGAATTTGAAGGTCTTTTATAACCAAGTTGAAAACACCTCTCAATTGTATGACCAATTCTGTGACAATTGGTACATTGAAGATTAGGATTTGGAGGTCTAAAAGTTCTAGAAGTATTATCAAAAGTTCTCTTGGATTCAAAATTATTGTCAAAAGTTTTCTTAGAATCAAAAGGAGGTTTGTAAACACCAGTTTTAGCATTAGAATTCTTAGAAAAATTTGATTTAGCAACAAAAGCACTAGCAGAACTGTTTGTTTTATCAGTAACCCCTGCCCTATGAGATTCTTCTCTTGAAATAATAGCATAAGCAGTTTTAACAGAAGGCAAAGGTTCTTTAGTCAAAATATTAGATCTAACACCCATGTAAACATCATCTAAACCCATTAAGAATTGCATTAATCTCATCATATCAGTATGACTTTTAACATTAGCAGAAGCAGAACAAGTACAGACAGGCAAAGTAACCATAGAATCATATTGTCTCCATAGAGAATTCAAGTTATGATAATATTCAGACAAAGAAGCACCATTTTGAGTAAGAGAATTTATTTTATGATGCAAGTTGAAAATTACAGACCCATCTATCTTGTCATATGTATCTTTAAGTTCTTGCCAAACAACAACAACATTCTTTGAAAAAATTTGACCCAAATACAACTCTTGAGACACACAACCAAGAATCCAGTTAAGTACCACAGCATTACATCTATCCCATTGACTAGCAAGCACATGGTTATCCACAGATTTCAAACAAGTACCATCAATAAACCCTAGTTTATTCTTAGTTTGCAAAGCAAGTTCCATAGCACATGACCACCTTGTAATTATCAGTACCAATTAGCTTAAAACCAATCAGAGGAGTACTTACAGTATCACTAGCATGCAAGTACAAAGGATTACCAAAATCTAACTTACTTATTTTAGTATTCTCAAAATCAGATTCACTTTCAGATTCTTCATCGTGCACAGAGTGTGGTGGTGTATTACCAGTATGAACAGAACCAGGTGGTGTATTACCAGTATGAACAGAACCAGGTGGAGTATTCACCATTTTTTTATCAACAATACAAATCACACAAGCAGATAGACAACAATCAAGACAAATAGTGCAGATAAACACAAATAGACACAATCAGAAACAGAAATATCACACAAACAAGAATATCAGAATAAAAAGACAAATAAGAACAATTAAACACAAGAATCAACAAATATCTTCTCCTCAAATAAAAAATGTGCAGAAAATAATCCTTAATCTCACAAGAATGCAGGGACAGGATTCCTAACCTCTCGTATGAAGGCAGGTCAAGTATTAGCAAATTTGTTTTTTATACCATGTTAAAACAACAATCAATAACAGAATAATCTAATCAAAGATTAGATTCAGAACAAGATGAATAGTCGAATGATTATTATTATTATTAGAAGAGTTTATTGTTTATGATTACACCCAGAAATAATCATCTAAGTGATGATTATATTAAGAGAAAAATATATATATATCGATATGATATATATATATATATATATACATAATATTAATACAGAAATATATGAGAGAAAGAGAATAGCAGCAGCAGCTATTAATCGATCGAATGGGTTCCCCACCCTAATAATGAGAGAATGTGATGTATTTATACACCACCATATTTTCAGTAATAACCCTCAACTTCTAATCTTCACTCTTGTAGCTCTAAATTCCAACTATGATACTTGCACAGCTTCAGTCCCTTCCAGTTATAAACTTCAATCTTTAAGTCCAAAACCTACACTTAGAAATGTCAAGAATAAGTAACCAACATAATGGATTTGTACCTAAAGTATTTGTAACATAAACAAAAAAATTACACAACTAGTCTGATGAACTCATGAAGCTTGTATTCCTTAATATGTCAATAATAAAAAGTAAGTATACTAATCAATATGCTACTTGATGTGATAATAGTCAATTTTCGAGGCAACAAAATATTTCTTAAATTATGGTTAAGATTGAATACGCTTCAACTTACAAGATGGAATGGTAAGTTTAAATGCCACGCAACTTTTATAAATCTTTTTGAAAACATATTATATAGGCCACAACCTATACACTTAAGTGGGGAGGGAGGAGTGGTTTTACAACCCCCAAACTTCTCCAAATTTCGACCTCATCACTCTTTAATAAAAACCTTTAACTTCTTTTTTTTCCCTACTTTATCAAAACATTGACATCACTTTTACCAAACTTCATCAAACTTCTCCAATTTTCACCTCCTCTTTTTTATTTCATTTAGTTTTAATACATAAAATCAAAAACTATATAAAATTAAAACATAATTCCATTATAATAAAAAAGTACTACTTTTAAACAAATATATCAAACAAATAAAACTTTTAGGGACTAAAATTAAAAACATTTAAAACTATATCAATTATAATGTACATAGATAAAAGTTTAAGAGCTAAAATAAAAAATTATAAAAAATATATAGATAAAGTTTATGCAGCTCGTCTCCTTCATCTATGTATATATACAATACCTGCAACATCTTTATATATATATATATTTATACAAGAAAAAAAAAACAAAAAGGAAGAAACTCATAAAAACTTGAAATGACTCAAAAGGTCATGAAATGAACCAAGCAATAACAATCGGTCATCCCTTAGCATCATAGAACGCATTACAGGACGAATCGGACCAACCAGCACGTGGATGTGCCACATCCATGTGGATGCATCGCATCCAAAGGGTCACATCATGCTTGATGCGTCGCTTGGAGCCCAGATCTGCACAACCCTCTTCGTTTAGCTTCCAAACAACACTTACATGATTACCAAACGACCCCAAACCACCACCACGAATTTTGAACATTAAAATGCACTAGATACGAATTTTGAACATTAAATTGTGGTAGATTAAGGGTCTATTGATGCAATAAAATCATCATCTATCCCTCGATTGATTTGCAAGACCAACGGTTAAGCTTTTAGATCACCGAATCGCCGAAAATGAACGAATTCAATCAACAAACAACCATCTATGATCAAGACCAGATGTGATGCTCATATGAAACACATAATATCATCAAAATATCATCAATATCACGTTCATACCTGTAGGGAATCAACACACTTCAATCGATTGAAATAAGGGTTACCGAATGACCCGAAATCATCGATTCTATCAGTAAAACATATTTAATCAACCACCAATCAAGCAACCCAGGTATAAACGAATTAATAGGATGAAATGAATTATAGTGAACAAATATTTCGACCAATACCTTATTGGATGATTAGAGAGTCGAATTCTAGCACCAAACGATCACAAATCGATCGACCCGAAATCATTGATTCTAACAACAAAACGTATTCAATTAATCAAGACCAGATATGAACGAATTGAATAGATGAATATGACCAAAAATCAGTAGGGATTACAATCCTTACCTTAAAGATGATTATAGATTCGATCTACAAGCGTTTAATCACTCCGATTCAACCCGAAGTCAAAAGAATCATTGAGCAAGGAAGGCAAAGGGAGGCACACCTTCAATTACAAACACTTAATTCTGGGAAAATTAGGGATTAGGGATGCCTAATCCCCCTCAAAACCATCCACCCCTTGCACAATTACCAAAGTGCCCCTAACTTAAGTTTAACGACCGTTAAGGCTCAAACTAATGGACCGGAAACTCAAATGACCGAACGAGCACCTTAATAAACTATCCAAAAACTATAATAACATCTTATGATCATTAATAACTATTTAAAGCATTACATTTATCATTCAAATATCAATAGTTAATTACTTAAACATTTAAGCAACTAACGGCTTCAAAGTCAACTAACGGTCAAAGTCAAAGTCAAAGATATAAAAGTTTAGAAGTTACAATTCCTTACCCAATATTAATGTTATAATTAAGAAATACCGATGGATTTCATTTATTTAAAAGCCATTTTATTAGTTGCTTTAGTAAACGATCTGTGATCCTACATATATAATTACTATTACAAAATCAATTGATCATAGATTAACTGGTATCGTCACCATGCGATCATATGGGTCCCACAGATGAAGACTGCAAGGTTACATGTTCAAATTTTGTCAAAGGCAAGTAGAGAAATATATCTTGTGCACATATGTGAGGATGGTGTTTCACCGGACATGAGTTTTATGCGGTGTGAACTCTGGGTATCAAGATATTACATGGGACTGGGGTTCCCACCCATTTACTTTTTATTTTAATAATTACTAGCTACTGTATTACAAATATTAAAACTCCATTGGCATGACACCTTTGTCTCACGTGTCCATAATTTTGCAAATGAAATATCCCATGCCAGCTAACTATGACAACAACCTTAGTTTTATAAAATTTAATGTAAGCTGCTTGGACAATAATCGTTGAATGATACTAAATTTTACATATAGAACACTTAACGTGTTGTTTCAACTTCATTTGACCGACCCCAAACTTGTGCGTGAGGAGAATTTACTAAGATATAAGACCTACGCGCGAACTACAATTTCGGAAGTGTCATACGAAGGTAACAACTTGACCCATACGAGCCTTAATGTTGCTGCGACTTTGCGAAATAAGATTTTTGACTCCAAAACAAGAATTAACCCATCTTTGAGTTATAATCGGTTTAGATCTAATTTGTAAACATAAGGATAAAGGTTTGATTTTTTTTTTTTTACCTAAACCATTTTCTTACATGATTTTTCAAGATTAAAGTTTAGTATTGTTGCAAGATAGGTGGTGAGAAGGTTCACCGGCAGCAAATTGATCAACCCATGATGATGATTTTTTACGGGATAAAAAAGCAACAAATATTCTAATGTGTTTCAAAGGGTATAATAGGAAGCCCAATAAAAAAGAATCTGTTGGGTTATTAAAAAGGGACACTGTCATCATTATACGGTTAGACCTTATTTTAGGCCTATTTGTTTAGGTCTCTTTATCATTTCTCATATGTATTATTCAGTTGTACAATATAATCATTTAGACTTTCTTATTTAGAAATAAAATCATTAAAAATAGACTAGTATTAGATAAAGTAATATAAGACAATCTTAATCTTAATCTTACTATAAGACAACTGATTTTTTAGATTTTATGACTTTTTAATTTTTAACACATCTTTTTTGACTTTTTAACTTTTACCACAAAACCTTTTAATTTTATGTTTTAGTTACAAACTTCCAAACTATAGTGATTTTTTTACCACAAATAATTTTTTGCACTTTTTTTTCACCACAACCTTTTTAACTTTCTTATTTTTACCATAAAACTTTTGAGTTTTATGCTTTAGCCACAAACTCTCATTTTCTTTAAATTTAACCTTTTAGCTACAACAACCACTGACTCTATGATAAACGTATTTTTTCAGACATAATAAAACGGCAACAACCTCCTTGTTATCGTAATCGTCAACACCAACCATCCACCGATTTCAAAATCTAAACAATATCATATAAAAAGTAATTAGTTGTTCACAAAAACAATTTAAAACATGCTTAGCTATAGTAAAATTTACAACTAAGTTTTGGAGTTTTTCGATTTTGGCCATCAATTTTTTTTTTCTAACTTTCTACCTATTATATAAACTTTTAGGGTTTTTAACTATTACCATCAGACTCTTGGATTTTCCAACTTTGACAACCCATTTTTTTTAACTTTCCACCTCTTATAATAAAATTTAGGTGTTTCTAACATTTACCACCATGTAGTGATGGTGGTGGGGTGATGGCAATGATGAAGAGTAATGTAGGTTAGTTAATTTATGTAATACATGTTAGTATAATTATTTTAATAGTTGATTTATACTTTTTAGATAGATTTTTGCACGACTTTTTCTTTTACATTTTGTACCTTTTACATTTATGATATGCTTTTGTAATATACTGTTTATGGTTTATATGTGTCAACCACCTTATACGCGTTCTTATTAGTTTTAGTGTAATAGTCTGTCTATTTGGTTGTTACACTTAAGTACGTTGTTAGGTATCTTTTTGGGGTTTATCTCAGAAATTGTGTTTAAGTCTCTACTTTATTTTAAGAGAAATAATGATATGGTTTCTAGTCAAAATTTGTCCAAATTCTTACTTACAGATGATGGAATACGTTGGCTGCTACTTGAAAGAAGCCAAATGGGCAAATGAAAGGTATATACCAACAATGGAAGAGCACAAAGAAATCACAGTTGTTAGTAGCGGATACAAGTTTACCCTGATAGCAAGTTTTGCCGCAATGGGTGATATAATCACGGATGAAACATTCAAATGGGCTCTCAGTATGCCTCCCCTTGCCAAATCTTGTTGTGTGCTTTGTAGGACAATGGATGATCTTGTCACCTACAAGGTAGATCCAATTACGGTCTTTTCCATGTTAAAAAGTATATACGTGTATATATTCTGGGAGTTCTCACGGTTCTTGACAAAGATAATTTTCGAAATAAGGTTTTTATATCTATTATATATATATATATATATCACTATATATATATATATATATCTTTTGCGTGAATATACACACTCGTATTTGGTTACTATAGTGAAACTCCGGATAAATATATATATGTTAGAGAAAATTAATAGTAATATATATATATATATATATATATATATATATAAATATATATTATAATATAATATATATATATATATATATATATATATATTATATATATATATAGGAAAAGGTTCATGTGAGAACCATCTGAATTGAAAGAACCATGAGAACTCTTATATTATTTTATATAATTCTTGGTACTTACTTTAAGGTAACTTCATTTGAGGGGATGACTTATTAATTAACCTCGATATTCATTTTTCCTTTTTCTTTTTTTGTTTGAACTGCAATTTCTATAATGGACTAGTGCTAGTATTAAAGATTAATTTCGATGGTAATTCAGGAAGAGCAAGAAAACATGTCCATGATTTGTTCACTAAGAAAGTTGAAGATGCTTAGAAAGAAATGAACAAAGAGTCCCTTACTTGTAATGATGTTGAATTACCTATAATTATGCGTGTGATCAATCTGGCACGTGTCATGGATGTCCTCTATAAGAATAAAGACCATTTCACGCATGTTGGACCCGAGCTCATAAATCATATCAAGTGTCTTCTTGTTGATGCTATTGCTACATAAATTTGTACCAGTTTTCTGAATAATGGTTGCTTATCGTGACATTGAAAAATAAGTAAAGTTATTTGGCAAAAGATTGTTTGAATGTTCAGTTAATGCTATTTGAGTTTATCATGTGTGAGATTTTATTTTCTACCTGTATTTTAAAGTTTTAGTTATTCCTCGTATAATAATATACCAACGTTTGCTTAACATCTGTTGTATTTAATTGGAAAAATTGATACTTTCTAGCAACCCGTTACGAACAATATATATGGATCATGGGCCTTACGTTTGGAAAAAAAGAACTGGTTGTTTAAATCATGGGCCTTGGTTTATTCTAATTACTACAATCATAGTTGTTAGTATCGTACGAGACGCGAGTCGTATCACAACTCAAAGAAAAAGTAATTTCTCGGTTAGTGTTTCAGACAAGGTTTTGACTCGATTCGATACGATACGATACGATACGGTCCGATACGATACAGTTTGCTATCTTGATCGAGTAATAATATTTCTTCTATCTTGATCGAGTAATAATATTTCTTTGTTCAAGTAACAATATTGCTGTAATATATTATTGCGATACATATAATTTATTCTTCAGAAATACACATCGTAAGTTGTAAAAGTCGGAAATTTAATTTTATTTATTAAAAAAATTGATATTTTGATGCATATTGTACATTTCACTAACCATAAAAATGTTATGGAAAAGTTGTGTTATATAAGTCACTCCCAGGTGGTATATAACTTTGGACCACCATAATAAATCTCAATTAGAAAAATGGAGAAAAAGCCTATATCGTAATTACAACACAGGGTCCTAATTAAAAATCCACGGGACGGCCTTGCCAAATATAGATGCTTGAAGATGTTGAAAATGTATTGTGTTTAAAGGCTATTTCGTTAAAGACTAATTAGATGCTTGAAGATGTGAAAAAGTTGAAGTTGAATGAAGACCAATGAAAATGTTTAATTTAATTTATTTGCTTGAAAACAATTCATTACTTATGAACATTACTGTTTCATTTGAAGATGTTTAATATGTATTGTGTTTAAAGCTATTTCGTTAAAGACTAATTATTTGTTTGAAGATGTTTAAGATGTTTAAAAGACTATTGTTTGTTTGAATGTCGTTAGAGTTGAATGTATTAAAAGTTTGAATAATAATAAAAGTTTGAATTTTTAATCTATATTTTGAATTTTTAGCAATTTTTACGTGAACTATTAACAATTACGTTTAATATATGTATTGATAAATCATTAATTATTACTCGTTATGTCGAATATTCGGGCCAATTGTTGAATTTTTAGCAATTATACGAGCCAATATTGAACTATTAGCACTTACGACGAAAAATTTGATTTTTTTATTGTCATTTTCAAGTTAATTATTAGCAATTATATACGACGAATATTTTTTGCCATGTTAATTACGTCGAATAATTAGGTCAAGTATTGAATTATTAGCAATTATGTGACCTAAATATTGAACTATTAGCAATACGACCAAAAATTGAATTTCTAGCTATTTGTAAGTGAATTATTAACAATTACTGAACAAATTCTTAAATTCAAATATATTTCCAGAAATCTAATCTATTCTCAAATAGATTTTAATCACAAATCAAACAATAATCACACCTGCTAATCAAATATGATTCACTCAACTATTTGTTAAATATTCTATTACAATGAGAGATTGAAACAATGAATTATTATTACAAATCATTCTGGAATATATATATAGGTTCTAGGTAAAATAAAACAACTATTAAAGTAAAACAACTATAAACAGAATAAGATTATAATTTTAACATCTCCCCTTATTCTTATTCTCAAAAAGATTTACAAGTTTCAACTATTTTTTTTTGGATAAAAAGGACATTTGGAAAATATATAACTGAAAAATAAAAGTAAGGAATGCCCTCACGGGCCCCCCAAAAATAATAAAGGAGACAAGTGATGCAGGAAATGTACCAATTGGGTAACTAGACAGGCCAAGTCACCATGAATATATCAAATAATGATGAATCTATGATATTAAACCATAACTAGCAATCTAAGTAAAAAGAATGTAACACAATGCTAGTGTAAATATATTTTGAAAACCTATTTTTTTTTGGATAAAAAGGACATTTGGAAAATATATAACTGAAAAATAAAAGTAAGGAATGCCCTCACGGGCCCCCCAAAAATAATAAAGGAGACAAGTGATGCAGGAAATGTACCAATTGGGTAACTAGACAGGCCAAGTCACCATGAATATATCAAATAATGATGAATCTATGATATTAAACCATAACTAGCAATCTAAGTAAAAAGAATGTAACACAATGCTAGTGTAAATATATTTTGAAAACCTATTTTTTTTTGGATAAAAAGGACATTTGGAAAATATATAACTGAAAAATAAAAGTAAGGAATGCCCTCACGGGCCCCCCAAAAATAATAAAGGAGACAAGTGATGCAGGAAATGTACCAATTGGGTAACTAGACAGGCCAAGTCACCATGAATATATCAAATAATGATGAATCTATGATATTAAACCATAACTAGCAATCTAAGTAAAAAGAATGTAACACAATGCTAGTGTAAATATATTTTGAAAACCTATTTTTTTTGTAAGAACCTTGAGAACTCTTAAATTATGTATTGGATCACATGTTTTTTTTTGTTCATTCACATGTGAAACGTTATAAAAAAATATGTTGCAAAAGAGAAATGTTTTTAAAACCTTATATATATAGTCGTTTGTTTACATATGAACGAAACCGTGAACATATTCATTCACAAGTTCACAAAAGGCTATTTTGAAGGTTTTTTATTCTTCTACAACATACTTTTTTATATCATTTCACATGTGAATAGACAAAAAAAACATGTGATCCAATATATAATTTGAGAGTTCTCATGGTTATTAAAAAAAAAATGGTTCTCAAAATAAGGAAAGTATGTCACAAAGAAAATCATGAGATTTAAGGAAAGTCTGTCACAAATAAAATTATGAGCTTTTGTATCCAACCCCTTAGTTAGAATGTCTTCCACATTAAGTGCAACTTCTATTTTTTCTGTTTTAATGACACCAGTCAGAATTTTTTCCCTTACAAAATGAAGTTCTGTTTCAAGATGTTTGGTTCTCTCATGGAAAACAGGATTGGTAGCAATCTTGATTGCAGACTTATTATCACAATATAATTTGTCAGGAAAAACATTAACAATCTGTAAATACTGTAAAAACTTTAAAATCCAAATAATTTCACACGTAACTGCAGCCATAGCTCTATATTCACTTTCAGTAGACGACTTAGATATTGTGTTTTGTTTCTTACTTTTCCAAGAAACCAAGGAACCACAAAAATAAACACAATAGCTAGAACTGACCTTCTGCTAGATATACATTTAGCCCAGTCAGAATCCACATAAGCTTCAAGACTAATAGAATCTGTTTTATTAATAAGAATACCTTTTCCAGGTGCATCTTTCAAGTATCAACTTTCTTAATACTCTTAAAGCCACCTTAAGATGAGAAGTGAGAGGTTTATGCATAAACTGACTTAAACAGCGTACAATGTATGCAATATTAATTAGGCCTAGTGTGAGTTAAATATATAAGTTTTCCAATTAGTTTCTCATATTCTGTAAAAGACAAACAACGAAATTTATAGTGAACACTATTTTGGTGTTTGGGTTTTCACACGAACAAATGAAATAACAGAAATCTCAATGTGTTGAGTCAAGGATTCGTTGACCAGACTTGGTCGCTGACGTGTGTCGTCAGCGAGTCATCAGCGAAGTCAGTGACTCTCGTCAGCGGGTGGTTTACTTCCCAATTGTGTGTCAAGGCGGGAAGTTTTCAAATCAAAAGAAGACAAGAAGTCACATGGTGGTTCTTCCAACTGAATATTACCTTATATGGCAAAGGTACAGTTGGGACCAAAACATGGGTTTTCTCTTTCATACCCGTTTTGGTAAATAAGACAAAGGCTCCTAGATCCAAGTACAACGAGCCTATGAGAAGTCGACAACCACCATTCTATCACGATCAGTGTAAGGCTGTGTTGCCCTAATTCCTCTCCTATATAAAGCAACACAGCCGCATCATTTATATTTTGTGTTTGTCACCATTTAAAGTGTGTCACTTTTTCTCTTGTAATTGCTTAAGTTTATAGTGTGTCTAGACTTAGCAATTATTTAGTTCATTTGTATTCTTGTAAGACAAGTTGTAATATCGACCATGTATTCATCGTTTAATCAATGATACATATGATTAGACTTGCTTAGATATTTGCATTTGAACTTATTCTTGTTCATGTTCTTTACTTTGTGTTCTTACATTCTTGTCTAGACCAATTATATTATAAGTGTGCAAATCCAGGACTGTCAAGTGGTATCAGAGCCAAGGTTTCTAAATCATTGAAACAAAGATCCGTTTGCATACTTATTTCTTTCTTTAAATACAAGAACATGACTACTGTACCAACTCTTGTGAACACACGTGACTTTGGTTACGTGTCTGTTCCTCCAAGATTCGAGCCTGATGACTTTGGATCTTGGAAGGAAAGAATGCTCTTGCACATAGTTGGTGTAGAACCCTACCTTATAACTATTATGACCAAAGGTCCATACGTACCTACTCTGGTACAAAGAACACCAGGAGCAACTGCTGATGCTCCTGAGATTGTGATTGACATTGTCAAGCCAGAGGTACAATGGACCGATGATGAGCGTAGACTGGTAAATCTTGATTCCAGGCTCAAAAACATGATTGTCTCCACTCTTCTACTGACATCATGAAGCTCATCATCAAATATCCCACTTCTAAAGAAGTCTGGGATAGATTATGTAGCATGTATGAGGGCTCTGCTGCTACAATCGCCACCAAAAAGATTGATCTTAAAAGAGCCTATGAAAAATTCTTTTCTCTCCCTTCTGAAGGTCTCAATGGCACTTACACCCGATTCAAAGGGTTGCTAAATGACATGACCAATGTTGGTATCACCCATGACAACTTTGAGGTGTGCCACAAATTTATTGATAGTCTACCTATCAAGTGGCAAGGATTAAGACAAATCCTTAGGACCACTGAGCGACTCAATGGTCTTGATCTTGAGTCTCTCTTTGGCATGCTTCATTTTGAAGAGAGAGCTCTTGCTTAAACTCTAAGAGCTGCTGCTGACGCACAACATAGTGCTGGTCCCTCCTCTTCTACCTCTTCTTCTGCTTATTCTGTTCTTGACTCCCTTGCCCTTGTCTCTGCTGAGCCAATTAATCTTAATAATGGTGCCAGCTTCTCCCATCTCCCACCTCCTACTCAATCTCTTGTTAATGATCTCGATGCTGAAGAGAAACAAGAGATGTTCAGCGACTTTATGGACTTTGCCCTGGTCGCTGGCAAGAGGTACTCATGTAAATGGAACAACCGTAAGTCGGTTGCTCCATATAAGCCTCCTACTGATAAATCTCAAGAGGAGGCTGGAGATGTGGTAGAAAGGGACACTACCAAAAGGAGTGCAGAGTTGCTATTCCAACTCCTGCTGCTCCTAAAACTAACCCATCTAAACCTGCTGATGAGTACAGGAACAAATACTATCAGCTTAAAGCAAAGGTTGCTGAGATGGAGGAGGCAAAAACACCAGCAAAAGGGCTGGTTGCTGAAGAACATGACTGGGCTGAATCAGATGATTCAGACAGTGAAGAGTACGTTGATGCCATGTGTCTTATGGCACTCGCTGATGGTGATGCACTGACTAAAGACCAAGTCTCTTCCAGTCAGTGGGTAAATGTCACCATTAAAAAGGTACGTGCTCACTCTTCTGCCTTTGATGAAGATAAACCTAAAATCTTCGAATCTCTTCTATGTGATATTCAGTTCGTTGAATCTATACGAGCTGATATCCAATCTAAACTTGACTCTGTCTCCTTAGAGTTAAGTGACAAAACTGAAAAACTCAATGAGCTGAGGAATGTTCATGTTGAACTCCAATCTCATGAGTTGCTGGCACAAAAAGTTCAGCTTGAGAATGAAAAACTCAAGCTTGAAGTTGCCAATCTTAAAAAGATTGTGACCTCCTGGTCAAAAGCTTCCAGGTTTCATCATCAGTGTCTAAATGAACAAGTCCCTGCCCAAGTTCAGGCAGTAATTGGTGGTAACTTTGAAATCGCTGCCACTCTCTCTGACTTGTTCAATGACGACGTGAAACCTGAAATCTCCATTCCTCCTTCTGCTGTCATTTCTCCTGAAGAAATGAGAAAATGGTATTTCGTTAGGGGTCGTAACGATTACCATAATGAAATGGAAGCTGGTTCTACTTCTACCACCACCAGCGACCCATCTACTCCTGCCGAGGAAAATGGTGCTAGCTCCTCAGCAAGCACTAGCAATCCTTATCCTAATCTTCCCATTATTGGCATGATGCCTAATGAAGGAAGAGTTCAATACTCTTCTGGGGAATCTTTTGAGGGAGATATTGGCAGCGATGGTTTTAAACCAATCGCTCCTCAGCAACTTACTCTTCAAGCTGCTGAACCTTTTAAGAGAAGCACAGTTGCTGTTCCTTATGACTACAGCACGCCTCAGCATGCTAGCTCAGTCAGTCAGCAACCACAACAAGTTGCTTCTCAAACCCCTTCTTCCTCAAACTCTCATAAAGCACCTGCACATGCTGACAGGAAATCTGATCAGCATGATCGTCTTAAGAAAAGACACGTCAGGTTCGGTGACGCTAGATATCAGCAAGTAGGACCTTCACAGGTCAGACCTGCTGATAGACAGGTCCACCAGCAAGCACCCCAATCGATGCCTACTCCTATTTTGAGGCATAAAACTCCTCAAAAAGAAAGAATGACTAATACTCAAAATAGGTCTATTACTCCTCAAAGAGGATACTTGCCCCATCAGCAAGTAAGACCTATCACTCCTCAAAGAGGACACTTGCCTCATCAGCAAGTGAGATCTACTACCCCAAATAGGCAGTACCTACCTCATAGGCAAATGAGGTCAGTTACACCTAATCAGCAACCCAGAACGATCACTCCTAAAAGAGTGCATCAGTCTCTTCAGTAGGGTCCTTCTTCTTCTTCTCACCCTGCTGTTAAACAAGCTTGGAGTGTAGTCAAGGGATCACAAAATCCCTCTACTTCTCAGTCTGAGGATCCAAAAGGAAAGTCCATTTTGGGTCCTGCTCCCAAGATGCCTCAGCTTACACTTAAGCATAAGCAAAAGTCAAAGCAAAAGAAAAGGGCATCTTCCTCCTCTGACCCTAAAATTAATGAGCTAGCTCAGCAAGTTAATGATCTCTCCTCTCAACTGAAGGAATTCTTCCTTCAAAATCAAAAAGGCAGCACCTCTGTTAAAAATTGCTACATATGTGGCAGCAGAGGTCATGTTGCTTCTGATTGTGACAACTCCAGGGATGCCCCTGAGGTTGTCATTCAACCAAATCCTCCTTCCTCAACAATTGCTTCCTCCTCCACTATGGTCAGCGAAAGTTCTTCTTCCGTTGAACTTGAAAATAGTGTAGGAGATACAACTATTCTCTCTGAGGAAAACATTGCTGACTACATTGCTGTTCAGCGAATCTCCTTTCCTCGGTCTCAAGAGATCATTACCAATGGTCATGGTAGCATTCTAGTCGAGTATGGGAACAACAATCAAGTCAGCAACTTGACTGTTCTAGATACTGGAAATATTGTCACCTCTGCTGATCAATACTTCACCTATGTGGTTGATCGTGACATGCTTCCTGCTCATCAACTTGTTGATAACTCTCCAAGAGATGAGAATACTGACCCTAGTGCTCCTCTACCTCTCTCTACTGATGACACTATCAGTAGAGAGGAATCCTCTGAAACTCAAATCTTTAATCCCGCTGACATGGCTGTCAGCGAGTTTAACAGTGAACCAGTCTAAATCCTTCTGTTATATCCATGCAGGGCTCGCTGGGAAAAGGTCTGTGGTACTTGGACAGTGGCTGTTCAAAACACATGACTGGCACTAAGACCCTGCTGGATAACTACGTAGAGGCTGCTGGCCCTACTGTAGTGTTTGATGATAACTCCACTGGACAAACAGAAGGATATGGTCTTCTCTCTAATGATCTCATCAAGTTCTCCAAAGTCACTTATGTAAATGGTTTGAAACATAATCTTATCAGCATAAGCCAACTTTGTGATGCTGACTACAAAGTGATTCTTGATAAACATCAAGGCACTGTTGTAAATGTAAATAAGGAAGTCTTCTTGGTCGCTCCAAGAAAACGAGATGTATATCTGGTGGACTTCACTCCTATCAAAACTGATAGTGAGACTTGTTTCTTTGCTAAGTCAGCTGCTGAACTCAATTGGTTATGGCACAAGCGTATGTCGCATGTGAATTTCAAAACCATCAGTTCACTGGCCAAAAAGAACCTTGTTCGTGGCCTTCCTCATCTCTCGTTTGAAAAGGATAGACTCTGTGGTGCTTGTGAAAAAGGTAAAAGCCACAGAGCCACCTTCAAAACTAAGCAGGCCAATTCTGTCTCTGGCTGCTTTCATCTTCTTCACATGGACCTTTTTTTCCAATGTGACCACTAAAGCCACTTCTATGCCTCCTCCTAATAATCTCCATGCTGATCCTGATGGTAAGCATGTGAATCCTACTCTCTATAGGGGAATGATTGGCTCGCTGATGTATCTCACAGCGAGTCGTCCTGACATCATGTTTGCTACTTGCTTATGTGCAAGATATCAAGCCTCTCCTAGGGAGTCTCATCTTCTCGCTGTCAAGCGAATCTTCAAGTACCTAAAAGGTACCCCCACACTGGGTCTCTGGTATCCCAAAGACTCCAGTTTTGACTTAGTCGCATATTCTGACTCTGACTATGCTGGTTGCATGTTAGACAGGAAAAGCACCAGTGGTGGATGTCAACTGTTGGGGGGGGAAGCTGACTAGTTGGTCTAGTAAGAAACAGCATACAGTATCCATCTCCACTGCTGAAGCAGAATATGTATCAGCAGCGAGTTGTTGTGCACAAGTCCTCTGGATGAAAAACCAACTCGCTGACTATGACTTAGAATTCTCTAAGATTCCCATTATGTGTGACAATACAAGTGCAATTGCTATCACACATAATCCTGTTCAGCATTCTAAGACCAAACACATAGACATTAGGTACCACTTTATTCGTGACCATGTCATGAAAGGGGATGTTGAAATTTACTTCATCCCCACTGATGACCAACTTGCTGATATTTTCACTAAACCGTTAGATGAAACCAGATTCAAATATCTGGTCAGCAAGTTGGGAATGCTGAATGGTGAATCAGCAACATGACTTGTCATGTCTGCTAATGCCTCAACTTACATCTCTCTTATAAGTTGAAAAGTGACCTTATGGTCAAAAATTTCTCTCAGCAAGTTCAAGTGTGTCTTACTTGCTGAACAAAACAAAAGCAATAGAGAGCTAAAAGTCTCTATCTAGTCCAGCAGCAAACGGCTGCTGGTAAAGACTTCTCAAAACCGTTGATCCCTGTTGCTTTGGGAAAAAGCAAAACAAAAGCAATAGAGAGCTAAAAGTCTCTATCTAGTCCAGACTTCTCAAAACCGTTGATCCCTGTTGCTTTGGGAAAAAGCAAAACAAAAGCAATAGAGAGCTAAAAGTCTCTATCTAGTCCAGCAGCAAACGGCTGCTGGTAAAGACTTCTCAAAACCGTTGATCCCTGTTGCTTTGGGAAAAAGCAAAACAAAAGCAATAGAGAGCTAAAACTCTCTATCTAGTCCAGCAGCAAACGGCTGCTGGTAAAGACAAACAAAATCCGTTGATGGCTGACAATTTGCCAAAAATTGTATAAAGTTGGTCAGCAGCAAATGTTTATCATGAAGTCGCTGACTAATACATGTTTTCTAAATGGGGTAATCAAATTTTCTAACTTGGTCAGTGGATATATTTAGATCTCAACTACTCTATCATGTGAGCATATCCACTAAGTATACTTATTAATATTTTAATAAGAATTTCAATCGGTTACCTCGATTTTCTCCCCAATGGGCAACTTGTACACTGTACCCGCCGTAAAACTCGAGTATCTTTGAAAAAATGGTACAAGTTGTCACATCAAAATCCTTTTTATACGTTACTCACATATGTATTTTGAACGTATTTCTTAAATTAAATATTAGTATTTTGTACTTTATATATATACAAAACCACTAATTTTAAATTTATTAAATACGTATTCATATATATTACGTATGAAAGAGAATGCGTGACGGTTCACGTTTGCAGTTATAGGGCCCATATCCATGCTATATATATTCAAATCTTTTTCAATCTCCATTCTTTATACTTTCAAAAAATTCACCTTCTTATTTTCTTAGTCTCCAAATCTCTCAAACTTCTCAAAAGCCTCTCTATCTCCTCTCGCTATTCATATTCTTCTTCCAATCTCTTAATCTTATCTAAATAATGGCTTCTTCATCTTCTCAACAACAACAACCAGAAAATCAACCTAAATCTCAACCACAACAACAACCAGAAATCGCCGAGAATCCAACACAACAACAACCAGAAAATCAACCTAAATCCAACCACAACAACAACCAGAAAATCGCCGAGAATCCTGAACCACAACAACAACCAGAAAATCACCTAAATCCTGAACCACAACAAAACCAGAAAATCGCCTAGAATCTCAACAACAACAACCAGAAAATCAACCTAAATCTCAACCACAACAACAACCAGAAATCGCCGAGAATCCTGAACATCAAGAAACCTTGGAAAATGTTCCTCTCTATCTTACGTCCAAGGTTTTCGATCCTGAAGGCATTGTTCCATCAAATCATGTAGCCTTTCAAGCCCACAAGCTGACCATGGTCAGCGAAAGTTCTTCTTCCGTTGAACTTGAAAATAGTGTAGGAGATACAACTATTCTCTCTGAGGAAAACATTGCTGACTACATTGCTGTTCAGCGAATCTCCTTTCCTCGGTCTCAAGAGATCATTACCAATGGTCATGGTAGCATTCTAGTCGAGTATGGGAACAACAATCAAGTCAGCAACTTGACTGTTCTAGATACTGGAAATACTGTCACCTCTGCTGATCAATACTTCACCTATGTGGTTGATCGTGACATGCTTCCTGCTCATCAACTTGTTGATAACTCTCCAAGAGATGAGAATACTGACCCTAGTGCTCCTCTACCTCTCTCTACTGATGACACTATCAGTAGAGAGGAATCCTCTAAAACTCAAATCTTTAATCCCGCTGACATGGCTGTCAGCGAGTTTAACAGTGAACCAGTCTAAATCCTTCTGTTATATCCATGCAGGGCTCGCTGGGAAAAGGTGTGTGGTACTTGGACAGTGGCTGTTCAAAACACATGACTGGCACTAAGACCCTGCTGGATAACTACGTAGAGGCTGCTGGCCCTACTGTAGTATTTGGTGATAACTCCACTGGACAAACAGAAGGATATGGTCTTCTCTCTAATGATCTCATCAAGTTCTCCAAAGTCACTTATGTAAATGGTTTGAAACATAATCTTATCAGCATAAGCCAACTTTGTGATGCTGACTACAAAGTGATTCTTGATAAACATCAAGGCACTTTTGTAAATGTAAACAAGGAAGTCGTCTTGGTCGCTCCAAGAAAACGAGATGTATATCTGGTGGACTTCACTCCTATCAAAACTGATAGTGAGACTTGTTTCTTTGCTAAGTCAGCTGCTGAACTCAATTGGTTATGGCACAAGCGTATGTCGCATGTGAATTTCAAAACCATCAGTTCACTGGCCAAAAAGAACCTTGTTCGTGGCCTTCCTCATCTCTCGTTTGAAAAGGATAGACTCTGTGGTGCTTGTGAAAAAGGTAAAAGCCACAGAGCCACCTTCAAAACTAAGCAGGCCAATTCTGTCTCTGGCTGCTTTCATCTTCTTCACATGGACCTTTTTGGTCCAGTCAATGTCCAAAGTCTAAAGGGTAGCAGATACACTTTAGTAATTGTGGATGAATATTCACGATATACTTGGACTATTTTTCTTCGTTCTAAGAGTGATGCTGCTGAAGAGATTATCAATTTCATCAAGAAAATGGAGAATCTCAACAGCATAAGAGTTAAAGAACTCAGAAGCGATCATGGTACTGAGTTCAGAAACCACACTCTTGAATCCTTTTGTGCTGATCAAGGGATCTCACAAAACTTCTCTTCCACCAGAACTCCTGAGCAAAATGGTGTTGCTGAAAGGAGAAACAGAACTCTAATTGAGGCAGCACGTACTATGCTCAGCGAGTCCTCCTTGCCTAGTAAATTCTGGGCAGAAGCTGTCAGCACTGCCTGTCACACTCAAAACAGATGTCTTATTGTCAAAAGACATGACAAGACAGCTTATGAGGTTTTGAAAGGTAAGAAACCTCAAATTAAATACTTCCATGTCTTTGGATGTCCTGTCTTTATCTTAAATAACAAGGATCACCTAGGAAAATTTGATCCTAAAGCTGATGATGGCTACTTTCTTGGCTATTCTTCCATCAGCAAGGCTTTCAGAGTATTCAATACTCGCCTTCAGAAGGTGGATGAATCCATTCATGTTACCTTTGATGAAAGTTCATCTGCTCTTAAGGACATCCAAACCACTTCATCAGAAGTCATTTTCAATGAGCTCGCTGATCCTCTCACTGAGGAAGCTGACTCATTTGTTGATGCATCTTGCTCGCTGCCTGATAATAATCAGCATAACAAACAGGATAGTTCAGCAGATGCTGAACCAGAGCAAGTTGCTGCTCATATCTACTCGATTGAGCCAGTTGAGCCTATCTTAAGATCAATCCATGCAGCATCAGCCAAACCTAGATCACTGGCTGATGACGTGCATGCTGATGACTCTACTGAGGAAGAGTTTCATGATGCATCAGCAAATGCTGATGATATGGAGTCAGCTGATGACTCCAACATCAATGATAACTCAAATCAGTCGAATGGCTCTACTGATCTTACTTCTGAACCCATTCTTACCATTGACTTCTCTCCTTACAATAATCTCTCTGCTGGACCCATCTCTCAGTCTTCCGCTGACACTCGACTAGGTTCATCAAGTGTTCCTGCACTTAAATGGACTTCTAGTCATCCAGCTCACCAAGTGATTGGTGATCCTTCTCAAGGGGTTGTTACTCGATCAGCGACTAGAAACACATGTCTCTATGTGAATTTCTTGTCGATGATCACCCCTAAGAATATAGGAGAAGCAATGGCTGATCCTTCTTGGGTAGAGGCTATGCAAGAAGAACTTACCCAGTTCAAACGACAGCATGTCTGGTTTCTTGTCCCTCTACCTGCTGACAAAGAACCCATTGGCACAAAATGGGTTTATAGGAACAAAATGGACGAAGATGGTGTTGTTACTCGTAACAAGGCTAGGCTGGTTGCACAAGGATATCTTCAAGAAGAAGGTGTTGATTACGATGAAACCTTTGCACCAGTGGCCCGATTAGAAGCAATTCGCTTATTCTTGGCACATGCTGCTTACAGAAACTTCACAGTATATCAAATGGATGTTAAGAGTGCCTTCCTAAATGGAAAACTCGATGAGGAAGTTTATGTTAAGCAGCCACCTGGTTTTGAAGATCCAGCCAAGCCACACCATGTCTATCGTCTTTATAAGGCTCTATATGGTCTTAAACAGGCTCCTAGAGCCTGGTATGACACTCTTTCTGAATTTCTTCTATCTAACAAGTTTCAGCGAGGATCCATTGACAGCACTCTTTTTATCTATAGGAAGGGTGCTGATGTTCTTTATGTCCAGATATATGTGGATGACATCATCTTTGGGTCCTCCAGCAAGAAACTTTGTTCTAAGTTCAGCTCACTGATGTCTTCTCATTTTGAGATGAGCATGATGGGTGAGTTGACTTTCTTTCTTGGTCTACAAATTCTCAAAACCGTTGATCCCTGTTGCTTTGGGAAAAAGCAAAACAAAAGCAATAGAGAGCTAAAAGTCTCTATCTAGTCCAGCAGCAAACGGCTGCTGGTAAAGACTTCTCAAAACCGTTGATCCCTGTTGCTTTGGGAAAAAGCAAAACAAAAGCAATAGAGAGCTAAAAGTCTCTATCTAGTCCAGCAGCAAACGGCTGCTGGTAAAGACTTCTCAAAACCGTTGATCCCTGTTGCTTTGGGAAAAAGCAAAACAAAAGCAATAGAGAGCTAAAAGTCTCTATCTAGTCCAGCAGCAAACGGCTGCTGGTAAAGACTTCTCAAAACCGTTGATCCCTGTTGCTTTGGGAAAAAGCAAAACAAAAGCAATAGAGAGCTAAAAGTCTCTATCTAGTCCAGCAGCAAACGGCTGCTGGTAAAGACTTCTCAAAACCGTTGATCCCTGTTGCTTTGGGAAAAAGCAAAACAAAAGCAATAGAGAGCTAAAAGTCTCTATCTAGTCCAGCAGCAAACGGCTGCTGGTAAAGACTTCTCAAAACCGTTGATCCCTGTTGCTTTGGGAAAAAGCAAAACAAAAGCAATAGAGAGCTAAAAGTCTCTATCTAGTCCAGCAGCAAACGGCTGCTGGTAAAGACTTCTCAAAACCGTTGATCCCTGTTGCTTTGGGAAAAAGCAAAACAAAAGCAATAGAGAGCTAAAAGTCTCTATCTAGTCCAGCAGCAAACGGCTGCTGGTAAAGACTTCTCAAAACCGTTGATCCCTGTTGCTTTGGGAAAAAGCAAAACAAAAGCAATAGAGAGCTAAAAGTCTCTATCTAGTCCAGCAGCAAACGGCTGCTGGTAAAGACTTCTCAAAACCGTTGATCCCTGTTGCTTTGGGAAAAAGCAAAACAAAAGCAATAGAGAGCTAAAAGTCTCTATCTAGTCCAGCAGCAAACGGCTGCTGGTAAAGACTTCTCAAAACCGTTGATCCCTGTTGCTTTGGGAAAAAGCAAAACAAAAGCAATAGAGAGCTAAAAGTCTCTATCTAGTCCAGCAGCAAACGGCTGCTGGTAAAGACTTCTCAAAACCGTTGATCCCTGTTGCTTTGGGAAAAAGCAAAACAAAAGCAATAGAGAGCTAAAAGTCTCTATCTAGTCCAGCAGCAAACGGCTGCTGGTAAAGACTTCTCAAAACCGTTGATCCCTGTTGCTTTGGGAAAAAGCAAAACAAAAGCAATAGAGAGCTAAAAGTCTCTATCTAGTCCAGCAGCAAACGGCTGCTGGTAAAGACTTCTCAAAACCGTTGATCCCTGTTGCTTTGGGAAAAAGCAAAACAAAAGCAATAGAGAGCTAAAAGTCTCTATCTAGTCCAGCAGCAAACGGCTGCTGGTAAAGACTTCTCAAAACCGTTGATCCCTGTTGCTTTGGGAAAAAGCAAAACAAAAGCAATAGAGAGCTAAAAGTCTCTATCTAGTCCAGCAGCAAACGGCTGCTGGTAAAGACTTCTCAAAACCGTTGATCCCTGTTGCTTTGGGAAAAAGCAAAACAAAAGCAATAGAGAGCTAAAAGTCTCTATCTAGTCCAGCAGCAAACGGCTGCTGGTAAAGACTTCTCAAAACCGTTGATCCCTGTTGCTTTGGGAAAAAGCAAAACAAAAGCAATAGAGAGCTAAAAGTCTCTATCTAGTCCAGCAGCAAACGGCTGCTGGTAAAGACTTCTCAAAACCGTTGATCCCTGTTGCTTTGGGAAAAAGCAAAACAAAAGCAATAGAGAGCTAAAAGTCTCTATCTAGTCCAGCAGCAAACGGCTGCTGGTAAAGACTTCTCAAAACCGTTGATCCCTGTTGCTTTGGGAAAAAGCAAAACAAAAGCAATAGAGAGCTAAAAGTCTCTATCTAGTCCAGCAGCAAACGGCTGCTGGTAAAGACTTCTCAAAACCGTTGATCCCTGTTGCTTTGGGAAAAAGCAAAACAAAAGCAATAGAGAGCTAAAAGTCTCTATCTAGTCCAGCAGCAAACGGCTGCTGGTAAAGACTTCTCAAAACCGTTGATCCCTGTTGCTTTGGGAAAAAGCAAAACAAAAGCAATAGAGAGCTAAAAGTCTCTATCGAAGATCTAGCCAAGCCACACCATGTCTATCATCTTTATAAGGCTCTATATGGTCTTAAACAGGCTCCTAGAGCCTGGTATGACACTCTTTCTGAATTTCTTCTATCTAACAAGTTTCAGCGAGGATCCATTGACAGCACTCTTTTTATCTATAGGAAGGGTGCTGATGTTCTTTTTGTCCAGATCTATGTGGATGACATCATCTTTGGTTCCTCCAGCAAGAAACTTTGTTCTAAGTTCAGCTCACTGATGTCTTCTCATTTTGAGATGAGCATGATGGGTGAGTTAACTTTCTTTCTTGGTCTACAAATTCGCCAACTCCCAAATGGGATTTTCATTAACCAGGAGAAGTACATTCGAGACATGCTGGCTAAATTCGACTTATCCAATGTGACCACTAAAGCCACTCCTATGTCTCCTCCTAATAATCTCCATGCTGATCCTGATGGTAAGCATGTGAATCCCACTCTCTATAGGGGAATGATTGGCTCGCTGATGTATCTCACAGCGAGTCGTCCTGACATCATGTTTGCTACTTGCACCAGTGGCCCGATTAGAAGCAATTCGCTTATTCTTGGCACATGCTGCTTACAGAAACTTCACAGTATATCAAATGGATGTTAAGAGTGCCTTCCTAAATGGAAAACTCGATGAGGAAGTTTATGTTAAGCAGCCACCTGGTTTTGAAGATCCAGCCAAGCCACACCATGTCTATCGTCTTTATAAGGCTCTATATGGTCTTAAACAGGCTCCTAGAGCCTGGTATGACACTCTTTCTGAATTTCTTCTATCTAACAAGTTTCAGCGAGGATCCATTGACAGCACTCTTTTTATCTATAGGAAGGGTGCTGATGTTCTTTTTGTCCAGATCTATGTGGATGACATCATCTTTGGTTCCTCCAGCAAGAAACTTTGTTCTAAGTTCAGCTCACTGATGTCTTCTCATTTTGAGATGAGCATGATGGGTGAGTTAACTTTCTTTCTTGGTCTACAAATTCGCCAACTCCCAAATGGATGTTAAGAGTGCCTTCCTAAATGGAAAACTCGATGAGGAAGTTTATGTTAAGCAGCCACCTGGTTTTGAAGATCCAGCCAAGCCACACCATGTCTATCGTCTTTATAAGGCTCTATATGGTCTTAAACAGGCTCCTAGAGCCTGGTATGACACTCTTTCTGAATTTCTTCTATCTAACAAGTTTCAGCGAGGATCCATTGACAGCACTCTTTTTATCTATAGGAAGGGTGCTGATGTTCTTTATGTCCAGATCTATGTGGATGACATCATCTTTGGTTCCTCCAGCAAGAAACTTTGTTCTAAGTTCAGCTCACTGATGTCTTCTCATTTTGAGATGAGCATGATGGGTGAGTTAACTTTCTTTCTTGGTCTACAAATTCGCCAACTCCCAAATGGGCAACTTGTACACTGTACCCGCCGTAAAACTCGAGTATCTTTGAAAAAATGGTACAAGTTGTCACATCAAAATCCTTTTTATACGTTACTCACATATGTATTTTGAACGTATTTCTTAAATTAAATATTAGTATTTTGTACTTTATATATATACAAAACCACTAATTTTAAATTTATTAAATACGTATTCATATATATTACGTATGAAAGAGAATGCGTGACGGTTCACGTTTGCAGTTATAGGGCCCATATCCATGCTATATATATTCAAATCTTTTTCAATCTCCATTCTTTATACTTTCAAAAAATTCACCTTCTTATTTTCTTAGTCTCCAAATCTCTCAAACTTCTCAAAAGCCTCTCTATCTCCTCTCGCTATTCATATTCTTCTTCCAATATCTTAATCTTATCTAAATAATGGCTTCTTCATCTTCTCAACAACAACAACCAGAAAATCAACCTAAATCTCAACCACAACAACAACCAGAAAATCAACCTAAATCCTGAACCACAACAACAACCAGAAAATCGCCGAGAATCCTGAACCACAACAACAACCAGAAAATCAACCTAAATCTCAACCACAACAACAACCAGAAAATCGCCGAGAATCCTGAACCACAACAACAACCAGAAAATCACCTAAATCCTGAACCACAACAACAACCAGAAAATCACCTAAATCCTGAACCACAACAACAACCAGAAAATCGCCGAGAATCCTGAACCACAACAACAACCAGAAAATCAACCTAAATCTCAACCACAACAACAACCAGAAAATCGCCGAGAATCCTGAACCACAACAACAACCAGAAAATCACCTAGAATCCTGAACCACAACAACAACCAGAAAATCAACCTAAATCTCAACCACAACAACAACCAGAAAATCGCCGAGAATCCTGAACCACAACAACAACCAGAAAATCAACCTAAATCTCAACCACAACAACAACCAGAAAATCGCCGAGAATCCTGAACCACAACAACAACCAGAAAATCACCTAAATCCTGAACCACAACAACAACCAGAAAATCACCTAAATCCTGAACCACAACAACAACCAGAAAATCGCCGAGAATCCTGAACCACAACAACAACCAGAAAATCAACCTAAATCTCAACCACAACAACAACCAGAAAATCGCCGAGAATCCTGAACCACAACAACAACCAGAAAATCACCTAAATCCTGAACCACAACAACAACCAGAAAATCAACCTAAATCCTGAACCACAACAACAACCAGAAAATCACCTAAATCCTGAACCACAACAACAACCAGAAAATCAACCTAAATCTCAACCACAACAACAACCAGAAAATCGCCGAGAATCCTGAACCACAACAACAACCAGAAAATCACCTAAATCCTGAACCACAACAACAACCAGAAAATCACCTAAATCCTGAACCACAACAACAACCAGAAAATCGCCGAGAATCCTGAACCACAACAACAACCAGAAAATCAACCTAAATCTCAACCACAACAACAACCAGAAAATCGCCGAGAATCCTGAACCACAACAACAACCAGAAAATCACCTAAATCCTGAACCACAACAACAACCAGAAAATCACCTAAATCCTGAACCACAACAACAACCAGAAAATCGCCGAGAATCCTGAACCACAACAACAACCAGAAAATCAACCTAAATCTCAACCACAACAACAACCAGAAAATCGCCGAGAATCCTGAACCACAACAACAACCAGAAAATCAACCTAAATCTCAACCACAACAACAACCAGAAAATCACCTAAATCCTAACCACAACAACAACCAGAAAATCAACCTAAATCCAACCACAACAACAACCAGAAAATCAACCTAAATCCAACCACAACAACAACCAGAAAATCACCTAAATCCTGAACCACAACAACAACCAGAAAATCACCTAGAATCCTCAACAACAACAACCAGAAAATCAACCTAAATCTCAACCACAACAACAACCAGAAATCGTCGAGAATCCTGAACCACAACAACAACCAGAAAATCAACCTAAATCCAACCACAACAACAACCAGAAATCGCCGAGAATCCTGAACCACAACAACAACCAGAAAATCGACCTAAATCTCAACCACAACAACAACCAGAAAATCAACCTAAATCCTGAACCACAACAAAACCAGAAAATCGCCTAAATCTCAACAACAACAACCAGAAAATCAACCTAAATCTCAACCACAACAACAACCAGAAATCGCCGAGAATCCTGAACATCAAGAAACCTTGGAAAATGTTCCTCTCTATCTTACGTCCAAGGTTTTCGATCCTGAAGGCATTGTTCCATCAAATCATGTAGCCTTTCAAGCCCACAAGTTGGTTATTAAACCAAATAACTACCTTGGATCTCTAGAAATTCCTTCCCAAGTTAAAGGTTACTATCAAATGCTTGATTTTATAAGAGCATGTCCGGCTAGAAGGGCCATCTATAGAGATCCAAAAGAGATGTGTGTCCATCTGTTGAGGGAATTCTGGTGGACATGTGACTACAACCTCGTTAGCAGCACTATTTCCGGTACTGTTATGAAAGGAAAACACACCATCACTATCTCTGTTAATTTGTTAAGAGATGTTCTTCGTCTTCCTTCACAATCTGAAGAAAGACCATTTGCTGACTTGGTATCCACTGAAGTATGGAAAGATTGGTTGCTTTCCATAGGCTATGGAACAAACACGGAACCACCTCAACCTGTTCACAGCAACCCTCAGAAAAAGTTCCTGCCTGGAGTTTGGAGGTTACTTTTTTCTCATGTCATTCAATGCCTTGGTGGGAACAGTGGGTCATTTGATCAAGCTACTGCTGCCCAGATGCAGATGATATATGCACTGGCAAACGGTCGTCTCATTGACTTTGCCAGTGTCATCTTTGAAGATTTAAAGGCAAAGGTTCTTGTCAGAAACAGATCGAGCTCAGTCCCTTCACTCGGTTTCTCTCGCTGATTTTCAAGCATGAACTGAAGGAAGAATATCTTCCAACTGGTGCTACTGTCTTTTTCGCACCACGGATTGCCAACACAGTGTACAAGGTACCTGCTTGTGACACTGAATTATTTGATGCTAAATATGCTATGCTTCCTCCAGCAATGAAACAGGTACTTTATTCCGTCTATCTTGACGTATATAAAAAGCAATCCTCTGGAGCTGGTTCGCTGGTAAACCCCCCAGCAGCCTCCAAAGCTCCCAAAAAGACCAATAAAGCACAAGTTACATCTACATCCACTTCACCTCCTGCTGATGTCCCAAAACAGAAGCAGCGAGTACCAAAGGGCTTAACCACAAAGGCTAAGACGTCCTCACAGCCCAAGGACATTAGAAACCCAGCCGGCCCATCAGCAACCTCAAAAAAGGTTGTTGACGAGAAAAAGGGTAACAACAAGCAGCCACCTCAATCTTCTGTAGGAGAGGTTGGTGAAGTACAAGGGTCACCCCAGCCCACTAGAGTTGAGTCTACCACTAAAATAATTCCCTCTTCTCAACCCTCTAAGTCGTTGTCAGCAGCCAGATCACAGGTGATGCTAGAGACAACACAGTCTACGGCTGATGACGTTTCAGTGCTACAACACACTGAGACAGAGGCACCAAATTCTCCAATTCCCTTGAATTTTTCTCGTGATGAAATTGTTGAAGGTGCTGGTGGTAGTGAAGCAGTGGTAGAAGATGCTGAGAGAAGCAATGTTGATTTTGGTGATGTGTTTGTTGTTGAAAATACTAGTGGTGGGCATGAAGAAATGGTTGAAGATGATAATGCTGATGATGAAAGTGATTTTGAGTTGGGTGATTTTGTTGCTGACGATTTTCAGCTTGATTCTTACAATCATGCTGATGAGAAAGAAGCTAGTGATATGGAAGTTGTGGACGATGATGTAGATGTGGTAAACACTGATGACATGGTCTCTGAAAATGTTACAGTTGCTGAACCAGAAAATGTTGAAACTGAAAGTGTATCAGTGGCTTCAATTGCAAGACCAGCAACTCCACCAGTACAACCAGTGAACACCATGCTATCTCTGGGCATGCCTTCCCCCTTCCAAGCTGTTCCTGGTTGTTCTTCTCACTTGCCAATTGAAGTCGAGCCTCTTGCTGTTAAGGATTTGGGTATTTCTTACTCCACCTACTCTGCTGATAGGTTGGAAAGGGTAGAGCATCAGTTAAATGATCTCACCAAGGCTGCCACTCTTGCAATTAAGTTGAAAGATAAAGAGTCTGACAGGCTGGTGTCTACATTGACCAGCTGGTACAACAAACAGAATGAAAATAGCACAGCGATAAGCACACTGAAAGACAACACAAGTTCAATGGCTGCTGCTCAAAGCAAAATTAGTGCCACAACTTCTATTATCAATTATGATCAGCAGATCCTCAAGTCTGGTGTCGTATCGCTGATCAAATGTGCAAACTCCACCAGCTACTCAGCAAAGAAAGCAGCCTCTACCAGTCTTTCCGCTGCTACTGAAGTCAAAAAGCTAAGTGATCTCATCACCCCTCTAACAACTCAGATCGAAACCAACACCAAGGCAATCAAAGCTTTGGAAAAACAAATGGCTGATCTTCCTACTCCTCAAGCTTCTTTTACTGAGGAGGATCGCCAGAGGCAAGTCAAGCTAGAGAAGGAGGTTGATGAAATCAAAAATCTGTTAGCCCAACTTGTAAATCAACAATCTAAACAGCCAGCGACTGTGGAAGTTGTTATCAACAATACAACTTCCAAGGGGGAGAAAATTGATGCTGCTGTTCTAGACGTGGTTGGTGAAGCAGTGAACAAAGCCCTTGAAAAGATATATGAAGAATCTGCTGAAGAGGTTATGGAAACTGATGATGCTGCCACTGATGAAATGGCAATTGTGGCCGTTAGTGATGAAAGGGAAAATGAAGCTCCTCCTGCTGGTGTTGAGGGGGAGTCTACTGAAAAAGAAGAAGTTAATGTTGAAATTCCCCCTGCTGGTGTGGAGGGGGAGATTGAAAAAGAAATTGATGCTGAAGCTCCCCCAGCTGGTGGTGAGGGGGAGCAACAAATTGTGATGTTCAATGTACCTCGCCCTGTTGCTGATGCAGGTCACATTGAAGCCTTTGATGATATAGGGGAAGAGTTTGACCCCAAAGTGCTCAAAGCAACATGGGAAGCTGGTTTCGCCAGAGAAATGGAAAGAGATAGATCAAAGGAAATGCTTCCAGTTTTTCATAAACGATATATGGCAAATGCTGAAATTACTCCTCTCTCTGATGCTCGTCTAAAACAGCTCACTGAGTCTGGATTCTTCAAGAAACCTCCCACTGCTCTTCCAGCAATCGCTACTCCATCTTCGCCTCCTGCTGCTCAACTCTCTATTCAAACATCAGCAGGCCATCAACATCAAGTGATAGATATACTTGCCTTGACTGCTGATGAAAAAACTCAAGAAGAAGCCATCAAGGAGTTGGATAGGATCAAGGCAAATCAAGAGAATGAAAGAAAAAATCTTGAGTATATCAAACAGCTACCTCTTCTTGAAAAAGATCAGCTGGATGGTGAGCAAAGGATGCTGCTGAAAGCGGGTGGTGCTGAAGCTCTATACAGGCAGAAGCATAAAGAAGTTGAGAAGCAACTCAGCGAGAAGAGAGCCAAGTTTGATGAAGAAAAGGCTAAATGGCTGAAACTTATGAAGGACAGAAAGAGGCCTCAAAAGATTGTTGCTGCTGAAGCCTTTCGCGCTGAAATGGGTCTTAAGACCAACTTGAAAATCTTAAGAGAAGGTGCTGACAAGCCAATCAAACTGGAAGGGGTCAAGCCAACCTCCTTGGGTGCCTATTAGTGGGTTGAAGTCTATATGCTGGTGAAAGACAAAAAGGCTGTCAGCTACGAACAACTTCAGAATATGCTCAAGGAATACTTTGAGAAAGCCAGAGAGTACAAAACCAAGTTCAAAACTGATCTGCCAATGCTGAGGCAAGTTTTCGGTACTCCAGCAGCTATCTCCACCTCAGCAGGAAGAAGGATTCAAAGAAAGAGGAAAGAAGAGCATCGAACCTTAGCTGTTGACCTTCCTCCTATTGCTGGTGATGCCTTGCTGAACACCAGACTTCCTCCAAGAAGCTTCTTTGAGGAAGGGAGAGTGATAGAGACTCCTGCTGGTATCTTCTTCACAAACTTTCAGAACAATCAACTGTTCTTTCGCTTGGATGAACTTGAAAAAGCATCCACTGGGTTCATCTTAAGCATAAGACGAAGGTGTGCTGAAACATCTAACAACAGATGGTTCATCAGCAAGCTGGATGAAGAACTGGTAAAGCCTCACAGAAGGGATGACCCAGCGATCAGGATGGCTAAGCAAGAGGAAGCTTGGGAATTGGAGGCTGCCAATTTATAGATGTCTTACAATGTAAATGCTATATGCATCAGCTTGTAATGTTTAAAGTTGATATATAAGACATCTTTTCATCATTCCTTTATTCTTATCAAGTCTAGTCTACTCAGCAAGTCTTCTCAGCGAATAGGGGGAGATTGTTGAGTCAAGGATTCGCTGACCAGACTTGGTCGCTGACGTGTGTCGTCAGCGAGTCATCAGCGAAGTCAGTGACTCTCGTCAGCGGGTGGTTTACTTCCCAATTGTGTGTCAAGGCGGGAAGTTTTCAAATCACAAGAAGACAAGAAGTCACATGGTGGTTCTTCCAACTGAATATTACCTTATATGGCAAAGGTACAGTTTGGACCAAAACAAGGGTTTTCTCTTTCATACCCGTTTTGGTAAAGAAGACAAAGGCTCCTGGATCCAAGTACAACGAGCCTATGAGAAGTCGACAACCACCATTCTATCACGATCAGTGTAAGGCTGTGTTGCCCTAATTCCTCCCCTATATAAAGCAACACAGCCGCATCATTTATATTTTGTGTTTGTCACCATTTAAAGTGTGTGTCACTTTTTCTCTTGTAATTGCTTAAGTTTATAGTGTGTCTAGACTTAGCAATTATTTAGTTCATTTGTATTCTTGTAAGACAAGTGTAATATCGACCATGTATTCATCGTTTAATCAATGATACATATGATTAGACTTGCTTAGATATTTGCATTTGAACTTATTCTTGTTCATGTTCTTTACTTTCTGTTCTTACATTCTTGTCTAGACCAATTATATTATAAGTGTGCAAATCCAGGACTGTCACAATGTCATTTTATTAAGTTGATGTCTTTTTGTTGTTATCTCATTTAATTAAATCATATGGGACATATGTGTATTAATAGTACAAAAATGTGTTCTTGTTCACGGTCCACATATAAAGTATGGGAAATGTTGGTTTAGTTGTTTCAGGTCTTGTACGAGCAAGAAAGAAAAAGAAGTACAAGACATTTATTGTTTATACATCATAACAATAATACAAAACTATAGACCATTGGGGTTTTTGGTAGCGAATAGGAGAAACAAAACAATGTTGTTTTGTTTTCATAGAGTCAACTAGTGTTTGACTTTTGGTTGTTTAAAATTTAGCTTGTTATGTTTGGTTGACTTATTCTTAATTGTTGATCGTTTATAGGTTATCTGGGAATACATAACAAGCTTGGTAAACTATTATTACTTGTGGTTTGTGAAGCTTCCAAAGGTAAGATAACTATCTTTTGACACGAGGAACACAACAAGAACTTAGATTTCATAATTAACGATGGTGAAGCCCTTTTCATACGCTTGTTAAGTTATGGGAACTTGGGAGGGCTTATGGTTGGTTATATGCATGTTATGCCTTAGTTAACTTTAGTCATTAATGTAATGAATGCTTTACCTTGCGATGATTGATACGTTTGACTCGATTGCATGCGGTTGATATGTTGTTATAGTGGTTATGGTTGATTGAGATGGTGATTGCATGTTTGATGTTTGATTGGCCTATACATATAGTACACTAGAATCATGTAGGTTTGCCATGTTCACGGTTGCATGATAGGGGCCCTAAAATAATGAGATTGAAAGGATTGATAAAACATATGATTGAAACGGTTGATAAACTCGAGTATAAACTTACGGTTGAAAAGTGTTAAGCTTAACTCATGTTAGTCCCGGGAGAGGCTGGTGTGCTACGGTTGGTCGGACGGGGTAGTCATGATGCCCCTTACGACATGGTCACGATTGCTTGAGTTTGCCGGGTGGTTAGGACTGATCACCATGCTTTGCTAAACGGCTTGCTCCTGGATTTGGTTATGCCTATCCTTAACGACGCTGATGGACCCCAAAAGGAGTACCCATCATGTCGGGTGCAAGGTTCCTTGAAAGGTTGAATGACCGCCTATGCACAACCACCATTGATTTACCCGTGACATAAGTCACTATTTAGCGATTGAAAGGTTATGGTTGATGATTGAGATTGAAATGAGATTGAAATTAAGATTGATAGCGATGATTGTTGAGATGATTTGAGGTTGCTAGGCACATGTAGGAATCTAATCTCCCTATTGTGTTATTCGATTGATATGTGATGATTGTTGGTAATATGCTTGACATGCGTATGAACTACTTAAGATGATTTAATTGGCAACTTCTTTTACAACCTGTGGTTATCTTACTCGGCTTTTAAAGCTGACACTTGTTTGTTTAAAATGTTGTGTTTCCCCGGGTTAAACATTGGAGTTTGCTTAGAGTGAGGTTGGGTAGCTATTTGCTATAGATGATGACATTTATTAGTCTTAGCCTCATTTATTTAGATGACATTTATTATATCTTTTATTGTCGGAATTTATGACTATGGGCTTTCTTAAATTATTGTTGTGATGCAATGAAGTAAAACCAAATGTTTTGTAAACCATTCCCTTAGGAAATGGTTAAGTTTTTATCGGGACGCTTCCGCATTTTAGTTAATTATTTTAAAAGTTTTTGAAAATCCATATTTTTAAATGCCGGGTCACAACGTTTTAGTTATTATCATAACTTACATATAAACCAATCATCATATATTTACACATAGTTGCATATAAGTATTTGTTATATTACTGTTGACTGCTTTCATTCAACTGCTCAACTTTTATCAATATATCATGACGACTAAAACTCTTATATAACAATTAAACAATTAAACAAAAATGGCAATATTCAACCATATAATCATATGAAATTCCTTACTCATATGTAATCCGATTTTAAATAATCATCTGCTAGTTTAAGTCATATATACTCACTTGTAGTCCTGCTAGAGCAAATACTTACACCTAATAACCAAGTTCATATATTTTATCAATATTGAGACATTGTTATTTTTAATTTTTCTTTACTCAATACTTCTCAAGCGAATTATTTTCACTTCCTTATCACTATTTCAACATTACCTTACAGAATCATAGTTTTTCTTAACCTTTTTATGCTAAATGACATGACACAAAAACTGTCTCAAAATCTTACCAAATTTTAATATATGCTTTCTAACTGAGTCTGGACACTAAGAAATTAATATGGACCCAAACAGTCACATTTTTTTGACCTAAGTATTTTTATATACCTATTAATCAAACTAGAAAACTACGAAATAGTACCTTAAATAGATGATAATCAATATCTATCATTAATTAGGAATGATTTGGCATATTTGGTTTTGTCTGAAACCCGCTTTTTCTTCTCTTCTTCTTCACTTTTCCTTCTTGCCGACCTCGTTTCTCATTTATTCTTTATACCGACATTCTTTTTTTTTCTTAAATGATCTAGATCATCATCATCATATATATTATTTTAGGGAATAACCAATATGCTTCTAGGTGCATATAATTTAGGTGCTTCCATAGGCAAATAAAGGATTATATGTGTATATTTAAAATAGCTAGAGAACCGAAAATATAAATTTTTTTAAAGTTTTGCTTTGGAAGCACCTATATACATGCTACTAGAAGAAATAATGTTATCTCTGTTATTTTATAACTTGAATTAATCCAAATTTTACACATTAAGTCACCCACTTTCTTTAGTAATTGCATTAAAGACCTTATTTTTCATGGTTGCGATTTAACTTTTTACATCTCGGTCATTTAGACATACTTATCTAAAAATACTAGGCCTAACATTTGATTTATACGACATTTTTGGTATACAACACATACTACAATTTTTATAATAATATCACGAAATTTGGGGTGTTACATTATATTGATAATGTTGTTCAACAAATGTTTGGCTAATATAATAGTTCCTTTGTTTTTGTCCTTGCCGGTCAAAGTTCTGGTTCAGTTAGAGAATAGGTAAATTAGGAAAAGTAATAATATATGTATGATAAGATATGATGTGACGTTCAATTAAAAACGCATGCATCCGGAGATAACTTTATATTAGGAAATGATATATCCTTTAAATAATCGTGCTAATAATCTTCATAATATCATGACTATTTGACAAATATAATCAACTAATTTTCTCTTTTGATCCTACTTTTTTATTTTATCAAATCAAATTTGATTATGTGCAGCTTTGTAGTTTTTAAGGTATCTGTGTTTGTGTAGTTTTATGCTTAAAATCAAATTTGATTATGTGCAGCTTTGTAGTTTTTAAGGTATCTGTGTTTGTGTAGTTTTATGCTTAAAATCAAATTTGATTATGTGCAGCTTTGTAGTTTTTAAGGTATCTGTGTTTGTGTAGTTTTATGCTTAAAATCAAATTTGATTATGTGCAGCTTTGTAGTTTTTAAGGTATCTGTGTTTGTGTAGTTTTATGCTTAAAATCAAATTTGATTATGTGCAGCTTTGTAGTTTTTAAGGTATCTGTGTTTGTGTAGTTTTATGCTTAAAATCAAATTTGATTATGTGCAGCTTTGTAGTTTTTAAGGTATCTGTGTTTGTGTAGTTTTATGCTTAAAATCAAATTTGATTATGTGCAGCTTTGTAGTTTTTAAGGTATCTGTGTTTGTGTAGTTTTATGCTTAAAATCAAATTTGATTATGTGCAGCTTTGTAGTTTTTAAGGTATCTGTGTTTGTGTAGTTTTATGCTTAAAATCAAATTTGATTATGTGCAGCTTTGTAGTTTTTAAGGTATCTGTGTTTGTGTAGTTTTATGCTTAAAATCAAATTTGATTATGTGCAGCTTTGTAGTTTTTAAGGTATCTGTGTTTGTGTAGTTTTATGCTTAAAATCAAATTTGATTATGTGCAGCTTTGTAGTTTTTAAGGTATCTGTGTTTGTGTAGTTTTATGCTTAAAATCAAATTTGATTATGTGCAGCTTTGTAGTTTTTAAGGTATCTGTGTTTGTGTAGTTTTATGCTTAAAATCAAATTTGATTATGTTGAGCTTTGAAGATTTTAACTACATGTATGTGCGATACTTTATGTTTACAATCAAATTTGATTATGTAAGCTTTACGTATCTATGTTTGTGTAGTTTTATGCTTAAAATCAAATTTGATTATGTGCAGCTTTGTAGTTTTTAAGGTATCTGTGTTTGTGTAGTTTTATGCTTAAAATCAAATTTGATTATGTTGAGCTTTGAAGATTTTAACTACATGTATGTGCGATACTTTATGTTTAGAATCAAATTTGATTATGTAAGCTTTAGTTTTAACGTATCTATGTTTGTGTAGTTTTATGCTTAAAATCAAATTTGATTATGTGCAGCTTTGTAGTTTTTAAGGTATCTGTGTTTGTGTAGTTTTATGCCTAAAATCAAATTTGATTATGTAAGTTTTACGTATCTATGTTTGTGTAGTTTTATGCTTAAAATCAAATTTGATTATGTTGAGCTTTGAAGATTTTAACTACATGTATGTGCGATACTTTATGTTTAGAATCAAATTTGATTTTGCATTGCAATATGTTGTTTTCTATAAGAATCAAATTTTATTTTATATATATTTTCATACTTGTTATGCTGATTATTGTTTTTGACATGTATATTTTCATACAGTTCATGTGCTGAAAAAAACACCTAAAACAAATGTTACACAAACATTTCAAACACCAGATGGATCGCAGTTTTATGTGCCAATAGTTGATTATAAACGACAACCAGTGTTTGGAAAAAACTATGGAACACTTGAAAACTATCGGAGAAATTGCAGCAAGTGCGAAGGTACGAGTCACAACAGCAGGACATGTGAAAAGAAGAAACAAAAAATATGTTGGAGTCAAGTCACTTATACATTACAAGATTTGAAGATGACAAACAACTCAAGAAATACTTAAATCTTTGGTTCTGGAGCTGAGTCAGCTTGGAATGATCCAAGCTGAGTCAGCCTGAACATCTTCATTAGAAGATGGTATCTTCAAGCTGCATTAAAAGAAGAACTAGCACTTGGTCTAAATCGAAGATGAAGAACAAGGATAGAAGACCAAGCTGATGGGTGGAAATTAGCTTGGATCTTGCAGTCAGCTTGGAAGGTACATGTTCAGCCTGGAGTATTGCAAGTGCTTCAGTGTTGTATTTAACTTTGTATATTCATCAATCAACTGGATAAGCATCAGAAAGGACATTCTAGAAGTGCTAGTTGTTGATTGTAAACATTCTATGAGGTGTCCATTTTATTGTTGCTGCACGATCAACCTTGGTAAGCAAGTAGGGAACAAAAAGTCACTATCACCAGGTACTGATCAAGCAGAGACCATTAGATCAAGACACGTGGAAAAGAATGAACGGCATACAAGGCAGTGTTGATGCCTATATAAACCAGCCTTTGTGTCTCAAGAATGTGTGCATCCATTACATTAACTCTCACAACGATTAAAGCTTACCAGCTTGGATCCGTGTTGTACTCAGCTTAGGCTAGTAGAGTTAAAGCTTTTCAGACTAAGCCTCTCGTTGAATAAGCGGTTGCGGCTTCTATTTACTTTCCAGTATTTTAATTAGTTTAATAGGAAATCGTGACAACCCCACAACCGCTAGAATTACACATATTACTAGATTAGGTAAAGCAACGCGTCCCTGCGAACGATCCTGTAACTTATCACTTAACTATACTACATCCGATCAGGTTCTCTGCCCGTAAGGTGTGTGTTTTGGGATAATTACTTGTACAACAATTTATAAATTTAAAAGCAGAAATAAAAACCACCATCAAGCTTTTTGGCGCCGCTGTCGGGGACGCGACGCATTCTTAGTTTAGTAGTGTAGTTCGATCCTTTCTTGTGTTTCGGCACGAGAAAGTTACTTTTCAGTACTTAGGTTTAGGTCAATTAGGGTTTAGTAGTATTTTCATTTCATTCTTAGTTTAAGCAGTTAATTTTTCTTTTCATTTTTACATTGGTGCGTTTGACGTTTTTCTTTGAGTTTTGCAGTTTTACTTAGGTAATCAAGCTGGAAGACAAATCGAATGACAAGAACATTAGGGCACCATCACCCGATAAGATTAAGATACACAGTTAGAAGCAGCCTCATCAAACCCACCAAAAACACCTTCACAACCGAATTCACCTAGATCCGAAATGGACGAATTTGACCGACCTATGATGGAAAGGACGAGAGCCGTAGCACATACACCGGGATCGGCTATTGTCCCACCAAACCTAGGAGATTCGTTTTCAGTCAAAGGCCACCACCTTAAGTTAATCGAAGACAACCAATATGACGGCCGAGCCAAATCCGACCCCCATAAGCATGTAAGTAAATTCACAAGTTTGTGCAAAATGTTCAAATACGGAGGAGACGTCACCAATGACGATGTGAAGCTTAGCTTATTTCCGTCGTCTCTCACGGGAGAGGCACGTGCTTGGTTCGATGAGCTCGATGAAGGTACCATCACTACATGGAATCAACTTCGCGAACAGTTTGTCTCGTGATTCTTTCCCCCGAGTTTAGCTAGGAAAATGCTTCGAGACATCAAGGCTTCCAGGCAAGACGAGGGAGAATCACTAGTTGATGCATGGAAAAGGCTTAGGGAAATAATCAGAAACTGTCACTGGAATGGACTTAACAAGGACGAGATGATGGAGATTTTCTTCTATGGTTTAACCAAGAGTTCCCAAAAGGATTTAGACCTAGCCGGCGGTGGTAACTTTTTGTACAAATCTACTAATGACGCGTACAAGATGATGGAGGATATGGTGCAAGCTAGCTTAGCTCGAGATATGGATGATAAAGATCGAGATAGAAGGACGAGAAGAACCGTGGCTAGCATTGAAAGCAGCTCCGACAATGAGGTAATTCATGAACTTAAAGCTTTATCTAACCGTTTTTCTACTTTTGAAGATAGGTTGGACATTATGGACAAGGACCTCAAGGTGATTGCACACGGGTGCAATAATTGCGGAGGAATGCACTATACCGAGGATTGTGAAGAGGAGGCTATCGAGCAAGTCAATTTTGTCCAGAACCAATACCGAGGAGGCTATCAACGAGGACTATTCCTGAGAAATCTCGGTAATTCTAACTTTAATTCTAGTTATGCTAGAAATAACTTTGTTTCTTTTCAAAATAGGTGGCAAAGGAATAATGGCAACCCGAGCAACCAAAAGTGGAAAATGAAGTCAAGGAGGATCCGATTGTCAAGCTCACCAACATGATGGAGAAGTATATGGACATGAATGACAAGAGGCATGGCTCTTTGGATAAGTACACGAGGTTCTTGAATGAGAAGACTGCTAACCTTGACCATAAAGTGGATGCCGTGATGAGAGACCAACAATCCGCCGTCAAAGGGTTGGAAAGGAAGCTAGAAAAATGGATGGAGCAGGGTGCTAAGAAGGAAAATGGTCTTCTTGCAAGCAATGCACAAGCTAATCCCAAACCGAACCCTCAAGGAAACCCTAACACGAGTCAAAAGTACCAACCACCAATCGGACGAAACGATAATGTGAACGCCATGTTCACCAAAGGTAATGACTCCACTGAGCTTTCTAATGATTTTTGTGAAGTGTCCAATCAGGTACAGGTCATACGGGAGCAAAACGAAGAAGAAACGAACAAAGACGCAAAACTGGAATCTGTCCAGGAACCACCAGCGCCGCTGGCAGCACAAGCCAGTGCCGTTGGTAACCCCCAGGATCAATCCAACGCCGCTCAGCACCAGCCAGCGCCGCTGGAAGCCACCCAGGAGAGCCCCAGCGCCGCTCAGGCCATGCCAGCGCCGCTGGAAGCTCCGTCAGCCCAGATTCGCGCGAAACTTCGTTTTCAGCTGCTTTCCAAGGAGATGTCGAGACCCAATTCGCTTCAAAATGCAAAATCAAGGATGGTGTCGACTCGGATAGTAAGGATGAAGTTCAAGATCCCGAAGCACCGAATGACGAGACACAGCTACAACAAGCATCTGAAGATCCAGGAAGTTTTCTTATTCCTTGCACTATTAATGATGAATATTTTTCGAGTGCATTAGCTAATTTAGGGTCAAGTATTAATGTTATGCTTACTGTGATTTATGAGAAACTTACCCTTTGTTTGATAAAACCCGTTAAAATGAGCATTCGGTTAGCCGATCAGACTTACCGGCAACCCAAGGGGATTGTCGAACGAGTCCATGTCAGGGTTAAGGAATTAGAATTTTGGACTGAGTTTGTTGTGCTTGATTCGGTAAGTGAAGTAGTGACACCCCTAATTTTAGGTCGACCATTTTTGCATGTTGCGGATGCTATCATCCATGTTCTTAGACGTGAAATATCTCTGTCAAATGGTCAAGTAAGAGTAAATATGCCTGTTTTAGATTCTAGGGATGTCGATTATGTGGAAACGTGTTTGAATGTTGAAAACGAGAATTTCCAAGAACCTTTAGACATAAGTGACCTCGTTTGGAAAGCACGTAGTTTCTCAAATCATGAAGGCCAAGACTTGTCAAGACCACATAGGAGAGGATTGAGTGTGCTATATAGAGAAACCAATATTAAGGAATTAGAGGAGATTTTAGAAGAGACCGAAAAGGGGATAGATAGAGGAAATAGGTTATTAATGGGAGTAAACAAGTTCTTAGATAACCTAGGTTGGGATGACGTAGTAGACCGACCTTTATCCTCATATAACCCTTATTTGTCAACCTCTGCCTTAGGAGACCCTACGATCTTTCAAGTTCACTGTGGAATACATGACTGTATAGTTAGTCATCTATTCATAGATGCAAGAGTAATGGTAAACATCTTCCCTTTAGAATTTTATAATAGGTACACTAGAAAGAGATTAAGGAAGGTGATTTGGGAGGATAAGGTAGTTAGGATTTTTAAGAATGTTAATATTAGGGTTCGGGGATTCGTTGAGAAGGTCATAGTGTCAGTTGATGATTTAAAATTCCCGACAGAGTTCTTTCTAGTCAAAGAAAACGTGGTAACTAGAAATGAATTCATTTTAGGTCAACCCTTCCTTAAGACCGCATGCACCGATATTAACACCGAGTTAGGAGAATTGACATTAGAGTCAGGGATTAATGTACTGAAAGTTGTGAAGCAAGATATAAATGTACATAATCCTTATGGTTTTTATAGCAAGCCCAAGGTTTACAAGGTCAAGGAGAAAGGATGAACATCGAGTCATATTTGGAGGATAGGTCTGACATTTATATTCGATATAACCCAACGGGAACCGGCCCCCGGCCTACCCCGTATTCTTCCTTAACCTAGTTCCTAGGTCGAGTCCGGCTGAAAACTCGTTAAACTTAGCGCTTCTTGGGAGGCAACCCAAGCCGTATTTTTATTTTATTTATTTTTATTTTTAGGAATATGTGACTAATTGCAATTTAGTGAACTGTTTTGAATTTTATCATTTGTTATCTATTTTATGAGTATGTCTTTAGAATCACAGATGCAAGCTTTCGATGGATCAAAGGAACAAGTAACTTATTGCAATCGTATTTCGTTTTTATTTTATTTTTATGTTTTAGCTTGTTATTTCCATTTTGATATTTTGATTGAAGTGTGCAGGAGTATTTTGTCTTGTAGTCCGAAGGAAACTAGGCACTTGGCCAAAAGCTAAATGTGGGGGAGTTCAAACATCAAATCATTGAAGAAAATCAGACATCGAAACACGTACAGGAGCCAAAAGCGCCGCTGGAGGACCTCCAGCGCCGCTGGGAAAGCCACCTGGGCTTCCCAACGCCGCTCAAAGCCTTCCAGCGCCGCTGGACCTGCACCTGTGCAGATCCAGCGCCGCTCACCAGCACCCAGCGCCGCTCAAGAGTGTCCAGCGCCGCACCCAGCTCCAGTCTGCACACCAGATCGCGAAAAATCCAAAAAAATCAGAAAACCCAAAAATCCAAAAAAATCGAAAAATCAGAAAATACCAAAAAGAAAAGAAGGTGGAGACGCATCAATGGATCGCCATCAAATGGAGATGACTCAAGTTTTTGAAGTTCAATATCATTCAAGTCACTCCGCAAATGCCATCTTCAACAACAATCATGCAACATAAGCCCGGGAAGTTTCGTTAATCCTTTATCTTTACATGTTTTTCCTATTACCCTGTTATGTTAGGTTCAGTACAACGATGACGTTGTACAATTTAAGTGTGGGGGGATGGAATAGGAAAAACCCGTGGTTTAATTTCTTGATTTATCATAAGTTTTCTACTACTTATTTCATGCAAAATTCAAATTTTCTTGTGTCGGAAAATCATTTTGAGAATATAAGCTTTGAAAGTAGACAAAAGATGACGATAACTAAGCAATATTAGCTTTGGTTGATGAACGGTTAGTTAGGACTGTTAGTTTAACTATATATTTGTGGCTGTTCATTCTTCCAACTGGATTAGAGCTTAGACTGAAACTGAATGCGATTATGTTTGCCATAGCACATTTAACCGGACTTTAATATGCCTAGCAATTAGAGCCATCTAGACATTAGTATAGGTGTATTAATTGGACTTAATTATACGTGCTTGTGTAGGAACTAGTTTAGACGTATGGTTCGCCTTAATTCTTACACTATTTATTGTGAACTAGGTGCATAAGGAGTAAGTGTATGAGTTGAAACGTCCCACGGTGTATCAATATACCAAAGTATATTGAACACAGAACAGTTGTAGAGGGGGGTGAATACAACTTTCCACAATCTTTACAAACTTTTAACAAAACGTTTTAAGATTCAGACAAGGAATATTAAGCAAGTAAGTAAAGTGCAGGAATCATTAAAACAGTAAAGCATTAAAACATTCTTGAACACAGATTGTTATTTTCAAATGTAATCCTTTATTAAGAAATAATCTATACAAAGAATTACAGGGTTGTTGCGGAATAAAGATAGCCTATAGATATCTAAACAACCCTATGAAATGACAAACAACAATCAATTAGTTTCAGCTCAAGAGAATCAGCCCAAGCTGATCTCATACAGACTAAGCTATGTGTAAGAGCAGAGAAACTTGTATGAAGAATGATTCTCAGGAAAAATGCCACTCATATGCAATCCATGAATGAGGCTTTTATAAGCACAAGTGCTCATTCATTAGGTGTCCGTTGCAGCTACGTGTAATTCGTTCAGTGGTTGATGAAGGAATAATCAATCGTGCCTTTCATGGTACTTGTGGTCCCCCACGTACTGACGCACATTCTTCATCTACCAATAGGAGTATGGACACGCATATGTAAACAACCACCAACCTGGATACTAGGAATATTCCTAGTCACGCCATTTGTCCTTATCTTTAATCCAGGTTGTTATCTTCACTTGATTGTCAGACACAGATTGGGCCGTTTGTCAAGGCACCAATCTGCCTAAGTATTTCCAAGCTGACTGCTAATCCCAAGCTGTCTTCCACTAACATCTTGGTCTTCTATCTTCAATCCTCCTCTTCGACTTGGACTGAATGCTAATACATTGTTGATGCAGCTTGAATAACACTTGCTTCCATAAGATATTACAATTACAAGTATGAAGCGTGATCTGGGTCAGAGACAGATCGTAAGCCGTGTCAGCTTAGTCTGACCCAGATCAGAGTACAAGAACCAAAAGATTACTAAGTGTTTATAGGTCAGATTTGTCATCATTAAATTTACAATTAACATTGGGACTCAACAATCTCCCCCTATTTGATGATGACAAAACCCAACTACACTTCTAACTATCAGCTTACAAAGAATCAAATGAAAATATGACTAACAGCTTGTGACCCTTTGAATCTTTTGGGTTCTTTTCAATCTGATATGAAATTGTTAGAAATATAAATGTAGTAGTTGATTTGTATACTTTATATTGTTTTATACTTAGAATGTAAATGTCTAAGTATGGAAGGGGCTTAGTGTAAATTAGTCATATGTATATAAATCCCTTCCATTAAGCATTTTGTAACCTTTTACCTTATAATACAAGCTAATCTTTCCCTGACATCTCTCTACTCTCTCTCTACTTTCTCTCACTAGAAACCTCCATTAACACACACTAAAACACACACTAAAGCTCGAATTCTAATCTTAACAATTGGTATCAGAGCACAATCAGAGTTGCTGAACGATCCACAAGCTTTTTACAAGCTTAATTTTGTGCTTAATTTCAGAATTTGAGCATTTTTTCTGAAAGGTTCATTTGCAGAGCTCACTGTTTCAGTGATTCCTGCAAATTAAGTGTGTTACTGTCCTAATTTTGTTCACCGATCGATTTAATGTCAATATATCTTTCTTCGCTATCAATTTCAGAAGCTAATTTCATCATTTGAGTAGTTTTCAATCGAGCTCTACAAATCGCATGTTTGTGAGGGTTTGAGTTCCAGTTGAAATTAGCATCTAATTTGTTTGAGGAGTTGTGCGCATTAATTTTCTGAACATTTTGATATAAAGTTTGAGTTCTAATTCGCAAAAATGAAGAAGATATCGAAGATTTACTATCTTCTCTGCAAATGAGGTGTTAGTTGAACGAAGAAGACAACAAATAACCGACTATTTTGTCGTGTTGTTGAGTTCTTACTTGTACTATTTGCAGAAGTCGTTGGCTAAGAGGTATTCTTATTTGTACTATTTGCAGAGCTCCTTGCTCGGCAAATACGTGTTTCAGAAATTTGGCTAAGTACTGGAACTTCACTTGTTCTATTTGCAGAGCATTTTGCTCGGCAAATAGTTGTTTTTGAGAATTGAGAATTTTTGATTTGAGACTGGTGCTACTTGCATTGTTTGCAGAAGTTTAGCTCGGCAAACAAGTGTTGTTGGGTGGTGTGACTAAGTACAAGTTCTATTTGTACTATTTGCAGAGAACTAAGCTCGGCATTTAGTTGTTTTTAAGAATTTGGTCACTTACACTATTTGCAGAGAACTAAGCTCGGCATTTAGTTGTTTTTAAGAATTTGGTCACTTACACTATTTGCAGAGAACTAAGCTCGGCACTTAGTTGTTTTTAAGAATTTGGTCACTTACACTATTTGCAGAGAACTAAGCTCGGCATTTAGTTGTTTTTAAGAAATTGGTCACTTGTAGCATTTGCAGAGAAATAAGCTCGGCACTTAGTTGTTTTTAAGAATCTCAAATCAAAATTTTTCAGGAAAATTTCTCAAAACCATTTTCCATCAATAATCTTACTTGTTCTATTTGCAGAGGTTTAAGCTCTGCATTTAGTTGAAATTGAAAAATCTCAAATTTTGTTTAAGTCTTTTATTGCTTGCAATGGCTTCAAGAGAGGCTTTAGCACTTGGTTCTGAAGGAAGACCACCTGTCTTATTTAGAGGATCTTATCCTCAATGGAAGAAAAGATTTCTGAACTGGATAGACAGGCAAAAGAATGGAAAACTGCTAAGGAAATCATACAAAGAAGGTCCTGAAATTCCAAAGAACCCTGTGAGTGGAGAAGTTTTACCTGAAGAAAGTTGGAATATAGATCAGAAAAACAGAGTTGAGGCTGATCAAAGTGCAATTGCATACCTATACCAAGCACTTCCTGATGACATTTACTGCAATGTTGATTCCTATGAAACAGGAAAAGACATTTGGGATGAAGTGGAGAAGCAGATGGAAGGATCAGATGTATCAAACACCATTAGGTTGTCAACTGTTTTGAATATGTATGAAACATTCAAACAAAAAAAAGGTGAACCTTTGAATGAGGTGTACATCAGATTCTGCAATGTCATCAATGAGCTGAGAAAGAATGATGTGAAGAGAACCAATATGGAACTGAACATCAAATTCATCAAGAATCTGGAAGAGGAATGGCAAGTGTATGGAACCCAACTCAACACTATACGTTTGAAGACTTCAATAGTTTTGATGAATTAAGAAAGACTCCTGAAGCTGCATCCCAGAATTTCAAGAAATCAACGTATAAACAAGTGTTGAAAGAAGCAATCATATCCGAGGAAGTCCTTCCTGATTATTTTCCAACAGAATTAACTGAGGAACAAAGGAGGTTTATTAATCGGGGATACTTCTTGAGGGATAAAGAAAGAATGGTTGCTCTGGGTGTTAAGCCAAAGGAGGCAGCTAAGAAGTCAAGATTTCTGGAAGAAAGAGCTTATCCAATCTTCTGTGGAGCTACAAAAGTAACCAAAACAAAGAGACCAGAATTGGATTCGATGTATAAGTTTAAGGAAGCAAGACAAATCGAAGAATACAAAGAGCTTCTCAAACTCACTAAGCAATACAATCCAAAGCTTCTGGAAGAACAAAGAAACCACAAGATTTTGGTGCTCGTCAGAGTGATTTTGGTTAAAAGGATTTCTATATCTGTACCTTGCTTTCATGTGAAAAGAGATAACAATAAGATGTACAGATTCACAGAAGCTCAGTTCAAGCTGCTACCAGTTGATGACATTATCTTTCTCTACAACCATTTCTTGAATGCAATGCAAAGGTACAAGGAAGATGTTATTGCCTTTGAAGCAGTTAAAAGATACATGTCAAGCTGCATTCAATACGCTTCATTGGAAGACTTTCAAATTGGTTTTGAAGTGGTTAAGAGAAAGATCAATGTACCATATCCAGATCAAAGTCTTTACACCAGAGACATAACAGATCAGAATTGGATTCGATGTATAAGTTTAAGGAAGCAAGACAAATCGAAGAATACAAAGAGCTTCTCAAACTCACTAAGCAATACAATCCAAAGCTTCTGGAAGAAAGAGCTTATCCAATCTTCTGTGGAGCTACAAAAGTAACCAAAACAAAGAGACTAGAATTGGATTCGATGTATAAGTTTAAGGAAGCAAGACAAATCGAAGAATACAAAGAGCTTCTCAAACTCACTAAGCAATACAATCCAAAGCTTCTGGAAGAAAGAGCTTATCCAATCTTCTGTGGAGCTACAAAAGTAACCAAAACAAAGAGACCAGAATTGGATTCGATGTATAAGTTTAAGGAAGCAAGACAAATCGAAGAATACAAAGAGCTTCTCAAACTCACTAAGCAATACAATCCAAAGCTTCTGGAAGAAAGAGCTTATCCAATCTTCTGTGGAGCTACAAAAGTAACCAAAACAAAGAGACAGAATTGGATTCGATGTATAAGTTTAAGGAAGCAAGACAAATCGAAGAATACAAAGAGCTTCTCAAACTCACTAAGCAATACAATCCAAAGCTTCTGGAAGAAAGAGCTTATCCAATCTTCTGTGGAGCTACAAAAGTAACCAAAACAAAGAGACTAGAATTGGATTCGATGTATAAGTTTAAGGAAGCAAGACAAATCGAAGAATACAAAGAGCTTCTCAAACTCACTAAGCAATACAATCCAAAGCTTCTGGAAGAAAGAGCTTATCCAATCTTCTGTGGAGCTACAAAAGTAACCAAAACAAAGAGACTAGAATTGGATTCGATGTATAAGTTTAAGGAAGCAAGACAAATCGAAGAATACAAAGAGCTTCTCAAACTCACTAAGCAATACAATCCAAAGCTTCTGGAAGAACAAAGAAACCACAAGATTTTGGTGCTCGTCAGAGTGATTTTGGTTAAAAGGATTTCTATATCTGTACCTTGCTTTCATGTGAAAAGAGATAACAATAAGATGTACAGATTCACAGAAGCTCAGTTCAAGCTGCTACCAGTTGATGACATTATCTTTCTCTACAACCATTTCTTGAATGCAATGCAAAGGTACAAGGAAGATGTTATTGCCTTTGAAGCAGTTAAAAGATACATGTCAAGCTGCATTCAATACGCTTCATTGGAAGACTTTCAAACTAGATTTGTACAACTGCCTTTGCATATATAGAGAATAAATCAAAGATATTACAAATTACATCACTATTCTCCAAGCATTTCAATAGCTTCTTGCTTAACCTTAAAAGATGGAGCAACTCTCACATCTAGTTGCCTATCTAACCCTTCATCTATAAGGAACTGCTCATACCCATTACCTTCTTCACTAAAGTTTCTACAGAATCTGTATAAGGTAAATAGGTGCATAGATGGTACCTGTTTCAGTTCAGCAGTCCTTTGAAACACCAAATTCCCTCTAGCATCTACAAAGTACATCCCATGTTCAGGTTCAGTGATGAACTTCCCACATCTTGCATCGTTAACACCAGCAGGTAGAGACAGATTAAGATTATCAAGAATCTTGTCAATTGCACCAGAAGATAATTGTGCTAGCAACTCTGTAGGAGACAAGTTTTGGAGAAAAACAGAATGGTCACCTCCAGGAGCATCAATCCTTTCATACCTTCTTCTTTTCTTCTTTAGTGGCTCAGCTGACTCATCTTCATGATCCATATCATATGCAATTGGTCTTGGAAGGCCAGAGATATCAATCTTGTACTTTACAACAGCAGCTAATTTCTTTGTGAACTCCAGACATACCAGTAATGATATTATGTAATTCCACCCACTCTATGTATCATAGATCAAGCAGTTTGTCAAGATCATGGGTTTCCCAGTTGGTTTCATAACCTTTCCTTGTAAACCTTATGCTGGGAATGTTCTTTCCTTTTCGCCTTTTTAGTAGAACTTGGAGGATTGGTTCTGGATGCCTTCTATAATGGATATTTTCAGTGACTTGTCTTTTCTCCAAGGCATCAAACCAATTATGGGCTTTCACACTTTGCACCACATCTTTAACCTTCTGAGATGGTTTAGAATGAACCACCATCTTCTTCTTTTCCTTTCCTTTGCCTACAACTTTCTTTTTGGAACCAATGGCTGCAAGATCTTCTTCATCTTCCTTATTTAATTGTTCTTGAACAACCTTGGCAATTTCAGAATCAGACTTAGTTGCAGCAATTCTTTCCCTTTCTAGTCTGTCCTCCTTAATCATCTTATATGCCACCTCAACTGATACCCCAAGCTGTGGAGCAGTTTTAGTTGCAGTCTCCCAATCCTTCTCTTTCTTAGTTAAGACCTTCACACCACTTGACCCAGCTTCAGCTGTTCTTTTCTTGATCATGAACTGGGACAGAGTGGCTGTGTCTTCACTAGATGAAGATTCATCAATTTGTACATTGGGAGCTGGGTCAGCTTGAGTTGGCACAGATTGTACAGGGTCAGCTTGGGAGAACTTTCTTTTCTTTTCAACCTTCTTTTCTTTTTCAACTACCTTTTCTTTTTCAACTACAACAGCCTTCCTTATACCTTTTGCAACACCAACATCCTTCCTTATATCTCCCATTTCATTGACAATCTCCCCCTTGGTTGTATCACTCTCCTTTCTAGTTTCTTCATTCAATTTTCCAACAGCACCAGACTCAGATTCTGGTCTTTTTATCTCTTCCACATCCTCCTTCTCACTTTCCATCCTAGAACCATACACAACCACTCTTCTATCTTTTTGAGCCTCCTCAGCTCTAGCCTTATCCTGTCTCACTTTCAACCTTTTAAGATAATCTTCAATATCTCTATCAACCTGAGCTTTTTGTCTTTCTATTTCAGCTTCACTCATAGCACTCCTCTTCTTAGCATTCTTCTCCCCCTTTTTGTCATCATCAGCAGGGGAAGAGCTCACTGGAGTTACAAGAAAGCCTTGGAGTGTATTGTTGATCAAGTCAATTTTGATATTTGTGAGACCACAGGATCTTCTTAGTTCAACATAATCCTCATTGAGGAGCTCTATCTTGGATTTAACACCCTTAGATACTTCAATCAGATCTTTCTTGAAATCTGCTTGTGACTTATATGCAGATCGAAGTTCTATGGTGACATCCCTTTTGAATTTGGTTGCAGCATTTTCAATCTGACCCAGAGTGCTCTTGTTTCTTTCATTCTCTTCATTGACTGCCTTTGTAAGACTATCAAGAGACTCTGTCAGCTTGCTCTGGTTCTGCTGCATCACATCAACTGCTTTCTTAACATAATCTTCCAATGCAGTCTGATCAAGACACAGCTTGTCCACCTTCTTAACCGTCAAATCCTAATCCTTTTGGATCTTTTCCAAGTATTCAGTCAGCTTTGAGCTTTCAACCTTAGAGGTTGAAATGAACTCAGTGAGCTGACCTACCACATCTGAAAATGAGATAGTGGCAGCTTGGGAAGAACTTGCAGTTGGCTTAAAAGCCACTGACTCTGGAAAGAGCAGCCTGCAATCCTTAATTTCAGGGTCATTGGGAATATTTAGAAGGGGGTGGAGGTTTAAGGAGTCTTGGAACATTTGCTCATGAGAGTGAGTCTCATGAGTGGATCTTTCAGAATTGATGATGAGTTGGTCAGCCTGAGAAAGTTTAACGTTTAATTCAGGCTGAGGGCCAGTGGGAATGTGTTGATCTTGATGTTGATCAACTCCTCCACTGGCATCTTCCATCAGAGCATCCCTTGAGGATGGATGGGCAAACTCATCATCGAATGAAGAATCACTTCCGGAGATAGTGATCATATTCTCATTGACATCGAGAGGACCATCAATGGTTCCCTTTGCTGCACAAGGGGCTGACATGACTGCCTTAAAGATAGCCAAGTAACCTGCAAAATCCCTCTGTCCAAGGACAGATGCAAACACAGACTCTACAGGTGTAATGTTTTGTGTAGTTGATTGCCCTTCAACAGAGGTGTGTTGTTGCACCAAAGTATCCTGAGGGAGAATTGAGGCATGTACCCCTCCTTGTGACATAGAAGGGGCATTGGCAGCCTGTGCAGACTCAGAGTGTAAGATAGAAGGAGTCTGATCAGCTTGGGGAGGAGAAGCAGTGTCACCTATGCGTTCGATACTTCTCTCCTTAGGCTGACCATCCTCAGGAATGATGTGCATTGACTCTGACTCACTTTGGATCTGGGCTAGATCCTCTGTTACCCCTTTAATGATATCATCAACCTTTTGGGAGGTTGATGATGGTGAATTCGGTTTTGACACAGTATGACCTTGGGAGGAGGTCTTTCTTTCAATACCTTCACCCTGTTTGGAGGGTTGGGTAGCAGTAGGTGTTCCCTTTATCTCGTCTACACTCTTTTGGGAGAGTGCAGATGGGCGTGGTGTTTTCGGCTTGTCAGCTTGGGTGGCAGGGACAACTTCGGAACGTTCCTTAGCTTCCACTGCACCTTGGGGGATCTCAAGAGATGATGTTGCAATATCAACCCCAGAAGCTGACACAGATTTCTTTGAAGATCTTTTCTTTTTGGCCTTGAGAGGTACTAAGTTCTCAACAAGGGGTCTTTTAGAGTCGGATTTTGAGCGAATGGACGAAGGTGTGGCTAGGGAGGCTGATGTTTTGGCCAACCCTTCACCCTCTTTTGTAGGAGTAGAATTGTGAATAGATTCAGAAGAGGTTGAGTGTTCAGAAGCATGTGTACCTGGGTCCCCCTGATTAGCAGATTGAGTGTCAGACCCAGATCGCGTCAAAGTAGGGACAGCTTCCCTTAGTGCTTCTTGTTCCTCTTCTCTTTTCCTGCAAAAATCAAGGTAGATCTGCATTGCTCGGGTCAGACTCTGCACAGATACCTTAGGACTATTGAAGATGTTGTTATTTATAGATTTGCATTCCACAGTCTGACCAGTTGCCAGACTGAAATCATTGTCAAAAATGGCTTCAATGATAAGAGCAAGAATCCTACCATAAGGTATGGTAAGACTCTTCTTATTAACGCGATCAACAAGGTCCTTAAAGATTAAAGCAGCAAAATCTATTCTGGTCATGGTGACCATTGCATGAAAAATCTGCAATTCTAGGACATTAGGCTGATCAAAGTTGCCTGCCTTTACTTGTAAGGTTTTCGAAATTGTGCTCAATAAGTAGTTCCAAATACCAGTTAAATGTTTCATTTCAACTACTGAAGCCAATGGACCAGTATATCCAACTTCTTGTAAAACATTTTTGGCTTCAGTATGAGACACAACCACATCATATTCATCATCAGGCATATATGATAGCTCAAAAGCAGACCTAAGCCTCTCATAAGAAATGTATACCTTTTTCTTACCGTTGAGGATTGAGCCATAGATTGCAGTATCTCCTTTCTTATTCGGTTTTACAACACAGCTCGCCCAAAATTCACATAAAAGATCTTGAAACACCCAGGCTGGCTTCTCAATCATCACTTTGCCAAAAGGATGATGCCATAAGAACGCCACGATCTCATCGTATCCTTTTGCCCAAGAAGGAGGATAGATATTGGCATACACCAGACTACCAATCTTGATTTTACCAGTAACAAGATCAGCAGGAACCACTACTACCTTATCTCCAACCACATAAGGAGCAAGTTTGTTTGCGCTTATAGGAGCTGGGTATAGACTTTCAGATTCAGAACTGGATTGAGAATCATTAGATGATGATGCCATTTTGAAAACAAATTTTAGAAGAAATTATTTTTAATAAAACAGTAATCAGATTAGAGAGAAAAATTGATTTTAGGAAAATAAGAACAAGTGATTTGGGATTTAGGTTAAATTGATGTTTTATTCAAACCCAAAATATCTTATTTGAAAAAGTTGGAGAGAGAACGATTTTGATTGGACGATCAACCAGTAGTGGTGGTACTTTTTCAGTAACCGGTAGGACCACTACACGTGTCACACTCCAATAGGATCAACCAAGTACACTTAATAAAATAATGAAAGTAATAAAATGCACTGAGATATTTAATAACAAAAATAACCACGAAGCTGGGTCAGACTCAGCTTACCCTCTTTCACTCGAAATGCACCAAGTGCTAAGGGTAGTCTGGGTCTGACACAGCTTACCCTCAAAATTTTAGTATAACTCTAAGGGGTCAGATTTGCTATTACTTAGCTCACTACATTCTACAAATTAAGCATACCTAGCTTACTTATGAGATAGTTGAACCTTGATTCATCCAATGGCTTTGTGAACAAGTCAGCAAGCTGATTGTCTGTTGGAATGAAGTGGAGCTCAACATCTTCTTTCATCACATGATCCCTGATGAAATGATATCTTATATCAATGTGCTTGGTCCTTGAATGAATTACAGGATTGTTTGAGATTGCTATGGCACTGGTACTGTCACAAAAGATTAGAGTTTTTGTTGCAGTGACACCATAGTCTTGAAGCTGATATTGCATCCAAAGAATTTGGGAGCAACAACTTCCTGCAACAACATATTCAGCTTCTGCAGTGGAGATAGAAACTGAATGCTGCTTCTTGCTGGACCAGCTTACAAGTCTATTGCCAAGCAATTGACAAGCTCCTGAAGTACTTTTTCTGTCAATCTTGCAGCCTGCAAAGTCAGAATCTGAATAGCCGATTAGATCAAATCCTGAGTCTTTGGGATACCAAAGACCCAGATTGGGACTACCTTTAAGGTATCTAAAGATTCTCTTTATAGCTTTAAGATGAGATTCCTTAGGACTAGCTTGATATCTTGCACAAAGGCATGTAGCAAACATAATATCTAGTCTACTAGCAGTCAAGTAAAGTAATGATCCTATCATACCCCTATAAGCTGTGATGTCAACAGACTTACCATTTTTATCTTCATCCAGCTTATCACCAGTTCCCATAGGAGTTTTCATAGGTGAGCAATCAGTAAAACCAAATTTGTTTAAGAGATCTTTAACATATTTTCCTTGGTTTATGAAAATTCCATTTTTAGTCTGTTTAACTTGTAAACCCAGAAAATAGTTTAGTTCTCCCATCATGCTCATTTCATACTTCTTAGACATTAATTTAGAAAACTATTTTCAAAGTCTTTCACTGCTAGACCCAAATATTATATCATCTACATATATTTGTACAAGCAGAATATCACCATTATACTTTCTCACAAATAAAGTCTTGTCAACATTACCTCTTTTGAAGTTATTAGCCAATAAGAATTTAGACAAAGTATCATACCATGCCCTTGGAGCTTGCTTCAACCCATAAAGAGCCTTGTCAAGCTTGAATACATGGTCAGGAAACTTTGAATTTTCAAAACCTGGAGGCTGTTCAACATAGACTTCTTCTTCCAGCTTTCCATTAAGAAATGCACTCTTCACATCCATTTGATAGACCTTGAAACCCTTGTGAGCAGAGAAGGCCAAGAACATTCTGGTGCAAAAGTCTCATTATAATCAATTCCATCCTCTTGTCTATAATACTCCCCTTTCATCCATTTTGTTTCTGTAGACCCACTTGGTTCCAATTACAGTCTTGTGATGAGGTCTTGGAACAAGTTCCCAAACCTTGTTTCTTTCAAACTGTGTTAGCTCATCTTGCATTGCATTAACCCAAGAAGGATCTTCCAGAGCTTCATCAACCTCAGTTGGTTCCATCTTGCTTACAAAATTGACAAACATGCAAAAGTTGCCTGTTGCCTTTCTTCTTGTTTTCACACCAGAGAGTGGATCACCAATGATTTAGTTGAATGGATGACTCTTTGTCCATCTAGTAACTGGGACAATGGACTGATTCAGATTAGATGGTTCAACATGATCAGCTTAAGGAAGGGGCTGATCAGCTTGGACATGAATGGAGGAGTCTGAACCAGTTGGAGAGTCATTTAATGGATTCTGAACAATAACTTCAGGAGGAGTGGGATCAGCATGAGCATCTTCAAAGATTGGAACTTCTTCTTCTTCTTCAATGAGTTGCTCCCCCTGAGTTTGAGCATTATTAGTTCCAACTGGAGGATTAGTTGGAGGCTCATTCTCAGGTACAACCAGTTCTTCAAAATTGAAGTCTTTATCTTCAGGAGGAGAGCAGTCTGGCTTAGAACAACCTTCATCAATGCTTACATTACAGAGTTCTCAATTGTTTTAGTTCTCTTGTTGTACACTCTGTAGGCCTTCATCATTGTTGCATATCCAAGAAGGATACCTTCATCTGATTTCTCATCAAACTTTCCAAGATGGTCTTTCTGATTCAGAATATAGCAGGGACTTCCAAACATTATTAGGAAACCAATTTCAGGTTTTCTCCCCCTAAGAAGTTCATATGCAGTCTTCTGGTGTCTTTTTACAATGAGGGATCTGTTCTGGGTAAAGCAAGCTGTGTGTACTGCTTCAGCCCAGAAATGAGACTTGACATTGTTTTGATCCATCATGGATCTGGCAGCTTCAATAAGAGTTCTGTTTCTTCTTTCTGCAACACCATTCTGTTGAGGAGTTCTGGCAGCTGAGTAGACTTGTGAAATTCCCTTTTCACTGCAGAATGAATTAATTGTGATATTCTTGAACTCAGTGCCATTATCACTTCTTAATTGCCTAACAGGCCTTTTGTAGAGAATTTCAGCTTGCTTGATGAAATGAATAATGCTGTCAGCTGCTTCACTCTTGTGTCTTAGAAAGAAAACCCAGGTGTATCTTGAATATTCATCAACAATTACCAAGGAGTACCTCATTCCAGTGAATGATGGAGTACTGATTGGTCCAAATAAGTCCATATGAAGCAGATCCAAACAATTTTCAATGGTTGAGCATGTCTTAGACTTAAAAGTAGCTTTATGTTGCTTGCCTTTCTCACAAGCACCACACAGCTTGTCCTTCTCATAATTGATCACTGGAAGCCCAGACACCAACTCTTTCTTACACAGCTTGTTGATGTCTTTGAAATTCATATGAGACAACCTTTTATGCCACAACCAATTCAGCTCATCTTGAGACTTTGACATGAAGCAGACTTCTCTTGTGACAGTTGGATTTCTCATGTCAAAAGAATAAAAAGACTCATCCCTCTTTGCAATAAGAACCACATTGCCTTCCAAATCAAGAACAATTTCCTTATCAGACCTGAATCTCACTTCATAACCAGCATCACACAACTGACTCACACTGATCAGATTGTGCTTCAAACCATTTACATATGAGACTCTTCTGAAAGTAAGAGGACCATTTGAAAGTACACCAAAACCTTCAGTCTTTCCTTGAGAATCATCTCCAAAAGTAACATTAGGACCAGCGCGAATCCTAAAGCTACATAGCAGGGACTTACATCCGGTCATATGCTTGGAACATCCACTGTCCAAGTGCCAGGTATTATCGTTGTGACCGCCCTGCAATTATGATAAGAGATTAGTTCATTTTGGGAACCCATCCAAGGATGGGTTCACCAGAGCTGACCTTCTGGTCTGACTCAGATTGGGGAACTAAACACAGACTCTTATCACTTTTTGAAACCCATTGTTGCTTGGTCTGTCCTTTACCAGATTCAAAGTTCTTTTTAGCAACATTTAAAGTTTCCTTCTTAACAAAACCTTTGCCTATTCCATCTTTCTTAGATTCAGCTCTCAATTTTCTTTGATCAACAATTTTTGGATCAGACACATCCTTAAGAAAATTGGTTTTCATAGACACCTTATCAGTTCTGGACTCAACATAGTTTAAGATCATTTTTTCAGAGTCAGATTTGGTGTTACTTGAAACAGACTCAGATTTTGCTAGTGACTCATTTCCTAGAGAACCAGACTTCTTACTCTTTAAAAGCTTAATTTTCTCTTTTGGAACACTGTGATCTCTATCCTTTCTTTTGTTTCTCTTTAAACTATTCTTGTTTGTTTTATTCTTTGAATCTGACACGGATTGGGTGATGGTCAGCTTGGACAAGTCAAGACTTTCCTCAGGTTTTAACTCAACAACCTGATCAGCTTCAGACACAGCTTCAGCAATGGTCTGACCAATGGTTTCAGGATCCTTAAACCCAATACCAGATTTCTGAACCAACTTAATTGGTTTAGAAATAGTCTCTTTGGTTTGGACTTTGGGTGGTGAAGGAGGCTGATAACAAGGCTCCATAGCACATACTTCAGCTATGGCTATGGCCCTATCATAATCATCATCAAAGATAGCTTGGATCTGATGAGGTATTTGTTCATTCACACATTTAGCAACTCTTTTAGAGCTTATACACCATGTTTCAGTAATCTGTTTTACCTTTAAAAACTTTTCTTCTGCAGTTTTAGCTTCTTTAATCAAAATGGAGTTTAATTGCTTTTGAGCTTTAACTTCAGATTCTAGTTTTTCAATGGTGTGACTCTTAGAGCTGTTATCAAGTTTCAAAAGATGTATTTCCTTTTTGAGTTCTTGATTAAAATGTTTTTGCAGTAAAACCTCATCACCAAGTTTGTTCAGTCTGGACAGCTTCTCATTATCAGACAGATTTGAAAAGAAAGTTACCTCAGGTGGAGCAGTCTGACTGGTGGATGCCTGGTGAGCTGACTCAGATTGCTGTTGTATTTTTACCAGATTTTCAACAAAAATCTTTGAGTAGCTTCTTTTGCCATGAAACACTTGGCATCTTTGTATAGCTCATCATCAGATGATGTGGCACTTTCAGCCCAGTCTTTGGCTACCAGACTCTTCTCATTTCTGTTCACCTTCTCAGTCAGCTCAGCTACTTGTGCTTTCAAGGCTTTGTACTTTGTCTTGAGCTTAGAGTATTTTTCACCTCTTCCACCTTTGGCTGGTACAGCTTGAGCAGTTTCTTTGGATCTACAATCACCAGCCATATGTCCTGTCTTGCCACACTTGTAACAAGTAACCTTGGACATATCAAATGGCTTCTTGGTCTTATCAGCTTGGCCACCTCTTCCTTTTCCTTTAAACTTGTTAAAGGATCTCCTTCTGATCCTTTCAGCTAACATAGCAACCTCATTTGCTAGTTCATCACCATCAGATTCATCACACTCAGATTCAGCACAAACAGAGTTAGGATTAGACATCACAGGAATATCATCATTAACATAAGAAATGATCTCATTACTAATTGAACTAGGGTGTTCAGTCATGGAAGCAACAAGTGCAGCAGCAGGCTGACTATAAGAATCACCCATAGCAATTAGTTTTTCAGCCTCTGAACATTATTGGTTATGAAGCAAACCAAAAAGTCCAGGGAGATCAAGATCATGATACACAGAACTTAATTTAACAGATGAAATATAATTGTTCCATTTGGGTGGTAATGAATCAAGAAATTTGCTCTTTAAAACCTCATTTTTCTTATTAATGCCAACAGCAGCTAAATCATTTACCAAAGCATTAAAGCGGGTATGAGTGTCAGTTAAGGATTCATTTCTCAAGGAGAAAAATCTCTCATACCTCCTGGTCAATGTAGTAATTGTGGATTCCATGGAGGTAGAGCAACCCTCAAACATAACAGTCAATGTACCCCACATTTTCTTTGCTATTGAACACATTTTAATTGAATGGTAAAGGTCTTTGGGCACAGCTTGGACAATGAAATTTCTAGCCTTCACATCCAAGTTTTCCAACCTCCTATCCTCATCCCCCCAATCTGCCTTGTCCTTAACTATAGATTTGACTGTGGCAGGAATGGTTGGTTGACCTTCCCTGACCACAGCTTCTACCACAATGGTTTGTGTAGGAACATAAGGACCATCCGTAAGGATGTCAGGCATATTGTTATCGATGGATTCAAGGAACAAAGACATTCTACCTTTCCACCCACTGAAATCATATTTGTCAAACATGGGTGGTCGGGTTGAAGAACCATTATCAATATAAGATGACATTGCTTTACTATAAATGAAAATATGCAAGGATCAAGTCAAGTTAATTCTCAACCACCGCTCTGATACCAATTGAAACGTCCCACGGTGTATCAATATACTTTTGGTATATTGAACACAGAACAGTTGTAGAGGGGGGTGAATACAACTTTCCACAATCTTTACAAACTTTTAGACACAAAACATTTTATGATTCAGACAAGGAATATTAAGCAAGTAAGTAAAGTGCAGGAATCATTAAAACAGTAAAGCATTAAAACATTCTTGAACACAGATTGTTATTTTCAAATGTAATCCTTTATTAAGAAATAATCTATACAAAGAATTACAGGGTTGTTGCAGAATAAATATAGCCTATAGATATCTAAACAACCCTATGAAATGACAAACAACAATCAATTAGTTTCAGCTCAAGAGAATCAGCCCAAGCTGATCTCGTACAGACTAAGCTGTGTGTAAGAGCAGAGAAACTTGTGTGAAGAATGATTCTCAGGAAAAATGCCACTCATATGCAATCCATGAATGAGGCTTTTATAGGCACAAGTGCTCATTCATTAGGTGTCCGTTGCAGCTACGTGTAATTCGTTCAGTGGTTGATGAAGGAATAATCAATCGTGCCTTTCATGGTACTTGTGGTCCCCCACGTACTGACGCACATTCTTCATCTACCAATAGGAGTATGGACACGCATATGTAAACAACCACCAACCTGGATACTAGGAATATTCCTAGTCATGTCATTTGTCCTTATCTTCAATCCAGGTTGTTATCTTCACTTGATTGTCAGACACAGATTAGGCCGTTTGTCAAGGCACCAATCTGCCTAAATGTTTCCAAGCTGACTGCTAATCCCAAGCTGTCTTCCACTAACATCTTGGTCTTCTATCTTCAATCCTCCTCTTCGACTTGGACTGAATGCTAATACATTGTTGATGCAGCTTGAATAACACTTGCTTCCATAAGATATTACAATTACAAGTATAAAGCGTGATCTGGGTCAGAGACAGATCGTAAGCTGTGTCAGCTTAGTCTGACCCAGATCAGAGTACAAGAACCAAAAGATTACTAAGTGTTTATAGGTCAGATTTGTCATCATTAAATTTACAATTAACATTGGGACTCAACATGAGTCATCTGGGGTCTCTGATAATGTCTATTGCATGAATAATGTAGTAATCTTAAGAAAGGCAATCAGTAGATTAATTAAAAGAGTTCAAAGAACTAATAACGAGTAAAATCTATACGTATCAAGTTATGTCGCTCTGCGAGTGGGGAACCACCGACCTGTCACCACTGTCTTGATGTAAGGTATAAACTCTAACCATTAGTTGAGTTATGTTGCTTTGCGCGTGGGGAACCACTGACCTGTCACCGCTGTCTCAACTATTAAAGATGATAATATCGTATAACTGCTTTAGTGTTTAGCTAGCGAGCATGACTGTAGTGTGAGGGTATGTCTAAGTAGTGACTCACAAGTACACAAACGATGAATATAAATGCCTTGCTAGTAGCTAGTAGTTTTGATTGCTATATAAACTTTAATTAAGTGCTTAACTAGTCAGCAGAAGAAGTAAGATTGAGCTGTAAGACATGTGGAATTATAGAACGGTTTTAGAGGTATTAACACAAATAAAAAGTTAGCTTTTAGTTTTGATTGACCAATATCTTACCTCTAGCTATAGCTTACTGATTTTGTCTAAAGCTTTCTCAAATCATTTTGCATGACTGATCTTTCAAATGTTTTTAATAAAGTAGAATAACTTGAACACTTAAGTAGTCCGCTCATCATTGTTTTATTTTCTTGGACTATTTGCTTAAGGACAAGCAAAGACTTAAGTGTGGGGGTATATGATGAGCGTCCATTTTGTGATAAAAACCCCTATCAAAAGGCTTCATTTCTATGTCTTAAATGAGTTAATATTCAGGAAGATGCGAGTGAGGGTAAATGGCATCAAGTGACTCAAGATGGAAGCCTATGAAGTTACAAGACACAAGGAGGTGATCCGGGAGCCGAACGAAGCAAATCGAGAAGCAGCAGGAGCTGCCAGCGCCGCTGGCCCATGTCCAGCGCCGCTGGAGCCCATCCCAGCGCCGCTGGAGCCCATCCCAGCGCCGCTGGGCGGCCCAGATCAGCAACCGACTTATTTCACTATTTAAGTCGAAGTAACCCTCAAAACCCTAAGAGAGAGCCGATTCAGCAGTCCTAGCCGCCCATATTCAACCCTAGGTCGACTTTGCAGATTCCAAGGAGGTTTTGGAGCTTCTAACACCTTCCGATCTTCATCTTCACTCTACCTAGATCTACTCTTTTATTTTACTTTCAGTTGGTAAACAATGTCATTCATCTTTTCAGACTTTGTTATTCCTTTAATAATGTCAGGCTAGTAGGCTGATACTTGTTTGGATCGATGTGATCATGTAGACGTTTATCTATTTTACTTTATTTGTTAGATCTGTTGGAGTGTGTTTTACTGTTTATCGTAGATCCATGTTTTACTAGTTCTTCATGTTATTATCGGTTCTATATCTGCATGTATTAATTTAATTCTGATGATCGGTCTATAATCATACACTAGGATTAATACATAAGGATGGAAAACACTAGTCAGTCTTTAACTAGATGTAAAAGGTGATTCACTTGTAACCGAGGGATCCAGAACCGTAGTAATTAGGATGAATAGAACATGATGCTTAACAATGTCAGACGCGATCCAGTGATTTGGAAACGAGCACTGTGGTCACCGGAGAGAATTATTATCTGGTCATGGCTTAAGAGCCGGGTAACTAAAAGATGAATTAGTAACACAAACTTTAGGTCATTAATGCTTAAACAATGAATCTAACGAGAATTTGTTTATAGAGTAGTGTGAGTCTAGCGACAGCACTAGTTACTTAGGCAAAGTGAATCTAACGAGAATTTGTTTATAGAGTAGTGTGAGTCTAGCGACAGCACTAGTTACTTAGGCAAAGTGAATCTAACGAGAATTTGTTTATAGAGTAGTGTGAGTCTAGCGACAGCACTAGTTACTTAGGCAAAGTGAATCTAACGAGAATTTGTTTATAGAGTAGTGTGAGTCTAGCGACAGCACTAGTTACTTAGGCAAAGTGAATCTAACGAGAATCTGAGCCGTGATTAAGTTTCCAACAGTCTAGCAAGTAGGTAGAATGATATTTGGTCGTACCATGAGATCGGAGATGCCAAACAAGTATTTTAATTTAATTACTGTTATTTTCTTTTTCAAACTATTTTCAGACTAAGCCTCTCGCTGAATAAACGGTTGCGGCTTCTATTTACTTTTCAGTATTTTAATTAGTTTAATAGGAAATCGTGACAACCCCACAACCGCTAGAATTACACGTATTACTATATTAGGTAAAGCAACGCGTCCCTGCGAACGATCATGTAACTTATCACTTAACTATACTACATCCGATCGGGTTCTCTGCCCGTAGGTGTGTGTTTTGGGATAATTACTTGTACAACAATTTATAAATTTAAAAGCAGAAATAAAAACCACCATCAGGAAACTGGTTCCCAAACCAGCTGATAAGACTATTATTGGCACAAGGTGGGTCTTTAGAAACAAGATGGATGAAAGGGGTATTGTGACAAGAAACAAGGCAAGATTGGTGGCTCAAGGTTACAGTCAACAAGATGGAATAGATTATGATGAGACCTTTGCTCTTGTTGCTAGGCTTGAAGCAATAAGAATGTTTCTAGCATACTCAGCTTACAAAGGATTCAAAGTGTATCAGATGGATGTGAAAAGTTCCTTTCTGAATGGCAAACTTGATGAAGAAGTTTTTGTACATTAACCTCTTGGTTTTGAAAGTTCCAAGTATACAAACCATGTCTACAAGCTGGACAAAGCTCTCTATGGATTGAAGCAAGCTCCAAGAGCATGGTATGATACACTGTCCAAATTCTTACTTAAGAATAAGTTTGAAAGAGGTAATGTTGATAAAACTTTGTTTGTGAGAAAGATAGGAAAGGATATCTTATTAGTACAAATTTATGTGGATGACATTATTTTTGGTTCTACAAATGATAAATTATGCAAAAAGTTTTCTGAGCTGATGTCCAAAAATTATGAAATGAGTATGATGGGTGAATTAACCTATTTTCTTGGCCTTCAAATTAAACAATCCAATTCTGGAGTTTTTAAAGATTTATTCAAGAAATTTGGTTTTGACAATTGCTCTCCAATGAAAACACCTATGGGTGCTGCCACCAAGCTGAGTGAAGATATCAGTGGGAAACCAGTTGATATTACAGCTTATAGGGGCATGATAGGTTCTTTATTATATGTAACATCCCGTACTTTTTGTTCATTTTGTTCATTCCCGTTAAGTAGCTTTATAATTGTGTTCAAAAATGGTTAGTTTTATAATTGATGGAGATAATTATTATTTCTAATATATGTGTTATTATGTAGCAACTAAGTTATAATGTGTGTCATTTATGTGGATAAATCCGGGTATGTGTCTTGCGATTTGGTGAGACGTGTCGATAAGTGTTAATCTTTAAAGCTTGTTAATGTGGTGTGATATATGTTAGATGTCGTTAAATGAAGTTCGTTGAGGTTGTCATACGTTTAATAAGATTAGAGGGGTGTTAAATGTAGATTTAACGAAATTTAGTTAATTGTGGTTAGATTAACCAACCATAATTAAATATCAAAACCCTAATATAATATGTATAATCTAATTAGTAGATGCCGCAAAGGCGCAAAGTAAAAAGAAAAAGAAAAAGGAGAAGTTTGCTCTTGTGAGGGGGGAGGTCGTAGGCTGTCAGAAAGAAATCTAAACACATTGTTCTTGTGGCGTCCAAGCCGTAGTATCATCTGCAAAGAAGTAAGAAATTGATTTTTAGTTTTATTATTTATTATACTAGTGAATCATAGTTTATGTATATAAATTATAAATAAATAAAGTCCTTTATTCTTATAAAAGGTAGAGCCGAAAAAGAGGAATTAATTGTGGTCTTGGGTTACCGGCATTCGTCATTGTTTTTCAAGTATAGAGATTTCAACTAATAATTTAGCTAATGAGGTGATCATCTAATTAGCCAACCAATAAGAATTTGTTGATGAAGTGATAAGACGGTGGTGTTAATATATTTGAAATTCATGGCCATAATCAAATGGTAAAGCTATTTTTTTATTACATTTGTTTACAATTACAATTACAATACAATATTAGTTCTATTAATTATGTCCAGCATATAACTAGACATAAACTTAGTTATATAAACATCAAGTAGTAACTAGTCCTAAGAGTTGACCAGAAGGGTTTAAGGTGGATGGAGGTCATTCCTATATATTTATGTACGTTTGGTTGTTGTTATTAATAATAGTTCATTATCATATAATTATTTAGGTACTTGGACATTCAAGAAGTAACAAGTTGAGCTGTGTTATTACTATCCAACTGGAGGTAAGATAACTTACTTTTGACACATGAGGACACAACAAACATAGATTTGATAATTATTCCCCATTTTATGTTGTTTAAAATATCTCATGCATATGTTGGGTATGAGATATATGTGGGAGGTGATTGGGGTATTGTTTATGCATGCTTAGTAGTTGTGAGCTATATTGTGATAATGTGGACTAAAGTGGTTTGTGAATGTGATATTGTGGACTTGTACACATAGTACACTAGACATGATTTATGTTGCCATGCCACGTGCACGCTAAGGGCCCTAATGTGATAAAGTGGATTAAAGTAGACAAAGTGGATTAAAGTAGATAAAGTGGATTTGTGGACATTATTAAGTGTGTAAAGTCTCGAGCACTAAAGTGGAAAAGAGTTAAGCTTAACCCACACTAGTCTAATTGGCTATTGTGCAAAGTGGATCACTCGGGGGTACTGTACATGCTCTCGTGTGACACAACCTAAAGTGGTAGAGTATTTCCGGGTGGCGTGGTTGACCATTAGTGTGTAACGGATTACTCGTGGATATGGTTATGCCTATCCGTAACGACAACGATGGACCACCGTGAGGTCTACCCATCAAGTCGGGTGTGAGGTTTCCTGTGAGGTCTTGTGACCGCCTACACACAAAACCTTTAAAGTTGTAAATAATTGGCATAACCTAAAGTGGATCAAAGTGGATAAATGTGAATTATTAAGTGGATTAAAGTGGAGTGTTGAGGATTGCTAGGCACTTTATAGGTTGATGAAACTTTTTATGTGTGATTATGTGGATGTGTGTGTGTTGCGCCTATACATATGTGTGAGATGATTTCTTATGAAATATTTTAATTGGCAATCCTTGTTTTGTACTAACCTGTTATCTTACTCGGCTTTTTAAGCTGACACTTGTGTTTTGTGGAAATGTGTTGTGCCCTCAGGTTAGGTTAGGTGTTGATCAGTGACTTGGTAGCTTGCTTGTGAGATGGGTAGCTTTTACTGAGCTTATGGATGTTGGATTTAGTTACCCGTAGTTGAATAATTTAAGTAAACATTTACTTAGTCAGTTGGCCTTTACTATGTTGGTTATTTTATTAGTTGATTGTGGATTTCAGTTGGATTATTGTGATGATACTGTTGGTAACACCTTTTGAAACATTATTATGTTTTATTGATTTCCGTTAGGAATCAAATGAGATTTTTAAACGTCGCTTCCGCACTTTTAGTTAACGGAGTTATGTTTTATGTTGAAATTTTTTTGAAATCCACATTTTTAAAAAGCAGGGTGTTACATTATACTAACTGCTAGTAGACCAGATATTATGTTTGCCACATGTCTTTGTGCTAGATATCAAGCTTGTCCAAAAGAATCTCATCTTCAAGCTGTGAAAAGAATTTTTAGGTACCTTAAGGGTACACCCAATCTGGGTCTTTGGTATCCCAAAGACTCAGGGTTTGATCTAATTGGGTATTCAGATTCAGACTTTGCAGGTTGTAAGATTGACAGGAAAAGTACAACAGGAAGTTGTCAATTGCTAGGGAATAGGTTAGTCAGCTGGGATAGTAAGAAGCAGCATTCAGTTTCAACCTCTACTGCTGAAGCTGAATATGTTGCTGCTGGAAGTTGTTGTTCACAAATCCTATGGATGCAGCATCAGCTTGCTGACTATGATATTATTGTGTCCAAAACTCTTATTTTCTGTGACAATACAAGTGCCATTGCAATTACCAACAATCCTGTTAATCATTCAAGGACTAAGCATATTGATGTCAGATATCATTTCATTAGAGACCATGTCATGAAGGAAGATATTGAACTTCATTTTATTTCAACAGACAATCAGCTTGCAGACTTGTTCACCAAGCCTCTTGATGAAGCAAGGTTTAATACCTTGCTGAGCAAGCTGGGAATGTTAAATATGGAATAATCTATAAGGAAGACTCAAGCTGATTGACCTTAGTTTTGACCTAAGGATGACCAAGCTGAGTCAGCTCAGCTTGGAAGTCAGCTTGGATTTTACTTAGTAAGTTATTTTATATTTTTCATTTCTTGTTGTTGTAAATAAAATATTGTTTTACTCTGTTTGTCTCTCTTTCCTCTGTACAAACCACAACCGTTACTCCCTCCATGGTAAAAAGTAACCGTTGGGGTAAGTGTACTTTCTCTCTCCAATCACAAAACGACACACTTTTGGTGGGAAGGCCATATAAAAGCCAACCCGTTTGATCAAATCACTATTCCATTGCATTCTTCATCTCTCTAATCTCATTCTCATCTTTGTTTCTCTAAAAATAATTCATACTCAATTTTCAGTTCTCGTATTTTATCATTCTTTAGTTAAATTTCTCAATCAGTTTACTATCAAATGGCTTCTCCTTCACAAGTTAATTATCCTGAACCAAAACAAGTCGACAAGATCGGTACTTATTTGAAGGGAGATAGGGTACCAGAAATAGAGGGTGCCAAATGGGTTTCTACTCAGATCAAGGTACGACCTCCACAATATGCCAATCTCCATCCACCTTCAAACAAGTCTGATTACTCTGACATGGAAAGGTATATCTTTTATCATCCTCAATGGGTAAGATTCTGTACCTTTCTCCTGGTTTCATTAATTATAATCAGCTTTGTGAGTTTTAGCTCACAAGCAGGGTAACAACCACCACCAAGGGCAAGCAATGCATTGTTGGCACTTTGGACAATGCATCTCGTCGACTTGTACTTACTCTTGATAGCTTTAAACGAATTTTTGAATTAGAGTACAAGTCTGACCTTGCCTATGAGTCAGCCCCACCCCTGGATGTGGCAAAAACTGTTTTAAATGATATTATTTACACAGGGAGGGTTGGTGGTTCAGTTAAAATTTCTCATTTTCTGGTATATACAAATATTTGATCTCAACTATTGTGAGATCATTGCAGACCAAAGTTGGTGGTTTTGATACACCAAACAAGCTTGAAATGCAAATCTTTTACTGCATGGTCCACAATAGGTTAATTGATTTTGGTAAACTAATTTTTGATGAATTTGCAACCAAGGTGTCTGCAAAATCTGAACACATTTACTATGGTAGAATCTTGGGTTACATTATTGAAAAAAAATTTAAAACCAAAAGGCAACAGGGGATTTTATAAAAATTTCCGCCCTGTCCTCAAAATTTTTTGGACCCATTGAAGTCCACCAGAAACTAACCCCTGCAATCCAGGATTATTTAGATTTTTGTGTGAACAGGGAAATGGAGAACCTTGAGGATCAATCTGATTCTCAAGAGGGAGCTGAGGCTGACTACCCTTCGACGCAAGCTGATCAGCCTGAAGCTGAATCAGACTTAGCCATTCAGGGTAGTGTTCAAGGTACAACTTCTAATATCCCTGAAACTCCTTTTCTCATCGTTCTTCATTTTCGAAGGGTAGGGAAGTGGACCCACAAAATCCCTTCCTAGCCGATCCCTCACAAAAATCTCCAATTTTGCAAAATGAGCCAAACTCCCAAATCCCCAAAAACAATTCTGCATCCTCTAAAAAGGGTGCAGGTAAGATAAAAGGGAAAACTGTTACTGCTGCATCCTCCCAAAAGGATGTACGCATTGAAAGACAGACCTCCGCCAAGGTCAGACTGAGTCTCAAATTATATCGCCTTCATCACTCTCCAAACAGAGTGGTGAAATCATTAAAGGGACACCCTGGACTCAACCCAAGTCCATAAAGAGTCGAGTCTATCACGGTTGCAAAATCTTGAGCATGTATACCAAAGATCTCCAAGAAAAGGTACTTAAGCTGATTATTCTGTTTTACACTCTGGGTCTGCACAGGCTGCCAATACTCCACCTAGATCACAAGGTGGAGTACATGCCTCAATAATCTGTCCCGAGGAGGCTGTGGTGCAACAACACATCACAGAAGAGGGACCATCCAATTCTACCCTTAACATTACACCAACTGCAGTCGTCTCTGCACTTGTGGAAACACAAGGGACTGCCTTTGGTCAAGAGGGCTTGATTCGTCAAGACCTCAATCCGTCTCTTGCAGGTGAGACAGCTACCGATGGTCTTACGATGTTGGTAGTCAAAGACTCATCACCACCACAAGGGGTGATTAGTCACTTGGTCAGTCTGGGTTCACCCATCCCCAAGGGATGTTCTGGTGACTGCCAATGCTGAAGCTGATCAATCAATTCAGCTTCATGAAGTAGGCAATGTTCAGCTTGAATTTAATGTTAATTCTCCTCAAGATGATTCCAGACTGACAACTTCTGCTCCACCTCTTGAGACTCACTCTCATGAGGCAAATCACCCAACAACTCCTACAGCTCCATAATCTCTAAATTCGCCTAATATACCGATCATTAGGGTCACCAGTGAGCCCTTTGAAAGGGTTCAGGCTGCAAAGCCAACTGATGGTCCTTCCATTACGACCAAATCCATATTAAAGGATGTGGTAGCTAAGCTCACTGAGATGACCGACACCCACAAGGCTGACATCACACAGCTTGGTGAACGTATGGATGTATTTCAAAGGTAAACAGGTATCTTTACAAGATCAGCTTCAAGATTTTGTGAGCACTCAGTGGATTCTGGCCACCCAACAAGAAGAAATAATGCATGAGATGACAGAAATGGCTAAAATGGGTGCCAGGTGAGTGGCACAATCAAGGGTTGGAGTTAAGGAATGGCAGAGTTGAATGAAGAAAATAGAAACTATCTAGCAGCACTTGCCACCTCCCAAAACAAGCTGAGGAAGTCTATGAGAATCAAATTCAAAGCCAACAGGCTCAGACTGAAGAAGAAAAACAAGAACGTTCTCAAGGACATCAAAGGCATCCAAACCTAACTTAAAGAAGTCTGAAGCTGAGCTGAAAATCAAAGTTGCAGCAATCAGCTCAACAGTTGATGAACTGAAGGCTTCCAGCTCATCTAACACTACTAAGTTGACTGAGCTTGATAATTACTTGAAGAATGATCTCACTCAGCTCATAAAGTCAATCAGCTCCACCTCCACTGTCCCCATTGATGATGACAAAAAGGGGGAGAAGGAAGTAGAACGGGAGAAAGTAGTTGACGAAGATGCTGCTGCTACTATGGAAGAAGATACTAAGGTGAATGCAGAAGATGTTGAAGCTGTTGTGGCTATGATGAATATTGGAGCTGATCAGTCTGAACATCAAGCTGAAACTCAAATTCAGACTGAGCCAGCTTCAACGCAAGAAGAAGTTGTTGTGGTGGATTCTAATGATGAAGATGAAGAAGGAGCAGATGTGAAGGTTGTCTTAGCTCTTCAGGCTGATGCAGATCTCATAGAGTTTGAAGATGAATCCTCCTCAGATGTTAGTGACAGATTGCCCATTGGGACTTACTTTACAGAGAGGAGAGGATCTGGATTAGACCTAGCATTCATTCAGCCCATTGTAGAACAAGATGACCAAAACATTCAGAATGAAGGCACTTAGACTGAAGGAACTAAAATGAAGACAAGTAAAATGAAGACAAGTAAATACCCCAGGATCCACTTGAGAAGAGAAGGTGATTCCTCTATGTTAGGCCCAGATTTAGTCCAGATTTACTGGACTCGCTCCAGACTCGACTACTGGAGCCTTACTGAAGATCTGTCCAGAAACGTGTTCTACTGGACCTACTCCAGACTTGGAATCTGGAGTACCTCTGAAGATTTGTCCAGAAATAATGGAAGACCAGTGAGCAAATACTTGTATAGGAAATCTGGAGTATTCTCCAGATGAGCTCACTGGACTTCACCCCAGTCCAGATCAACTCTACTGAAGACATTCTGACTAAAGTCAAAGACTGAAGTCTGAAGAAAGAAGACTGACAAATGGCGGAGTCCACTGGAAAGTCTTACCAGATCTGTACACTGGAGGATTGTCAGTGTTCTAGACCCTACAAGTCTGAACACTGATATCGAGGATTGACTTTTCCCTTTACACACTTTCCAAAGAACAATCCACTTGTTCTTTACCAAAGTTTGTGTGTGTGAAGGTGGTTGGATAAAAGGACACAAAGTCATTTGATGCGACTTTATCCTTATTCCTTATCCAATACATTTAATGTTCTTGTCGGATCATTAAATGTATGCAACCATATTTGTACGGCACAAAATTCACTGGTGAATTTTGTGCCTATAAATACAAAGTCATTTCCTTGACATAAATACTTTTAAGCATACATTTTGCATTTAAGTGAATTTGTCCAAATACTCTCGATCTTAAACAGGGATACTTCACAACTTTAAGTATCTCGATCCAAAAGAGTTATTTGACAAATATAGATCATTTGTAACTCATAGGTTGTTAGGATACATACTTATTTGTATTATCTTGATTCCGCACAACCTTGTATTTTATTTAACATCATAAATAAAATACACAACTGAAAAATACATAATTTTCCACTTTACTTGTTTATTGCTTTAAGTCTTGTATTACTTTGTTTATATATTCTTGCATTTATTTACAAGTAATACTATTCCATTCTAGTGCTTATTAGACTTGTTGTATTATACACTTTCCTGGTTAACCATCGAACTTAAGGGACTCACATTTGGTATCAGAGCAGAAGGCTAAACATTGCCTAGATCTATTTCTTGATGGCTAACCAAGAAAATACACAAGGTTTTAGTCTTGGTCCCGATCCTAATGCAAATATTAATGATCAAAATGAACCACCTATTGTTAATAACACTAATCCACCTCCTCCTCCTACTCCTGCTTCTCCACACGTGCATGTGCACTACTCAAATAATCCTGTTCCTAAATTCAGTGGGAACAGTGATGAATTTGGTACGTGGAAGGCTAGGATGGTTTTGCATGTCACTGGTATTGAGAGGAACATGATGAAAATTTTAAACGAAGGTCCTTATGTCCCTACATCACCTCTCAATCCCTTCTTGATCCTTCTGGATCTAGAAGAGGAAGGGAAAAGAGGGAGGAACATTGGTCAGAAGAGGAGAGGAGATTGGTGAATCTAGACACCCTTCTCAAAAACATGATCCTCGGGGCCGTTCCAGAAACCCTAATTCCTACACTAGTTCTTTTTCCTAGTGCTAAAACCATGTGGGATGAACTTTTAAACCAAAATGAAGGAGGAGATGACACCATTGTCACCAGAAAGGTCTCCTTAAACAAGAGGTATGAGTCATTTTTGCTCAGCCTAACGAGTCTCTCACTGGTACTTACACCAGATTTATGAGTATCATAAACCAGTTGAGAGGTCTTGGGGTTGAGAAGGACAAGGATATACTTCTGGAGAAATTATGTGACATTCTACCCACCAAATGGTCTCACATGATCCTGGTCTTACGACAAGGTAAAACTCTGCACACACACACTCTCTCAACTCTATATGGAGCTTTCAGGTACACTAAAGAAAATCAAGCTCAGAGAGTGGTGGCAGAACAAGATGCTTTTAACCATGCCTCCAGTAGTCCTAATGTGGTTAGTCATACTGAACCACATAGTACAGCACTGATATCTTCTGAGAATGTATTTTCTATGAAGAAGATGGTGTCTGAACTCATGGATTCTGGAGAGACCAGTCATATCTCTCCAGACTGTTGTGATGAAACTGAAGATGATGACCTTATTGCAATGATTGCTAAAATGTTTAACCATTTCAAAGCAAGAGCAAATAGGCCATCTGGACAATTTGCATCCAGTTCTTCAACTGATAAGACCAATTTGACATGCTTTAAGTGTGGCAAAAAGGGTCATTTCATGAAAGAGTGCAGGTCCAACCAGTTTATATCCAAGCCTGGTCCATTCTCTTCAAATAATAAGCCTGATGATAGCTATAAACTGAAATATAAAAAGCTTAAGGCCCAGATTGCTCTCATGGCACAACAAATTGAAAACAATAATAAGTGCATGATTGCAACAACTGAAGAGAAGTGGGTTCCTTCTGATGAATCATCTGTTGATGAAGAAGAAGAAAGAGATTGCTGTTACATGGCTCTAGCAGACGATGAGCACCTGGTGAAGGAAGATGTCACATCTAGACGATGGGTAGACATTGTTATTAAGAAGGTTAGTGATTATGATTGTGCAATTGACCATGAACTAAAATTGGACATAGCTGAAGCTCTTAATTCTGATTTGATTTTTGTAGAAACTGTTAGATCTGATTGTGTAAATGGTCTAGAAACAGATTCTTCTAAAATAACTGCCTTAAAATCAAAGTTAAAAGAACTTCAAGACATTGAACTGGCATTTCAAGCCCAGGTTCTGGTAACTGAACAATTGATTCAAGAAAAACAAGATCTTGAAGTCATTTTAGAGAAAGAAAAACTGGTAATTAAATCATGGCTAGAAACCAAAAAGCCATATGATGCTGGAGTAAATCAATTTCCTGCTCAAAAACGTGCATACTTAGATGGAAATACTCATTTAGCATCATTAATACCAGTAATCGATCGATTACCAGAGGGGTTCAGGCCCACCACTGTTTATGATAAGCCTGTAACTCCCAAGACCAATATTTACCCAGTTCAATCCCCATAGGTCAAGACTGGAGCATTCCAGATGACTGCTCCAGTTAAAGAGGTTTATCGGAATAAACCTTTGCCTCAGACCAATCCCCTACCTAAGCCTAGGACTGGAAAGGCTAAGGTGTCATCTGAAGAAAATATTTTGTCCAGGTTAGAGAGCCAGATTCAAATTCTGACTCATCAATCTCAAAGTTTTAATGCAAGATTAAACTTTATTGAGGGTACTTCATCTGGCCCTAGACAAAATACAAAACCTTTTGCTAAGAAAGTTAAATCTATTTCTCCAGTTGAGAAAAAGAAAAAGGTTTCAAAACTATCAACCCAGTGGTCTTTTCAACTAAGACCACTGTTGAAGAAAGTAAACTAAACCAGATTGCCCTAGGGACCTATAAGGGAGGGTCCAGTGAACCCATCAGTCGATGGGTTCCCAAATCTAACTGATAATATTTGGTGGATGTGCAGGGCGATCGAAAGAAATATATCTGGTATCTTGACAGTGCTGCTGGCAGGACGATGACCGGATGTAAGACCCTGCTGGAGGAGTTCACCATTTCTGATGGACCCTCCATTACTTTTGGAAATGATGGTTGTGGAAAGACTTAGGGATACGGTGTTCTGAACAATGCACAAGTCAAGTTCAGACGTGTTGCATTTGTGAATGGTTTGAAATATAACTTGATCAGTGTAAGCCAACTGTGTGATGATGGCTATCAAGTCTTATTCAATATTGCTCAGGGTATCGTATTCAACAAGGACTGGAAGGTAGTGTTGATTGCTCTCAGAAAAGGGAATGTGTACGTGATGGATATGGAAAGCTCTCCTTCAGAGCAGTGTTTCTATACTCAAGCTGATGAAGACACAAGCTGGTTATGGTATAAAAGGTTATCCCATTTAAATTTCAAGAATATTAATAAGTTGTCCAGAAAACAACTTGCAGATGGGATACCTTCAGTTTCTTCAAAAAGGAAAGGCCATGTCCAGGATGTGAGATGGGTAAGCAAAAACGTACCAGTTTCAAGACCAGACAGAATTTCAGCATATCTGAACCTCTTCATATGCTTCATATGGACCTCTTTGGTCCAGTGAATGTTTAGACTCGTGCTGGTAAAAGATACACCCTGGTGATCGTAGATGAATTCTCCAGATATTGTTGGGTGATCTTTCTTAGGTCTAAAAGTGAAGTTGCTGCTGAAATCATCAGTCTTATCAAGCAAATTGAGCTCAAGTACAGTCGAAAAGTGTGTCAGTTAAGAAGTGACAATGGAACAGAATTCCAGAATGCAACTCTGGAGTCATTCTGTACTGACACTGGCATCTCCCAGAATTTCTCATCAGCCCGCTCTCCAGAACAAAATGGAGTGGTGGAAAGGCAGAATCGAACGCTGATAGAAGCTGCCAGGAGTACGCTTGCTGAATCTGGTCTGTCTACTAGTTTCTGGGCGGAAGCAATTGCAACTACTTGCCACACCCAGAATCGATCAGTGTACATCAAAAGACACAAAAAGACAGCCTATGAAGTCTTAAGAAATAGAAAACCAAATATTGGTTATTTTCACGTTTTTGGATGTCCAGTTTACATCCTGAACAACTCCAGTCAGCTAGGCAAATTTGATGCCAAAGCTGATGAAGGGTATTTCTTAGGCTATTCAGCCATTCGCAAGGCCTTCATAGTCTACAACAAGAGACTGGAGAAGGTCCATGAGTCAATTCATGTCACATTTGATGAATCAAATGCTGCAATCAACAAGAAGCCAGCCCTTGACACTCCCCCAGTAACTCCAATTGTCTTTTGTGAATCTGATCCTATAAACGACAAAACTTAAGATTCAAAAGACACAGTTTCCAGTCATCCTGATCTGGAACCTGTTCAGAAAAAGAAACTCTCCAGTAGTACTCCATTCTATCCTTCTATTATTTTCAAACTACCCTCTGAAATTAATATTGGATCAGATGTTCGTACTACTCCCCTAGTATCAGTGTCAGTTGAGAATAGACCAGAAATGTCTTCTTATGAAGAATTCAAACTGAACCAGTACTTCAGGAAATGCCTTCAAATGAAGAATTTCATGATGCAAATCGTGATTTAAATGACTCAGATGAAGATACTGAAGTAGTCTGGCAAGATCCTCCTCCAGAAGCAATTCCAGAGGAGACTCAACTGAATTCTTGCACTGATATTGTTGTCAGTAACAATCCTGGTCAGTACTCCAGATGGACAAAATCTCATCCTATTGATCAGATCATAGGTGACTCCAGTAGAGGAGTTCAGACCAGAAGAGCCTCCAGTAATCAATGCTTATACGTTAGTTTTCTATCTTTGATGGAACCAAAGAAGATTGACGAGGCTATGGAAGATCCAAGCTGGGTGACTGCTATGCAAGAAGAGCTTCACCAGTTTGAAAGGAACAAGGTCTGGTATCTGGTTCCTTTCCCAGTTGGAAAGAAAGAACCAATTGGAACAAGATGGGTCTTCAGAAACAAAGTAGATGAAGATGGCCACTTAATCAGAAACAAGGCCAGACTGGTAGCACAAGGCTACTGCCAGTCAGATGTCGACTTTGATGAATCATTTGCTCCATTGGCTAGACTTGAAGCGATCAGAATATTCTTAGCATTCGCTGCTTATCATTAGTTCAAGGTCTACCAGATGGATGTAAAGAGTGCTTTCTTGAATGGAAAGCTTGAAGAAGAAGTTTATGTCAGACAACCACCAGGTTTCGTTGATGAAAAGCATCCACATTGGGTATATCGTCTGGACAAAGCGCTATATGGCCTCAGACAAGCCCCACATGCCTGGTATGACACTCTGACTAAACATTTGTTGAAAAATGGTTTCAAACGAGGTGCAATTGACAATACCTTATTTATTCTTCATGAAAAAGGTAATCTGTTAATGGTACAAATTTATGTTGATGATATTATTTTGGGTCTACTTATGAAGAATTCTAAACTGAACCAGTACTTCAGGAAATGCCTTCAAATGAAGAATTTCATGATGCAAATCGTGATTTAAATGACTCAGATGAAGATACTGAGTAGTCTGGCAAGATCCTCCTCCAGAAGCAATTCCAGAGGAGACTCAACTGAATTCTTGCACTGATATTGTTGTCAGTAACAATCCTGGTCAGTACTCCAGATGGACAAAATCTCATCCTATTGATCAGATCATAGGTGACTCCAGTAGAGGAGTTCAGACCAGAAGAGCCTCCAGTAATCAATGCTTATACGTTAGTTTTCTATCTTTGATGGAACCAAAGAAGATTGACGAGGCTATGGAAGATCCAAGCTGGGTGACTGCTATGCAAGAAGAGCTTCACCAGTTTGAAAGGAACAAGGTCTGGTATCTGGTTCCTTTCCCAGTTGGAAAGAAAGAACCAATTGGAACAAGATGGGTCTTCAGAAACAAAGTAGATGAAGATGGCCACTTAATCAGAAACAAGGCCAGACTGGTAGCACAAGGCTACTGCCAGTCAGATGTCGACTTTGATGAATCATTTGCTCCATTGGCTAGACTTGAAGCGATCAGAATATTCTTAGCATTCGCTGCTTATCATTAGTTCAAGGTCTACCAGATGGATGTAAAGAGTGCTTTCTTGAATGGAAAGCTTGAAGAAGAAGTTTATGTCAGACAACCACCAGGTTTCGTTGATGAAAAGCATCCACATTGGGTATATCGTCTGGACAAAGCGCTATATGGCCTCAGACAAGCCCCACATGCCTGGTATGACACTCTGACTAAACATTTGTTGAAAAATGGTTTCAAACGAGGTGCAATTGACAATACCTTATTTATTCTTCAGAAAATATTACTGGTACTTTGTAAATGTGTCCCTCTCACTGGTAACTGGACAGATTGAAGTGCGTTACCAGTCTTTCAAAAATGGTTTTCACTGGTACTTTACTGGAGTGTCCCTCCAGTGTACCATCAGTACATGTTCACTGGACTAATCCACCAGTGATACTGGAGTGTCCAGTCAACCTCCAGATGCACTAAAATATGTCATAATATTTTCTAAATACTTGGTCATTGTGTGTGCCACGTAAGCAAATCTTTTTGAAGATATTTTAATCCTACGTGGCATGTAAATTTTTCAACGTAATGATGGTATTTTTACCTTGGGAAATCAAAAAGAGCAACTTGTTACTGTTTGTGGGCTGTAAACCGTCATGCATTTATGTATGATGTGATGTAATTAATGCGGATCTCAGAACCCGATCAAAAACTTTATTTGATAATTTCAAATAAACCGTTTGAGTTCCACATTGTCTCTCCTATAAATACCCACTTTCAATTTCAATTGCATTTACTTCGAACATATTTACTCCCAAATCTTTCAAATTCCTTCATTTACTTCTTCATTCATTTTCCAATCATCATCATCTCTCTTATTTACTCCATTTACATTCAATTCCTTCATCAATTCTTCATCATAACCTATATATATTCAATTTCATCTTCATTTATTCTGTATAAAATGGCACCTAGACAATCAAAATCGCTCAAAAATCTCCTTGCCGCTGAATATGCTCCTTCGGAAAATGTTGGCAGGGCACCTCATATCAATCTTGAGGCAAGTGCCATAAGAATCAATATGAATAACTGGATGGCTAGACTCTCTCTGTCCAGTGTTCATGATGCCCAATCGATTATTGGGAGATTAAACTCATTCTTTCTCTCTTGCCCATTATATGGTGCGTTAACATTGAATCCAGGAAGGATGTACCATGAGTACATGTGTGAATTCTGGTACACTGCTCAATATGACGATGAAACTTCATCGATCAATTATACTCTAAAGAGAGGTACCAGATCCCTTGGTTTCACTGCAAGTCTACTCAGGTCTGTTCTACAGTTAAATTATTTTGAACAGAATGAGTTGCCTATTGAGCTTCCCACTGGTATAAATACAAGGGAAGTATGCAGACTCATGGGGCACATGGATATCTTGGATGAGCATGGCCAGCTATCCAGAAAAGGGACTATCTACATGAGCAAGCTGTCAGACTCATGGAGATATTTCTTCACCCATATTGTTGAATGTCTGGGAGGCAGTTCTGGAGGATTAGATCAGATAAATCAAACCCAACTCCAGATTGCCTACTGCTTATGGTTTGGGCTTAGGGTGGACTTTGCCTAGATCCTTTTTGATGACCTGGTTGAGCGCCTAAGAGTGAAAGGAAGAAAACCATTTGTTCCTTATATTCGTTTCCTTTCTCTTATGTTTAAGAATGCTCTTGGCGACCAGTATGATATGGATACTACTCACTTTTCTGTGAGTGAGTATATGAGGGACCTGGTCAACCTCAGATCTCCACTGGATGAGGTAGATATTCCTCAGTCCATGCTTTCCTTCCAAAGGGAAGAAGCTGAAATGGGTCCAGATAGAGGTCAAGCTGTTGAAGGACCATCTGGTGATGATGTACAGATCATTGAAGCTGTACAACCCATTAGACAAGTTGCTCCAGAAGGTCAAGGTACAAAAACGTTTGAACCTTCCAGACGACCTAGAACTAATAGGCGTCTGATGCGAGCTGGACTTCAGGTGAATCCTGAAAGACATCCTGGTGATGTTATGAATCTAGATGGATCACCAATTTTTGAACAAGAGGTTGTTGAGCAGGTAGTTGAGGAAGTTGAAGAAGATGTTCAGAATTTGGTTTACAGGGTCAGTTCTCTGGAGAGTAGACCTACACTAGACCAGGGTGCAGTTGTTAGTATTATAAGTGATGAATGTACAAGGAAGTTCAGAAACAATATGTTGAAAGAATTATGTGAAGAAGTTTCTGGGACTGTTCTTCGTAGCATTCATGATGGGGTGTTACCCCAAGTAGAGAAGTTACTGGATGAAAAGTTGCCAAAACACTTGCCTAAAGCTGTTGCAAATGTTCAGAAGGAAGTGCAGGCACTTAAGAAAGTTGTGACTGAAACAACTCCAGTAGCAGGTACAATATTTGGTGCACTGGACAGACTTATGCTTGAAGATTTATGGAATGATCTCAAGTCAAGGACTGGTGATCATTCCAAGGGGGAAAAGTCGTCTGGTGACCAAACACTGAAGCACATGGCACAAAGAGCATATGGCACTGAAGTCGGGCTAACTGAAGGAGCTACTGGTACTGAAGCCAGTGAGCCCCAGTTTGAGACCTTCCCAGATATTCCAACTACACTTAAGGCTGTTAAAGGAAAAGAAAAAGTGGTATCTGGTGAAGAGGAAGAGCAAACTGAAGATGCTGATGATGAAACTTCCAAGAAGTTAGAACAAGAATGCATCATGATAGAGATTTTCAAAAGAAATCAAAAAGATGAACTGCTGGCCCATCAAAGGGAGATGGCAACAATGGGTACTTTGGATTCTTACAATGCTGGCAGGTTAGGCATTAATATTGAAGTATATAAAAAGATGAAAGATGACCCCAGAGTTCATCAATGCCTAAATGCATTAGATGATGTTCATGTACGCTCATTCTACGCTGAAGAAGAGCAAGTCTATGATTCAATTATTTATGGCGTGAGTGTACCAGAACTCATCAGACAAAGGAAGGATGAACTGGTAAGTCTCCAGAAAAAGATCAGAAAGAATGCTGGTGCTCTGGAGATAGAGTACAGGAAGAGACTTACTGGTTTACCAAAGTTGACTGCCAGATAAATCAAAGCAATCAAAGATGCTGATGTAAGCAATTTCATTCCCCTGGACACTTCTCGAAAAATCAATCGTCAAGAACTCCAATCTGCTGTAGAGTGTCCAAGGAAACTGAATCATTGATCCAGCAAGCCAAGCTGAAAGAAAAATACAATGAGATGTTGAACTTCAGGGCTGATGCCAGAAGGATCACTGGTGCTGAAATCAAATTGGCTGAAAATAATGAAGGCATGTCTAAGTTTGAAGTAAAGTTGACCAGGGAGGGTAACTTTACTGACGAAAGGAAAAGTACTTCAGTCCAAGCTTTTGGATGGAGTGAACTGAAGGAAATCGCTTTAACATTCAGGGGGAAGACAGATGTGTCGACTGATGTTAAAGCATTTCTGAAAAGGATTGAAAAGGTATGGAGAAGAAAGCAACAGATGGAAGTTGCAATGGGCATAAGAACGCCAGAATCAATACCATCTTCTCCATCACCAAAGAGAAAGGCTACTGAAGATGCTCCAGGATAGACATCAAAAAGAAGGGCCTGACTCTTATCATTTACTTATTGTAAATTATTGTCTTATGAAAATTGTATACTATTTATCAGTTGATGTATGTAATAATAGTTGCAATTTTTTATTCTTATAAGTAAATGATCAGATTTAGTCTAAGTTAGAACTTAAAAGATGAAACTGAAAACACTCATGATCTATAAAGTGTTTTACAGTAACTTAGATTTTTTAGACAAATCGAAACTTGTGTTTTTCAAGCATACAAAATGTATAGATTCAAGCTTGAAAACACTTGCATTATTTCTAAACAAATAGGGGGAATTTGTTAGGTCTAGATTTAGTCCAGATTTACTGGACTCGCTCCAGACTTGACTACTGGAGCCTTACTGAAGATCTGTCCAGAAACGTGTTCTACTGGACCTACTCCAGACTTGGAATCTGGAGTCCCTCTCAAGATTTGTCCAGAAATAATGGAAGACCAGTGAGCAAATACTTGTATAGGAAATCTGGAGTATTCTCCAGATGAGCTCACTGGACTTCACCCCAGTCCAGATCAACTCTACTGAAGACATTCTGACTGAAGTCAAAGACTGAAGTCTGAAGAAAGAAGACTGACAAATGGCGGAGTCCACTGGAAAGTCTTACTAGATCTATACACTGGAGGATTGTCAGTGTTCTAGACCCTACAAGTCTGAACACTGATATCGAGGATTGACTTTTCCCTTTACACACTTTCCAAAGAACAATCCACTTGTTCTTTACCAAAGTTTGTGTGTGTAAAGGTGGTTGGATAAAAGGACACAAAGTCATTTGATGTGACTTTATCCTTATTCCTTATCCAATACATTTAATGTTCTTGTCGGATCATTAAATGTATGCAACCATATTTGTACCGCACAAAATTCACTGGTGAATTTTGTTGCCTATAAATACAAAGTCATTTCCTTGACATAAATACTTTTAAGCATACATTTTGCATTTAAGTGAATTTGTCCAAATACTCTCGATCTTAAACAGGGATACTTCACAACTTTAAGTATCTCGATCCAAAAGAGTTATTTGACAAATATAGATCATTTGTAACTCATGGGTTGTTAGGATACATACTTATTTGTATTATCTTGATTCCGCAGAACCTTGTATTTTATTTAACATCATAAATAAAATACACAATTGAAAAATACATAATGGTCCACTTTACTTGTTTATTGCTTTAAGTCTTGTATTACTTTGTTTATATATTCTTGCATTTATTTACATGTAATACTAGTCCATTCTAGTGCTTATTAGACTTGTTGTATTATACACTTTCCTGGTTAACCATCGAACTTAAGGGACTCACACTCTGCAAGTGAAGTATTGGAGCTGTCTGAGCTATTTACTCTTGGATATGCAAAATGTGTTGAGCTGCATAACCTTCTGATTCTGAACAAGCCAAGCAATTATGGAGTGGTGGTTGGTGACTTGTCCAAAAGATTTGCAAAAATGAGAAGTTATAATATTGATACATTTGGACTGCCACAACCACTCACTTCTGAAGATGATAATTCAGAAGCTGAAGAAGATGAGACTGTGCCTGGTCTCAAGAGAAGAAAGAAGAAGAAGGTAACCATTGAAGACTTCCTAAAAGAAGAGACTTACATGTTAAAATCAAGAAGTCTGGATATGGTGAAAAGATGGATAAGCTTAATTTCAGTCTGCCTCCTGAAATTACCAATCCACTGGAAGGCCAAATCATTGAAGCCCATAAACTTGGTCTGATCATAAGAACTCACAAAGAAGAAATTGGGCTTCAAAGAGCTTCTGAGCTGAACATTGTGCCAAATGTACTCCTATATGCTCTCAAGCAGATTTCATGAAGCCTTAATGATAGAAGCATCAAGAAGGGGATATGATTTGAACAAGCCTGCTCCAGTTGACATAAAGGAAGAGTACTATGACATTTTTTTGTAAAATACTCTAACTTTGTCCTTTATGAAAATTCTGTAAATACTCTATGATATGCTTTCTTGTAAAAATTTATCAAGTAAATAGAGTTTATGATATCTTTTTCATTCAGCTTTGTAAGTATATATTGTATTAGATGAAAAAGATCAAAAGAACTCAAAGAAAAGATTGAAAGGGTCAAATGTATAATGTTATCAACTTGATAACCCTTTCAATCTGTTTAAGTATTTCCAGTCTGATCAGAAGAAGCTGCAAAGATTTTGTCATCATCAAATAGGGGGAGATTGTTGGAGTCAAGTCACTCATACATTACAAGATTTGAAGATGACAAACAACTCAAGAAATACTTAAGTCTTTGGTTCTGGAGCTGAGTCAGCTTGGAATGATCCAAGCTAAGTCAGCCTGAACATCTTTATCAGAAGATAGTATCCTTCAAGCTGCCTCAAAAGAAGAACAAGCACTTGGTCTAAATCGAAGATGAAGAACAAGGATAGAAGACCAAGCTGATGGGTGGAAATCAGCTTGGATCTTGCAGTCAGCTTGGAAGGTACATGTTCAGCCTGGAGTATTGCAAGTGCTTCAGTGTTGTATTTAACTTTGTATATTCATCAATCAACTGGATAAGCATCAGAAAAGACATTCTAGAAGTGCCAGTTGTTGCTATGAGTTGTCCATTTTATTGTTGCTGCACAATCAACCTTGGTAAGCAAGTAGGGAACAAAAAGAACAATGTCACTATCACCAGGTACTGATCAAGAAGAGACCATTAGATCAAGATGCATGGAAAATAATGGATGGCATCCAAGGCAGTGTTGATGCCTATATAAACCAGTCTTTGTGTCTCAAGAATGTGTGCATCCATTACATTAACTCTCACAATGATTAAAGCTTATCAGCTTGGATCCGTGTTGTACTCAGCTTAGGCTAGTAGAGTTAATATACAAAGTTGTAACTTGCTATTCAGCCAAGTAGTTAGATTTGTAGGCTAATCTGTTCCACAACTACTTGTAATTCTTTTTATTCATCAATAAAAGAATTAGTTGAAAATCAGCTTACACTTTGTTCTTGGACTGCACTTTACTTTATTGTCTTTATATTCTGTTATTTATCTTTACTGTTTCATTAACAATTATCTCAAGCTGAATATGGACAAATACTTTAAGATAATTTACATTCCGCATTAAAAAGTATTTTCAAGCTGATTAAGTGAAAAGTTGTATTCACCCCCCCTCTACAACTCTTTGAGACATCTTAAACCATCATGTTTATCTCCTTTGGGACCTATCAAAGTAGATGAAAACATGGATACTAAAGGAGCTGCAAACAATCAGACAAGCATTTTTTTTCTTTATTATACATGTTTAGAAATAAATAACTTTAGATGTTGATGGTACGTTTTGTTTAGTGTTTAAATTTATAAAAATGTTGTACAAGTAATTATCTCAAAACACACACACCTTAACGGACAGGGACCCGATCAGATGTAGTATAGTTAAGTGATAAGTACAGGATCGTTCGCAGGGACGCGTTGCTTTACCTAATCTAGTAATATGTGTAATTCTAGCGGTTGGGGGTTGTCACGATTTCCTATTAAACTAATTAAAATACTTAAAAGTAAATAGAAGTCGCAACCGCTTATTCAGCGAGAGGCTTAGTCTGAAAATAAGTGTAAAAAAGCAAATAACAGTAATTAAATTAAAATACTTGTTTGGCATCTCAGATCTCATGGTACGACCGGATCTACCTACTTGCTAGATTGTTGGAAACTTAATCACGGCTCAGATTCTCGTTTGATTCACTTTGCCTAATTAACTAGTGATGTCCCTAGACTCACACTACTTCTTTAAACAAATTCTCGTTAGATTCATTGTTTAAGCATTAATGACCTAAAGTTTGTGTTACTAATTCATCATTAAGTTACCCGGCTCTTAAGCCATGACCAGATAATAACTCCCTCCGGTGACCACAGTGCACGTTTCCATGTCACTTGATCGCGTCTGACATTGTTAAGCATCATGTTCTATTCATCCTAATTACTATGGTTCTGGATCCCTCAGTTATAAGTGAATCTCCTTTTACATCTAGTTATAAACCGACTAGTGTTTTCCATCGTAGCATATTAGTCCTAGTGTATGATCATAGACAACCATCAGAATTAAACTAATATATTCGGATATAGAACCGATAATAATATGAAGAATTAGTAAAACATGGATCTACGATAAATAATAAAACACACTCCAACAGATCTAACAAATAAAGTAAAATAGATAAACGTCTACATGATCACATCGATTCAAACAAGTATTCAGCCTACTAGCCTACCATTATTAAAGGAATAACAAAGTCTGAAAAGATGAAAGACATGGTTTATGGACTGAATGTAAAATAAAAGAGTAGATCTAAGTTGAGGATGAAGATCGAAAGGTGTAGAAGCTCCAAAACGTCCTTGGAATTTGCAAAGTCGACCTAGGGTTTGATGTGGGCGGCTATGGCTGCTGAATCGGCTCTCTCTTAGGGTTTTGAGGGCTGCTTCGGCTTAAATAGGTGTTTAAGTCGGTTTCCTGAACTGGGCTTCCCAGCGGCGCTGGATGGGCTCCAGTGGTGCTGGGACTGGGCCAACGGCGCTGGCAGCTCCTGTTGCTTCTCGTTTCGCTTCGTTCGGCTCCCGAATCACCTCCTTGTGTCTTGTAACTTCATAGGCCTTCATCTTGAGTCACTTGATGCCATTTACCCTCACTTGCATCTTCCGTGAACCTGCGTAAACATGGAATTCATTTAGACATTGAAATGAAGCCTTTCGATAGGGGTTTTTATCACAAAATGAACGCTCATAGCTAGAGGCAAGATAATCATTCAATCAAAACTAAAAGTTAACCTTATATTTGTGTTAGTACCTCTAAAACCGTTCTATAATTCCACATGTCCTACAGCTCAATCTTACTTCCTTCTGCTGCCTAGTTAAGCACTTAATTAAAGTTTGTATAGCAATCAGATCTACTAGCTACTAGCAAGGCATTTATATTTCATTCATTTGTGTACTTGTGAGTCACTACTTAGACATACTCTCACACTAAAGTCATGCTTGCAAGCTTAACACTAAAGCAGTTATACGATATTATCATCTGTAATAGTTAAGACAGCGGTGACAGTTCTGTGGTTCCCCACGCGCAGAGCGACATAATTCAACTAATGGTTAGAGTTTATACCTTACATCAAGACAGCGGTGACAGGTCGGTGGTTCCCCACGCGCAAAGCGACATATCAGCATATAGATTTTACTCGTTATTAGTTCTTTGAACTCTTTTTAAATAATCTACTGATTGCCTTTGTTAAGATTACTACATTATTCATGCAATAGACATTATCAGAGACCCCGGATGACTCATACACTTACTCCGCATGCAACTAGTTCACAATCAATAGTGTAAGAATTAAGGTGAACCATACGTCTAAACTAGTTCCTACACAAGCATGTATAATTAAGTCCAATTAATACACCTATGCTAATGACTAGATAGCTCTAATTGCTAGGCATATTAAAGTCCGGTTAAGTGTGCTATGGCAAACATAATCGCATACAGGTTCGGTCTAAGCTCTAATCCATTTGGAAAAATGAACAGCCACAAATCTATAGTTAAACTAACAGTCCTAACTAACCGTTCATCTACCAAAGATAATGTTGCTTAGTTATCGTAATCTTTTGTCTACTTGCAAAGCTTATATTCTCAAAATGTTCTTCAGACACGAGAAAAACTTTAATTTTACATGAATTAAGTAGTAGAAAACTTAAGATTATTCAAACAATTAAACACCGGGTTTTTCCTATTCCATCCCCCCACACTTAAATTGTACAACGTCCCCGTTGTACTAAACATGACATAATAGAAAGGGTAATAGGAAAAACACAAAAAATAAAGGATTAACGAAACTTCCCGGGCTTACATTGCATGAATTGTTGTTGAAGATGGCATTTGTGGAGCGACTTGAATGATGTTGAACTTCAAAGACTTGAGTTGACTCCATTTGATGTTTCTCCATCTCCTTTTCTTTTTGGTATTTTCTGATTTTTTGATTTTTTTGGATTTTTGTTTTTCTGATTTTTTTGGATTTTTCGCGATCTGGTGTGCGGGCAGACTCCGGGAGCGGCGCTGGCTAGGCTGAGAGCGGCGCTGGATACACAGGAGCGGCGCTGGATCTGCACATGTGTAGTCCAGCGACGCTGGTCTTCAGTGAGCGCTAGAAGTCTTCTAGCGGCGCTTGCGATTCCTGTACTTGCTTAGACGTCTGATTTTCCTTCACGATTTGATTTCGGGATTCCCCCACACATAGTTTTGACCAAGTGCATGATTTTCTTCAGAATACAAAGCTAAATACTCCTGCACACTTCTATCAAAATGGAAATAACAAGCTAAAACAATAAAATAAAATAAAAACGAAATATGATTGCAATACTTGTTTCCTTGATCCTTGAAATCTTGCATCTTTGATTCTAAAGATATTACTCATATAAAATAGGTCACAAATGATAAAATTTAAAACAATTCACTTAATTGCAATTAGTCACATATTCCTAAAAATAAAAAAAAATAAAAATAAAAAAAAAAAATAAAAATAAAAATACGGCTTGGGTTGCCTCCCAAGAAACGCTAAGTTTAATGAGTCTTCAGCCGGACTCGGCCTGAGGAACTAGGTTGAGGAAGAATACGGGGTCGGCCGGGGGCCGGTTCCCGTTGGAAATCGAATGTAAAGGTTGGATGTGTCTTTCAAGTGCAATTCGATTCTCCTTTTCATAATCTCCCATGCAAAACTCCTAGCTTTACATCTATTCCCGAAGGAGTTTCTCTTACTAATGTCCTCCTTAGTCAAAACTACTTGGTTAAATCCCATGGTCAAGGTTATCTTCTTTGCTTTCACATTAACCGATGAACCTACCGAAAGCAAGAATGGCTGACCTAAAATCACGTGATCTCTAGTAATTGAATCATCTTCAACTATAAAGAAATCAGTGGGGATGTCCAATCCCTCTATCCTAATGACCAAGTTTCTTATGAAGCCTTTAGTTAAAACCTTGGCTTTTCCTACTAACCTAATCTCTAAATCTTCCCATTTTACCCTATTTCTATATTTCCTCAAATTATTCTTGTAAATTCCTATGGGCAAGATATTAGATGTGGCTCTAAGGTCTATGTAGGCATCCTCAAAAAAGTTAGAGCTAATGTAGCAAAGGAATCTGAAAAATGCTAAGGTCACCATAAAACTTACCATTTGGTTCTCTAGATATTATCTCATTCATCTTATCTCTTTCTAGGTCGGCTACACGCTCTTCCCACTTAATGTTTCCTGGGATCCTCCTAACCCTATTGGCTACTTCTCTACCATTTCTTAGTTGTTCCTCTACTTTCTCCTTCAATTTCCTTAATTCCATGAAACTTTCATAACAGATTTTCCTTTTAGGTTTAGTTTCTATGGTTTCCTCTCTTAGTGACATGTCTAATTGTCCATTAGGGTTTTGGTCATCACCTATCACTTCCATCCTAAGACATTCTCCCTTAATCAAGTCACTATCTTCTTCTAATTCAGACACTCTAACCCTATTTTTACCATTTGACAAAGATATTTCACGTTTAAGAACCTAAGACATTCTCCCTTAATCGAAAGGCCTCATTTCAATGTCTTAAATGAGTTAATATTCCAGAACTATCGGTACTTAATGGATTCTATGTTTACGCAGGTTCACGGAAGATGCGAGTGAGGGTAAATGGCATCAAGTGACTCAAGATGAAGGCCTATGAAGTTACAAGACACAAAGAGGTTATTTGGGAGCCGAACGAAGCGAAACGAGAAGCATCAGGAGCTGCCAGCGCCGCTGGCCCAAGCCCAGCGCCGCTGGAGCCCATCCAGCACCGCTGGGAAGCCCAGTTCAGCAAACCAACTCAAATCACTATTTAAGCTGAAGCAGCCCTCAAAACCCTAGGAGAGAGCCGATTCAGTAGCCCTAGCCGCCCACATCAAACCCTAGGTCGACTTTGCAGATTCCAAGGAGGTTTTGGAGCTTCTAACACCTTCCGATCTTCATCCTCAACCTAGATCTACTCTTTTATTTTACTTTCAGTTGGTAAACAATGTCTTTCATCTTTTCAGACTTTGTTATTCCTTTAATAATGGTAGGCTAGTAGGCCGAATACTTGTTTGGATCGATGTGATCATGTAGACGTTTATCTATTTTACTTTATTTGTTAGATCTGTTAGAGTGTGTTTTACTGTTTATCGTAGATCCATGTTTTACTTGTACAACATTTTTATAAATTTAAAAGCAGATTTAAAATAAAATAAAACACACATCAATAGCTTTTTGGCGCCGCTGCCGGGGACGCGACGCATTCTTAGTTTAGTAGTGTAGTTCGATCCTACTTTGTGTTTCGGCACGAAGTAGTTACTTTTCAGTTTTTAGGTTTAGGTCAAATTAGGGTTTAGTAGTATTTTCATTTTATTTTTAGTTTAAGTAGTCAGTTTTTCATTTCATTTTTATATTGGTGCATTTGATCTTTTTTTGAGTTTTGCAGGATTATTTAGGTAGTTGATGCGTTTGAGATCGGGAACGATTGTAAAGCGTCTGTCTTCAAGCCTATGTAAACACAAACGTAACAAACCAATTCCACCACCTGTATTCAACCTAGCAAACCTTTTCAACATAGATACCCCTTTAGGATCATCTGACACCTCATCCGACACACCGTCACAACCAAACTCACCTAGATCCGAAATGGACGCCTTTGACCGACCGATAATGGAAAGGACGGGAGCAATAGCAGCTACACCGGGATTGGCTATAGTCCCACCAAACTTAGGAGATTCGTTTTCAGTCAAAGGCCACCACCTTAAGTTAATCCAAGACAACTAATATGTCGGCCGAGCCAAATCCGACCCTCATAAGCATGTAAGCAGGTTCACAAGTTTGTGCAAAATGTTCAAATACGGAGGAGATGTCACCGATGACGATGTGAAGCTTAGCTTATTTCCGTCGTCTCTCATGGGAGAGGCATGTGCTTGGTTCGATGAGCTCGATGAAGGTACCATCACTACATGGAATCAACTTCGCGAACAGTTCGTCTCGCGATTCTTTCCCTTGAGTTTAGCAAGGAAAATGCTTCGAGACATCAAGGCTTTCAAGCAAGACGAGGGTGAATCACTAGTTGATGCATGGAAAAGGCTTAGGGAAATGATCAGAAACTGTCACAGGAATGGACTAGACAAGGACGAGATCATGGGATTTTCTTCTATGGTTTAACCAAGAGTTCCCAAAAGGATTTAGACCTAGCCGGCGGTGGTAACTTTTTGTACAAGTCTACCAATGATGCGTACAAAATGATGGAGGATATGGTGCAAGCTAGCTTAGCTCGAGATATGGATGATAAAGATAGAGATAGGAGGACGAGAATGACCGTGGCTAGCATCGAGAGCAGCTCCGACAATGAGGTAATTCATGAACTTAAGGCTTTCTCTAACCGTTTTTCTACTTTTGAAGATAGGTTGGACATTATGGACAAAGACCTCAAGGTGATTGCACACGGGTGCAACAATTGCGGAGGAATGCACTATATCGAGGATTGTGAAGAGGAGGCTACCAAGCAAGTCAATTTTGTCCAGAACCAATACCGAGGAGGCTATCAACGAGGACTATTCCAAAGAAACCCCGGTAATTCTAACTTTAATTCTAGTTATGCTAGAAATAACTTTGGTTCTTTTCAAAATAGGTGGCAAGGAGTAATGGTCAACCCGAGCAACCAAAAGTGGAGAATGAAGTCAAGGAGGATCCGATTGTCAAGCTCACCAACATGATGGAGAAGTACATGGATATGAATGACAAGAGGCATGACTCCTTAGCAAGCTATACAAAGTCGCTCAATGAGAAGATAAGTAATCTCAATCAAAAGGTTGACGATGGAGCCAGAAATCAACAAGCCACAATCAAGGACCTGGAAAGGATGATAGAATGATGGATTGAGCAGAATGCAAAGAAGGAGAGCAGCTCGAGTCCAAGGCAAACCATCCAAAGCGGCTCTAGTTCACGTCAAGGAACGAGTCAAAAGTACCAACCACCTATCCGACGTAACGAGAATGTAAACGTCGTGTTCGTAGAAGGTAATGACTCTACTGAGCTTTCTAATCATTTTTGTGAAGTGTCCAATTAGGTACAGGTCATTTGGGAGCAAAACGGAGAAGAAACAAGCAAAAACGCAAAACTGGAATCTGTCCAGGTACCACCAGCGCCGCTGGCTGTACAATCCAGCGCTGCTCAGATGAAGCCACCGCCGCGGGAGAGCCCCAGCGCCGCCCCTGGCCCAGGCCCAGCACCGCGGGCAGCCCCGTCAACCCAGATTCGCGCGAAACTTCGTTTTCAGCTGTTTTTCAAGGAGATGTCGAGACCCAATTCGCTTCAAAATGCAAAATCAAAGATGGGGACGACTCGGACAGTAGGGATGAAGTTCAAGATCCCGAGGCACCGGATGACGGGACACAGCTACCGTAAGTATCTGAGGATCCAATAAGTTTTCTCATTCCTTGCACTGTTAATAATGAATACTTTTCGAGTGCATTAGCTGATTTAGGGTCAAGTATTAATGTTATGCCTACTGTGATTTATGAGAAACTTACCCTTTGTTTGCTAAAACCCGTTAACATGAGCATTCGGTTAGCCGATCAGACTTACCGACAACCCAAGGGGATTGTCGAACGAGTTCATGTCAGGGTTAAGGAATTAGAATTTTGGACTGAATTTGTTGTGCTTGATTCGGTAAGTGAAATAGTGACACCCCTAATTTTAGGCCGACCATTTTTGCATGCTGCGGATGTTGTCATCCATGTTCTGAAACGTGAAATATCTCTGTCAAATGGTCAAAATAGGATTAGAGTGTCTAAACTGGATGAAGATAATGAAATAGTTAAGGGAGAATGTCTTAGAATGGAAGTACTAGATAGTGACCCAAACCATAACGATCAATCGGACATGTCACTAGGAGAAGAGACCATAGAAACTAAACCTAAAAGAAATGATTAGAAAATTCGACCAATATGACGGCCGAGCCAAATTCGACCCCCATAAGCATGTAAGCAAGTTCACAAGTTTGTGCAAAATGTTCAAATACGGAGGAGACGTCACCGATGATGATGTGAAGCTTAGCTTATTTCCGTCATCTCTCACGGGAGAGGCACGTGCTTGGTTCGATGAGCTCGATGAAGGTACCATCACTATATGGAATCAACTTCACGAACAGCTTGTCTCGCGATTCTTTCGCCCGAGTTTAGCTAGGAAAATGCTATGAGACATCAAGGCTTTCAAGTAAGACGAGGGTGAATCACTAATTGATGCATGGAAAAGGCTTAGGGAAATGATTAGAAACTGTCACGGGAATGGAATAGACAAGGACGAGATCATGGAGATTTTCTTCTATGGTTTAACCAAGAGTTCCCAGAAGGATTTAGACCTAGCCAGCGGTGGTAACTTTTTGTACAAGTCTACCAATGACGCGTACAAAATGATGGAGGATATGGTGCAAGCTAGCTTAGCTCAATATATGGATGATAGAGATCAAGAAAGGATGACGAGAAGGACCGTGGCTAGCATTGAGAGCAGCTCCGACAATGAGGTAATTCATGAACTTAAAGCTTTATCTAACCGTTTTTCTACTTTTGAAGATAGGTTGGACATTATGGACAAAGACCTCAAGGTGATTGCACACGGGTGCAAAAATTGTGGATGAATGCACTATACCGAGGATTGTGAAGAGGAGGCTAGCGAGCAAGTCAATTTTGTCCAGAACCAATACCGAGGAGGCTATCAACGAGGACTTTTCCAAAGAAACCCCGGTAATTCTAACTTTAATTCTAGTTCTGCTAGAAATAACTTTGTTTCATTTCAAAATAGGTGGCAAAGGAATAATGGTCAACCCGAGCAACCAAAAGTGGAGAATGAAGTCAAGGAGGATCCGATTGTCAAGCTTACCAACATGATGGAGAGGTATATTGAGATTAATGACAAGAGACACGACTCCTTGGACAAGTATACAAGGTTCTTGAATGAGAAGATTGCTAACCTTGACCACAAAGTGGATGCCGTGGTGAGAGATCAACAATCTACCATAAAGGGTTTAGAAAGAAAGCTGGAGAAATGGATGGAGCAGGGTGCTAAGAAGGAAAATGGTCTTCTTGCAAGCAATGCACAAGCCAATCCAAAACCGAACCCTCAAGGAAGCCCGAGCACGAGTCAAAAGTACCAACCACCTATGGGACGTAACGAGAATGTGAACGCCGTGTTCACCAAAGGTAATGACTCTACTGAGCTTTCTAATGATTTTTGTGAAGTGTCCGATTAGGTACAGGTCATACGGGAGCCAAACGAAGAAGAAAACGCAAAACTGGAATCTGTCCAGGCACCACCAGCGCCGCTGGCTGCAAATGCTAGCACCGTTGGAAGCCACCAGCGCCGCTCAGAGCAAGCCAGCTCCGCTGGAGAGCCCCAGCGCCGCTCCTGGCCCAGGCCCAGCGCCGCTGGTAGCTCCGTCAGCCCAGATTCGCGCGAAACTTCGTTTTTCAGTTTTTTCAAGGAGACGTCGAGACCCAATTCGCTTCAAAATGCAAAATCAAAGATGGGGACGACTCAGACAGTAGGGATGAAGTTCAAGATCCCGAGGCACCGGATGACGGGACACAGCTACCGCAAGCATCTGAAGATCCAGGAAGTTTTCTAATTCCTTGCACTATTAATAATGAATATTTTTCGATTGCATTAGCTAATTTAGGGTCAAGTATTAATGTTATGCCTACTGTGATTTATGAGAAACTTACCCTCTGTTTGCTAAAACCCGTTAACATGAGCATTCGGTTAGTCGATCAGACTTACCGACAACCCAAGGGGATTGTCGAACGAGTCCATGTCAGGGTTAAGAAATTAGAATTTTGGACTGAATTTGTTGTGCTTGATTCTGTGAGTGAAGCAATGACACCCATAATTATAGGCCGACCATTTCTTCATGCTGCGGATGCTATCATCCATGTTCTTAAACGTGAAATAACTCTCTCAAATGGTCAAAATAGGATTAGAGTGTCTAAACTGGATGAAGATAATGAAATAGTTAAGGGAGAATGTCTTAGAATGGAAGTACTAGATAGTGACCCAAACCATAACGATCAATCGGACATGTCACTAGGAGAAGAGACCATAGAAACTAAACCTAAAAGAAAAATCTGTTATGAAAGTTTCATGGAATTAAAGGAATTAAATGAGAAAATAGAAGAACAATTAAGGAAAGGTAGAGAAGTGGCAAGTAGGGTTAGGAGAATCTTAGGAAATATTAAGTGGGAGGAGCGTGTAGCAGACGTAGAAAGAGATAAGATTAATGAGATAATAGCTAGAGAACCAAATGGTAAGTTTTATGGTGACCCTAGCATCTTTCAGATCCCTTGCTACATTAGCTCTAATTGTTTTGAGGATACTACATAGACCTTAGAGCCACATCTAATATCTTGCCCATAGGAATTTACAAGAATAATTTAAGGAAACATAGAAATGGAGTAAAATGGGAAGATTTAGAAATTAGGTTAGTAGGAGGAGCCAAGGTTCTAACTAAAGGCTTCATAAGAAACTTGGTCATTAGGATAGAGGGATTGGACATCCCCACTGATTTCTTTATAGTTGAAGATGATTCAATTACTAGAGATCACGTGATTTTAGGTCAACCATTCTTGCTTTCGGTAGGTTCATCGGTTAATGTGAAAGCAAAGAAAATAACCTTAACTATGGGATACAATCAAGTGGTTTTGACTAAGGAGGACATTAGTAAGACCAACCCCTTCGGGACTAGATGCAAAGCTAGGAGTTTTGCATGGGAAATTAAGAAGAGGAGAATCGAATCGCACCTAAAAGATACATCCGACCTTTACATTCGATTTCCAACGGGAACCGGCCCCCGGCCGACCCCGTATTCTTCCTCAACCTAGTTCCTAGGCCGAGTCCGGCTGAAGACTCGTTAAACTTAGCGCTTCTTGGAAGGCAACCCAAGCCGTATTTTTACTTTTATTTTTATTTTCATTTTTAAGAATATGTGACTAATTGCAATTAAGTGAATTGGTTTGAATTTCATCATTTGTGACCTATTTTATGAGTTATATCTTTAGAATCACAGATGCAAGCTTTCAATGGATCGAAGAAACAAGTAACTTATTGCAATCGTATTTCATTTTTATTTTTATGTTTTAGATTGTTATTTCCATTTTGATATTTTGATTGAAGTGTGCAGGAGTATTTAGCTTTGTATTCTGAGGAAAACCATGCACTTGGTCAAAAGCTAAGTGTGGGGGAATGCCGGAAGCAAATTGTGAAGGAAAATCAGACATTGAAGCATGTACAGGACTCGTAAGCGCCGCTAGAAGACTTCCAGCGCCGCTGGAAATGCATCTGTACAAGTCCAACGCCGCTCCCAGCCAAGCCAGCCGCTCACACACGTCCAGCGCCGCTCCCACTGATCCAGCGCCGCTTACAAGTCCAGTCTGCACACCAGATCGCAAAAAATCCAAAAAAAATCAGAAAAACCCAAAAATCCAAAAAAAATCAAAAAATCAGAAAATACCAAAAAGAAAAGAAGGTGGAGAAGCATCAATGGATCGCCATCAAACGGAGCCCACTCAAGTTTTTGAAGTTCAAGATCATTCAAGCCGCTCCACACATGCCATCCTCAACAACATTCATGCAATATAAACCCGAGTAGTTTCGTTAATCCTTGAGCTTATCGTGTTTTTCCCATTATCCTTTTTGTTATGCTATGTCTAGTACAACGAGGACGTTGTATAATTTAAGTGTGGGGGGATGGAATAGGAAATCATAAGTTTTCTACTTCAATTCATGCAAAAATTAAAATTTTTCTTGTGTCTGAAAACATTTTGAGAATATAAGCTTTGCAAGTAGACAAAAGATGATGATAACTAAGCAATATTTGCTTTGGTAGATGAACGGTTAGTTAGAACTGTTAGTTAACTATAGATTTGTGGCTGTTCATTCTTCCAACTGGATTAGAGCTTAGACTGAAACTGTATGCGATTATGTTTGCCATAGCACACTTAACTGGACTTTAATATGCCTAGCAATTAGAGCTATCTAGTCATTAGTATAGGTGTATTAATTGAACTTAAATATATGTGCTTGTGTAAGAACTAGTTTAGACGTATGGTTCACCTTAATTCTTGCACTATTGATTGTAAACTAGTTGCATGCGGAGTAAGTGTATGAGTCATCTGGGGTCTCTGATAATGTCTATTGCATGAATAATGTAGTAATCTTAAGAAAGGCAATCAGTAGATTAATAAAAGAGTTCAAAGAACTAATAACGAGTAAAATCTATACGCATCAAGTTATGTCGCTTTGCGAGTGGGGAACCACCGACCTGTCACCGCTGTCTTGATGTAAGGTATAAACTCTAACCATTAGTTGAGTTATGTCGCTCTGCGAGTGGGGAACCACCGACCTGTCACCGCTGTCTCAACTATTAAAGATGATAATATCGTATAACTGCTTTAGTGTTTAGCTAGTAAGCATGACGGTAGTGTGAGTGTATGTCTAAGTAGTGACTCACAAGTACACAAATGATGAAATGTGAATGCCTTGCTAGTAGCTAGTAGATCTGATTGCTATACAAACTTTAATTAAGTGCTTAACTAGTCAGCAGAAGGAAGTAAGATTGAGCTGTAAGACATGTGGAATTTTAGAACGGTTTTAGAGTTATTAACACAAATAAAAAGTTAGCTTTTAGTTTTGATTGACCGATTATCTTGCCTCTAGCTATAGCTTACTGATTTTGTCTAAAGCTTTCTCAAATCATTTTGCATGATTAACCTTTCAAATGTTTTTAATAAAGTAGAATAACTTGAACACTTAAGTTGTCCGCTCATCATTGTTTTATTTTCTTGGACTATTTGCTTGAAAACAAGAAAAGACTTAAGTGTGGGGGTATACGATGAACGTTCATTTTGTGATAAAAAGCCCTATCGAAAGGCCTCATTTCAATGTCTTAAATGAGTTAATATTCCGGAACTATCGGTACTTAATGGATTCTATGTTTACGCATGTTCACGGAAGATGCGAGTGAGGGTAAATGGCATCAAGTGACTCAAGATGAAGGCCTATGAAGTTACAAGACACAAGGAGTTTATTCGGGAGCCGAACGAAGCGAAACGAGAAGCAGCAGGAGCTGCCAGCGCCGCTGGCACCTTGCCAGCGCCGCTGGCCCAAGCCCAGCGCCGCTGGAGCCCATCCAGCGCCGCTGGGAAGCCCAGTTCAGCAAACCGACTCAAATCACTATTTAAGCCGAAGCAGCCCTCAAAACCCTAAGAGAGAGCCGATTCAGCAGCCCTAGCCGCCCATATCAAACCCTAGGTCGACTTTGCATATTCCAAGGAGGTTTTGGAGCTTCTAACACCTTCCGATCTTCATCTTCATCCTCAACCTAGATCTACTCTTTTATTTTACTTTTAGTTGGTAAACAATGTCTTTCATCTTTTCAGACTTTGCTATTCCTTTAATAATGGTAGGCTAGTAGGCTGAATACTTGTTTGGATCGATGTGATCATGTAGACGTTTATCTATTTTACTTTATTTGTTAGATCTGTTGGAGTGTGTTTTACTGTTTATCGTAGATCCATGTTTACTAGTTCTTCATATTATTATCGGTTCTATATCCGAATATATTAGTTTAATTCTGATGGTTGTCTATGATCATACACTAGGACTAATATGCTAGGATGGAAAACACTAGTCGGTCTATAACTAGATGTAAAAGGTGATTCACTTGTAGCCGAGGGATCCAGAACCATAGTAATTAGGATGAATAGAACATGATGCTTAACAATGTCAGACGCGATCCAGTGACTTGGAAACGAGCACTGTGGTCACCGGAGAGAATTACTATTTGGCCATGGCTTAAGAGCCGGGTAACTTAAAGATGAATTAGTAACACAAACTTTAGGTCGTTAATGCTTAAACAATGAATCTAGCGAGAATTTGTTTATAGGGTAGTGTGAGTCGAGAGACAACACTAGTTACTTAGGTAAAGTGACTCTAGCGAGAATCTGAGCCGTGATGAAGTTTCCAACAGTCTAGCAAGTAGGTAGAATGATATTTGGTCGTATCATGAGATCTGAGATGCCAAACAAGTATTTTAATTTAATTACTTTTATTTGCTTTTTCAACTTATTTCCAGACTAAGCCTCTCGCTGAATAAGCGGTTACGACTTCTATTTACTTTTAAGTTTTTTAAATTAGTTTAATAGGAAATCGTGACAACCCCCAACCGCTAGAATTACACATACTACTAGATTAGGTAAAGCAACGCGTCCCTGCGAACGATCCTGTACTTATCACTTAACTATACTACATCTAATCGGGTCCCCTGTCCGTTAAGGTGTGTGTGTTTTGAGATAATTACTTCTACAATATTTTTATAAATTTAAACACTAAACAAAACGTACCATCAAGTGTTTTGGCGCCGCTGCCGGGGACGCGACGCATTCTTAGTTTAGTAGTGTAGTTCGATCCTTTCTTGTGTTTCGACACGAGAAAGTTACTTTTCAGTTTTTAGGTTAAGTCATTTTAGGGTTTAGAAGTCAAATTAGGTTTAGCTCAAAATTAGGGTTTAGTAGTATTTTCATTTCATTTTTAGTTTAAGTAGTGTTGTTTAGTTTTTCATTTCATTTTTATATTGGTGCGTTTGACGTTTTTCTATGAGTTTTGAAGTTTTACTTAGGTAATCAAGCTGGAGGACGAATTTAAGAACAAGGACACTAGGGCATCATCACCCGATAGGTTTCGGATACAACAGTTAGAAGCAACGTCATCCAACCCACCAAAAATACCAACTGAACCAAACTCACCTAGATCCGAAATGGACGCCTTTGACCGACCGATGATGGAAAGGACGAGAGTCGTAGCACCTACACCAGGATCGGCTATAGTCCCACCAAACATAGGAGATATGTTTTCAGTCAAAGGCCACTACCTTAAGTTAATCCAAGACAACCAATATGACGGCCGAGCCAACATATTGACCCCTATCGGCTAACCCTCGCCCTTCAAACCCTAAACCCTAGAGCGGGATGTAGTAGGGGAGGGACGTGCAAAATCAAATTTGATTCAGAGGGGAAATCATGACAACGGGGCCTTCGGCCACCGCTCTAGGGTTTAGGGTTTGAATCCCGAAGGTTAGCCTAACGTCTAGCTAACCCTCGACCTTCAAACCCTAAACCCTAAAGCTTGTTATCGTTAGTGATTAATCATGTTTTTGGGTGATTAAATATCACCATAATGTTTGAAATCAAGTCACGAATCAATTGATGTTTTCACAACACTAAATAGGCTTGAAATAGGTCAATTTTATGTTAATTGGTCGTTCATGGGGTGTGGATTGGTTTGGAATTCGTTTAGGATTGAAAACCAATGGTTCTTGCCTGACGAACAGTAGGTGCGGCGCACCCTTTTGGGTGGTGCGGCGCACTATGAAGTGCCGAGGTGAAATGTGGTAATATGGTGCGACACACCTAGTGGTGGTCTTTGAGGGTGTTGCGCACTCCTCACCTAGGTGCGGCGCACCTAGTGTATTTTATGCTCATTTGTCATTCGATGCTTAGTTCATTCGTGCTTCGTTATAGGTTTGCCGGGAGTACGTTACGAGCACGGTAAAGTGGTATATAAGCTATTGTGAGCCGTTCTAAGGTAAGATAACTTATTTTGTCACGCTGGGGAACACAATAAACATGGGATTTAATAATTAATCATTGTGACGAAAATGTAGACATCTCACACATAACCATGTGGGAGATTATATGGGTGCTCGTTGGGTTATCCATAATATGCTTAATATGTGGGACGGGAATGGGATTTTAAATGATGTATAAACTCATAGCAAGAAGTATTCCATTTCTTGACTTTTGTTATAATGATGTTATGTATGAATGTTGAATTTGCGATGATTGTGATGCTCAATAACAAATGCCTTGTAGCAAATAGTATTCCTTATCATAGGGATAGAATGTAACGTTGCTTTGTATAAGTGTTGATCATGTCGATGATTGATTGAATGTTATGTTGCTTTGTACACATGTTGATTGCGTCGTTGATGATGTTGTTTGTTGTCGAATGGCTTATTACATCTAGTTCACTAAAATTAAATAGGAATGATATGTCACGATGCACGATAGGGCGTTAATGGAAGATGATGTTAATGACGAATTAATGATATGCGTTGAAATAGCGATATAAATCAGATAAAGTTAATGATGATACAATGACATGAGATGCAATGAATATTAATGTGTTGTGTCGATTTGAGATGACATGTGTTGATATGTGAGGATATGTGTCGTTATGTGATGATATGTGATAATATGTGACGATATGTGATGATTGTGACGAACTGAGACGAACTCGAGTATAAACTGAGACGAAAAGTGTTAAGCTTAACCCATGCTAGTCGTTGGGGCTAGTGTGCTGAGTCGATCACGAGGGGTAGTCATGATATCTCCCGAGTGACCCATATTTGTCGATTGAGTATTCCATCTGGTGTGATCAACCAATTTGTGACGAATGGGTACTCAACCCTATTCTTGTGATGATTAAGTAGCATAAACTACTTAACTTATTGCGGCGATCAAGTAGTGTAAACTGCTTGACTTTATGTGTTGGCATGATATGACGATGATATGATAAAGTCGATGTGTGATGATTAAGTAGCGTAAGTTGCTTAACCTTATGTGACGATCAGGTAACGTAAGTTACTCGACTAAATGTGTAGATAAGATGTGATGTTAATGATGATAAAAATGATATGTGACGACTAAGTAGCTAAAACTGCTTAGCTATATGTAATGATTAAATTGTCTAACATGTGTGTCTAAATGATATGTATATAGATGATGTAACGAGGTTAATGTCGATGACTTAGATGATGATAATAATTGATGATGAATGAGACAATTATGACGATTGCAGGTTATAGGCACAATATAGGATTTGACATCCTTTTTAACGATGCTTGAGACGATAATGATGACTTAGCTTGCTATGTACATCATAGGATTTGATATCCCTTATGTCGATTATTATATAGATGATGTAACGAGGTTAATGTCGATGACTTAGATGATGATAATAATTGATGATGAATGAGACAATTATGACGATTGCAGGTTATAGGCACAATATAGGATTTGACATCCTTTTTAACGATGCTTGAGACGATAATGATGACTTAGATGATGATAATAATTGATGATGAATGAGACAATTATGACGATTGCAGGTTATAGGCACAATATAGGATTTGACATCCTTTTTAACGATGCTTGAGACGATAATGATGACTTAGATGATGATAATAATTGATGATGAATGAGACAATTATGACGATTGCAGGTTATAGGCACAATATAGGATTTGACATCCTTTTTAACGATGCTTGAGACGATAATGATGACTTAGCTTGCTATGTACATCATAGGATTTGATATCCCTTATGTCGATTATTATATAGATGTATGTGATTCCGATATGCCTTACATATGATGAGATGAATTTGATGAAATGTTTTAAATGGTAAACTTTTAGGCGAACTAACATGTTATCTTACTCAGCTTTAATTAGCTGACACTTGTTTCGTTGAAATGTGTTGTGTTTCCCAGGTTAGTGGTTGAAGATCGGTGAGATACATGTGAGGCGGGGTAGACGATTAAAGATGCTTAGCTACCTATGTAAGTCCCAACTTGTTAGATGGTACTACTGAAGACACCTCTATGTCGATGGTGGAGTTACTTTGCAATATACTTGCTGAACTGGAGACGACCAATTGCAGAGGTATATACCAAGTTCTAGATAGATTACTTATATAAAAGACAATAAGTAAAGAACAATGCAATAATACAAATAACTTGTAAACAATCTTGATGAGACAATATGTAGTTTTCAATGTGTAATTTATTTATTGATATTAAACAAATTACAAGGTTGATGCGGAACCAAGATAATACACGAATGTAAATATCCTAACAACCTATGAAATACAATTGATCTATACTCGGAATTTCTCTTCAACAATCGAAACACTTAAAGTAGTGAAATGTTCCTTTTAGCGATTGAGAGAATATTGCACAAGTTCACCAAGAATATTGCAGGTTTGCAAAGTGTGAAGTATTTAACTTGAGAGCACGAATACTTTGTATTCTGAATACTTGATATTCTTGGTTGTGCAATGACTTGTATTTATAGACAAAGTTAACATTGGGATGTTAACTTTAGCCGTACAAATGTGGTTGGGAGCATTTAAGGAATAGCATTTAATTCCTTAAAAAGCATTGTAAAGTCGCATGTTAAAGTGACTTTACATAACCACCTTTATGTACCTTTTAATACTTAAATAATAAGATAAGGCTTATTATCCGGGTAAAGGTACATAAAGCACACAGGTCAATTCCTCGTAATCAGTGTAAAGCTTTGTAAGGGCTTTCCACTGATGGTCTCCAGTTTGTAACTGACTAGAATGCCAACTGGGCTTCGCTGCCATTGCCATTCTCTATCTTCCATTTGTTGTCTTCGACTTCAACTGGAATGCTTCTTCAACTTGGTCAGTTCTCAACTGGAGGAAGTCTTCAGTTGCGTTGACTGTACGGTGCAACTGGACTTCAATATATTTCTGGACAAATCTTCTTGGTCACCAGTTTACTGGGTCACCAGATGCAACTGGTGACTGGTCAGTGTGAACTGGTGACTGGCCAGTTCCAGGTGAACTGGTCCTAACAACCTACTAGTGACCTCACCTATTTAGATTACATTTATGAACCTTTATTTTAAATATCGTAATGTTTTGGGTTTTACAAGACAAAACCATATGTTAACTCATTTGTCATTTATGTAGTTGATGACATTTGTGGATTTCCTTTATTGTTGCTATGATATGGATTCGTAACACCAGTTTTATTAAATAACAATTCAGGTAGGAATTGTAAAGTTTTGTTAAATGCTTCCGTTTGTTTTGACGCCGTTAGGCAAAATTTTTGGAAATCCATATTTTATAAACGACGGGTGTTACAAGTGGTATCAGAGCAATGGTTTAAGTGAACCAATGACTATAGATATGCCATAGGAATTGGACTTAAACCGATAGGGGACAAGTTAGACTTAAGTAAGTATACTTAGCCTTTGAGATGAAATGGAGTAGGACGGGTTGGGTCGAGTGAGAGTATAGGATTAAGGTATTACAAGTTACTTGTGGTTGATGCATATAGTAGGTTGATTTGCCTTAATTCCTTTATCTCTTGTTGAACCGTTGCTAACATTTTGATGCTTAATGGTAGACGATATGTTATTAGCGATATATGTGGAATATGCTAGTAGTAATATTAAATGTTGAAACTTGATGATATCTTATGTGGCAAAGAGCCCGAGATACACAGATGTGGTTACGAGCACACGTGTGAAAAGATATATTTACAATTATGGTCGCGAACGTAATTGCAAATATATCAAGACGCGAGTGTGCTTAATGTGACCGTTCCTGTGTGGACCGGATGGATTGTCATGGAATAAGTGATATGTTTTGTGGTAGCATATTTATATGAGCTATACGTGACCTCTTGATTGTGATGTGGAATGTTAATATGATATTAATCATTTATGGACTATATATATATATAGTCCCATACGTGTACTTGGCATCGGGTTACCCTGAGATTGTCGATTATGAATTACTAAAATATTGGTTGCTATGTAAGATGAAAAGGGGATTTTAGAGGAATTATGATTAGTTGAATGTTGTGGTTCCATTTCATAACGATAATTAGAAATGTGAAAATAGATGTGGGTATGAGATGTGGGATTATTTGGGATATATGAGTAGCGGAAAGTCGAAATGTGTAAATGTTTTAATGATGAAAAGAATAATCGTACGTGTAAAGATAATAAATCGTTTTATTATATGAGTAACGTGTAAATGTGTTAATGTCAAAAAGAAGGATTATATGTGTTAATATAGGAAGTATCACATGTGTTACGTGTAAATGTTGTAATGTGGAAAGGATGAGCTAAATGTGTTGCAATAGGTTGTCGTCTAAACACATAAAATATGTAGACTCGACTCGGACATAATATTGATGTATAAATGAGTTAAAAGTAACTTACCCTAGTAGTGATAGGGTGTTAATGCTTAAGTCGAGGTTGTCCGCGGTGGGATAAAGTACGTAAGTGGCATTAACCGCATGGCCTATGTCAAAGAAGTCCAAGACGGGACACTATACGTAAAAAGTGGATATGGTCGAAGTTGGGACATTATATTTGTAAGTAAAGTTAGCCCAAGTCGGGATGCAATGTAGTTATGATGAGGTAGTGTTTAATGTGATGATAATATGTGGTAAGCTGACAAAATGTATGATCTTGTCAATAGTTGAGAAAATGTTAACATGAGGTTATAGAACTGACGTTTGTGGTATAGTTATTATGAGTGAGGATATCGTTGATGTTTCCGACATAGTTGAAGTGTGACTATGCCCATGATACGCCTGGTGACTTGTAAGGATGTTTAATGAGCTTGATAATGATTTTGTGATAATGTGGCGTGATGTCGGGTTCACTCGATCTTAGGAATGTGTTGAAGAGAGGGATGCATATTATTTAAAGTATGTCGTGAGAAGATTCTGAGGACAGAATCCTTTTAAGGGGGAAAGAATTGTAACATCCCAAATCTTTTTGAATTGACCGTTGACGTAGCCGTTAGTCAAATGACAACTTCTGTTAGTCTTCTTGTATATCGTGATTGCAGTTGTCTAGGTGTCCTTAATTTGATGTTATAAGTCGTCATATGTGCGTTAAATGTTGATCTTAAATGTGTCATTAACATAGGTGTGTTTAATGTGTGATTAATGGTGATCATTAGGCTTGTTAAAGTCGTCATATGTGCGTTAAATGTTGATCTTAAATGTGTCATTAACATAGGTAGTGTTTAATGTGATGATAATATGTGGTAAGCTGACAAAATGTATGATCTTGTCAATAGTTGAGAAAATGTTAACATGAGGTTATAGAACTGACGTTTGTGGTATAGTTATTATGAGTGAGGATATCGTTGATGTTTCCGACATAGTTGAAGTGTGACTATGCCCATGATACGCCTGGTGACTTGTAAGGATGTTTAATGAGCTTGATAATGATTTTGTGATAATGTGGCGTGATGTCGGGTTCACTCGATCTTAGGAATGTGTTGAAGAGAGGGATGCATATTATTTAAAATATGTCGTGAGAAGATTCTGAGGACAGAATCCTTTTAAGGGGGAAAGAATTGTAACATCCCAAATCTTTTTGAATTGACCGTTGACGTAGCCGTTAGTCAAATGACAACTTCTGTTAGTCTTCTTGTATATCGTGATTGCAGTTGTCTAGGTGTCCTTAATTTGATGTTATAAGTCGTCATATGTGCGTTAAATTTTGATCTTAAATGTGTCATTAACATAGGTGTGTTTAATGTGTGATTAATGGTGATCATTAGGCTTGTTAAAGTCGTAAGTATTTCCATTAGTCTCAAAATTAGTTAGATATCGTTAAGTGGACCCTTTATGTCATTAGCAAGAGTTGGAGGGTCTAAATGTCAAGATTAGAAACTTGTTCCAGCAGATATTAGGGCTAAATTACGTGCCTTTAGCCCTCATAATCAGTTTGATCACAAATAAACTCACTTTCACAAACCCTAGGTGCCTCTCTTGTGTTCTTGTCGATTTTGGGACGATCGGGTGGTGATTTCTTTTAGATTTCGATCCATTAACCCTTCCTACAGGTAAAGCATGATTCTTTGTTTGATCAATGATTTGTTTTATTAGGTTTTGTCCATTGATAACTGGTCATAAGGTTCGGGGTTGATTCGATTGAGTTTTGTTAGTGATTAATCATGTTTTCAGGTGATTAAATATCACCATAATGTTTGAAATCAAGTCATGAATCAATTGATGTTTTCACAACACTGAATAGGCTTGAAATAGGTCAATTTTATGTTTATTGGTCGTTCATGAGGTGTGGATTGGTTTGGAATTCGTTTAGGATTGAAAACCAATGGTTCTTGCCTGACCAAAAGTAGGTACGACGCACCCTTTTGCGTGGTGCGGCGTACTATGGAGTGCCGAGGTGAAGTGTGGTAATCTGGTGCGACACACCTAGTGGTGGTCTTTGAGGGTGCGGCGCACTCCTCACCTAGGTGCGGCGCACCTAGTGTATTTTAAGCTCATTTGTCATTCGATGCTTAGTTCATTCGTGCTTCGTTATAGGTTTGCCGGGAGTACGTTACAAGCACGGTAAAGTGCTATATAAGCTATTGTGAGCCGTTCTAAGGTAAGATAACTTATTTTGTCACGTTGGGGAACAGAATAAACGTGGGATTTAATAATAATCATGTGACGAAAATGTAGACATCTAATACATAAGTAGGGGTATGGGAACCATGTGGGAGATTATATGGGTGCTCGTTGGGTTATCCATAATATGCTTATTATGTGGGACGGGAATGGGATTTTAAATGATGTATAAACTCATAGCAAGAAGTATTCCATTTCTTGACTTTTGATATAATGATGTTATGTATGAATGTTGAATTTGCGATGATTTTGATGCTCGATAACAAATGCCTTGTAGCAAATAGTATTCCTTATCATAGGGATAGAATGTAACGTTGCTTTGTATAAGTGTTGATCATGTCGATGATTGATTGAATGTTATGTTGCTTTGTACACATGTTGATTGCGTCGTTGATGATGTTGTTTGTTGTCGAATGGCTTATTACATCTAGTTCACAAGAATTAAATAGGAATGATATGTCACGATGCACGATAGGGCGTTAATGGAAGATGATGTTAATGACGAATTAATGATATGCGTTGAAATAGCGATAATGTCAAATCAACGATGTATATAAATGAGATAAAGTTAATGACGATATAATGACATGAGATGCAATGAATATTAATGTGTTCTGTCGATTTGAGATGACATGTGTTGATATGTGAGGATATGTGTCGTTATGTGATGATATGTGATAATATGTGACGATATGTGATGATTGTGATGAACTGAGACGAACTCGAGTATAAACTAAGACGAAAAGTGTTAAGCTTAACCCATGCTAGTCCTTGGGGCTAGTGTGCTGAGTCGATCATGAGGGGGTAGTCATGATATCTCCCGAGTAACCCATATTTGTCGATTGAGTATTCCATCTGGTGTGATCAACCAATTTGTGACGAATGGATACTCAACCCTATTCTTGTGACGATTAAGTAGCGTAAGCTACTTAACTTATTGCGGCGATCAAGTAGTGTAAACTGCTTGACTTTATGTGTTGGCATGATATGACGATGATATGATAAAGTCGATGTGTGATGATTAAGTAGCGTAAGTTGCTTAACCTTATGTGACGATCAGGTAATGTAAGTTACTCGACTAAATGTGTGTAAGTGCACATCTATGTTAATAGCAGTCTAGATTGTTTGGGCTTATATTGTTATATGTCTTTGTAATGTGATTGTTATTAATGAACTTAGTATTATGCATAGAATACTAGATTAAGTTTAAGTATTGAATGTGTAATAAATCTGCTAAGTGTGAAATGCGACCTCGCATTTCACTATAGGAATACGACTCCGTATTTGCAGGGATAAATACGAGGCTAGAGCATAAATACGACCTCGTAAATAGGTCGAGTTGGGCCTGAAATACGAGGCCAGTATGCTGAAGCCCAGTCGTGTTGATCCCTATATATATCGAACCCTAACAGGGATTAGGGTTGAACATTTGTTGAAATTTCGAGCATATTTGTGCAGGTTAAGTCGTCAAATCTTGTTCCGCTAGCCTAGAGAAGATCTGTGAGGCAGCAGATGATCTGAAGGCTTATTGTTGATCACCAAGTTATAGTGAGGGATTCCACACCTCAAGATAACTGGAGCAAGCTATTAACGATCCGTACCAGGGGACTTACAATTGGTATCAGAGCCTCTTGGTTTAATACCGGAAGGTTATAGCTTGTTGGTGATAGACAATATCGATTTAGGGTCGTTTAGACGTGATTCTTTCACGAGTTTATGACCGGAAATCTTGTTTGTGACCTCTATTTGTATTTGCAGCAGTCGAAGGTGTTGTTGTTGGCTTTTAGGGTTTCGAATTCAAGAGATCTAAGGATTTCAGCATCGTTTGCGACCTCGTGGGCTCGTATTACCTCATCCAACTCGTATTGCGACCTGGGTAGCTAATTACGACCTCGCCAGTTCAATTGCGACCTCGTATTTTGTTTGCGACCTCGTGAGCTCTTTAAGACCTCGCCAGTTCAATTATGACCTCGAGTGTTTAAATTGCGACTTCGCATTTCTTTACGACCTCGTGAACTTTTACGACCTCGTTTATTTTTGTAAAGAGTTCGTGAATTTTGCTTGCTCGGAGAAAATGACGTCTCAATTACCCGCATATTATCAATCTTTGCTGAATCAATTAATTCTGATGGATCACGAAACCGAAAGGCCAATTCACCGCCCAAGTTGATAAGCCTTGATAGATATTTCAGTTGGAAGGGCAGATTCGAGTCATATTGCAGGTTAATGGATGTGAGGATGTGGATATGTATTGTTAATGGTTATGTTCATCCCACTGTGCAAGGTGACAAAGAACCTATTGGTTCTGGTGGTGGAAAAGCGGCTTCGTATGAGCAAATGACTGTCGATCAAAAGAAAGACTACGAAGCAGAAAGTAAAGCTTTAGGATCACTTCGAATGGCTCTCCAAGGGGAATTCTTGCACTTGTTTGAAATGTATGACAGTGCAAAAGGCTTATGGGATGCACTCAAAGAGCATTGTGAAGGTGATGATGATCTCAAGAAGAGAAGAAAGGATTTGCTAAAGAAGCAGTATTATGTTTTTCTAGCTTCAAAGATGAATCTCTTGATGAGACCTTGATTCATTACAGTCATCTGCTGGTTGAGCTTGCATACTTTGGGTACAAACCTGATCCAGAGGATGTCATCGAGAAGTTGTTGGAAGCTCTTCCAGTTAAGTGGGAAGGGTTTGTGACTTCAATCCAACAAAATCCCGAATTTAGCATATGAAACGAAAGTCTAAGGAAGCAGGTAGCCGTGATTTTGTTCAGCGTCCTGAACTTTATCATAGCAAATCAAGCGTTCCTTCTGCAAAATCTTCAAGTGGAGGGATTACTGCCTTCTATAGTGGAGATGATGACAAGATGAAGATGTCAACGGATTCTGATAGCAACTTGATGTATGTAACTTCTCCAGAATCGGCCATGGTAGTGCATAATGGGATTCAGAATGGTAGTTCTCCAAGCTCGGGTTACACAGGGATGCCGATGAGCATAAGATCTGCTGAGGGACATTTGGGCATGCTCGCTTCATTTGTGTCTGCTCATGAGAAGTTAATTGGAGGAAAACTGACTGATCCTGATTTGGTTAGGGAGGATTACAAGCAAGTTGATCCAGATGACTTGGAAGAAATGGATCTGAACTGGCAATTAGCTATGTTAACATTGAGAGTTCAGCGTTTCACAGATAGAACCGGAAGGAAGGTTGTGAATGGCAAAGTAGGGTTGACAAGACCAAGGTGAAGTGTTATAACTGTGATGGTTTTGGACATTTTGCAAGAGAGTGTCAGAGGCCAAGACGGGATAACAATTCAGCTACAGGCCATCAGAACTTCAATCAAAGTGGTTCTATAGTGAGTTAGAACTCCGGGCATCAATATGCTAATACTGGGAACCGAAGCTCAGGAGAAACGGACAACTCAAGAGCTTTAGTTGTTCAATCTGATGGTACTTATAATTGGGGTTCGACTAGTACCGATGATCAGAATCATGCATTCTTGGCAGAAATTCAAGACATTGATGGAGGAATGAACGATTTTGTTGATAATTCATTCGACTATACATTGTATGCCAGCACAGATGATCATGATAGTTTTCATCAGAAAGTAGAAGAGGAACCTGAACCATCAGAACCAGTAAGAGCTGAGAATGAAGAAGCTTCCACTGAAGCTAATGAAACTGTGAAAATTGAGAAAAAGGATAAGGGTGTAAAGATCGAAATACCTGATGATCTGAGTATAGAAGGGCTTGTGAATTTTGTGGCCAATCTTGAGGCACCAGAACAACAGGTAAGTCTTTCTCTACAATCACTTATTTCTGTTTGTAAAAGTAGCATAGGTTTGTCTAGCGAAGTAACTGTCCTTAGAAAGGAACTTGACTCTGCTAAGACCCTTTTAAATGATGCCACTAGTGATAGAAGTAAGTTATCTACTGATGTCATGGTATTTAAAGGTCATGCCAAAGAATATCTTAATCAGATTAAATCTGAAGGAAGATAGGTTTGAGTCACTTAGGGTAGAATATGCACAGTTACTAGGCAGAAAATAAATGCTAGATGAGGATTTTGAAAGGGTAGTAAAAGAAAGTGCTAAAAAGGACAAAGAATTAGCAGATTCTAGGGTACAGATTGTTGAACTAAGTGGCAAATTAAATAAAATGAGAGACATAGGAACTATGATGGGTCACCTTAGAGATGCAAAAGTTAAAGGTGAACAACCTAATTTTGTCCAGAAATATAATGTCGTTCCGCCACCTTTTAGTCACAATTATGACAGTTTTCAGAAGCTTACTTTAGAAGAATCTGAAAAATCAAGTCCTGAAAATGTACCCAAGACTACCCCTCTAGAGACCAAAACTAGTGATGTTCCTATCCCTGAGATGTCTAAGTCAGAGGGATCTGGGAACAAGACTAGTGAATCTAGGGCTCACTCAGAACCAAGTGGAGCCAAAAGGACAGTGGATAACAAATTAAAAGAAGTTGAAATGGAAACAATTGTTTATTTTACTTTAAAAGGTAATAACAAAGTGTTTTCAGCAAAGGAGTCAGATTTAAACGGTGAATATCCTGAAAATATTGATCAGATCTGGAGTCTTGATGAACCCGTAAAATCTGAACATTTGCCAAAACCTATTAAAAGCAAGAACTTTAAAGATACAGTTTTCAAGAAAGGCTTTGTTCAAACTTCTATAATTAATGCAGAAGGTTTGAGTGTTCAATCTGAAACACTTGAACAATTTGCTGAAAGGAAAATTAAAGAAATGTTATCTATTGATCCAAAGATTCAAACTGTGAAACGGTATGCACCTCCCATACAAGCACCGACTACTTGGGAAGGGGCTTATGCAGCTCTTGAATATATAGATTAATTAAGAGGTCATGGGGTTCCAGTGCCTGAGATTATTCATGGTGATATATCAAAGAAGGCTTCTAAAAGGTCATGTTTTAAGTGTCGTGAGATAGGTCACGTATCAAGTTGTTGTCCTTATAAGAAGAATAAATCTAGGATGTCACCTGATAAGTCTAAGGATAGTGTTGGATCTTCTGGAAGTAATGGGAAGGGTAAATTAGTTGATCAAGTAAGTTCACCACAGTTCATGAGTGCATATAGAAATAAATATTATGAGGATTATGCAAAAAGACACCCAGATGATGTAAATGCACAGAACTATGTGAAACTGATTAGGTCAAGAGTGGTCAATGGACATCGAAAACCATCCCAAATTCTAAGGAACTCATCACCTCAATCTAGAAGTATTTCACCTAAAGACAGATCTGTGAAGTCTAGAAGTGTCTCATCTCGAGAAGGTTCTAGTAGTTCGAGTCAGTCTAGTAAATTGAGAGATAAACCGAACAGTGCTTATTATGAAGGAATTATTCCGAGAGGGCAAACCAATCTGGTTGAATGGTTTCAGTTAAACAGTCCTAGGAAACTTAGCTTCTCACCTCCTAAAAATAGGTTAAGAGCTGTAGAAAAGCCTAAAAGAAACAACCAAAGGCTACCTACTGAGAGGATGCCTAGTGGTTCCTCAAGTCGTAGACCTAGTGCAGGGAAAGATTCACAAATGTCACCTAGTAAAAGGCAGATTGGAAGTTCTACGACTATGTCTACCAAAGCAAGGGTGCCTACTGGTGGATATTGGGCGGATATGGTTTCTGATGAGGAGGATAATCGACCCAAAGCCAATAAGGCTAGGGGTCTTTTGAAAAACTAATTGTTTATTTTACTTTAAAAGGTAATAACAAAGTGTTTTCAGCAAAGGAGTCAGATTTAAACGGTGAATATCCTGAAAATATTGATCAGATCTGGAGTCTTGATGAACCCGTAAAATCTGAACATTTGCCAAAACCTATTAAAAGCAAGAACTTTAAAGATACAGTTTTCAAGAAAGGCTTTGTTCAAACTTCTATAATTAATGCAGAAGGTTTGAGTGTTCAATCTGAAACACTTGAACAATTTGCTGAAAGGAAAATTAAAGAAATGTTATCTATTGATCCAAAGATTCAAACTGTGAAACGGTATGCACCTCCCATACAAGCACCGACTACTTGGGAAGGGGCTTATGCAGCTCTTGAATATATAGATTAATTAAGAGGTCATGGGGTTCCAGTGCCTGAGATTATTCATGGTGATATATCAAAGAAGGCTTCTAAAAGGTCATGTTTTAAGTGTCGTGAGATAGGTCACGTATCAAGTTGTTGTCCTTATAAGAAGAATAAATCTAGGATGTCACCTGATAAGTCTAAGGATAGTGTTGGATCTTCTGGAAGTAATGGGAAGGGTAAATTAGTTGATCAAGTAAGTTCACCACAGTTCATGAGTGCATATAGAAATAAATATTATGAGGATTATGCAAAAAGACACCCAGATGATGTAAATGCACAGAACTATGTGAAACTGATTAGGTCAAGAGTGGTCAATAGACATCGAAAACCATCCCAAATTCTAAGGAACTCATCACCTCAATCTTGAAGTATTTCACCTAAAGACAAATCTGTGAAGTCTAGAAGTGTCTCATCTCGAGAAGGTTCTAGTAGTTCGAGTCAGTCTAGTAAATTGAGAGATAAACCGAACAGTGCTTATTATGAAGGAATTATTCCGAGAGGGCAAACCAATCTGGTTGAATGGTTTCAGTTAAACAGTCCTAGGAAACTTAGCTTCTCACCTCCTAAAAATAGGTTAAGAGCTGTAGAAAAGCCTAAAAGAAACAACCAAAGGCTACCTACTGAGAGGATGCCTAGTGGTTCCTCAAGTCGTAGACCTAGTGCAGGGAAAGATTCACAAATGTCACCTAGTAAAAGGCAGATTGGAAGTTCTACGACTATGTCTACCAAAGCAAGGGTGCCTACTGGTGGATATTGGGCGGATATGGTTTCTGATGAGGAGGATAATCGACCCAAAGCCAATAAGGCTAGGGGTCTTTTGAAAAACTAATTGTTTATGAATGTGCAGGAGCTGCTAAGGAAGACCGCATGTTTATGGTTTGTCAATAGCGGAAGCTCCAAGCACATTATGGAAGACAAGGGACTATTGACGGAGTTTACTCCTGTTAAAAAGATCAAAACCTTTTGCCAGGCGTATCAATGTCTAAGAAGGACTTAGAAAAGGAAAAAGTCTATCTTACCCATTATACATTAAAGGGTAGTGATCGAGTTTTTACCGAGATGGAATTTTCAAGATTTTGTTTTCCTCGGGTTTTGATTGATAAAGTATGGAGTGTAGAAGTTAACAAAGAGGATCGCATCTATGATCGTCCGAAAGTTGTGCCTCTTGTGCTAACTCCTGAACAAGAAGAGATTTGTAGGTCTCATGAGCAAGCTGTCAAGGACTTTGAAGATGTGTTAGATGGACGAAAGAGAAAGATCCATGAAACTCATGATCAATGTTCCAAGAAGACTTGTTCTAATTAGTTTATGTTTATTATTGTTCATGTGATAGACAAAGTACTATACAAGATCATGACTAGATGATGATCTATAGTACATGTTCTAATTTTTATATGTTTGATTTATGTTGTTGGTTATGTTATATGTCAGTTCCAGAAGTGCACTAGTTTAATCACAGGGATGAAGAAATTGGTGTTCTTGAGGAAGTAGACATCAGTGGATGTCTATCTTAGGGAAGAGATTGGAATACATGATAGCAAGTGAATGCTTGTTCACAGGCTCAGATGATTACGGTTAGATTTTCCTTTATACTTCCATAAAGATAGACAATGAATCCACCATATCCATAACTAATAATCCTGTTAAGCACAGTAGGACTAAGCACATAGACATAAGGTTTCATTTTATTCGTGATTGTGCTGAAAAGAAATTAATAGTCCTAGAAAAGGTGTCGAGTGACTTTAATTTAGCTGATCTATTCACTAAGGCTTTCGACCGAACTCGTTTCGAGTTGTTAGTCCAATTGATTGGAATGAGAAATCTATAGTGACAATGTCTATTAAAAGGAACTTTGTAAAATGAGTCAGTGTTTGTGTCGTAATGTATGTGTGTCATATAGTGTCAGAAAAACAAAATAAAAATCAGAAAAATCAGAAAAGAAAAAGAAATATAATAAAAAGAGTAAGGTCACTGCATCAAGACGATTAGACGTGACGATACTTTAGCTTTTAAGCCTACTTAATTGTACTTTAAATTGCTCAGTTCAGTGATACCATTATATAATGTATCGGTAGGCACAAAGTACCAAGGTTTCCTTATAATCTGAACTTAATATATACAATGTTCTTATGGGAAGCGTATTCAGATATATGGCTGAGAATGCTTGTTCTTAAAATAGACAAGTCCTTTAATCTTATGAAAGATCTTGCATTGTAATTATGTATATTTGGTCTTTATATAGAAGGTCTTGGGTACACATATGTGTATGTATTGCTTTTTCGGATGTATATTTGTCACAAGATATGCAAATATCTAATAAATCTGTTGAAAATATGAAGCTAATGTGGCCTTTGAGATTCGAACAAGTAAGTCCTTGGGGTGTCTTTGTATACCTAGCCTACCTAAAGCTTCCAACTTGGGATAGGTTGTCAGAAAGTTCGCTACACGGGTCTCATCGAAAGTCACGGGTTTTCATAAGTGCTTAAAATAATGTCACAAATATGAAAGTACTTAGCATTATGCAATGTTGAGTATATTTCCGTACGTGAGTCAAGTTAAGTCGCTTTGCGCGTGAGGAATCACCGACTTGATTCTTAAAGACTTTCTCACTTTACTCACCAAATGTCTTAATCTTAGTGCTTGTGTCGATTGTGAGAGTGTATCTGAATATGGGGCACATAAGTTCGCAAATGTGATTAAGTGACATATTAGGCTACTCGGGTTGCATGGTGACTGTCCTTGGCCAGGGTATGTCGAAAGTGTCACAATCAAAAAGGAGACTGGAAGTACCGAGTGTTTAAGAGGACAAACATATTGGTAATCGTTTTTGGATCGCTGTTCATAACTAATAATAAGAGAATTATTTCTCGCTAGTAGGCTTATGTAACATGCTAATCTGATCTAGTCTGCAGTATCTTTAGCTCTTGTAACTATGTTATTCGTTTATGTTCAGTGTATGTGTGTGTGTGTTTGTGTTTTTCGTGAAATGTTTAAATTTTTATTTGTATTGTATTGTTTAAATAAAAGTTCCTATTGCACGAGAGATATAGTCAGAATAGAATCTAGTTTCCAAGAGGACTCAACTACGTTTTATGGAACACTGAATAAACGAGTAGGATAGTTAAGCGATAGTGTTGTGATCAAAAGCTAAAAGAAAGTATGTCACATTAACAGAATATGGGTTTAAGGAAAAGAACACAGAGATGTTGATTTCAATAAACAAATATTGAGTTAATGCCTTTTTATATTATTCTTAGAAAGAAGATTTTCATTAGAATGAACACCGAGATGTTCATAGTTTTGAAATTGATCTTTAAAAGATTTTTGTTTGAATCAAAAAGATCTGGAACAGAGATTCTAAATAATTTTGATATGTTATGTGCATAATTTGAAAGTGCTGACAGTGAATTATTTGACCTTAATGAGACTTAGATTAATAATAGACTGTTAAGTATATTCATTTTATTTTGCTATTTTATTCATTTCTTCAGATTGTATGTTATTACTTTGAGAAGATTTGATGTGTGTGTTGAGATGTGCAGGACAACGGACATATATTCGTTTTTGTAGGTTGTTGAGCAAGATTTCACCACGGAAGCAAGATTTGGATCATGCAAATCTATACTGAACAAAGATAAATACTAGTTTGATGAGGCAATCATAGGAGTATTTATAATTGTTTAACCAATATGAATACTAGTTTGATGAGTCTATCATAGGAGTATGTCATATGGTTTTGATGAATTTTGCATGATCAAATGTTATTTTGCAAAAGTATTAGAGATTAGGTTTCAGTTAGATGTTTTTACAGAGTTAAAGACAAGTGACTTTGGAAACGGAATCTATATAAGTTTGCATAATGAAGGATACTTTATTGGAAGACCTTAGTTCAGGTTGTCCGTAGAATGATAAGACAGAGATCTTAAGATTCTAGATCTTGACAAGTATGTGTAGAATGATAAGACAGGGATCTTAAGATTCTAGAACTTTTCTGATAAGTTGACGGATAAACAAGAAGTTTATAGGTCAATGATTTTGAACAATAAGACAGAGATCTTACGGTTTAGATTTTTGAACAATAAGAAGTTTTTAGGTTCTTGAAGATTTGTAGTTCTAGACTAAGATAATGTCATATGTTTATGACTTGTGATAGTGAAGAATAACAAATTTGGAGAAGAAAATGAAGATTGTAGTTCTAGATTAAGTCGTTACTATCAAATGTAATAGTGATTAAATAATGAAGAATAACATTATCATTTTTATCTTGTTTTTGTGTTTTTTTTTAAGCTTGTATGTGCAGGTGTAAGCACAAGAAGCTGTATTTTACATGTTTTGTCTGAAGACTTTGCAAGTAATCAGAAGAAACATTTAAAGTTATGATATGGAGACATGATTTAGATTGCTTTTGAAACAGGTTCCATGTTCCTAAAGGTTGTGATTCAAGTTTCATAGTTTCTGGTTTTCATGGGAGTCAACTAGTTCAGTATTGATTGTTGGAAATTCTACTTCTCTATTATATGCCGGTTATGCAAGGCGAGCAGGGACTCGAGCAATATATCCAAGAAGGAAGATTGCATATGCTTAATTCAGAGGGATTTATTGTGGAGGGGGGAACTACAACAAGCTATGGTGCATTAGTTGATTATTATGATGATACGGAGAGTTTGAAGTTTGTCTTTCAAATATGAAGTTTCAGAAGATCCAGTTTCTGGTATAGCAATTAAAATTTTGTTGTCTCGAAATTCTTTTTCAGTGTATTTGCAGAGAAGTCAATCCAAGGGAAGGATTTCTAAGTAAAAGATTGAAGTGTTCAAGACAAAAGCTAAGATCATCAGGTTTTTATAATATATATTTATATAGTAATTACAGATGATGATAGCTGTATTTTTATTAGTTGAAGATCTTAGATATAGAATATGAAAGATTATCAACTTCATATTTGTAAAACCTTAGACATAGACATAATGTGAATGTAGGAGGTTATGAAAAACCTTAAACATAGACATTAGGTGAATGTGAAAGGTTATTGACTATGTAATACCTTAGACATAGAAATGTAATGTTTGGATGTAAAAGGTTACGTAGTTAATATTATTATGCCTTAGACATAGATATATCGTTTAGATTTGAAAGATTGTCAAATATATTTTGAAATCTTAGAAATAGAAACGTTTATATGAATGTGAAAGAAGTTGTTATATTGATTATCTAGATCATATAGTTTTGAAAGGTTTTCAGATAAATATGACGTAGTTAATCAATACTATGTGTAAAATTTAGATGTTTCTTGCTCTTATTATATGATCATAGTTATGTATCCCAGTTATAAATTGAGGGGGAGTACATAAGAATGATAGTGGTTATATTGATTAATCATAGTTATACATCCTAGTCATAAAATTGTGGGGGAGGTATAAGAATGACGAATCAATTTTATAACTTTTTACAAAGTAAGTGCTTACATGTGATTCAGATTCGGGAAAGCTAAATTTTAAAGTTTTGGAAAGATTGATCATGGAAAAGTGTTAGGTCCAGATTTACTGGACTCGCTCCAGACTCGACTACTGGAGACTTACTGAAGATCTGTCCAGAAACGTGTTCTAGTGGACCTACTCCAGACTTGGAATCTGGAGTCCCTCTGAAGTTTTGTCCAGAAATAATGGAAGACCAGTGAGCAAATACTTGTATAGGAAATCTGGAGTATTCTCCAGATTAGCTCACTGGACTTCACCCCAGTCCAGATATACTCTACTGAAGTCGTTCTCACTGAAGTCAAAGACTAAAGTCAGAATAAAGAAGACTGACAAATGGCGGAGTCCACTGGAAGTCTTACCAGATCTGTACACTGGAGGATTGTCAGTGTTCTAGACCTTACAAGTCTGAACACTGATATCGAGGAATTGACTTTTGCCTTTACACACTTTCCAAAGAACAATCCACTTGTTCTTTACCAAAGTTTATGCGTGTAAAGGTGGTTGGTTAAAAGAATAAAATCATATCGATATGACTTTATCCTTGTACCATTAACTAATGCATTTAATGTTCTTGTCGGATCATTAAATGCATGCAACCATATTTGTACGGCACAAAATTCACTGGTGAATTTTGTTGCCTATAAATACAAAGTCATTTCTTTGAGAAAATACTTTTAAGCATACATTTTGCATTAGAGTGAATTTGTTTAAATACTCTCGATCTTAAACTGGGATACTTCACAACTTTAAGTATCTCAATCCAAAAGAGTTATTTGACAAATATAGATCATTTGTAATTCATAGGTTGTTAGGATACATACTTATTTGTATTATCTTGATTCCGCACAACCTTGTATTTTATTTAACATCATAAATAAAATACACCATTGAAAAATATATAATGTTCCACTTTACTTGTTTATTGCTTTAAGTCTTGTATTACTATGTTTATATATTCTTGCATTTATTTACATGTAATACTAGTCCATTCTAGTGATTATTAGACTTGTTGTATTTTACACTTCTAGGTTAACCATCGTATTTCAGGGACTCACATTTGGTATCAGAGCAGAAGGCTAAACATTGCCTAGATCTGTTTCTTTGATGGCCAACCTAGAAAATACACAAGGAAGCTTTAATTTTGGTCCCGATCCTAATGTTAATGTTAATGATCAAAATAATGAACCACCTATTGTTAATAACACTAATCCACCACCTCCTCCTCCTACTCCTGCTTCTCCACACGTGCATGTGCACTACTCAAATAATCCTGTTCCTAAATTCAGTGGGAACAGTGATGAGTTTGGTACGTGGAAGGCTAGGATGATATTGCATATCACTGGTATTGAGAGGAACATGTTGAAAATCTTAAATGAAGGTCCTTATGTCCCTACATCACCTCTCAATCCCCTTCTTGATCCTTCTGGATCTAGAAGAGGAAGGGAAAAGAGGGAGGAACATTGGTCTGAAGAGGAGAGGAGACTGGTGAATCTAGACACCCTTCTCAAAAACATGATCCTCGGGGCCGTTCCAGAAACCCTAATTCCCACACTAGTTCTTTTTCCTAGTGCTAAAATCATGTGGGATGAACTTTTAAACCAGCATGAAGGAGGAGATGACACCATTGTCACCAGAAAGGTCTCCTTAAACAAGAGGTATGAGTCATTTTTTGCTCAGCCTAATGAGTCTCTCACTGGTACTTATACCAGATTTATGAGTATCATAAACCAGTTGAGAGGTCTCGGGGTTGAGAAGGACAAGGATATACTTCTGGAGAAATTTTGTGATATTCTGCCCACCAAATGGTCTCACATGATCCTGGTCTTACGACAAGGTAAAACTCTGCACACACACACTTTCTCAACTCTTTATGGAGCTTTCAGGTATACTGAAGATAATCAAGCTCAGAGAGTGGTGGCAGAACAAGATGCTTATAACCATGCCTCCAGTTGTCCTAATGTGGTTAGTCATACTGAACCACAAAGTACAGCACTGATATCTTTTGAGAATGTATTTTCTATGAAGAAGATGGTGTCTGAACTCATGGATTCTGGAGAGTCCAGTCAAATCTCTCCAGACTGTTGTGATGAAACTGATGATGACCTTATTGCAATGATTGCTAAAACGTTTAACTGTTTCAAATCAAGAGCAAATAGGCCATCTGGACAATTTGCATCCAGTTCTTTAACTGATAAGACCAATTTGACATGCTTTAAGTGTGGCAAAAAGGGTCATTTCATGAAAGATTGCAGGTCCAGCCAGTTTGTATCCAAGCCTGGTCCATTTTCTTCAAATAATAAGCCTGATGATAGCTATAAATTGAAATATAAAAAGCTTAAGGCCCAGATTGCTCTCATGGCACAACAAATTGAAAACAATAATAAGTGCATGATCGCAACAACTGAAGAGAAGTGGGTTCCTTCTGATGAATCATCTGCTGTTGAAGAAGAAGAAAGAGATTGCTGTTACATGGCTCTGGCAGACGAAGAGCACCTGGTGAAGGAGGATGTCACATCTGGACGATGGGTGGACATTGTTATTAAAAAGGTTAGTGATTATGATACTGCAACTGACCAAGAATTAAAACTGGACATTGCTGAAGCTCTTAATTCTGATTTGATATTTGTAGAAACTGTTAGATCTGATTGTGTAAATGGTCTAGAAACAGATTTTTCTGAAATAACTGTCTTAAAATCAAAATTAAAAGAACTTCAAGACATTGAACTGGCATTTCAAGCCCAGGTTCTGGTAACTGAACAATTGATTCAAGAAAAACAAGATCTTGAAGTCATTTTAGAGAAAGAAAAACTGGTGATTAAATCATGGCTAGAAACCAGAAAGCCATATGATGTTGGAGTAAATCAATTTCTTGCTCAAAAACGTGCATATTTAGATGGAAATACTCATGTAGCATCATTAATACTAGTAATCGATTGATTAACAGAGGGGTTCAGGCCCACCACTGTTTATGATGAGCCTGTAACTCCCAAGGCCAATATTTTCCCAGTTCAATCCCCAGAGGTTAAGACTGGAGCATTCCAGATGACTGCTCCAGTTAAAGAGGTTTAGCGGAATAAACCTTTGCCTCAGACCAATCCCCTACCTAAGCCTAGGACTGGAAAGGCTAAGGTATCATCTGATGAAAATGTTTTGTCCAGGTTAGAGAGCCAGATTCAAATACTGACTCGTCAATTTCAAAGTTTTAATGCAAGATTAAACTTTATTGAGGGTACTTCATCTGGCCCTAGACAAAATACAAAACCTTTTGCAAAGAAAGTTAAATCTATTTCTCCAGTTGAGAAAAAGAAAAAGGTTTCAAAACTATCAACCCCAGTGGTCTTTTCAACTAAGACCACTGTTGAAGAAAGTGAACTAAACCAGATTGCCCCAGGGACCTATAAAAAAAAAAATCTGAAAAAAAAAAAAAAAAAAAAAAAAAAAAAAAATAAAAAAAAAAAAAAAAAAAAAAAAAAAAAAAAAAAAAAAAAAAAAAAAAAAAAAAAAATAAAAAAAAAAAGAAAAATAAAAAAAAAAAAAAAAAAAAAAAAAAAAAAAAAAAAAAAAAAAAAAAAATAAAAAAAGATTTAGGGACCTATAAGGGAGGGTCCAGCGAACCCATCAGTCGATGGGTTCCCAAATCTAACTGATAATATCTGGTGTGTGTGCAGGGCGATCGAAAGAAATATATCTGGTATCTTGACAGTGCTGCTGGCAGGACGATGACCGGATGTAAGACCCTGCTGGAGGAGTTCAACATTTCTGATGGACCCTCCATTACTTTTGGAAATGATGGTTGTGGAAAGACTGAGGGATACGGTGTTCTGAACAATGGACAAGTCAAGTTCAGATGTGTTGCATTTGTGAATGGTTTGAAATATGTGAGTCCCTGAAATACGATGGTTAACCTAGAAGTGTAAAATACAACAAGTCTAATAATCACTAGAATGGACTAGTATTACTTGTAAATAAATGCAAGAATATATAAACAAAGTAATACAAGACTTGAAGCAATAAACAAGTAAAGTGGAACATTATGTATTTTTCAATGGTGTATTTTATTTATGATGTTAAATAAAATACAAGGTTGTGCGGAATCAAGATAATACAAATAAGTATGTATCCTAACAACCTATGAATTACAAATGATCTATATTTGTCAAATAACTCTTTTGGATCGAGATACTTAAAGTTGTGAAGTATCCCAGTTTAAGATCGAGAGTATTTAAACAAATTCACTCTAATGCAAAATGTATGCTTAAAAGTATTTTCTCAAAGAAATGACTTTGTATTTATAGGCAACAAAATTCACCAGTGAATTTGTGCCGTACAAATATGGTTGCATGCATTTAATGATCCGACAAGAACATTAAATGCATTGGTTAATTGTACAAGGATAAAGTCATATCGATATGATTTTTTTCTTTTAACCAACCACCTTTACACGCATAGTGGATTGTTCTTTGGAAAGTGTGTAAAGGCAAAAGTCAATTCCTCGATATCAGTGTTCAGACTTGTAAGGTCTAGAACACTGACAATCCTCCAGTGTACATATCTGGTAAGACTTCCAGTGGACTCCGCCATTTGTCAGTCTTCTTTATTCTGACTTCAGTCTTTGACTTCAGTGAGAACGTCTTCAGTAGAGTAGATCTGGACTGGGGTGAAGTCCAGTGAGCTAATCTGGAGAATACTCCAGATTTCCTATATAAGTATTTGCTCACTGGTCTTCCATTATTTCTGGACAAATCTTCAGAGGGACTCCAGATTCCAAGTCTGGAGTAGGTCCAGTAGAACACGTTTCTGGACAGATCTTTAGTAAGTCTCCAGTAGTCGAGTCTGGAGCGAGTCCAGTAAATCTGGACCTAACAAATTCCCCCTATTTGTTTAGAAATAATGCAAGTGTTTTGAAGCTTAAATCTATACAATTTTGTATGCTTGAAAAACACAAGTTTTGATTTTAGTCTAAAAAAAAATCTAAGTTACTGGAAAACACTTTATAGATCATGAGTGTTTTCAGTTTCATCTTTTAAGTTCTAACTTAGAATAAATCTGATCATTTACTTTTATGAATAAAAAATTGCAACTAATATTACATACATCAACTGATAAATAGTTACAATTTTCTTTAAACAATAAATTACAATAAGTAAATGATAAGAGTCAGGCCCTTCTCTTCGATGTCTGTCCTGGAGCATCTTCAGAAGCCTTTCTCTTTGGTGATGGAAAAGATGGTACTGATTCTGGCGATTTCATGCCCATTGCAACTTCCATCTGTTGCTTTCTTCTCCATACCTTCTCAATTCTCTTCAGAAATGCTTTAACATCAGTCGACACATTTGTCTTCCCCTGAACGTTAAAGCAATCTCTTTCAGTTCACTCCATCCAAACGCTTGGACTGAAGTACTCTTTCTTTCATCAGTAAAGTTACCTTCCCTGGTCAACTTTACTTCAAACTTGGACATACCTTCATGATTACCAGCAAGCTTGATTTCTGCACCAGTGATCCGTCTAGCATCAGCCCTGAAATTTAACATTTCATTATACTTGTCTTTCAATTTGGCTGTCTGGATTAATGCTTTAGTTTCCTTTGACACTCTCTTTTGCTCAACAGCAGACTGGAGTTGTTGACGATTAATTTTCAGAGAAGTGTCCAGGGGAATGAATCTGCTTACATCAGCATCTTTAATAGCTTTGATCTATTTGGCAGTCAGTTTTGGTAAGCCAGTCAGTTTCTTTCTGTACTCTAACTCCAGAGCACTAGCATTCTTCCTTATCTTCCTCTGGAGCATCACCAGTTCCTCCTTCCTCTGCCTGATGAGTTCTGGTACACTAACGCCATAAATTATAGAATCATAAACCTGTTCTTCTTCGGCGTAAAAGGAGCGTACATGAACATCATTCAATGCATTCAGACATTGATGAACTCTAGGGTCTTCCTTCATCTTTTTGTACACATCAATATTTATGCCTAACCTGCCAGCATTGTAAGAGTCCAGAGTCCCCATAGTTGCCATCTCCCTTTGATGGGCTAGCAGTTCATCTTTTTGATTTCTCTTAAAGATCTCTATCATTATGCATTCTTGTTATAGCTTCTTGGAGGTTTCATCATCAGCAGTAGGATACTCTGATGATTCTTCAGCAGTTTGTTCTTCTTCACCAGATACCAATTGTGCTTTTCCTTTAACAGACTTCAGTGTAGTTGGTATATCTGGGAAAGACTCAAACTGGGGCTCACTGGCTTCAATACCAGCAGCTTCTTCAGATAGCATAGTGGCTTCAGTGCCAAATGCTCTTTGTGCCAAATGCTTCAGTGTCACTTGTTTTTGGTCACCAGACGACTTTTCCCCCTTGGAATGATCACCAGTGCTGGACTTGAGATCATTCTATAATTGTTCTAGCATATGTCTGTCCAGTGCACCAAAGGTTCTTCCTACCACTGGAGTTGTATCAGTCACAACTTTCTTAAGTGCCTGCACTTCCTTTTTAACAGTTTCAACTTCTTTAGGCAAGTGCTTTGGCAATTTTTCTTCCATCAACCTCTCCACTTGGGGTAACAGCCCATCTTGAAGAGTTCGAAGAACAGTCTCAGAAATTTCTTCAGATAATTCTTTCAGCATACTGATTCTGAACTTCTTTGTACATTCATCACTAATCGTACTTACAACTGCATCCAGATCAAGTGTGGATCTACTCTCCAGAGAACTTATCCTGGTAACCAACTTCTGAACCTCTTCATTTAGACCTGCCAGTGGTTGAACAAGTTCACCTTTCACTGCAGTCTGAACAGAGTTCACCAGCCTTGTCTCCAATCCCTGGACTGCCACTTTGAAATTTTCAGTATTGTTGTTTGTGGCTAGTACCAGTTCATCAAGCTTCTCATAAACAAGCTTCTCATTCCCAGCAAACACATTCATCTCAGATGCAAGGTTATTTGATAATAAAGATTTAAAGTCTGAAATAACATGCGATGAAGTCTGGAGTGATCTCTCCAGGTCCGCCACCTTACTTAAAAGGCCTTGGACCTCGGCAGAAGATGAAGTGGAGAGACCACTAGGAGGTTCAAGATTGGAAGGCAATCTGGTCATAAGAGGTACTTGTGCCCAGTCCTCTTCAGTTGCAGCTTCAGATGTTACAACTGTTGAGTCCAGCGCACGAGGTTCAGTTACGTTGACTGGAGTTTGAAGTGATGGAGGTTGAGATTGTGAAGTTTGAGTGGTTGCAGGAGTGAAGTGATGAGTATTTCTTGGAATTGAAGGTGGTGGTGGTGGTGGCATGTTTGATTCTGGTGGAGGTGGTTCATTTGATTCTAGTGGTGGTGGTGGCATTTCAGCAGATATAATTGGTTGGGTGACTGAAGCAATAGCAGATGTGTCAATATTTTCTTCTTTATCACCCAGGAAATTCATGTTTACATCAAAACCTTCAGACATTGGGGAATCTACATCATCCCAATTTGGAGCCATCCCAACTGTCTGATCACCAGTCTGTTCACCAGCCTGTTCATGAACTTGTTCACCAGCCTCTACATTCAAGTCGATTTGAGCCTCTTGCTCACCAGATACATGTTCATTAGTCTGAACATCTTGTTCGACTTGCTCAACAACCTGCTCAATAATCTGGGCCGCATTTTCTATATGTTCATCAGTCACCTGCCCAACAACCTCTACATTCTCTTCAGGTTCAAAAATCGGAGACCCATCCAAATTCATTACATCACCAGGATGTCTTTCAGAATTCACCTGAACTCCATCTCTCATCAGACGCCTGTTTGTTCTAGGTCGTCTGGAAGGTTCAACAATTTCTGGTCCTTGACCTTCAGGATCAACTTGTCTAATGGGTTGTACAGCTTCTATTATCTGTACATCTTGGTCACCAGAGGGTCCTTCACCAACTTGACCTCTACCTGGAGCCACTTCAGCTTCTTCTCTTTGAAAGGAGAGCATGGACTGGGGAATATCTACCTCATTCAGTGGAGATCTGAGGTTGGTCAGATCCCTCATATACTCACTCACAGAAAAGTGAGTAGTTTCAAAATCATACTGGTCTCCAAGAGCTCTTTTAAATATGAGTGAAAGAAAACGGATATAAGGAACAAAGGCTTTTCTACCTTTCACTCTAAGACGCTCTACCAGATCATCAAAAAGAATCTGAGCAAAATCAACTCTAAGTCCAAACCAGAGGCAGTAGGCAATCTGGAGATGGGTTTGATTTATCTGGTCTAACCCTCCAGAACTGCCTCCCAGACATTCAACAATGTGGGTGAAGAAGTATCTCCATGAGTCTGATAGTTTGCTCATGTAGATAGTTCCCTTCCTGGATAGCTAGCCATGCTCATCCATTATATCTGTGTGCCCCATCAGTCTGCACACTTCCCTTGTATTGATACCAGAAGGAAGTTCGATGGGCAACTCATTCTGTTCAAAATAATTCAACTGAAGAACAGACCTGAGTAGACTATGTTGAGTCCCAATGTTTGTTGTAAATTTAATGATGACAAATCTGACCTATAAACACTTAGTAATCTTTTGGTTCTTGTAATCTGATCTGGGTCAGACTAAGCTGACACAGCTTGCGATATGTAACTGACCCAGATCACGCTTCATGTTCATAATTGTAATACTATATGGAAGCAAGTGTTATTCAAGCTACATCAACAACATTAAAGCATTCAATCCAAGTCGAAGAGGAGGATTGAAGATAGAGGACCAAACTATTAGTGGAAGACAGATTGGAACTAGCAGTCAGCTTGGAAACACTTAGGCAGATTGGTGCCGTGACAAACCGCCCAATCTGTGTCAACAATCAAAGTGAAGATAACAACCTGGATTGAAGATAAGGACTATGACGTGACTAGGAATATTCCTAGTATCCAGGTTGGTGGTTGTTTACATATGCGTGTTCACACTCTTATTGGACGATGAAGAATGTGCAGCTGTACGTGGGGGACCACAAGTACGATGAAGGCACGATTGTTTATTCTTCTGATCGTCCAATACAAGAAGACTACGTGGTTGATTTGGACACCAAGTGACGAGGAGCTTTCTCCTATAAAAGCAACACTCCTTGTATGCATATGTGTGGCATTTTCCTGAGAATCATTCTTCACACAAAGTTTCTCTGCTCTTATACACAGCTTAGTCTGTACAAGATCAGCTTGGGCTGACTCTCTTGAGCTGAAACTTATTGATTGTTGTTTGTCATTTCATAGGGTTGTTTAGATATTTGTAGGCTATCTTTATTCCGCAACAACCCTGTAATTCTTTGTATAGATTATTTCTTAATAAAGAGTTACATTTGAAAACCGCAATCTGTGTTCAAGAATGCTTTTATTTTCTACTGCTTTACTGTTTTAATGATTCTTGTTCTTTACATGCATTAAGTATTTTGAGTCTTAAAACGTTGCTTAAAAGTTTGTAAAGTTCGAGAAAAGTTGTATTCACCCCCCTCTACAACTATCCTGTGTACAATATACTTTGGTATATTGATACACCGTGGGACGTATCAATTGGTATCAAAGCCAAGTTGAGAATTAACTTGACTTGATCCTTGCATATTTTCATTATAGTAAAGCTTTATGTCATCTTTTATTGATAATGGTTCTTCAACCAGACCACCCATGTTTGACAAAGATGATTTCAGTGGGTGGAAAGGTCGAATGTCTTTGTTCCTTGAATCCATCGATAACAATATGCCTGACATCCTTCAGGATGGTCCTTATGTTCCTACACAGACTGTAGTGGTTGAAGCTGTGGTTAGGGAAGGTCATCCAACCATTCCTGCCACAGTTAAATCCATAGTAAAGGATAAGGCAGATTGGGGGGATGAGGATAGGAGATTGGCTAACTTGGACGTGAAGGCCAAAAATTTCATTGTCCAGGCTGTACCTAAAGACCTTTATCATTCAATAAAAATGTGTTCTACAGCAAAGAAAATGTGGGTACATTGACTGTCATGTTTGAGGGTTGTTCTACTTCCATGGAGTCCACCATAACTACCTTAACAAGGAAGTATGAGAGATTCTTCTCCTTGAGAAATGAATCCTTAACTGACACTCATACCCGCTTTAACGCTTTGGTTAATGATTTAGCTGCTGTTGGAATTTATAAGAATAATAGTGTTTTAAAGAGCAAATTTCTTGATTCTTTACCTCCTAAATGGAACAATTATATTTCATCTGTTAAATTAAGTGTTGTTTACAATGATCTTGATCTCCCTGGACTCTTTGGTTTGCTTCATAACCAAGAGTGTTCAGAGGCAGAAAAATTAATAGCTATGGGTGATTCTTATAGTCAGCCTGCTGCTGCATTTGTTGCTTCCATGACTGAACACCCTAATTCTGTTAGCAATGAGATCATTCCATATGTAAATGATGATATTCCTGTGATGTCTAACCATAATTCTGTTTGTGCTGAATCTGAATATGAGAAATCTGATGGTGATGAACTGGCTAATGAGGTAGCTATGTTGGCTGAAAGGATCAGAAGGAGATCCTTTAACAAGTTTAAAGGAAAGGGAAGAAGTGGCCAAGCTGATAGAGCCAAGAAGCCTTTTGATATGTCCAAAGTCACTTGTTACAAGTGTGGCAAAACTGGACATATGGCTGGGGATTGTAGATCCAAAGAAACTGCTCAAGCTGTGCCAGCCAAAGGTGGAAGAGGTGAAAAATACTCAAAACTCAAGACTAAGTACAAAGCCTTGAAAGCACAAATAGCTGAGCTGACTGAGAAGGTGAACAAAAATGAAAAAAGTCTGGTAGCCAAAGACTGGGCTGAAAGTGCTACATCATCTGATGATGAGTTGTACAAAGATGCCAAATGTTACATGGCTAAAGAAGCTACTCGACGATTTGCTGAAGATCTGGCCAGTATGCAACAGCAGTCAGAGTCAGCTCACCAGGCATCCACCAGTCAGACTGCTCCACCTGAGGTAACTTCTTTCTCTAATATGTCTGATTATGATAAACTGTCCAGACTGAACAAACTTGGTGATGAGGTCCTTTTGCAAAAACACTTTAATCAAGAACTTAAGAAGGAAATTCATATGTTGAAACTTGATATCAGTGCCAAAAACCACACCATTGAAAAACTTAAGTCTGAAGTCAAAGCACAAAAGCAATTGAACTCTATTCTAGTAAAAGAAGCTAAGACTGCAGAAGAAAAGTTTTTGAAAATTAAACAAATTACTGAATCATGGTGTATTGGTTCAAAAAGAGTTGCAAAGTGTGTCAATGTCCAAATACCTCATCAGATCCAAGCTATTTTTGATGGTGATTATGACAGGGCCATAGCCATAGCTGAAGTATGTGCTATGGAGCCTTGTTATCAGCCTCCTTCACCACCCAAAGTCCAAACCAAAGGTACGAACTCTAAGCCAATTAAGTTGGTTCAGAAATCTGGTATTGGGTTTAGTGATCCTGAAATTGTTGGCCAAACCATTGCTGAAGCTGTGTCTGAGACTGATAAGGTTGTTGAGTTAAAACCTGAAGAAAGTCTTGACTTGTCAAAACTGACCATTACCCAGTCTGTGTCAGATTCCAATATTAAAACAAACAAGAACTCTAGGAGAATGAAAAGGAAAGTTAGAGACCACAGTGTTCCAAAACAAAAGGCTAAGTTATTAAAGAATGAGAAGTCTGGTTCTCAAGGAAGTGTGTCACAAACCAAATCTGAGTCTATTTCAAATAACACTAAATCTAACTCTGACAAAATGATTTCCAAATATGTTGAGTCCAGAACTAGTGAGGTTTCAATTGATGCAAATTTTCTTAAAGATGTTTCTGATCCCAAAAATGTTGATCAAAGAAAATTAAGAACTGAATGTCAGAAATCTGGAATAGGCAAAGGTTTTGTTCAAAAGGAAACCTTAGTTGTTGCTAAAAAGAATTTCAAATCTGGTATGGGACAGATCAAGCAACAATGGGTATCCAAATGTGATAAGAGTCAAAGTTCTACGACCCAATCTGAGTCAGACCCTTTGGTCAGCTCTGGTGAACCCATCTCCAGATGGGTTCCAGAATGAACTAATCTCTTATTGCAAATGCAGGGCAGTCATGATGATAACACCTGGCACTTGGACAGTGGTTGTTCCAAGCATATGACCGGATGTAAGTCCCTGCTATGTAACTTTAGGATTCGCGTTGGTCCTAATGTTACTTTTGGAGATGATTCTCAAGGAAAGACGGAAGGTGTTGGTGTTCTTTCGAATGGTCCTCTTACTTTCAGAAGAGTCTCTTATGTTAATGGTTTGAAGCACAATCTGATTAGTGTGAGTCAGTTGTGTGATGCTGGTTATGAGGTGAGATTCAGGTCTGATAAGGGGATTGTTCTTGATTTAGAAGGCAATGTGGTTCTGATTGCAAAGAGGGATGAGTCTTTGTATTCTTTTGACATGAGAAATCCAACTATCACAAGAGAAGTATGCTTCATGTCAAAGTCTCAAGATGAGCTGAATTGGTTGTGGCATAAAAGGTTGTCTCATATGAATTTCAAAAACATCAACAAGCTGTGTAAGAAAGAGTTGGTGTCTGGTCTTCCAGTGATCAAGTATGAGAAGGACAAGCTGTGTGGTGCTTGTGAGAAAGGCAAGCAACATAAAGCTACCTTTAAGTCTAAAACCTGCTCAACCATTGATGAATTGTTTGGATCTGCTTCATATGGACTTGTTTGGACCAATTAGTACTCCATCATTCACTGGAATGAGGTACTCCTTGGTCATTGTTGATGAGTATTCAAGATACACCTGGGTTTTCTTTCTTAAACACAAGAGTGATGCTGCTGACACAATCATTGATTTCATCAAGCAAGCTGAAATTCTTTACAAAAGGCCTGTTAGGCAGTTAAGGAGTGATAATGGAACTGAATTCAAGAACATCACTCTTAACTCTTTTTGCAGAGAAAAGGGAATTTCACAAGTCTACTCAGCTGCTAGAACTCCTCAACAAAATGGTGTTGCAGAAAGAAGAAACAGAACTCTTATTGAAGCTGCCAGATCCATGATGGCTCAAAACAATGTGAAGTCTCATTTCTGGGCTGAAGCAATTCACACAGCTTGCTTTACCCAGAACAGATCCCTCATTGTGAAAAGACACCAGAAAACTGCATATGAACTTCTTAGGGGGAGAAAACCTGAGATCGGTTTCCTAAGAATGTTTGGAAGTCCTTGCTATATTCTAAACCAGAAAGACCACCTTGGTAAGTTCGATGAGAAGTCAGATGAAGGTATCCTTCTTGGATATGCAACAATGATGAAAGCCTACAGAGTGTACAACAAGAGAACTAAAACAATTGAGAACTCTGTAAATGTAAGCATTGATGAAGGTTGTTCTAAGTCAGTTTGCTCTCCTCCTGAAGATGAAGACTTCAACTTTGAAGAACTGGCTGTACCTGAGAATGAGCCTCCAACAAATCTGTTAGAAATATAAATTAGTGGTGTTTAATTGTAAATAGAGTTACATTTGTAATGTTGTTAAAGTGCAAGGGGTCTAGATGAAACTTGTAATGTTTAGGATATAAATACCCCTTGTAACCACATTATGTAACTAAGCCTTTCATAATAACACACACTTAATTACTTTCTCTCTCCTCCCTATCATCTTCAATCTCCCTTTCACACACAAACACACTTTTCACACACTAACCTAAATTCTCCATTAAACCTTCAATTAAGCTCAAGTTTGTTTCTATCAATTGGTATCAGAGCATAATCGGTGTATCCGAACGATCCGAAATCATTTTCACAACCGATTTTGTGCTTAATTTCGAGATTTGAGCTTAATTTTCAAGCTGAATTTTATGTTTTTGCTTATTATGTGGCTGATTAATGATTCTAATCTTTGATTAGAGGTGGATTTGTGTTCAGTTAGCATTATCAGTTAACAATTTCAAGGTTTTTACATCAATTGTTTCGATTATAGAAAAGTTCCTGTTCGGAATTCGAATAACTGATTTTAAAAGTCTCAATTTGAAAAGTCAACAGTTGCTACAGTGGAGATTCACGTGATTGTTCAGTCAATTACATAGGATATATCGAATTCTGAATTTTACATTAATTAAAAAAAAAATAAAAAAATAGAAAAGCAGAAAAGAAAAAAAAAATAAACAACAAAAACTTTGTGTCTATAACTTCTCTCTTTGATCTGATTCTTGTTAATCATCGATCCGATCTGAAATTGATAAGGTTTTAATCACGGTGAAATTCTGATCAGAATGATGTTTTCAATTTTTCGATTCAACAACTTTTGTTGACGGTTGCATTTTCCGGCGACTGGGTGAGTTTTCCGGCGAGGTTTTAAACGGTTATTTTTCAGTGAGGGTTTGTTCGCGAATTGATTTGGAGTGCATTGGTGTTAATTTCAAGGTTTAATTCGAAGGAACAAAGGTTTAATTGGTTTTTGAAGTTTTCCGGCGAGGTGGTTAAATTTTCCGGCCACTATTTCCAGATTCAGGCCGCCGTGGTTGTTGTTGAATTTTACAGCCACGAAATAGCCATTTGCCGAGCTAACCGACCTCCCAAAACACCTTTTGCCGACTTGTTTTCACCAACTCTTCCCAAAACTCGCATTTGCCGAGTTAACCGACCAGAACCATCATTACCCGTGTTTGCAGAGCTTATCGATCATAAAACTCGTGTTTGCCGAAGTGAGTTCACGGCCAGCAACATTTTCTCGTGTATGCAGAGATTCACGACCCGTTCACCCAAACTCGCATTTGCCGAGTTAACTGACCTCCTAAATCTTGCATTTGCCGAGCTTATTTCTCACCAAATCAACCCGAACTCGCATTTGCAGAGTTCTTTCTCGGCCAAACCAACCAATTCACCGATCACCATTCCGAAACCCGCATTTGCAAAGATAATTCCTCTGCAAATCACTCAATTCATTTTATCACCCCCCCCCCCCCCCCCCCCCCCCCCCCCCCCCCCCCCCAAATCAACAAATTGCCGAGCTCACTGCTCGGTACTCAATTCATTTCAACACTTAGAAATTTTTTCGACCAATTTTTTCTATTTCTTCTATCCGCCGAGCTCACTGCTCGGCAATCAATACAAATAGCCAAACTTTTTCTCATTTCAACTAACCGCCGAGCTCATTCCTCTGCAATCAATATAAATAACCATACAACTCGAATACTTAGACAATTTTTCCTTCCAAACCACCATTTGCCGACCTATTTTCTCTGCAAACCTTACAAACAGAAATCTTTCTTAGATCAAAAAAGAAAAAAAAAGAAAAAAAAAAGAAAAAAAAAAGAAAAAAAAAAGAAAAAAAAAAGAAAAAAAAAAGAAAAAAAAAAGAAAAAAAAAAGAAAAAAAAAAGAAAAAAAAAAGAAAAAAAAAAGAAAAAAAAAAGAAAAAAAAAAGAAAAAAAAAAGAAAAAAAAAAGAAAAAAAAAAGAAAAAAAAAAGAAAAAAAAAAGAAAAAAAAAAGAAAAAAAAAAGAAAAAAAAAAGAAAAAAAAAAGAAAAAAAAAAGAAAAAAAAAAGAAAAAAAAAAGAAAAAAAAAAGAAAAAAAAAAGAAAAAAAAAAGAAAAAAAAAAGAAAAAAAAAAGAAAAAAAAAAGAAAAAAAAAAGAAAAAAAAAAGAAAAAAAAAAGAAAAAAAAAAGAAAAAAAAAAGAAAAAAAAAAGAAAAAAAAAAGAAAAAAAAAAGAAAAAAAAAAGAAAAAAAAAAGAAAAAAAAAAGAAAAAAAAAAGAAAAAAAAAAGAAAAAAAAAAGAAAAAAAAAAGAAAAAAAAAAGAAAAAAAAAAGAAAAAAAAAAGAAAAAAAAAAGAAAAAAAAAAGAAAAAAAAAAGAAAAAAAAAAGAAAAAAAAAAGAAAAAAAAAAGAAAAAAAAAAGAAAAAAAAAAGAAAAAAAAAAGAAAAAAAAAAGAAAAAAAAAAGAAAAAAAAAAGAAAAAAAAAAGAAAAAAAAAAGAAAAAAAAAAGAAAAAAAAAAGAAAAAAAAAAGAAAAAAAAAAGAAAAAAAAAAGAAAAAAAAAAGAAAAAAAAAAGAAAAAAAAAAGAAAAAAAAAAGAAAAAAAAAAGAAAAAAAAAAGAAAAAAAAAAGAAAAAAAAAAGAAAAAAAAAAGAAAAAAAAAAGAAAAAAAAAAGAAAAAAAAAAGAAAAAAAAAAGAAAAAAAAAAGAAAAAAAAAAGAAAAAAAAAAGAAAAAAAAAAGAAAAAAAAAAGAAAAAAAAAAGAAAAAAAAAAGAAAAAAAAAAGAAAAAAAAAAGAAAAAAAAAAGAAAAAAAAAAGAAAAAAAAAAGAAAAAAAAAAGAAAAAAAAAAGAAAAAAAAAAGAAAAAAAAAAGAAAAAAAAAAGAAAAAAAAAAGAAAAAAAAAAGAAAAAAAAAAGAAAAAAAAAAGAAAAAAAAAAGAAAAAAAAAAGAAAAAAAAAAGAAAAAAAAAAGAAAAAAAAAAGAAAAAAAAAAGAAAAAAAAAAGAAAAAAAAAAGAAAAAAAAAAGAAAAAAAAAAGAAAAAAAAAAGAAAAAAAAAAGAAAAAAAAAAGAAAAAAAAAAGAAAAAAAAAAGAAAAAAAAAAGAAAAAAAAAAGAAAAAAAAAAGAAAAAAAAAAGAAAAAAAAAAGAAAAAAAAAAGAAAAAAAAAAGAAAAAAAAAAGAAAAAAAAAAGAAAAAAAAAAGAAAAAAAAAAGAAAAAAAAGAAAAAAGATCAAATGAAAACAAAGAGCTCAAATCTGAAAACAAAGAGCTCAAATCTGAAAACAAAGAGCTCAAATTGAAAACAAAGAGCTCAAATTGAAAACAAAGAGCTCAAATTGAAAACAAAGAGCTCAAATTGAAAACAAAGAGCTCAAATTGAAAACAAAGAGCTCAAATTGAAAACAAAGAGCTCAAATTGAAAACAAAGAGCTCAAATTGAAAACAAAGAGCTCAAATTGAAAACAAAGAGCTCAAATTGAAAACAAAGAGCTCAAATTGAAAACAAAGAGCTCAAATTGAAAACAAAGAGCTCAAATTGAAAACAAAGAGCTCAAATTGAAAACAAAGAGCTCAAATTGAAAACAAAGAGCTCAAATTGAAAACAAAGAGCTCAAATTGAAAACAAAGAGCTCAAATTGAAAACAAAGAGCTCAAATTGAAAACAAAGAGCTCAAATTGAAAACAAAGAGCTCAAATTGAAAACAAAGAGCTCAAATTGAAAACAAAGAGCTCAAATTGAAAACAAAGAGCTCAAATTGAAAACAAAGAGCTCAAATTGAAAACAAAACTCAAATTAATGGAAAAGTCTAGAATCTCGAATAGACCAACTCAAATCTGCAAACAAAGAGCTCAAATCTGAAAACAAAGAGCTCAAATCTGCAAATGATCTCATTTTGTCCAACATGGAAAGTCTTCAAAAAGAAAATAATCAGTTGCAATCAAAGATTTTCAAATTAACAAATGAGTTGGACAATTCTTCCAAAGAGCTCAATAAAAACAAAGACTCAATCGAAAACAACTCAAATCTGCAAACAAAGAGCTCAAATCTGAAAACAAAGAGCTCAAATCTGAAAACAAAGAGCTCAAATATGACAAATGATCTCATTGAAAACAAAACTCAAATATGAAAACAAAGAGCTCAAATCTGAAAACAAAGAGCTCAAATATGAACAAAGAGCTCAAATCTGAAAACAAAGAGCTCAAATATGCAAAATCTCATTTTAAAATGGAAAGTCTTGAATCTCGAATAGACCAACTCAAATCTGCAAACAAAGAGCTCAAATCTGAAAACAAAGAGCTCAAATCTGCAAATGATCTCATTTTGTCCAACATGGAAAGTCTTCAAAAAGAAAATAATCAGTTGCAATCAAAGATTTTCAAATTAACAAATGAGTTGGACAATTCTTCCAAAGAGCTCAAATCTGAAAACAAAGAGCTCAAATCTGCAAATGATCTCATTTTGTCCAACATGGAAAGTCTTCAAAAAGAAAATAATCAGTTGCAATCAAAGATTTTCAAATTAACAAATGAGTTGGACAATTCTTCCAAAGAGCTCAATCTGCAAATGATCTCATTTTGTCCAACATGGAAAGTCTTCAAAAAGAAAATAATCAGTTGCAATCAAAGATTTTCAAATTAACAAATGAGTTGGACAATTCTTCCAAAGAGCTCAATAAAATTGTCAATCAATCAAAACAAGCTAATATGAACAAAGAGCTCAAATCTGAAAACAAAGAGCTCAAATATGAAACAAAGAGCTCAAATCTGAAAACAAAGAGCTCAAATATGAAACAAAGAGCTCAAATCTGAAAACAAAGAGCTCAAATATGAAACAAAGAGCTCAAATCTGAAAACAAAGAGCTCAAATATGAAACAAAGAGCTCAAATCTGAAAACAAAGAGCTCAAATCTGAAAACAAAGAGCTCAAATATGACAAAAGCTCAATTGAAAACCAAAACTCAAATATGAAAACAAAGAGCTCAAATCTGAAAACAAAGAGCTCAAATATGCAAACAAAGAGCTCAAATCTGAAAACAAAGAGCTCAAATCTGAAAACAAAGAGCTCAAATATGTCCAAACAAAAGCTCAATTGAAAACCAAAACTCAAATATGAAAACAAAGAGCTCAAATCTGAAAACAAAGAGCTCAAATATGCAAAACTCATTTAATGGAAAGTCTAGAATCTCGAATAGACCAACTCAAATCTGCAAACAAAGAGCTCAAATCTGAAAACAAAGAGCTCAAATCTGCAAACAAAGAGCTCAAATCTGAAAACAAAGAGCTCAAATCTGCAAATGATCTCATTTTGTCCAAAATGAAAAGTCTTCAAAAAGAAAAAGATCAGTTAATGGAAAGTCTTGAGATCTCGAATAGACCAACTCAAATCTGCAAACAAAGAGCTCAAATCTGAAAACAAAGAGCTCAAATCTGCAAATGATCTCATTTTGTCCAACATGGAAAGTCTTCAAAAAGAAAATGATCAGTTGCAATCAAAGATTTTCAAATTAACAAATGAGTTGGACAATTCTTCCAAAGAGCTCAATAAAAACATTTTGGACAGTCAATCGAAAGAAGCTCATTGAACAAAGACTCAAATCTGAAAACAAAGAGCTCAAATATGAACAAAGAGCTCAAAAAAACTGTTAATGGAAAGTCTAGAATCTCGAATAGACCAACTCAAATCTGCAAACAAAGAGCTCAAATCTGAAAACAAAGAGCTCAAATCTGCAAATGATCTCATTTTGTCCAACATGGAAAGTCTTCAAAAAGAAAATAATCAGTTGCAATCAAAGATTTTCAAATTAACAAATGAGTTGGACAATTCTTCCAAAGAGCTCAATAAAATTGTAAACAATCAAATCGAAAACAAAGAGCTCAAATCTGAAAACAAAGAGCTCAAATATGACAAAGAGCTCAAATTGAAAACAAAGAGCTCAAATCTGAAAACAAAGAGCTCAAATATGAACAAAGAGCTCATTGACCAGGCAAATGCAAAAACTGTTAATGGAAAGTCTAGAATCTCGAATAGACCAACTCAAATCTGCAAACAAAGAGCTCAAATCTGAAAACAAAGAGCTCAAATCTGCAAATGATCTCATTTTGTCCAACATGGAAAGTCTTCAAAAAGAAAATGATCATTTGCAATCAAAGATTTTCAAATTAACAAATGAGTTGGACAATTCTTCCAAAGAGCTCAACAAAATTATTTTAGACAATCAATCTGTTAATGGAAAGTCTTGAATCTCGAATAGACCAACTCAAATCTGCAAACAAAGAGCTCAAATCTGAAAACAAAGAGCTCAAATCTGCAAATGATCTCATTTTGTCCAACATGGAAAGTCTTCAAAAAGAAAATGATCATTTGCAATCAAAGATTTTCAAATTAACAAATGAGTTGGACAATTCTTCCAAAGAGCTCAACAAAATTATTTTAGACAATCAATCGAAAACCAACTCAAATCTGAAAACAAAGATCTCAAATCTGAGAACAAAGAGCTCAAATCTGAACAAATGATCTCAAATATGAAACAAAGAGCTCAAATCTGAAAACAAAGAGCTCAAATATGAAACAAAGAGCTCAAATCTGAAAACTGTTAAAAGTTGAATCTCGAATAGACCAACTCAAATCTGCAAACAAAGAGCTCAAATCTGAAAACAAAGAGCTCAAATCTGCAAATGATCTCATTTTGTCCAACATGGAAAGTCTTCAAAAAGAAAATGATCATTTGCAATCAAAGATTTTCAAATTAACAAATGAGTTGGACAATTCTTCCAAAGAGCTCAATAAAATTGTTTTGGACAATCAATCAAAAGAACTTGTTTGGCAACAAAAGATTTCTGAGTTAAACCATGAGTTGCGAAACAAGTCCACCATTTTTGTGAGCAAAGTTGAAGAAGAAAGAACAAAATTTTGTGCTCAAATCAAGTGTCTTGAAGACAAGTGTTTGCAACTTCAGTCAAATGAAACATTTTTGACAAAGAAAATTTTCGACCTTGAGATTGAATTGCAAACACAAACCAAATCTTTCCAACGTCAAAATCATTGTTCTGTCTCTCTTGACCTACCTAAAGAAGTTGTTGAAGGTTGCACTGAACCTGATTGTCCTGTATGTGAAGTTGTGGATTCTTCTCTATCAAGTGAATGTGAAGTTGTTAAGACCGTTGAGACCTCAACTCAGACTGATGTTGAGTGTGTTTGTGACAAGACTGAGATGTCCAAAAGTTTTCCAAAACCTATTTCATCCAAACCTAAAGTTGATGTTCCAAAGAGGGTTTACACGGGTAAATCTTCTAAACCTTTTGAAAGAAAAGTCTCTCAGTTTACTAATTACTCCTTACAAAAGGGTAAGAAGTACACTAAGAAACCAAATGTTGATGGAACAACTACTTTAGTGTCTTTTCTCTCCTTCGAGGATAATTCTAAACACATTTCTCAAGCAAAATCTCAGTTGACCAATTCTAAATGGAAACCGATTTCTAAAGATAAGTCAGTTGAGTCAAAATCATTCAAATATTCTTTTTCGGAACTTTTTGATCTTGCACCAAAACCTGTGAAAGCAGTTGTGCAAAAAGTGAATGATTTTGCTTCGAAAAATCATTTTTCAAATCAATCTCCCAAGATTGGAAGTTTTTCAAAGAAATCAAATGATTTTTCACTGTTGCTTCCACAAAAACTCTTTTCAACTAAACCACCGGGTTTTAGTTCTCCGTGGAATGCAACTTCGATTCATCAAATCGATGAAACTTACATTTGGTCTTTCAAGAATTCAAAAACCATTGGACCCAATCTCAAATGGGTTCCAAAAGTGATTTCCAAGTGATTTGATGAACAGTGGCTTATGCACACATCAGTGTATAACCCGTGCTAAAACCGTTTTTGTAATTTCTTCATTTTTAGAAAAATCCAAAAAGATTTTCATTTTCTTATTTTTGAAAAAATCCAAAAAGATTTTCTCTTTTCATTTGTTTTATTTACTTTGTCTTTGAGTTTCTCACAATGTTTTGGATGAGATGCAAGGCATCGAACGCCTTTGTGTACTGCCTTTGTTGTCTCATTTTTTAATGTTTGTGAGCAACTTTCAAACCTTTTACTCACCCTTTATATGCAAAAACTTTGTTTATATCATGCATATATTTAGGGGGAGTTTGTTTATAAAACCAAAACTTCCAAGTGTTTAAACTCATTTTCCATTTTAAAACACTTTGGAAGATTTTCAACCATTTTCGATAATATTCAAAGAAGTTCGGTGTTAGATTTGCACATGAGAGTTTAGGCCACTCATAAAAACTCCATGATCTTGTCATCGCCGATGGGATCTAACCCCAGAGTTAAATTCTCAATTTTAGATTGTGAGGGTCTTTGAGCGTGATGATGTTTGTGCAAATAGGACATGAGGGAGTAGTCGAAAAGTGAGAGGTTACGGTGAAATGATGTGAGAAAGGGCTAAAAGAAATAAAAGCCCTCCCCAAAATTCTCAAAAAGCCGGGTCAACACGTTTCTATCGGATTTCATTTGTTGATTTCTCGATATTGAAGAAGACTTCATGGACCCAGTGAAGCAATGCACATCTTTTCCTAACCACTCAAGTATTTCTTAACAAATGCTTGTTTCATTCTCACGGAGATTTTCACATTTCTATCGACTCTTCATTTGGAAGACGTTGATATTGAAAAAGGGAGACACTCTGCTCCGGTCCCCGACTTCATTTGATCACTTATCGAGTCTAGAGCGTACTAGAAATCTCTTTCATTTGACTAGACACATAGAGTCTTTATATGTCTTTGTGACATTGCATATCTTTGTGATATTGCCGGAACATTCGTAGTGATATCATATTTTTGATATTCCATGATGATCGAATGGAAATCCTACCAATGCTAACATCATTTCCAACGTTGAACGTAGGTCTCACATTTTCATTTTATGAATTTGTTGAGTTAACGAGAAGTCTATGTGACCTCGGATTTATTTCCCAAAAGTCTTTGAGGATAGTAAGACATGGTTATCGAACGCCTTTGTGACACTGACCATGAATTACATTCTTTAAAGCAATCTATCGGTTGAAAAGCCATAGACCGAACCATTTAGAGATAATCTTTGTGCATTTCTCGATGATAATGGGAAGTCCTAAAAATAGTAATCGTATTTTTAGGCCACACCATTAATCCTTTTGATTTTTGGTTGTGTCAACGGATCATTATTATCCGGTTTTCATTTCTCTTCACACAAACACAAAGAACACAAACACCATATAAAATTTGTTTTTCCAACAACGCAACCTTACATTCTAGTTCACCAATAGGTTCATTGGAATTGGGAATTGGGTTGGGTTAATTTACGTGCTTGTTGTTTGTTTTCATCTACCGTGTATGCTATCAATCATTATTGTATGATGAACACGTTCCACATATTCATCATAAGGGGGAGAAATGATTAAATGATTGATAGATAGAATTCAAGATATAGGTAGAATTTGATTGATAGAATTTGTTCGAGGATGATTGTTGTGTTTGGATGTTCAAAGGATCGTAAGTTTAGGTGAAGAGAGTGAATAATTATCGTGCCAAGTTGAGAGATTGTTTCGAGAAAGTTAAAGGATTGATTCAAGATCGAGTATATTCAAGATGATGTACATGGTTGATATTTGAAAGTTTTATTGAATAATTGACCATTGTTTGATGATTAGAAAAGTTTAAGATTGAATGAAGATTGTTCATTTGAGGGGGAGCAAGAGAAAACTCATGTTTTGTTAAATATGCTCCGAAATGATTGTTTGTTCGAGGGGGAGCAAGAGATTAAAGATTTGTTATTGAATAATTTGCTCCGAGATAGTTGTTTGATTGAGGGGGAGCAAGAGATTAAAGATTTGTTATTGAATAATTTGCTCCGAGATAGTTGTTTGATTGAGGGGGAGCAAGAGATTAAAGATTTGTTATTGAATAATTTGCTCCGAGATAGTTGTTTGATTGAGGGGGAGCAAGAGATTAAAGATTTGTTATTGAATAATTTGCTCCGAGATAGTTGTTTGATTGAGGGGGAGCAAGAGATTAAAGATTTGTTATTGAATAATTTGCTCCGAGATAGTTGTTTGATTGAGGGGGAGCAAGAGATTAAAGATTTGTTATTGAATAATTTGCTCCGAGATAGTTGTTTGATTGAGGGGGAGCAAATGTTTATTGATCAAAGAATTGAGTGTTCCAAGATGATTGTTGATTCAGAGACAAGTTAGATCAAGAAATGAAATTTCCGCATTCAAAAACCAAGCTTCCGCATGCTACTCAAAGTTCAAGTTACTTCTCTAAGCAACATCAAGTTGAAATCAACATTCAAAGATGCTTCCAAAGTATTCAAAGTTGCAAGAGAAGATCAAGATTTTATAAGTCATCGTCAAATATATTTGTTTGTTGAGAAAATTCAAAGTCAAGGTTGATACAAGACATTTAAGACAATGAGAAAGCTTCAAAGTCCTTTCAACATTGAAGATTTTCAACAAATGGGCTCATCATGTTTATTTAAAGACCGAAGACGATGCAACATTTACAATTCAACACCAAGGGGGAGATTGTTAGAAATATAAATATGGTGTTTAATGTAAATATGGTTACTTGTGTTAAGTTGTTAAGGTACAAGGGGTGTAGATGAAACTTGTAATGTTTAGAATATAAATACCCCTTGTAACTAACCTTGTAATTAACCCTTTGCATAAAAAACACACACATTTGACTTAATTACTTTCTCTCTCCTCCCTATCATCTTCAACCTCCATTTCACACACAAACACACTTTTCACACACTATCCATAATTCCACCATTGTTACTCATTTAAGCTCAAGTTTTATTCTATCAACGCGTGTAAGTTGGATAACCAAGAGTCTTGATTTGATAGGTAACTACTCGACGGTTCATTTCCATCTTTTCACCCTTCTATATAAGCCAAAAGTTTTCTCATTTCGAAAATTACAAATAATTTTCATGCTCAAAAAGGTACTCATTATACTTTCAGTTTCCATAAACTCTCACAATACCACAATGTCCGAAGTTAAAAGTGGCCAATCTCATCTTCAAATCCAAGATCCTCCAAGAGTCGATTGGGGTGTTAATAAATCAGAGAAAAGACTTCTTCACGTAAGATAAATCATTTTGGTTTTATTCGTATTTTTCGAAAACTAAATTTATCTTTTTCTACAGTGTTTTTCCCAGATGCGATACGCACATATGGAAGTTGCAAGGATCAAGGATGAGGAACTGAAAAGCCAGAATCAGTATATTCAATGGCTCTTAGAGTCAAGAAAAGCTCAGGCGTCAAGGATAAAGGAGTTAGAAACAGAGTTGGCTAAAACCAAAGAAGAACTTCAAATGGCGAAGGTGGATTTGATCTACCTTAGGGTCGCCAAAAAGCTAAAGCTTAGTATCTCTGAATAAGAAGTTTTTTGTAAATAACTTTTGAATGAATGAAAACCGTCTTTTGATCTATTTTATTTCAAATTCAATAATCAAAAGTGTTACTGAGGGTAAAAACGGAAAATGACTAATCAATTTAATGACGTCACATGTCAGTTAATAATTATACTTGACTTATTCGACTACATCAACAGTAAGTAATCAAATCAAAGTAGTAATTAAAGAGTAAGATACATGCACCTTTTATAGGTAATTAAGATCCCACTTGTTGGCTATGATCTCTGGTGTGCAGTATCTTTAATTGTTGTCAGTCTCCAACATTTATTCCTGCAATAAAATAATATGTGTGGGAGTGGATTGATTTTTTGGAGGGGATTAAAATTAAGAAGGGGATTCTTAATTTTAAGATTCTCGTAGGGACATGGGTGTTCAAGATATAGAGGAGTCTCAATATCTTGAACTTGTTTGGGAGGCGTGGTTAGCCAATTTCGGGAGATCGATGGTAACATCGACAACCAACAGAATTAATTTCAACGACCTTGGAATTTAACCCTTCAGCCATGAAATTAATTAGCGTACGACACGAGCGAATTTATGAGAAGGTGAAAACCTTCAACCAAAAGTTGGCGTGAAAGCCAAAAGGTGAAGACCTTGTTCCACGTTGTAATGCATATGTTTGATGATGTTGATCCTCCTTGGAGATCTACAAAGCAAAAATCTTAGAAACTGACGTTAGCCATTTGGCTAACGCCACTCCGACGCCCAAGTCAGTATCATCATTTTGGAAAGAACAATAGTAAGTAAAATGTAATATAAATTCAAGGGTAAAAAACTATACCTGATTTTGTCGAAAGACAAAATAAATTACACATGATAAATCTTGAGATGAACGGCATTCCAAGCTCTTGGAACCAAGTTACCTTGTAAATCTTGAAGCCAATAAGATCCTTTTCCAGCCTCTACTTCGATTAAATAAGGACCTTCCCATTTTGGATTTAGCTTACCATCTGGTTTGATTAAAGCCTTCTTAAGAACCAAATCACCAACTTGAAACCGCCTCAATCTCAAATTTTTGTTATAAGACTTGGCGATTCGTTGTTGATAAGCTGCTATTCTTATCTTGGTCCTTTCTCGTAACTCAGTTACAGCTTCCAAATCTTCTAGCAACAGCTCTTTATTTTTCTCATAAGTTAAAAAACTAATTCTAGCAGTAGGTAGATCCATCTCAGTGGGTAGAACTGCCTCAGCTCCAAATACAAGTGAAAATGGAGTTTGTCCAGTAGCACTCTTCGAAGTTGTTCGATCAACCCATAAGACAAATGGCAATTCTTCAGCCCATTTTCCTTTGGCTTGTCCCAATCTCTTTTTTAGGTTATTCATAATAATCTTGTTGCTCGATTCCGCCTGTCCATTAGCTTGTGGGTGAACTGGAGTAGAAGTAATCATCTTAATACCCCATCTTTCACAAAAGTTTGTAGTCTTTTTTCCTATAAATTGTGACCCATTATCACAAATTATTTCCGCTGGAACTCCAAACCTTGTCAATATATTTCTCTTGATGAAAGATATGACATGTGATTCCTGAATTTTGGCATATGCTTCAGCTTCAATCCATTTCGAAAAATAATCTGTCATAGCCAGGAAATATTTCTTTCCAGCTGAAGATTCTGTCATTGGCCCAACAATATCCATTCCCCATTTCATAAATGGCCATGGTGATAGAACTGGGTACATGGGTTCTGCTGGTTGATGATAAATGTTGCTGTGTCGTTGACATGCATCACACTTCTTCGCATATTCCTCAGCATCTTGTTTCATAGTTGGCCAATAATAACCTGTCCTCAAGATCTTTGAATATAAAGATCTTCCAGCTGTGTAATCCAAGAATTTTCTGTTTCTGTATCTTGAACAGCCAATATATTAGTCGATTCTATAGCAGGATGTAACACATGAATTATAGGAATCCTAGTTTCAGGTGACATCTTAAGTGTTGATCCTAGATTTGCTAAAGCATCAGCCTCAGTATTTTCTTCTCTAGGCACTTGTTCTATATCAAATAAATCAAAATTCTGAGCTAATTTTTTCACAATTTCTAAGTATTGCATCAATTTTTCACTTTTTGCAGCGTATGTCCCATTAAAATGATTAGCTAAAAGTAATGAATCTACATATACCTTAAGGTTTCTAATGTTCATATCTTTAGCTAGTTGTATACCATAAATTAAAGCTTCATATTCTGCTTCATTATTAGTAGCTATAAAATGACAGTTCACTGCTTGGGGTATAATATCCCCCTGTGGCGATTTTAGTACTATACCTAGACCTATTCCTTTAACATTAGCTGCACCATCAGTGTATAAAATCCATTTTTCAGTAGCTTCTTCTAACATTTTTACTTCTAGATCTACTTCAGGTTGCAAATCAGTACTAAAATCAGCCACAAAGTCGGCTAAAGCTTGAGATTTTATAGCAGTCCTAGGTTCATAAATTAAATTAAAAGCACTTAATTTTACAGACCATTTAGCCATTCTACCAGATACTTCAGGTTTTCTAAGCACACATTTTATAGGATAATTAGTTTTAATGTGTATAACATGTGTTTCAAAATAATGCCTAAGCTTAGTAGATGCCATAACTAATATAAGTTTTTTGAGACAGCGCTCACTGCATTTGATGATACTGCCATGTAAAGATATAGAGGCTCACCATCTTCAGGCTTCATCAGCAGTGGTGGAGTAGATAAATACTTCTTCAATTCTTGGAAAGCTTCTTCTTGTTTTTCTCCCCATTCGAATTTTTTGTTCTTTTCAAGATATCATAAAACTCTTTGCACCTGTCAGAAGATCTTGATATAAATCTATTCAAAGCGTCCAGTCTTCCAGTTAATCTTTGAACGTCTTTGGTATTTGATGGAGATTTTAAGTTCAAGATAGCCTTGATTTGCTCCGGACTTGCTTCTATTCCTCTTTTTGTAACCATATACCCCAGGAATTTTCCAGCGCCTACTCTAAAATTACATTTCGCAGGGTTCAGCTTCATGTTGTATTTATCCAGGATGTTGAAGGCTACTTCAAGATCTTTCAGATGATCTTCAGCTTTCTTTGACTTCACCACCATGTATCCCCAGTTGGTCTTTGAACATCATATTCACCAGCCTTTGATAGGTTGCACCTGCATTTTTAAGACCAAAAGGCATAGCAATATAACAATAAATACCTGTTGGGTCATGAAGGCGGTGGCTTCTTGATCTTCAGGCTCCATCTGAATTTGCTGAAATCCAGAAGAAGCATCCATAAATGTGAGCATCTCATGTCCAGAAGTTGCATCGACCATTGCATCAATATGTGGTAGTGGAAATGGATCTTTTGGACATGCTTTATTCAAATCAGTGAAGTCTACGCAAACTCTCCATTTCCCATTCTTCTTTTGTACCACTACTACGTTTGCCAACCATTCAGGAAATTTTACTTCCCTGATCATTTTTGCTTTTAATAATCTTTCCACATCTTCTTGGATAATAGCATTTCTTTCTGGAGCAAATTTTCTTCTTTTTTGTTGAATTGGCATGAAACTTTTGTCAATTCCAAGCTTATGTGTAATCACCTCTTTAGATATTCCAGTCATATCTTCTTGTTTCCAAGCGAAAGTTTTCATTCTGGCTCTTAGGAAATTAGTGAGCTGAACCTCCAAATCTTTAGAGATCTTTGCGCCTAGTAATACTTTGATGTTAGGATCTTCAGGGACCAGAATAACTTCTTTAACATCTTGCTCTTCTGGTTCGTTGACATCGAAGATCCTCTCCTGTAATTGCTATTGCGAAGTTGGCCTTGCTGCTGACTTCATGGTGGATGTATAGCATTCTCTAGCTTCTTGTTGATCTCCTTTAACAGTGACCACTCCCCAAGGTGTTGGTAATTTAACACATTGGTGATACGTCGATGGTACTGCCTTCATTTCATGAATCAGGGCCTTCCTAATATTATATTGCATCCTGGAAGAGTATCGACCACACAAAATTTTTTCATGGAATTAACCCTTCCAACATATACTGGAAGTTTAATTTCTCCAACAGTATATTTAGTTTCGCCACTGAATCCAATTAATGGAGACGCCTTGCCAATAATATTATCTTCAGAAATGTCCATTCTTCTTAGGGTCTCCAGCTTGATTATATTTACTGAGCTTCCATTATCTATTAAAATCCTGCGCACATAATGGTTAGCAATAAAAAGGGTAACAACTAAACCATCATGGTGAGGTTCCATTATGTCATCGAAGTCATCGTCTTCAAAAGAGACAACATCTGAATCGGAAATTGAAGCTTTCTTCACGCCTTTTTCTCCTTTATCTCCTTTGCTTTGTTTTGCAAATCTTTTGGCTGCTGAGTATGTTGTTCCACATACTTCTGATCCGCCAGAAATAGTATTAATTACTCTTGCATCTGGAGGTGGAGAATCCGCTTTTTGAGTTGAGTCAGGCCCTGCAAATTTTATACCCTCAACATCCTTGGCCTTCTTCCTTCCAAGGAGTTCTTTAAGATATCCTTTGGCCAGAAGAGTAGAAATCTCCCTTCTCAACATCTTGCAATCTTCGGTAAGATGGCCAAAGTCTTCATGGTATGCGCACCATTGGCTAGGATCCTTCTTTTTGAAATAAGAATCATTTTTCTTTTGTGGCCATCTCACTTTGTCTCCAAGATCTCTAAGTGCCATTATAATACCGGGTGTCCCTACTGAAAAGCAGTATGTTGAAAGGGCAGGATATTCAATCCCATCGTCTTCTTCAACTGCATTCACTTGATTATCAACATGTCTTGTGTAGGGTTTATTTCTTGGCTTAAATACTGGAGTTTCTGCTTTCCTATTTGGACGATCATATGACAAAGCCTCCAGTTTTGAAGACGTCAACTCATTTTCTTCAAGTCTTATAAATCTTGCAGCCCTCGCTTTAGCTTCATCCAGATTTCTACATGGCGTCATTATAAGATCTTCCTGAAATTTGGACCCTTTATGGAGCCCTCTCTGCAAAGCTTGTATGGCAGTTAACATATCTAATTTAGGAATATTAAGAGATTCTTTCGTAAATCTAGTCATAAAGTCCCTAAGTGATTCGTGTGGTTTTTGTATAATTTTATAAAGATCATCAGTCAATTTTTTGAAGGTTCTACTGCATGAGAATTGACTATAAAATAAATTAGTTAAATCAGCAAAGGAGTTAATAGATAAAGGAGGCAAACTCTGCAGCCATTTTAAGGCTGATCCTGAAAGTGTAGATCCAAAGCTTCTACATAGGCAAGCTTCTTTCAGATTGGATGGAATAGGCACAGTCTCCATCTTTTCCAAATATAGCGCGATATGCTATTGAGGGTCAGTAGTTCCATCATATGGCTTCATATTTGGAACCTGGAACTTCTTTGGGATCTCTACATTTGCGATCCTGTCACCATATCTATTAATAAGGTAGGATGCAGGGTTGACCTCTGGAATTGGATTACAAAATCCAGGAACGCTAGAGATCATGTCTTTGAGCCTCTGGAACCCTCTTGCAATATATTCGTTTGATCCTTGTCCCTACGATGAGTTAGTAAAAGCAAATGATCCATTATAATTATTAGAATTATGCAAACCTGCACCCATAGTGGCAGACGTTCCAGCAACATGAGTATTTTGTGGAATATTGTTCCCAAAATTCTTAGTTGCAGTTGGGAATGACGTGTTAAACGACGCAGATCCAGGGGCTACAGATGCTCCTGGAGTGGAAAACAAATTCCTTGGTGTGATTGGAGGTCTATTTTCTGTAATTCTGGATTCCAAAATTCTGAATTGAGCCTGATTGAGTTCTTGATTCGCTGCAACAGTGTCAGTTAATTTCTGCAAAATAGAAAGTAGATTAGGGACTTCTTCATCTTTGATGTTTTGAGCAGCTTCCTTGGATCCAATATTATATGGATCATAGCCTTGATTGTTGAAAAAGTCCGATCCTCTCCCTAATCCAGATCCATCATAAGTTTGAGACGGATTTCTTGCTGGTGTATCGCCAGTGATATTGAATTCGTCACTTTGATCAGCTGGTCCCTTGTCTTTGCTTTGATTTGGAATTCGAGCAGCATTATTCTTGTTCCTTCGATACGAATTATTTCCTGGAGGAGGAGGCATCATAGAAGAAGAAATAGCAGGAGTGTTTTGATAAACGCCTAAAATACATGATGTAAATGGGTAAAATCGGATTGTTTTGTGCTTGTTAATAGACGAGTAGGGCGTTTTTATGTTTTTTTAAGTGTTTCAGGCTCTAAATGGTAATTTGGACTAATCGGGTCAAGAAGAAAGTCAATTGAAGTTTGAAGTCAAAGAAAGTCAATTCTGGAATTCTGGAAATTGAACTACCGTTTGAGACGCCAAGACCCACCGTCTGAGATGGTGGGCCAAATACTCTGACCGTCTGGAACGTTCAAGCACCGTAAAGGGTTCTGCATATTTTTGGACTACCGTCTGGAACGGTAGAACCCACCGTCTGAGACGGTGGGCCATTTGAAGGCACCGTGTGAGACGGTACACACCACCATCCTAGACGGTGTGTTTTATGTTTTTTAAGTGTTTCAGGCTCTAAATGGTAATTTGGACTAATCGGGTCAAGAAGAAAGTCAATTGAAGTTTGAAGTCAAAGAAAGTCAATTCTGGAATTCTGGAAATTGAACTACCGTTTGAGACGCCAAGACCCACCGTCTGAGACGGTGGGCCATTTGAAGGCACCGTGTGAGACGGTACACACCACCGTCCTAGACGGTGGTTATGTTAACTGCATACGAATTTTAGGGGTTTAATTGTATTTTGGGGTTATATTCTCAAATACGAACTTAGACTTAATTACACCCTAATTTCTGAGATCTAGAGCAGCAACCCACTTCTCCCAAGCCCCAAAATCATCATCAAATCACAAATCCATGGAGATGACAATCCAAATTGAAGATTCATTGATGAATATGGAAGGCTAATTCTCTTTATATCATTCTCATGTGAACAATTATGTAAGACAATTGTATTCAACCTTTCTTATATTCAAGTTGGATTAGATGTTTAATTCTTGATTAGTGTTTTGCATCTAATGTTATTTGGTTTGAATGAATGATTATTTGTTTATAACTTTGAATGAATTTCATCTATCTTTTGATTTCAATTTCTTGTTAATCATTAATTATTGGAATAATCTCTTATGAAATTGTAATCTTGTTAATGGATAAATAATTTAGTTGTGTCAATTACTCGGTTTTTATTATCGTGAATCATCACAACCTAATCAATTAGTCCTTAACGTTCATTCATTCCAAGCTTTATAACGAATCATGTCTATGTGATTTCCAACGAATATAAGTTAGGTTATACTTTTGAAAACATAATTGGGATCGTGAGAATGGTCTATCCTTTTTATTATTGAATTATATTGTTAAGTTTCAATCATTTTTAGTTTTAATCAAATCAATCCAACAATCAATTTTAAGTTTATGCCTAGTTTAATCAAGTTTGTAAATTGTTCAACATTTTCCCATGATTCCCTGAGGATACGATACTCGACTTACCCATACTAGTTATTGGTATTTAGTTTATATTTTTGATCGGTCCAACGACAACGATCAAATTTTGGCGCCGCTGCCGGGGAATCGGTGTGCAAAGTGTTGAAATTTTGTTTTCAAGTAGTTTATTTAAAATTTTCAGAAAAATCCAAAAATATTTAGTTTAGTTTTGTTTTGTTTCAGTTCTTGTTTGTTTCATTTTTCATTCTTGTAGTTCAGTATTACACGAGGTGTGTTGATTGTGCAGATTTTAAGTAGTGTATGCATACGAGGTATTCCAAGAATACATCACCTTTGTTGTTTGATCCGAAAATTGAGAAAACAGCTAGAAGGAATCGGATACTTCATCGTGTAAACATGGGTGATCAACCAGATCTACAACCAACCATCCAACCCACCATAACTCCACAAGAAACCAACCCTGAACCAAATAACCAAAATCAAACTCCACCACGAAACCCACCCCCATCAATAAGGAGTGCTTACACAACTCCAAACCGACCTAGAACACCAACTCATATTGGAGATACATCACGGGTGGATGGGTCGTTTTATGATAGGCTCCATGATAGGGTGAATCATTGGGATGACGGGAGGTTTGATAATAATTCGGATGGGTATGATTGGAACCATGGGGGAGATTATGAGCAACCACAAAACCTTTGATATCCTCAATACAACCAACCCTGTGAGTCCCAAATATAGATGGCTTAAATACCCGACTGGCAAGTAATTCTAACTGGAAGATGACCAGTTCAGAATACGATCCAGATATGGATGAACAATACGATAAGGTACTGAAAGTAAATGCAATAAACAATAAGGGCTGAAACTATATAAATAATATGTATAGATCAAGTATGTAGCATTGAGACACAATGTATTTTTCAAGGTATTTGATTTATTAATATATAAACAAATACAAAGGTTGTTGCGGAACAAAGATAAACACTCAAGTGTAAATATCTAAACAACCTAGAAATACAAGTGATCTAATAACTTGGAAATACTCGTAAGGATTACTTAGAGTATATCTCACAAGTTGCAATGCAAAGGTTTTTAAGCAATTTGCAAGTTGTGAGAAGTCTTATATTTATAGACTAAGTCCATGATGACGTGGACCAGATCGTACAAATATGGTTGGGTGTATTTAAGGAATTAAAGCTAATTTCTTACAAGTGTACTTTTAAAGGTTTAGATATGTAAGTCGTTGATGTGACTTATCAAACCCTTATTCCCAACCTTTACTTTACCTTGTACTTTAATTAATAGTTGATTCTATTAACCGGGTAAAGATATGTAAAGTAAAAAGTCTTCCTCGTAATCAGTGTAAAAGTGTGTAAGTACTTTTACACTGAGATGCTTCAGTCTTCGATCAGGTAGAATCAGTTTATGAGCTCCACATCTGAACTGATTCTCATTCTTCAGACTTCAGTCTTTGACTTCATTCTGAACGGGTTTCTGATACGTTGATCTGAACTGAGGTGAAGCTTCAGTGAACTAATTCTGAGCGATCTCAGAATTCTATACAAGTATTCTTCACTGAGCTTCAGCTATTTCTGAACAAATTTATACTTGGTCGATTTTTGACCTAACAAATTCCCCCTATTTGTTCTGAAATAGTGCATGCATCTCAGACTTCTATCTATACATGTTTGTAAGTCTGAAATGCAAGTTTTTGTTTAAGTTGTAAAAATTTTCTAAGTACATCTTATAGATCATTGATGTATCAGAATTTTACTTGTGGTTTTTCTAACTTAAACCTATCATCTACTTATAAGCTACAAAATGTAACATATATATACAAACTGAAGTGTTTGTTACATTTGTAAATATTTATACAAGTACATGATAATCTGAAAAAGAAACTACTTCTTAGCAGGCCTTGAACCAGAAGGTGCTTCAGTAGGTTTCCTTTTCAGTGGAGAGTGATCCTTCTTTCCAAACAATCTGCCTTCAATCTCTACCTTGGCCTGCATCTTTTGTTGTATTCTTGATAACCATGCACCAATCAAGGCAGATTTCGGCTTCCCCCTCAGAATTTGGATCATCTCCCTATGCTCAGAAATCCCAAACTCGTGCACTGAAACTTGATTATACTCTTCAGCTGCTCTTCCTTCTCTTTTTATCATCAAATCAAAAAGCTTCAATCCATCAGCTTTTGTTACCTCCATATCAACTATTTTAGCTAGATGAGATCGATGCTTCAGATAATGCTCATATTGATCCTTCTCATGCTTTCTTTGGAGCTCAATAGCATCATCAGACATTGGTTTGAAGGTGGAGAGATCAGCATCACGAATATTTTTTCTTGATGATCTTGGTCCAGTCACTTTGGGCTTAATGGGTGGCCTTGTCAATTCTTTTTCCACCTTCAGAACTCCAGCCAGAATTTCCTTCTTTTTAATTGCCATCTCTTTCTCTCTATTTTTCACCAAGTCCTCAATGGACATTTTGAATGTGAGATGGTCCAGCTTTTGTTCTAAGGGAGTATAATTCACCCCATATTCATACTCGAGCATATCAACAACAGCCTTCTGCACTCTTGGATCATTTTTAATTTCCAGATATCTTTCAAGTGAGAGACCAAGAGCTGCAGCATCAATATGATCAAGGGTTCCCATTTTCTGATGTTGAACCCTTTCTCTTTCCTTATTTTCTCCCCACATAATAAATTGATTAGAAACCTGCTTTTGCAAGGCTTCTAATTTCTTGCTGTCAGCATTCAGATCATGAAGTGGGTAACCTTGTTCATCAATATTCTCACCAACCACCAAACCAGAACCTTTTGCATCTTTCTTTATTGGTTCTTCCACCACTTGGGCCTTGCCCTTATCTTTCTTAGCAGGTTCAGATGCTTGCATTTTAGATTTCTGAACCTGTTCCCCCTGAACTGAGGCACTACCAAATGGTACCTCAGCTTGCTTCTTGGTTGCTTCGATTAATTCCTGAGTACTTGAGAGTAAACCAATAGGCACATTTCCCCCTTTGGGGACCTCAGAAGGCATTTTTGCATAAACATTAATCGCCGTCTGAATGTCCTTCAGAGGTTCCCAACTCTGCTGCAGAAGGCAATCAGAAATGCCTTTTGCCATGGTGGAGAACTGAGCCCTTAACCTGAATGATGAGTTAAGGTTCAGATTCTCTTTTTCATTTAATTCTTTCAACAACTTTCGATCCTCTTCAGAGAAGGAAGGAGGAGGAGGAGGAGCAACAACATTTTCTTTCTTAAGTAGGGTCAGAATTTCATCTAACTGCTTGGACTGGCCTTTAACAACTTCTGCGAGAGAAGACACCGATTTTTGAACTTCTGCAACAGCTTGATCTACCTTCTCTGAAGTGTCTGCAGTAAGTTCTAAGACCATCCTTCTGACCCCATCTTCAATCTTTTCAGCCACAGAAGCTGAAATCTGATCAACAAGAGTCTGAGAGATTTCAGACTTCAGCTTCTCAATCACATTATCACCAACTGCAGACCCAAGTTCTTTCTCATTGACACTTGGCCTTTTTACAAACTCATTCATTTCCTTCCCGACTGCCAGAACTTATTGTTTAAGCAATTCAACACCAGATGTCAAGTTCGCAACTACTGAAGCTTGCACATCTCTTTTGGCCAATCTGAAGGCTTCCCTGATAGCTATACTGATCTTATTGCATGAATGCACCAGCTCATTTAGCTTCCCACCTACCAGTCCCTCATTTCCAGCAACCTTGGTGAACTCAGTTCCAAGAAACATCTGAGCACCCTTCATTTCAGTGATGGAACTGGTATTGGCAGTTAGAGATTTAGTTAAGTCCTCCACCTTGATAAGTAAGCTTTGGACTTCGGCATTTTGTTTCTCTAACTGAGCTTCTACACTCAAAGGAGGAGGAGGTTGTGCAGAAACAGAAGCAACAAAGGGAATTCTACCAAGCCCATCCAATGCCTTTTCCAACTGCATTTCAGTTGGACTCTCAGATTCAGTAGTGGAGTCCAACTCTTTCTCAATTTCAATATCATAGTTGGTGGGCCTTGGCACATTGTGAATTTGGGGATGTAAGTGTTGGAGTTGTGGATGAAAAACTGGTGATGAAACATAAGCAGGTGTAGAGCCGGGTGGAAACAATGGATGTTGATGTGAAATTTCTGGTTGGCGATATGGTTGTTCAACATTTTGCATTTCTGGGGGAGGTTGGACGTTTGTGAGGCTGAAGGTTGGCTCAGAATCAGTAGACACTGGGATTGCCTTAATGATTCTCGTACCATCAACAAGAATCACTTCATCGGCCGTAGAGTCTGGAATTTCAGTCTCAGGTGGTGTCACACCAAAGACTTCATCAATTCGTGCTGCAGAAGAATGTGAGATTTGTGAAGTTTCAGGGGGTGCGCGTGCAGACACGGACTCTATTGTGTGCTGGGCGGACACACTAATATATTCTTCACCATCTCCTCCTAAAGAAGTTTTGGAGATGGCTGCTTGTGGGTTTCCCTTTAGACTCGATTCCTCTGGTTCTTGTTGGGAAGATCCAGAGGGGTTTGCTTCGGTACTAGTGTCCTTGGGCTATGAGGACTTCTTAAATTTACGTCGTTTTAAAACGCCCTTTGGAGATTCTGAGGGATCTTTTGGGAGATCCTCAGGTTGGTCAGAGGATGAGGGAGGTGGTGGTTGGGTAGAAAAAGTTGTTGGGGGTTTAAACAACTTCAACATTTTACCACCAGGTGCACCAATGGGTCTCGCATTCTTTTGCGACCCGCTTAGTGACCTTTCTGAGCCAGCCGGTCGTGCTGTTTCAGTTTTAGAAATTACCTGAAGCATTGCAGCGGAGAGTTCTGGTTCTGGATCTGAAGTAGGAAGCTTTGATAGATCCCTGCAGAACTCTGTCGCCGAAGATTCAAGCCCCTCAAAGTGATACGCATCTCCAAGCATGCTTATGAAGCAAACGCTTAGAAATCTAGGGAATGAGATATGTGGACTTCTTTTCCCTTTTAATTTTGCTACCAGCTGAGAGAAAAGTATCTCAGCAAAGTCCACCTCAATCCCATGCCACAAGTAGTACCCTATTTCTACTTGTGTCAAGGAAATCTGGTCCAAGCCACCATAATTTCCTCCAAGGCACTCGACAATCTGGGTCCAAAAATATTTCCAACTGTTTCCAAATCTAGATAAAAAGATGTGTCCAGATGTTCTCAGATTGCCATCTGCATCAACCATGTCATTATGACCAGTGGCCAGCAGAACTTCCCTGAAATTAATCCCTTTGAGCCTTTTGGCATAGGCTGAAGATGAGGGAAGGTAGTTCAAATGAAGGGCCTCCCTAAACCCATCAAGTGAAAGGACATACTGCTTTGTGCCTTCATGTAAAGAAAAAGTAATGGACTTTTCATCCTTGCTAAGAGTAGCAGTATACCAGAATTCAAGTAAGTATCGATGATACATTACCTGAGGATCAGCAGTCAAAGCGTAATGGAGAGGGGATTGTTCAAGAAAAGTATTTATCCTCCCCATTAAGTTTTTGCCTTTGGCATTCAGTGCGGCCATAAAGTTATTCATATTGAATCTAAGGGTCGACGCATCGAACCCTTGTGGCCATTGAGCACTGGCCTTGACTACCTTAGATGGTTTATATTCGAAAGCAATTAGAGATTTGACTACTTTAGCCATTATATCTGCAAGGGAAAACTGAAAGTGAAAGATGAATTTAGGGTTTTGAAGTTATGAAGGAATGAGAAGTAGAGAGAGAATGATGATTGGGAGTAAATGTAAGGAGAAGTAAATGAAGGAATTGTTTTGGAAAAGGGTATTTATATTTATGATGGAATACAAAAGGTTTTTCCAACTAAATAAAATAAAATAATTTTGAAATTCAAACCCAAAAATGAAATATTATTAAAATGAAATTAGTTTTGATCGGGTTTGAAGTCCGAAAATAATTTTTTGGTACACGTCCGCATTTAATGCAATGACGGCTATGACCCCACATTTTCACAAAACTTTTCTACACATTTAAGAAGGAGTGATCATTACTTTCCTTTTACGGCGCCACTTGTGTGCCACGTCAGCCAAAAACATCATTATTTAAACGTTAAACAGTAACCTTCACGTGTTCATTCAAAGACCAAGTATCAAAATACATTATAAAGGACAGACTCATTTCAGAAATGATATACAAAATCTGAGCATGATCAGAATCATGAATTCTGAGCCATCTCAGTTTTCACACTTATTCTGAAATCATTTCAGAAATTCTGAAGCATTTCAGTCAAAATATTTTTCTGAAAGCAAAGTTCCCCTTTTAGAGAGAAAAACTTTTTAACATAAAAAAATTTTACACTTCCCCCTGAGGTGATGCTATATAGGATTTAGCATACCCAATTCACTGATGAGATGTTTAAATGTTTTGACATCCAAGGGTTTTGTAAAAACATCAGCGAGTTGTTTATCAGTGGGAATGAAATGAAGCTCTATGTCACCTTTAATAATGTGATCTCTAATAAAGTGATACCTGAGGTCGATGTGCTTGGTTTTGGAGTGCATAACAGGATTGTGAGAGATGGCAATGGCACTGGTGTTATCACAAAATATAGGAGTCTTTGTATACTTAACACCATAATCAGTTAGTTGGTTCTTCATCCACAAAATCTGAGCGCAGCAACTGGCTGCAGAAATGTATTCAGCTTCAGCTGTGGAGAGTGATACTGCAGTCTGCTTCTTGCTTGTCCAACTAACCAATTTGCCACCAAGGAAATGACAACCACCTGTGGTACTTTTCCTATCTATCTTACAACCTGCATGATCAGAATCTGAATAACCCATTAGATCTAGACTTGAGCCTTTGGGATACCAAAGACCAAGTCTGGGGACACCTTTAGAGGTATCTGAAAATCCTTTTCACCGCATTTGCGTGTGCATCTCTGGGATCAGACTGAAATCTTGCACAAAGGCATGTTGCAAACATTATGTTAGGTCTACTAGCAGTTAAGTACATGAGGGATCCCACCATACCACGATATTTTGTGGGATCCACTGGTTTTCCATTGGGATCTGAGTCCAAAGTTAATGTGCAGAAATAGGAGTATCTTTTGATGAGACTGAATCAAATTGATATTTCTTTAATAAGTCTCTGACATATTTTTCTTGATTTATAAAAATACCATCACTGGTTTGTTTTACTTGAAGACCCAGAAAATATGTCAGTTCGCCCATCATACTCATTTCATACTCAGATGACATTATTTTAGAAAACTGTTCACACATTTTATTATTCGTAGACCCAAACACAATATCATCAACGTAAACTTGTACAAGTAAGATATCATTTTTATCATGCAATATGAATAAAGTGTTATCTATTGCACCCCTTTTAAAACCATTTTTCAGAAGATGTTTAGTAAGAGTATCATACCAGGCTCTAGGTGCTTGTTTCAGACCATATAAAGCTTTGTTCAGTCTGTACACCCAATGAGGTCTTTCTTCATTTATGAATCCTGGTGGCTGATATACATACACAACTTCTTCTAATTCACCATTCAAGAATGAACTTTTAACATCCATCTGATAGACTTTGAACTCATGATGAGCTGCAAAAGCTAAGAAAATTCTGATAGCTTCCAGTCTAGCAACAGGTGCAAAAGTTTCATCAAAGTCTACTCCTTCTTCTTGTGAGTAACCCTTTGCAACAAGTCTTGCCTTGTTTCGAATAACATGACCATCTTCATCCATCTTGTTTCTGAAGACCCATCTTGTCCCAATTGGTTCTTTCTTTAGATTACTGGGATAAGGAACAAGTTCCCAAACATCGTTCCTCTTAAACTGATTGAGCTCATCTTGCATGGCTTCAATCCAGCTAGGGTCGTTCATAGCCTCGTCAATCTTCTTTGGTTCTATTAGAGATAAGAAGCTGACATTTAAGCATTGATCGCTTGTGGCTCTTCTGGTCTGAACCCCACTAGTGGAATCCCCAATGATTTGCTCGATAGGATGTGCTTTAGTACACTTAGTGTACTGACCAGGATGAACTATGATATCAGTGCAAGAACTCCTCTGAGATGCTTCAGGAGATGCTTCAGAAAAGACTACCTCAGTCTCATCATCTTCCTCCTGCAGATCATGATTTGCATCATGAAACTGTTCAGATTGGGGTACTTCAGTGGAGCCTGATATCTGAGGTGAAGCAGCATGTACATCTGATCCAATAGTCAGTTCAGAAGGTAGTTTAAAACTGACTGAGGGATAAAATGGAATGTTGCTTGACTTGATTATTCTTGGTTCTGAACTCAAATGTTCAGAAGCAGGTTTAGGTAACTGATCAGATTCAGCAATAGGATCAGAATCACCGAAACTTATTGGACTTTCTGAGGGTGGTACGGGAATGGAATTTTTAAAGATTGCAGAGTTAGATTCATCAAAGGTAACATGAATTGACTCATCAACCTTTTCAAGTCTCTTGTTAAAGACTCTAAAGGCTTCGCGATTTGATGAATATCCTAGGAAGTATCCTTCATCAGCTTTAGCATCAAATTTTCCAAGCTGACTGGAATCATTCAGAATGTATATTGGACATCCAAATACATGGAAATATCCAATATTAGGCTTTCTATTTTTGAGTACTTCATAGGCTGTCTTCTTGTGTCTTTTGACATAGACAGATCTGTTCTGAGTGTAGCAAGCAGTTGCAACAGCTTCAGCCCAGAAATTCTTGGGAAGACCAGATTCATTCAGCATACTTCTAGCAGCTTCAATCAGCGTACAATTCTTTCTTTCTACAACACCATTCTGTTCTGGTGTGTGGGCTGAGGAGAAGTTCTGAGATATGCCAGTTTCAATGCAGAAGGACTCCAGAGTGGCATTTTTGAATTCAGTGCCATTGTCGCTTCTGAGCTGACAAACTTTTCGCTTATGCTTGAGTTCAATTTGTTTTATGAGAGCAATGATTTCAGCAGCAGCTTCACTCTTAGATCTGAGGAAAATTACCCAGCAATATCTTGAGTATTCATCAACAACAACAAGGGTATATTTCTTTCCTGCTCTTGTCTGAACATTCACTGGTCCAAAGAGATCCATGTGAAGCATGTGAAGAGGTTCAGTTATACTGAAACTTTGTTTTGTCTTGAATGTAGCTCTTTTCTGCTTACCCATTTCACAACCTGGACATGGCTTGTCTTTGTTGAAAGACATTGAGGGTATCCCATCAACAAGTTGTTTTCTTGACAACTTATTAATATTCTTGAAGTTCAGATGGGATAATCTCTTGTGCCACAACCAATTTGTGTCTTCATCAGCCTTTGTGTAGAAACATTGTTCAGTGGGTGAACTATTCATATCAATGATATAAATGTTTCCTTTTCTTGGTGCAATCAAAACCACCTTTCCATCCCTGTTGAATATGGTGCCTTGTGAGATATCAAATAATACTTTGAAGCCATCATCACATAGTTGACTGACACTGATCAGGTTATATTTCAAACCGTTCACATATGCAACACGTGTGAATTTGACTTGTCCATTATTCACAACACCATATCCCTCAGTTTTTCCATTTTCATCATTTCCAAATGTTATTGAGGGCCCCTCTTGTACCCTGTATTCCTCCAGCAGGGTCTGATAACCAGTCATGGTTCTGCCAGCAGCGCTGTCAAGATACCATATATTCTTCTTTCGGTCTCCCTGCACAAACACAAAGATTAGTTCTTTTTGGGAACCCATCTGGTGATGGGTTCGCTAGACTCTCCCTTAGTAGTCTCAGATTTCTTTGGTTTATAAGGAACAGAAGGATCAAAGGGGATCTCAGTCATAATTTCAGATGACATAAAAACAGTTGGTTTGATGGGGAGCTCAACCTTTTTCTTCTCAGATTTTTGCTTGATTTGTTTGGAAAAGGTTTTGCATTTTGTTTAGGTTGAAGAGGAGTGGTTTCAACATTTTTTAAACGTGCATTGCAACTCTGCACTTGTCTAGCCAATAACTGAAATTGACTTTCTAACCTCAACAAAGTAGATTCTTCATTAGACACCTGAGCCTTACCTGAATCTGAGGTAGAAGGCTCAGTGGGGGAGATATTTTTCTTCTTCTTTTGGCTTTTAGAAACCTCAGATGAAGTCTGAGGGGATGGCTTTTTGATTTTAGCCTTCCTTTCTGAACCAGTTGTCTGAGCTGTTTCAGATTTGCCCTCAGAATGTTCCTGGGCCTTATCAGTCACAGTTTTCTGCTTGCCAACTTTTTCATGACAATATCCACCCAACGACCAGATTCAACGTCAGATTTGACCAGATGACCTTGATCTTCACGTGCCATGAAACACATATCCCTTACTTCTTCTTCATCATCAGATGATTCATCAGATTCCTCCCATTTTTCAGTCTTGGCAATCATACAACTATTATTGCTTGAGTTCAATTTGTTTTATGAGAGCAATGATTTCAGCAGCAGCTTCACTCTTAGATCTGAGGAAAATTACCCAGCAATATCTTGAGTATTCATCAACAACAACAAGGGTATATTTCTTTCCTGCTCTTGTCTGAACATTCACTGGTCCAAAGAGATCCATGTGAAGCATGTGAAGAGGTTCAGTTATACTGAAACTTTGTTTTGTCTTGAATGTAGCTCTTTTCTGCTTACCCATTTCACAACCTGGACATGGCTTGTCTTTGTTGAAAGACATTGAGGGTATCCCATCAACAAGTTGTTTTCTTGACAACTTATTAATATTCTTGAAGTTCAGATGGGATAATCTCTTGTGCCACAACCAATTTGTGTCTTCATCAGCCTTTGTGTAGAAACATTGTTCAGTGGGTGAACTATTCATATCAATGATATAAATGTTTCCTTTTCTTGGTGCAATCAAAACCACCTTTCCATCCCTGTTGAATATGGTGCCTTGTGAGATATCAAATAATACTTTGAAGCCATCATCACATAGTTGACTGACACTGATCAGGTTATATTTCAAACCGTTCACATATGCAACACGTGTGAATTTGACTTGTCCATTATTCACAACACCATATCCCTCAGTTTTTCCATTTTCATCATTTCCAAATGTTATTGAGGGCCCCTCTTGTACCCTGTATTCCTCCAGCAGGGTCTGATAACCAGTCATGGTTCTGCCAGCAGCGCTGTCAAGATACCATATATTCTTCTTTCGGTCTCCCTGCACAAACACAAAGATTAGTTCTTTTTGGGAACCTATCTGGTGATGGGTTCGCTAGACTCTCCCTTAGTAGTCTCAGATTTCTTTGGTTTATAAGGAACAGAAGGATCAAAGGGGATCTCAGTCATAATTTCAGATGACATAAAAACAGTTGGTTTGATGGGGAGCTCAACCTTTTTCTTCTCAGATTTTTGCTTGATTTGTTTGGAAAAGGTTTTGCATTTTGTTTAGGTTGAAGAGGAGTGGTTTCAACATTTTTTAAACGTGCATTGCAACTCTGCACTTGTCTAGCCAATAACTGAAATTGACTTTCTAACCTCAACAAAGTAGATTCTTCATTAGACACCTGAGCCTTACCTGAATCTGAGGTAGAAGGCTCAGTGGGGGAGATATTTTTCTTCTTCTTTTGGCTTACCCATTTCACAACCTGGACATGGCTTGTCTTTGTTGAAAGACATTGAGGGTATCCCATCAACAAGTTGTTTTCTTGACAACTTATTAATATTCTTGAAGTTCAGATGGGATAATCTCTTGTGCCACAACCAATTTGTGTCTTCATCAGCCTTTGTGTAGAAACATTGTTCAGTGGGTGAACTATTCATATCAATGATATAAATGTTTCCTTTTCTTGGTGCAATCAAAACCACCTTTCCATCCCTGTTGAATATGGTGCCTTGTGAGATATCAAATAATACTTTGAAGCCATCATCACATAGTTGACTGACACTGATCAGGTTATATTTCAAACCGTTCACATATGCAACACGTGTGAATTTGACTTGTCCATTATTCACAACACCATATCCCTCAGTTTTTCCATTTTCATCATTTCCAAATGTTATTGAGGGCCCCTCTTGTACCCTGTATTCCTCCAGCAGGGTCTGATAACCAGTCATGGTTCTGCCAGCAGCGCTGTCAAGATACCATATATTCTTCTTTCGGTCTCCCTGCACAAACACAAAGATTAGTTCTTTTTGGGAACCCATCTGGTGATGGGTTCGCTAGACTCTCCCTTAGTAGTCTCAGATTTCTTTGGTTTATAAGGAACAGAAGGATCAAAGGGGATCTCAGTCATAATTTCAGATGACATAAAAACAGTTGGTTTGATGGGGAGCTCAACCTTTTTCTTCTCAGATTTTTGCTTGATTTGTTTGGAAAAGGTTTTGCATTTTGTTTAGGTTGAAGAGGAGTGGTTTCAACATTTTTTAAACGTGCATTGCAACTCTGCACTTGTCTAGCCAATAACTGAAATTGACTTTCTAACCTCAACAAAGTAGATTCTTCATTAGACACCTGAGCCTTACCTGAATCTGAGGTAGAAGGCTCAGTGGGGGAGATATTTTTCTTCTTCTTTTGGCTTTTAGAAACCTCAGATGAAGTCTGAGGGGATGGCTTTTTGATTTTAGCCTTCCTTTCTGAACCAGTTGTCTGAGCTGTTTCAGATTTGCCCTCAGAATGTTCCTGGGCCTTATCAGTCACAGTTTTCTGCTTGCCAACTTTTTCATGACAATATCCACCCAACGACCAGATTCAACGTCAGATTTGACCAGATGACCTTGATCTTCACGTGCCATGAAACACATATCCCTTACTTCTTCTTCATCATCAGATGATTCATCAGATTCCTCCCATTTTTCAGTCTTGGCAATCATACAACTATTATTGCTTGAGTTGTTTTGAGCCATGAGAGCTATTTGGGCTTTCAGCTTCTTGTACTTAGCCTTATAGCTGTCATCAGGTTTCTGAAAAATAGAATGATTAGGGGCAGATTGTGATGATGAAGGCTGACTAGATCTGCATTCCATCATGAAATGTCCTTTCTTGCCACACTTAAAGCATTCAAGATTAGACTTATCAATAGAAGCGCTGGAAGCAAATGGTTTGCCAGATCGATTAGATTTGGCCTTAAAACGATTGAACGTTTTAGCCAGCATAACAACCAGATCATCATTGTCATCCTCATCACAATTATGAGTTTCATTATTAGAAATACCAGTTTTTAACATTTCAGAAATCATCTTCTTCATTGAGTCAGAATGATCACTCTCAGAAGATAATAGAGCAGTCCCATGTGGTTCAGAATTATGAACCATGACTGAACTGGTAGAAGCATGATTTTTGGCATCTTGCTCAGCCATAGCTCTCTCAGCCTTGTTCTCTTCAGTGTACCTGAAGGCTCCATATAGGGAAGCTAGAGTGTGACTGTGCAAGGTTTTTCCTTGTCTCAAAACCAAGATCAAGTTTTCCCATTTAGAAGGTAAGATGTCACAAAACTTTTCCAACAAAATTTCTTTATCTTTAGTTACACCCAGGGCTTTCAGTTGATTTACCAGATTAGTGAATCTGATGTAAGTTTGTGTTAAAGTTTCACCAGGGATAGCAAAAAAAGACTCATATCTTTTATTCAAAGCAACTTTTCTTGTGACAATTGTCTCATTGGTGCCTTCAAATTGTGTCATGAGTTCCTCCCACATTAATTTTGAATTTTCAAGTAAAACAAGGGTGGGCATAAGAGTTTCAGGAACAACATACAAGATCATATTTTGCAGCTTGGTATCAAGGTCTACCAGCCTATGATCTTCTTCAGACCAATGATCCTTCTCCTTGGGTGAAACCCTAGGAGTCCCATCGGCATTTCTGACAACAGTGGAGGCATTCATGGGGACAAAGGGTCCTTCTTTTAGAATATCGGTCAAATGTCTTTCAACACCAGCAATATATTTTAGCATGCATGCTTTCCATGTTTGAAAGTTTTCACTGTTCCCATCAAATTTGGGAACAGGATTATTCGGAAAGTGTACATGCACATTATATGATGGTATATTGTTGTTGATGATAGGGGGTGGAGTTGTATTAGCATTAGCATTAGGTTCAGGGCCTGAATTGAACATTTGGTCAGCCATCTTTGCAGATCAAAGGTTAATGAATTGATATAATTCAACCTTGCTGCTCTGATACCAATTGTGAGTCCCAAATATAGATGACTTAAATACCCGACTGGCAAGTAATTCTAACTGGAAGATGACCAGTTCAGAATACGATCCAGATATGGATGAACAATACGATAAGGTACTGAAAGTAAATGCAATAAACAATAAGGGCTGAAACTATATAAATAATATGTATAGATCAAGTATGTAGCATTGAGACACAATGTATTTTTCAAGGTATTTGATTTATTGATATATAAACAATGGGTTTCAGAAGCCCAAGAGACGTAAGAGAAAGCCCAAGAAGGCTCCATCATTTCCTTTGCCTAAGCCTAAGGTCATGTATGTCCCTAAGAAGACACAAGATTCAAAGGGGAAGGCTCCAGCAGTAGCTACAATCTACTACAAGTACTACAGAATCATAAGATCCAGTCAGATTTCCTATTGATCCAGTTCATCAGAGACCTTTACAGATTCATACAGACATAGCTATAGTTCCAGATATTCACCCAGGGACACAGGCACTCGCAGATCATGACTCTATTCTTACTCCTCCTCCTGGACCTACTATTGAGACTTAGAACCAGTATGATGCCTTAAACATAGATGATGCCAGCATAGATCCAGCTGACGTAGAGGAGGTTGAGACTCGGAATCAGTATGAGTGTCAGATTAATACTGATTGGTTGAGCCTATTGGTCCTACTGATGATGATTTTGAGGATGAGTCTGATAGTGATGAAGTGATATGCGATGAAGGTGATACTCTTCAGTTCATGAAGATATTTGGTTCATAAAGATTGACTACTAGCTTTATTTTCATTTTATTGTTTATATTGCTAGTTTGATTGTTCTTGCTGTTCTGGGCCTGTCCAGTTTACTCAATTGATTCATTTCTTGCATCACGGGTCCCTTTTATTATTTGCGGGGGGCCCGTGAGGGCATTTACTATGTAAATGTTTAAGTCAACTGGCATTCAGCCATATTGTCTGTGCTTTCTTGTGATTAATATAAATTCGTACCAGGGGTGACGACCTTTTACCGAAAAAAAAGGTTCCACGCGCTTTATCTTTTAGATAGTTTTAAAATTTAGTTGACTCCGGTCAAAGATTATTCTAGAAGATTCAAATTTATTTCAACAAAATAAGATTTAATTAAAATAACTTTGGGGACAATTGTTATGGGTGAAATTTATAAGTACCAATATCCTGAAGGTCCAAGATCTTGACATACCAGGATCTTGACATAGCTGAATATTCTGAATACTTGTTCATATTATGCTAACGTTATGTTTCAAATATTATTATTTGCACATGAGATAAGTATGCAGATTTCAGAATGTTCAACATAAAGCTAAGGAAAATATCTATAACGGCATAATGAAGATATCGCACATGGGATTAATCTTCAACACGCAAAGAAGACTTGGTCTACCAAGATAATCAGACTTCAAGTTGAATTGAGCAGGTGAAGAAGAACTACAACGTTCACAAGATCAGTCAAGATATTCTCCAACGTTGGAATCATAGAAGACTTTGAAGATCCCTACAAACTCGCATAGTTAGTTAGATCTTAGGTCTATATAAATGAATGAGGCTGATCGATCTAGGGACATCTTTCGTACTCTCATTTACTCTTACTCACTTGTATTCACACACTGCTCTCAACACTTAGTTACATCGATCAACCGAATTCCACCATTTGTAAACCTTTTTAACAATCATTAATAAAAGAACAAGGCAGGGACGATTGCTTCCTCCCGGGGTTTTTATGCCAGCGATCCATAAAGGATTAAGGGCTTTTCCTCGACAACAAATCTTGGTGTTCTTGTTCTTTACTCTTTATTTACATTGCATTGTTAATTAGATCTTATTTTAATTAGCTATTCTAATCGTTGTCTCATTTATTTTCATACATACAATTTTGATCTATATTGCTTATTTCTTTATTTCTTGATAAGTCGACATAATCGTTTATCAAATCTTTTCTATTAAACGCATCTTTGAATCTAAAACGTATTTTACAAGCCCTTAACCTCACGAACGAAAGTTTGGTTACATTATTAATCTAAGTCTTCAACGTAGATTACCTTAGGTAAATTTTTGACCAAAACAATCACTCAGGGATTCGATTGGCCAACATTTGAGAAAAATGGTGTTATTGGTAGGTATACTTATACTGATATGCCAGATGTGGAAAAGAAAAGATACGTCATTGAAGGCAAGGCTCTTTCAACACTTACTATGGCTTTACCTCAAGAGAGTGTACATTTGTTCAAGAAGTACACTTCTTCAAAGGAGTTATGGGATGCCTTAGAGAAGTACTGTGAGGGCGATGCTACTTTAAAAAAAATTGTATCCAACTTCGCAAACGCCAGTATGAAGCATTCAATGGACTGAAAGGAGAATCTCTCGATGAGATTATTGCTAGATTCAGTCATTTGACCACTGAGTTATCATATTTTGAAGTTGTTTATCCTCAAACTGAGTTGGTGGATAAGTTTCTAGATTCTCTACCCAAGATATGGACTAAGTATGTTCATCACCTTCAAGATGACAAGGAGTATAGTTCATGGGATTTTGAGACAATTGTTTCAAAGTTAAAGAATAGAGAAATGAAGAGAAGGATCAAGGATATTCACTCGGATTTTACACAAGATCCATCTTTGTATCATGCTTCTTCAGTTCATCTAGCAAGTTCTAGCTCAGGAACCAATGCATTTCTAAGTGGTGCAGAAGCAACACCAATAGTTGATGCAGATGGTATTGCGGGTTATGTTGCTTTTGATAATTCTACTAATATTGTCTTGAGTAATAATCAGTCATTTCACTCCATGCCTATGAGTATGAGTTCTGCTGAAGGTAGAATGAATCTCTACTCTACTTTCTGTTCTGCTCATGAGGCGTATATCAATGGAAAAGTTACTGATCCTGCTTTGATTGATGAGGATTACAATCAATTAGATCATGATGTTTTAGAGGAAATGGATCTACAATGGCAGCTAACTATGTTGACAATTAAGGTAAAAAGATTTACTTAGAGAACTGGAAGATTCTTGGGTAATGGTACTAAAGGGTTTGACAAATCCAAGGTAAAGTGTTATAATTGCAATGGATTTGGTCATTTTGCCAGAGAGTGCCAATGTCAGAAGAAATCTGATAATACCGTTGTAGGCAGGCAGAACTACAATCAAGGCGGTATGACTACACCCAATTATCAGAAAACTCAGGCCATGATAACATTTCCTGCTACTCCACAACAGACAGCCTCTCCTCAGCTTATGGAGTCGAAGGCTGTAGTTGTTCAGAATCCAGATGGGACTTATCAATGGGATACACAGACTGATGACACTTCGAATCATGCATTTTTGGTCGAAATCTATGATGACCATGTGAATGCGGCAAGTGAAGTTGTTGATTCAATTAACTATGTTGTGTATACAAGTGAAGAAAGAGCATATGAAGCAATGAATTAGAATGTTAAGAAGGTTGCTGAGATTGTCAGATTTGGGAGTGAATTTATGACTGCTGTGAGGACTTCTGAAGAGAAAGATAAGTCTTCAATTGTCATGAATGAAGAGAAAGTTGAGTCTTCGGGTGTGTCCAAGGAAGATTCATTGAAGAGTGTTGAAGAACAGATGAAGAACTTTGAGATACCTGAAGGTATGACGACTGAAGACTTCATCGCATACATGGCAGACTGTAAGGCTGCGGATCAAAAGGTATCTTGTTCATTACTTTCGATAGTTAATGTTTGTCGAATGGTGTCTAAATTGAAACTTGAGGTGTCTAGCCTTAACAAGTCAATGGCTAACTTAAATGTTCTAAATTCTACTTTTAAGAAGGAAAATGACTCATACTTTGCAAAGAATTCTGGGTTGATTAAACAAGAAAATCTTTATAAAGATAAAATAAAGGCTTCAGATAAGGATATTCTTGCTTTAAAGGAGAAACTTAGAGAGTCAGTTTTAATGGAAAAAGTAGGAAATGAGCAATATGCTAAACTAACTAAGGATTTCTCAAATAAGGAGAAGGAGTTGGTTGATGCTAAGTTGGAGATAGTTAAGCTCAATACAAGACTTGAACAAATTCGAGGTTCTGAACTTATTAGGTCTATGCAGTTACAAACTCTTATACCACGTGATGCAAAAGATAAAGGTGGTTTAGGAATGGACTATAGAGAAGTTAGAGGTCCTTTTAATGGTACCTATAGTGAATCTCTACCACACTTGACTGAAACAGAAGAAAGCATTTCTGGTCAACCTTCGTCATCTAAGTTAGAAGAACAACTTAATGATTCTAAGTCATCATAGGTTTTAAAGAAAAAGTCAAAACCTTCAAACAACAAATTAAAAACTGTAACTTCATTTGTTAAACCAATGGATCCTAAGAATGCTGTTTATGATGCAAATGTTCTTGCTGGATCTAAGAATGTGAATCCAGTATTTGATCAAACAATTAAATGTTTTACATTGAAGGGATGCGATACTGTTTTTAGAGCTACTGAAGATGAGTTTGAAAAAATAGATCATAACAAGGTAGATAAGGTTTGGAATAAGGATGACTCTAAATCTTGTGGAATCACTTTAACTCCCTTCTCTAAACAGCATAGGAACCATAAGAAAGTACAGTTTTCTACTGATAAAGAATCAGAGGGTATGTCGAAGGAAGAAACTGCTACCATGCAGTTGAAAGAGTGTTTAGGTGTTACCTTAGATGAATCTGTTATAAAAGCTAGAAAGCTTAGGGAGAATAGATCATGCTTTTATTGCTATGAAGTAGGTCATGTATATAGTTGTTGTCCAAACAGGAAAAGAAGTTGTCCAGAAACTAGTAACTCTTCTCCTACATCTAGTAATCATGATTCAGTTGCTCCTAGCAATAGATCTAAGACTCCTAAGAGACAGGGTCATTCACGACATGTCATGGATAGTCGTCATGAAAGTGGAAGTCTGAGTCGCTCTCGAACACCTCATAGAAGTAATTCACCTAGGACTAAGAATGTCCATCAGAATCGATCACCACCTCATAAGAAGGAGAATGTATATAAGGTCTTTGATCGATTAGGGAGTCAACCTAGGTTTGGTATTCACTCACCACAGAATTCACCTCCTAAAGTTCGTTTCTTTTTATCGAATACAAGCAAGTCGATGACACCATCTTCATCCAAGGCTCAATCAAAGGGCGATGGATATTCAACATTAATGTTGAAGGATGAGTTTGGCAAACCTAAACCACATAAGGTTTGGGTGCCTTATCAAAATTAATCAAATCCGTTTGTAAAATGTGTAGGGAGAACCAAGGAAGCCAATCAGTCTTTGGTATGTTGATAGTCGATGCTCTCGGCACATGACAGGGGACAAGAAACTTGTTAGTGCATGTTTCTCGGTGACAAAAGCATTCTTGATGTGTTTATATGTATATTCAAGTCTTGTAATTTATCTTGTAATTACCGTTTGTCAATAATATTAACTTGGCATATATTGTTGATCATATTGGGATCCATTTATGTTTATATGTTTGTTTATTATTTGTATTTTGCAGGTTCTAGACATAACATGTAAAGAGTCATTCAGTTAATATTGTTTCTGCATTTAACAGCAGTTGAAATATTAACATAATGTACTTCCAAAGGGAAGTTAAGTTAATTGTGTTTCTGCGTATTTACAGCAGGAGAAACATTAACTTAGTGAATACTTCCAATAGGTAATATAGACAATGTTGTTTCTGCGTATTCACAGCAGTAGAAACGTTGTCGTAAGCTAATGTTGGTTCTGCGTATATTTACTGCAGTTTAAACATTGGCTGAGTTAATGTTGGTTCTGCGTCTTGACAGCTGTTAAAACATTAACTCAAATATTCCTAAGTGTCATTTGAGTGTTCTCGGGAACTTGCAATTAGTTGCTTGTGGAGAGAACACTCAAAAGGTCATTTGAGGGTTCTTGGGAACGAGCATAAGTTTGCTTGTTCATAAGAACTCTCAAACCAGGCCAAAACCCTTATGGGCTTGACATGGGAACACTCAAACCCAATGGATTTGAGAGTTCTTGAGGTTTTGAGAGTTCTTGAGGATTTGAGAGTTCTTGAGGTTTTGAGAGTTCTTGGGGATTTGAGAGTTCTTGAGGATTTGAGAGTTCTTGAGGTTTTGAGAGTTCTTGAGGATTTGAGAGTTCTTGAGGTTTTGAGAGTTCTTGAGGATTTGAGAGTTCTTGAGGTTTTGAGAGTTCTTGGGGATTTGAGAGTTCTTGAGGATTTGAGAGTTCTTAAATTTTGAGAGTTCTTGAGGTTTTGAGAGTTCTTGAGGTTTTGAGAGTTCTTGAGTTTTGAGAGTTCTTGAGGCTTTGAGAGTTCTTGGGTTTTGAGAGTTCTTGAGGTTTTGAGAGTTCTTGAGGATTTGAGAGTTCTTGAGGTTTTGAGAGTTCTTGAGGTTTGAGAGTTCTTGGGTTTTGAGAGTTCTTGAGGTTTTGAGAGTTCTTGAGGATTTGAGAGTTCTTGAGGCTTTGAGAGTTCTTGGGTTTTGAGTGTTCTTGAGGTTTTGAGAGTTCTTGAGGATTTGAGAGTTCTTGAGGTTTTGAGAGTTCTTGAGGATTTGAGAGTTCTTGAGGTTTTGAGAGTTCTTGAGGATTTGAGAGTTCTTGAGGTTTTGAGAGTTCTTGGGGATTTGAGAGTTCTTGAGGATTTGAGAGTTCTTAAAGTTTTGAGAGTTCTTGATTTGAGAGTTCTTGAGGTTTGAGAGTTCTTGGTTGTTTTGAGTGTTCTTGAGGTTTTGAGAGTTCTTGAGGATTTGAGAGTTCTTGAGGTTTTGAGAGTTCTTGAGGATTTGAGAGTTCTTGAGGTTTTGAGAGTTCTTGAGGATTTGAGAGTTCTTGAGGTTTTGAGAGTTCTTGAGGTTTTGAGAGTTCTTGAGGATTTGAGAGTTCTTGAGGTTTTGAGAGTTCTTGGGGATTTGAGAGTTCTTGAGGATTTGAGAGTTCTTAAAGTTTTGAGAGTTCTTGAGGTTTTGAGAGTTCTTGAGGTTTTGAGAGTTCTTGAGGTTTTGAGAGTTCTTGAGGCTTTGAGAGTTCTTGGGTTTTGAGTGTTCTTGAGGTTTTGAGAGTTCTTGAGGATTTGAGAGTTCTTGAGGTTTTGAGAGTTCTTGAGGTTTTGAGAGTTCTTGAGGATTTGAGAGTTCTTGAGGTTTTGAGAGTTCTTGGGGATTTGAGAGTTCTTGAGGATTTGAGAGTTCTTAATTTTGAGTGTTCTTGAGGTTTTGAGAGTTCTTGAGGATTTGAGAGTTCTTAAATTTTGAGAGTTCTTGTGGTTTGCTTGTTTAGTACACTTTTGCGCGTTTCATTTGCATGTTCCCATTTACGTGTTCTTGTGTTTTGCGTGTTCTTATAATGAACATAATACACAATGGCCGCAAATTATCTTAACCCGTTAATACTAATGGACCATGAGACCGGTAAGGGTAATTCACCACCTAAACTAATGATCATAGACCAATACTTTTCTTGGAAAGGTCGATTCGAATCCTTTATGCAATTCACGGATATTAGAATGTGGACTTGTATGACTGAAGGATATAGTGCCCTGACATATGAGGACAGTGGTGTTAACAAAGTTTATGCTTACCAAGATATGACTGAATCTAATAAAAAATTGTATGAGGCAGAGAAAAAGGCACTATCATGTTTAAAAATGTCATTGCCACAAAAAATCTTACATTTATTTAATGGATTCAATACATCTAAAGAACTTTGGTTAGCATTAAAAAATCATTGTGAAGGGGATGAAACACTTAAAAAGAATCGTAGAGACCTTCTAAAGCATCAGTATAATGTATTTAATGGGTTAAGAAGTGAAAACTTAGATAAACTAATTACAAGGTATTATCATTTGCTAGCAGAATTGCAAGCATTTGAAGTTACCTATTCTGAGGAAGAAAAAGTCGAGAAATTTTTGAGTTCCTTGCCGGAAAAGTGAAGTAATTACATTACCACTTTGCAGGAAAAAGCAGATTTCTCTGATATGTCTTTGACTCAGATAGTTGCTAAGTTTAGGGACAAGAAATGAAACTAAAAAGGAGGGAAGCAGGATATAATAACGCTCAGATTCCCGAGCTTTATTACGGTAGGCCTACGATCAATGTAAGTCCAGGTTCCCCTGAAGGAAACACAAGGGCATTCCTGAGTGAAGATGTTGACTTACAAAAGATCTCGTTTGACTCTGAAGGGAACATATGTCTTGTTTCAAGTCAGAAGCGACAATGTAGGCAATCGTGGATATCCTACCTCCAGTGCTAGTTCCACCGTGCCTATAAGTGTCAAATGTACGAAAAGTCACTTATCCGTTCTTGCGTCATTTGTGACATCATATGAACAATTTATCCAAGGAAAGGTTCAAGATCCTAGTCTTATAGATGAAGACTACGAGCAGATTGATCCTTTGGACTTAGAAGAGATGGATCTGCAATGGCAAATGGCTATGCTAACTCTTCGAGCTAAACGGTTCTTATCAAGAACAGGGCGAAAGGTCGTGGGTTCCAAGCTTGGCTTTGATAAGTCAAAAATAAAGTGTTACAATTGCGAAGGCTTTGGACACTTTGCTAAGGAATGCCAGAGACCTAAGAAGGATGATAGGTCTATTGTGACTCGTCAAAACTTCAACCAAGGTGGATCAGCAACTCCTTCAGGTGCTCCACAACGAAGATTTTTTCAAGGGTCAAGTTCGAATGCTAATAACTCTTCTCAACTAAACAGTTATCAAGGTTCCAAAGTTGAAAGTCCAAACTCTAATAACCAAAATGGGTCAAGAGCTTTGGTGGTTCAACAACAGGAAGGTTCATATGACTGGGGCTCAATTGTTGAAGAAGCCGACAATGCCTATTTGCTTGAGATCAGTTTAGTTGCGTCATCAGATTCTGAATCAGACATTTCAGAAAGTGATGATCCTAGACCATTCGTAAATCCTGAAAAATCAATAGTTGTGAGCAGTTCAAACAAAGTCGAAGATCAAAAGACAATATCAGGTCTGATGAACTTCATGATGAACTTAACTATCACAAAGTGTCCAGTTTCAGTAGAAAGGACTGACAACTTGTGGAATATCGATACTGGATGTTCTATTCATGCCACTGGAGATAGTAGTTTTCTGTCAGACTTTGTTAAGATTTCTGATGTTCAGGTGAACTTTGCCAGACCTGCTCAGGGGATCGCATCTGGTCACGGTAAAGTGAGCATCACTAATCTTCATCTTGACAAAGTGTATCATATTGAACATCTTAGTCAAAACCCTTTGAGTATCAGTCAAATGCATGATGTATGTCTTAAGTGGGACAAGGATCATAAAAATGCTCCTCGTCTGATTCCTGAAGCCTCAAGGGTTGATGAGTCATCAATAAGCAGAGGAGTAATTCTGAAAGAAAATGTGACATTACATTTGAGACACTCAAAGTCAACTCCATTAATTCCTATGAAAATAATGGATGAAGTTTTGGAAAGACTCTCGTGCACTGAAGAAATGACTGAGTATGGAATTCCTATTACCGAAGAAAATCTCAGGAGATTCAATACAAAGAAAAGTGTTAAGAGGATTTCCTGCTTCATATGTCGTACGAAGGGTCATGTTGCTAGTAAATGTCCAAGTAAAGGTATGAATAGAGATTTGACTAATGCAAGGTCAAAACCTTCAGATACTAGGATATACTCAAGCAGTGAGGGTCATTCGTTAGACAATATATCCAGGAGTAATGAGAGAAATTTGAGAATTAATACTCAGAGGATGAAGGGAAAAGGTATGATAGAGGAACAATACAAGGAATCAGTTGGAAACCTTGTTGGTTCTTCTCAAAAACTTCCTATGCAGGCTTTATCGAATCAAAGATCAAGAGATTCGGTGAAGAAATTAGTTGAAGAAGTTCATTTCACACAAGTATCTAATCATATGAATTCTTCAAATCACTCTTCTCAAACAGGGAGATCAGAGAATCCTGGCAGTATGTATCCTTCATACTTACATGAAGTGAGATCATCCGCCAAGCCTAAAGTATATCACAGTACATATTATGATCGATTTGCTGGAAGAAGTAGTGGTGATTTCAAATCAACATCTCAGAGCTATATTGCTGGTGAATCATCCAATGCCTTTCGTCAGAAGCAGCATCAAGATGATTCAAATCAATTGAACAAGAGTTTGGGTAAAGGAGGATGGGGAGAATTTGCATATCGAGATGATTCAGGAAGAATCCGGACAAAAAGGGTCTGGGTTCTTGATGAAGAAATCTAGTTTCCTTCATTCGTGCGGAGGACACAGTCAAGGATGAACCATATATGTTCGGTGATTGGTGACTGAGTCCTAGGCACATTTTAACTAGATAACATAGTGGGTTATCGTACTTGTATAGTATTTTCTTCATTTTAAATCATTGTGCAAGTCCTATGTATGTTATTTATAATTTGTTTATAAAAGAACGTATTTGGGAAAAAACAAGTATATGAAAAGTGCCAGTTTACTTTATGCTTGTTAATAAATCATTTGAGATAGCATGATTATTTATATAATGGTTGTTATCCAATGATGAATATGCAAAGTTTATTTATCTATGATGGTCACACTAAGGCCTTTGATCGATCGCATTTCGAGTTGCTAATCCAAGTTGACTGGAATGAGTAATCCTTAGTTACCATCTCTCAAGAATCACCTTTTATTCAGGCATTGCACACAAATATGATAATGGTTTAAGGGGGAGTCGTTACTGCAGGAGAAATGAAGATAACATGTGGCATTTAAGTTTACTCATTTGCTACATCCGATCTACTTTGTAAGTAATTGTTCCTTCTAAAGCCTCTTCAGTGTATCAAAACAGTTTAAGGGGGAGTCATTACCGCAAGAGACATGAAAAAAACATATGGCATTTAAGTTTACTCATTTGCTATATCCGATCTTTTTGTATGTAATTATTCCTTCTAAAACTCATTCTAATATACCGGATTAAGCATGACTATTCTAAGATAGGTTAGAGTAATTTTGATTCTAAAATTACTGTGATCGATTTTGTAACTTTATGCTCCGTAAGGTTCTTGCTAATAATAAAAGGATTCTATTGCACGAGAGATAATGCTAGTTAGGATATCTAGTTTTCAGAGGGAGTTAGCTATGTTCTGTGTGAACACTGAGTAAATGTGTATCGTGATAAGGGTATAGTGTAAATAAAGACAAATTTGAGTATGTTTGGTACACCTCAAATTAGGTCTTACATGTAAATTGCTCGAAAGATTAAGTGAAATACTTAAGGTTTCGGTCAAAATAGGTCAAGCGGAGTCACTAAGTTGATGTACTTGACAGATATTTTGATTTGCAATTTATTTTGTATAATTGAGTCGAACATACTTAATGTGTGAGCTAACATGATAAAGGCTTTGATTCTTATCTTAATTGGGAGAATCAGCCTTAAACTATCTGTTATATATCAGTTTAAGTATTTGCAAATTCAATTATTTATCATTGAGATGAATACATGTGTTGTTTAGATCTCATGAGTTTGCTGATATGGCCGCAGAATTATTTATCTAAATTGGAAGTGTGTCAACCATTAAGATAAAGGATCTCCAAAGTGTACAAAAATTGAGTCTATCTAGTCCGGAATAGAGAAAACTCAAGCTTAAAGTGGAAGCAGAATACACTTACACGTCAACAACTCAGCTAAATTCAAACGGAGACGAAAATGTAGATGGAGAGATTGTTTATTGTGTCATTCAATCTTGTGTCTTCATTTTTTGTGTATTTGAATTTACTAAACAGCATTGATTGTGTCCAATGTCTGTTAATGTCAAATACTTAACAATATTACTTTGTAATTCATTAATTAGTGACATATCTGGTCTCAATTTATTGTTCATACATTGTAAGTTTGTTTAAGTTGTGACATCTATTAAGAATTTCTTTATTGAGAAAAATACGAATAATTATGATATGAAAAAGAGGTTCATATCTGGCTTATCGTGTTCTCTAAAGAATTCTTTTCGTTAATCATATCGGGTTCAAGAAAATTCTTGGTGAATTTTCAAAGTGTTAATCAAGTTCGTGAAAGTTGACTTTTAGTAAGTCAAGGTTCACATGAATCAAAAGTAGGTTAAGTATAATATGCGTGTTTTTCCAAGTGAACTACATATGCGTGTTCGGCCAAATGGGCTAAGGATGCGTATTTGAGTTAAGTGGGCTAACTTTGCGTATTACATCTTGGGCCTTATTTGCGTGTTCTAGCTTACAGGGCCAGATATGCGTGTTTGTGTATGTGTGTTAGGTTTTTCGTGTGATGAATGGGTATAAAAGGAAAATTATATGCATTTAATGATTTATTTCAAATCATTTGCGTGTTTCTTAGAAAAACCCTCTCCATTTGCGCGTTCCCTGACCGAGCACTGCTCACATTCACGATTCATAATACTTGATCTTTACGTGTTTTAGACACAAGAAACAGTTACATTAACACTTTCTGAACAAAGGTATATGATTAACAAGATTTCTAGATCCTTTTACAGTGTTTAATGGCCAAATATTTAGAATTTTATTTTCGGTTATAAAATCGCTAAATGGGACTATAAACACGTTTTGGATAGAGAAATGGAACCCAAAAATTGATAAATCGGACATATATGGAGTTATTTGTACCTATTTAAGAGTTTTTGGTGTTCAAATCATCCGGATTAGGTTTTGATTGGGTGACACTGCATATGCGTGTTCTTGAGCCACATGCGTGTTCTTATAAACCCATAAATTCAAACCGTCCAAATTTGTGTAGTGTCACCATATGTGTGTAGTGTCACCATATGTGTGTAGTGTCACCATATGTGTGTAGTGTCACCATATGTGTGTAGTGTCACCATATGTGTGTAGTGTCACCATATGTGTGTAGTGTCACCATATGTGTGTAGTGTCACCATATGTGTGTAGTGTCACCATATGTGTGTAGTGTCACCATATGTGTGTAGTGTCACCATATGTGTGTAGTGTCACCATATGTGTGTAGTGTCACCATATGTGTGTAGTGTCACCATATGTGTGTAGTGTCACCATATGTGTGTAGTGTCACCATATGTGTGTAGTGTCACCATATGTGTGTAGTGTCACCATATGTGTGTAGTGTCACCATATGTGTGTAGTGTCACCATATGTGTGTAGTGTCACCATATGTGTGTAGTGTCACCATATGTGTGTAGTGTCACCATATGTGTGTAGTGTCACCATATGTGTGTAGTGTCACCATATGTGTGTAGTGTCACCATATGTGTGTAGTGTCACCATATGTGTGTAGTGTCACCATATGTGTGTAGTGTCACCATATGTGTGTAGTGTCACCATATGTGTGTAGTGTCACCATATGTGTGTAGTGTCACCATATGTGTGTAGTGTCACCATATGTGTGTAGTGTCACCATATGTGTGTAGTGTCACCATATGTGTGTAGTGTCACCATATGTGTGTAGTGTCACCATATGTGTGTAGTGTCACCATATGTGTGTAGTGTCACCATATGTGTGTAGTGTCACCATATGTGTGTAGTGTCACCATATGTGTGTAGTGTCACCATATGTGTGTAGTGTCACCATATGTGTGTAGTGTCACCATATGTGTGTAGTGTCACCATATGTGTGTAGTGTCACCATATGTGTGTAGTGTCACCATATGTGTGTAGTGTCACCATATGTGTGTAGTGTCACCATATGTGTGTAGTGTCACCATATGTGTGTAGTGTCACCATATGTGTGTAGTGTCACCATATGTGTGTAGTGTCACCATATGTGTGTAGTGTCACCATATGTGTGTAGTGTCACCATATGTGTGTAGTGTCACCATATGTGTGTAGTGTCACCATATGTGTGTAGTGTCACCATATGTGTGTAGTGTCACCATATGTGTGTAGTGTCACCATATGTGTGTAGTGTCACCATATGTGTGTAGTGTCACCATATGTGTGTAGTGTCACCATATGTGTGTAGTGTCACCATATGTGTGTAGTGTCACCATATGTGTGTAGTGTCACCATATGTGTGTAGTGTCACCATATGTGTGTAGTGTCACCATATGTGTGTAGTGTCACCATATGTGTGTAGTGTCACCATATGTGTGTAGTGTCACCATATGTGTGTAGTGTCACCATATGTGTGTAGTGTCACCATATGTGTGTAGTGTCACCATATGTGTGTAGTGTCACCATATGTGTGTAGTGTCACCATATGTGTGTAGTGTCACCATATGTGTGTAGTGTCACCATATGTGTGTAGTGTCACCATATGTGTGTAGTGTCACCATATGTGTGTAGTGTCACCATATGTGTGTAGTGTCACCATATGTGTGTAGTGTCACCATATGTGTGTAGTGTCACCATATGTGTGTAGTGTCACCATATGTGTGTAGTGTCACCATATGTGTGTAGTGTCACCGTTGTTGTTCGACACCATATGTGTGTAGTGACACCATATGTGTGTAGTGTCACCATATGTGTGTGTATAAGGAATTCGCTTGTTCTAGGACTTCGGAAAATTTTCAAAATGGTATAAATTTAATATTGAACTTTAAAATTTAAGAAAAACAAATGGTTTTGGTTAAATTTAGTAAAGTTCAATGTGTCGTTTATTAAAACTAAATGTTTTGGAAGGTTATGAAACAAATGGTTTCGCGACCTTAGAAAACATTGAATGTTTTAATTTCGATGTGTTGATTCGATGAAATTGGTAACATTTTGTAACAACCCTCAATTTCCGACTAGGACAATCTACTTATATTTATCTAGGTATCTATCCCTAGAGGTTTATTAAGAGAATTGACCTTCCAGACATTTAAGGCATAGTGATACTTGCCTTCCAGTTCAATGAAATGTCCATAGGTGACTAGTTATCTTAGAAATGCCATAAACAATAACTATAATTATCCAAGACAATCTCCAAGTGAAGACTTAATGACAATTTTCTAAGAATGTGATTTAAACCATCCAGCATCTGAGAAACCAAACAAGTCAACAACTTAAATAATAACAATATGGAACGAAATTTTAATTCAAAAAAAATAAGTTATGAAAATAACTAAGCATGACATAAAAGTTGTGTTAGCAACCAAGAATTCTTATAATTACAATTCAAACACCAATCCAGTCAAAGTGCATTTGAGCATAAAATATGATGAATATCTCAAAAATATAATTACAAGCTATATGATATATAAAAGTGAGTTTAAATAATAATAAGTATATATATGTCTAATAAAAATATAAATTTACACACAATGAGTTAAGTACAAATTAAAACACAAAATATATATATATATATATATATATATATATATATATATATATATATATACATACATATATAAAACAAGTATTAAAATAAAACAAATATATATATATATATATATATATATATATATATATATATATATATATATATATATATATATATATATATATATATATATATATATATATATATATATATATATATATATATATATATATATATATATATATATATATATATATATATATATATATATATATATATATATATATATATATATATATATATATATATATATATATATATATATATATATATATATATATATATATATATATATATATATATATATATATATATATATATATATATATATATATATATATATATATATATATATATATATATATATATATATATATATATATATATATATATATATATATATATATATATATATATATATATATATATATATATATATATATATATATATATATATATATATATATATATATATATATATATATATATATATATATATATATATATATATATATATATATATATATATATATATATATATATATATATATATATATATATATATATATATATATATATATATATATATATATATATATATATATATATATATATATATATATATATATATATATATATATATATATATATATATATATATATATATATATATATATATATATATATATATATATATATATATATATATATATATATATATATATATATATATATATATATATATATATATATATATATATATATATATATATATATATATATATATATATATATATATATATATATATATATATATATATATATATATATATATATATATATATATATATATATATATATATATATATATATATGCCTAATAAAAATATAAATTTACACACAATGAGTTAAGTAACAACTACAAAACACAAATATACACATACATATATATATATTTACATACAACTAATTTAGTGTAACAAAAAGTTTAAGGTAAATATATATATATATATATATACATACACACATATATGTAAACATAATACACCAAAAATGTCCAAGTACATGTTAACTACACTAACAAAGGACTTAAAAATTTAAACCTTAAGAATAAGAACTTAGATTATTTATAATTTGTACAAAATCCTTAGAAATTATGTGCCAAAATTCGGCACATATACACACCACACACATGCTCACTTGACAAATGGGGGAGGAACTAGCTTCATGATCTTATATCACTTCCTAGACAAGCTAACCCTTCTTACACTCCAACCCCACCCTCACATGCCTCATTTCTCCCATTCTTTCACACACTCAACCTCATTTTCTCTCTCTCAAAAATCTGCACTTCCTCTTCACTTTCTTCTTCAAAAATTTGGTCCATACATCACCTAAAAAGGGGATTTAATCATAAGTAAATTAACTATAATAATAAGGTTTGAGGCTAGATCATTCAAGGGTGTGTTAAGGCAAGCTAAGGAGCTCATTTTGGTGTCTTTTGGTCGTGAGTTTGGCTGCCCAAAACAGCCCCATTTCGAGTTCATCAAGGGTATAAATCTCCATCTCTTTGTTTAATCCATCTTGTTTTTGTATATATTAAAAGATCTTTATCAAAAATCATGTTTTCCTTTGATTTTCTTCTTGATTTAAACTCAATGAGGGCAAGGTTGATAGATCCTTATCTCACATGTTCATGCATATAAAGATCTAGAGAAAGGATTCAATGATTCAACAAGAACAAGACCCAAGAGTTGTTGTTGTAAGATTTGTTGCTAAAAGGGGTTTATAGATTTGATTAAAACTGATTTTTAATGAAATAAACACCAATATATTCTGAGATTTTACATAAATAAACATATTTTGATGTTGCATGAAAGATTTGTTAAGAGATTTGAACATAAAATGGTTAGATGATTACATGCATTTGCTTTTTGGGTGATTTTTGCAAGAACTAAGTTTAATGATTAAGTTTTGTTTAAATTCAGTTTTAGTTGATGATTGATGATCTTGAAATTGTTAATAATCTGCATATCTGATGTTAAAATAACACAAAAGTTAATAACAAACATGTGAGAGGTGATTAAGAGTGTAAGATAAGCAAACTAAGTCATTGGTGAGTTGTTTGGACCCAAATGCTTCTGACAGAATTATTCTTCTGTCTTTGGACGGATAAACTGAGCATGTGAGGGCCGTTTCAAGAAAAACTTTCAAAATAAAAGTTGTAGATAAAAGAGTTAAGATTAACCTCCAACTGGAATCACTCAAAAATACTAAACCAAACCAAAGATATGATTTTTCTACCAAAAGTGGTCAAAACTGGATTTTTGTCTTAATGTTGAGTCAACTTTGACGATTTTTAATTTCTTAACTAATAGGTTTCAGAAGTTTAAACCTGGTGGGAACTGAGTTCAAAGTGTCCCTAATGTAAAATAAAATTGGGGGATTTTTCTTAAATGTTCATCATCGAAATCTTTTATAAAATATTTCGGGTCGCATAGCAGCAAGCATTCTGACCAACTTTGGTTTTGTAATTTTTAGAGGTAGTAAACAATGTCTAAAAATTTAGCAAAAATTCACATAAATATAGGACACATATATGTCTCTGTCTAAAAATCACCAACGTCCAAATAATTCAACTTAACCAAGAATGACTACTCAACATTTTATAAAAATAAGTGTTAAAACAGAAAATTCCAAGTAAAAGTTTTTCACAACAAAATAAGCCAAAAGTCACAAGATTTCAACTTTAATCAACTCCAACAATCTTGTAACAAAAAGTATCATGAACCTACTGAGAATATGTCAAATAAAAGTTATAAAACTTAACTTGTTTATTAAATGGCAAGGACAAGCCTACAAATCACTAATTCGGTTCACATAAGCACTAACCGAAAGCTTTAATTTGCACTTATCACACCACCACCACTATCCCGACTTAAGACACCAAAATATAATGAACATTATGGAAATAATGAAGTAAGTATGGAAATCCATATTGACGCATTTGAATTGCTTGGAAAATGAGGCTAAAATCACTATTTCGGTAAACGATTTATAAGCTTAGAATCCTCTAAATGAGCAAGACACAAGAGAAGTTGAATTGATATGATTTTTCTACCAAAAGTGGTCAAAACTGGATTTTTGTCTTAATGTTGAGTCAACTTTGACGATTTTTAATTTCTTAACTAATAGGTTTCAGAAGTTTAAACCTGGTGGGAACTGAGTTCAAAGTGTCCCTAATGTAAAATAAAATTGGGGGATTTTTCTTAAATGTTCATCATCGAAATCTTTTATAAAATATTTCGGGTCGCATAGCAGCAAGCATTCTGACCAACTTTGGTTTTGTAATTTTTAGAGGTAGTAAACAATGTCTAAAAATTTAGCAAAAATTCACATAAATATAGGACACATATATGTCTCTGTCTAAAAATCACCAACGTCCAAATAATTCAACTTAACCAAGAATGACTACTCAACATTTTATAAAAATAAGTGTTAAAACAGAAAATTCCAAGTAAAAGTTTTTCACAACAAAATAAGCCAAAAGTCACAAGATTTCAACTTTAATCAACTCCAACAATCTTGTAACAAAAAGTATCATGAACCTACTGAGAATATGTCAAATAAAAGTTATAAAACTTAACTTGTTTATTAAATGGCAAGGACAAGCCTACAAATCACTAATTCGGTTCACATAAGCACTAACCGAAAGCTTTAATTTGCACTTATCACACCACCACCACTATCCCGACTTAAGACACCAAAATATAATGAACATTATGGAAATAATGAAGTAAGTATGGAAATCCATATTGACGCATTTGAATTGCTTGGAAAATGAGGCTAAAATCACTATTTCGGTAAACGATTTATAAGCTTAGAATCCTCTAAATGAGCAAGACACAAGAGAAGTTGAATTGATATGATTTTCCCATGATAAAAGTTGCCTAAAAGGCCTGAGATTTTTGACCAAAATGTTTAGTTATGATTTCTAAGAATTTCCATGAATTATTGAATTTAAATGGTAATTAAAAGACATAAAAATCCATGAATAAATTATGGAAATCAAGAATGAAGTTAAATCATCTTAACCATTGATAAAAATAACTAAAACCTACTGGAGAAAAATAGTTAAAAGGCAAGAGACATGTGTTACCTAATTTAAAGATAAATAATTGAGTAAAGATAATTAATTAAAAATTATCATTAAAATAAATGGAAAATACTCAAATAAAAGTATAAATCATGAAATTATAAATTAAGGAACATATATATCAGAAGATAATTCAAATGAAATTATCCATAATTTATAAAGATAATTATGACACTTAAAAGTATTTTTAAGGAATTATTTAATTAATAAATCAATAAAATGAATAAATAATTAATTAAATAATATTAAAGTAAATATATAATTACAAATCAGAAAATATACATAAAATATTAATATTATAAGACCACTAATGTCAAATGTTATTACTAAGCAAAGTATACAATGGAAATCATATAAACCAAATCCAAGTTACCGAAATTCCAATAAACGTACAAAAACGTATAATGAGAAAACGACTCTTACCACCAATCTTTACAACCAAAACGATGTGAATACTAGCAATACCCTTGGATCCCATAATTAATAACAACATAATAAAAGTGGCATTTCTTAGTGATGGCTTAAGATAGGAACTTACGTATATTAGTCCTATCGTAGGGATAGTCTTGGCTTTGAGTGTGGTTGAGGACCATGACGGAATATATGATCAAGGAAGCTATAGATGGGAAGTACCCATTTTGGATAAGTGAATATAATATGCGGCATATCAAGGTGAGTCATAGCCCCCTTTCAAACTCTTTTATATGTTTACTTACGGGGTGAAAAGCATGATTAATTAAAATGACTTTATCTTATGAAATTATTCTTTGAAATAATGATAATGATATGGGAATTGTATTGTATGTTCAACGTGTTATATGTTATATGATGAGCTTGAGTACTGTCAAACGGTGGTCCCCTGTACACTACTATTAACTCATTTGAGGCCTGTAGTTAGAGGGTTGCGCAACTAGGACTTGTCCCCTCATCCACTATTATAGGTAACGGTGGGATGTTTGGTCTGCCTTGGTGGCCACCTTCATCGCCAGTCTGGCCTCGCGGTGCTCTAACTACTATATATTTATGGGCGTCTCCATGGCACGACCCTTGGTTATCTTTATGCACGTGATTGACAGCATGTGCTTATCATTATCTTATCATTTGGGACATTATATATTGATTATTGGGACATAACCGGTCTTAGTAGTGGCTCAAGAGCAATCTCATCAAATTATGTCATGGTAGTCTTACCATTGACCAAGAGGTATTGATATTATTATGGATGGAAATTGTGGTTTGAACATACGGTTTGGGTATTGGACCTTATATGGAATCTTGAAGGCTGTTGAAATTGGAAATATTGAAGTATTGATTGACCAAATGGTTTTGGTATGATGAGTGATTAATCGGTTGATATATTTTTCTCTCACGATAAATGAGACAAATGAAAACTTTATAATTTACCATGGATTTTCTCAACTATTTTGAATGGATATGTAATGAGATTTACCTGCAAACCTATGCACTCACCAACTACGTTTTGTAGTTGACACTTTTTCTTCATGCTTTTCAGGAATTAGCGTAAGCTTTGAGGAGTTATATGCATCATGATTGTTTGCATTGCATTTTGGAGTCAAAGATTAAACCTTGTGACGGGCAATGGAATCCGCCCTGATCATTTTAGTATATCATCTCATGTATTTGTTATTTGTTTCGTGGACTCAATATCCAAGTATGGTAGACGTATTGTACTTGGGAATTGGTTCACATGCTTGTGCATTGTAAATTATTTTTATCAACTAAAGCTATGGTGAATGTTATCTATCACCCTTTGATTTGAATACTCGACTTTCTGTACATCTCATCATTCCGCCGTGGTTGGGGTGTTACAGAAAATGGTATCAGAGACTAAGGTTATAGAGAACATCGAGGTTCCTTCGGGAATTCCAAAACTATAGCCACTTTTCAAAACAAATTTTTATAGTCGAGTCGAGCATAAGGTTAAGCAGTTTAGTTTGAGCTTTACATGGTAGGACCATAATTAAACGTAAAGTCATGAATCTACGTTTAATTATGAGAGGACCATGTAAAACTCAAACGGCCACTTGGACTTATGTTCAAAAGGATTCCTTTTCAAAAAAAAAAAAAAAAAAAAAAAAAAAAAAAAAAAGAGAAAAAGATCTTTAATAAATCCGTTTTTATGAGAATACGTGTTGCATTTAGACATTCACCTAAGCATATATAGCGATTTGAGACTTGCCTTACTTGAGGATTATGCTAGTTTAGTAGGATTCCCCTCTGCACATTAGAAGTGAAATGAATAAGATTGAAAGATATTCGTTGATACATGCTACTCTATGTTATAACATGTGAATTTGGGCATGATTTGATTGCAATTTGAAAGCTTATAGTGTGCACTGTGAAAGTTGTAATGTGCAATGTGAAAGTTTGTAATATGCAATGTGAAAGTTTCGAATGTGCAATGTGGAAATTATGTGAGGAATGCATTATGATTCATGATGTTGAACTTTAAGTTGCCCATGCACTTTAAAATAATGAGATTATTATAAGGCACGAAATCATTTTGGGGTATTTTTTTTTTTTTTTTTTTTTTTTTTTTTTTTTTTTTTTTTTTTTTTTTTTTTTTTTTTTTTTTTTTTTTTTTTTTTTTTTTTTTTTTTTTTTTTTTTTTTTTTTTTTTTTTTTTTTTTTTTTTTTTTTTTTTTTTTTTTTTTTTTTTTTTTTTTTTTTTTTTTTTTTTTTTTTTTTTTTTTTTTTTTTTTTTTTTTTTTTTTTTTTTTTTTTTTTTTTTTTTTTTTTTTTTTTTTTTTTTTTTTTTTTTTTTTTTTTTTTTTTTTTTTTTTTTTTTTTTTTTTTTTTTTTTTTTTTTTTTTTTTTTTTTTTTTTTTTTTTTTTTTTTTTTTTTTTTTTTTTTTTTTTTTTTTTTTTTTTTTTTTTTTTTTTTTTTTTTTTTTTTTTTTTTTTTTTTTTTTTTTTTTTTTTTTTTTTTTTTTTTTTTTTTTTTTTTTTTTTTTTTTTTTTTTTTTTTTTTTTTTTTTTTTTTTTTTTTTTTTTTTTTTTTTTTTTTTTTTTTTTTTTTTTTTTTTTTTTTTTTTTTTTTTTTTTTTTTTTTTTTTTTTTTTTTTTTTTTTTTTTTTTTTTTTTTTTTTTTTTTTTTTTTTTTTTTTTTTTTTTTTTTTTTTTTTTTTTTTTTTTTTTTTTTTTTTTTTTTTTTTTTTTTTTTTTTTTTTTTTTTTTTTTTTTTTTTTTTTTTTTTTTTTTTTTTTTTTTTTTTTTTTTTTTTTTTTTTTTTTTTTTTTTTTTTTTTTTTTTTTTTTTTTTTTTTTTTTTTTTTTTTTTTTTTTTTTTTTTTTTTTTTTTTTTTTTTTTTTTTTTTTTTTTTTTTTTTTTTTTTTTTTTTTTTTTTTTTTTTTTTTTTTTTTTTTTTTTTTTTTTTTTTTTTTTTTTTTTTTTTTTTTTTTTTTTTTTTTTTTTTTTTTTTTTTTTTTTTTTTTTTTTTTTTTTTTTTTTTTTTTTTTTTTTTTTTTTTTTTTTTTTTTTTTTTTTTTTTTTTTTTTTTTTTTTTTTTTTTTTTTTTTTTTTTTTTTTTTTTTTTTTTTTTTTTTTTTTTTTTTTTTTTTTTTTTTTTTTTTTTTTTTTTTTTTTTTTTTTTTTTTTTTTTTTTTTTTTTTTTTTTTTTTTTTTTTTTTTTTTTTTTTTTTTTTTTTTTTTTTTTTTTTTTTTTTTTTTTTTTTTTTTTTTTTTTTTTTTTTTTTTTTTTTTTTTTTTTTTTTTTTTTTTTTTTTTTTTTTTTTTTTTTTTTTTTTTTTTTTTTTTTTTTTTTTTTTTTTTTTTTTTTTTTTTTTTTTTTTTTTTTTTTTTTTTTTTTTTTTTTTTTTTTTTTTTTTTTTTTTTTTTTTTTTTTTTTTTTTTTTTTTTTTTTTTTTTTTTTTTTTTTTTTTTTTTTTTTTTTTTTTTTTTTTTTTTTTTTTTTTTTTTTTTTTTTTTTTTTTTTTTTTTTTTTTTTTTTTTTTTTTTTTTTTTTTTTTTTTTTTTTTTTTTTTTTTTTTTTTTTTTTTTTTTTTTTTTTTTTTTTTTTTTTTTTTTTTTTTTTTTTTTTTTTTTTTTTTTTTTTTTTTTTTTTTTTTTTTTTTTTTTTTTTTTTTTTTTTTTTTTTTTTTTTTTTTTTTTTTTTTTTTTTTTTTTTTTTTTTTTTTTTTTTTTTTTTTTTTTTTTTTTTTTTTTTTTTTTTTTTTTTTTTTTTTTTTTTTTTTTTTTTTTTTTTTTTTTCCCAAGATATGACGCGACTCTATCCTTTTAGAAACTACACATAACCTTTGTATTCGATCTGAGATGGTGCGAAACATATGGAAACGCCGAATGAAGTTGGAGACTTGTGAAGGACGAGTGGTATTAAAGCCAAATTACGATTCGACGACGCCGATAGAACACATTCCGATATACATTCTAGACGACACATTCTGGGGATTGTAGCTCTGAAATTTGGTGCGATATTTCTATTCTAACGCGTGTACGCAAACAACTATCTATATTCTAAGCCGGCACGACATATATTGACGTCATCAAAAGTTGGAGTCCATTGGGCAACGAAAGACACAAAAGCGATTTCTTTAAACCGCGCAAGGAGCCTGATTCGAGCCTTAATGAATCTTTTGTTTTCCTATTTCCTATTCCATTCATTCGAAACCAAATTCTATATCCTTTATATTCTTGATTATTCAAAGTAATGATCATCACCGTTTCTCTTCAAATGGTAGTACCCTAACAACATACAACTCGCTTACGTAACTTTCCGCAATGGCGAATCGAGTAACTAGTACCCTGCTCTTACTGCGACATCAAGGGATACGAAGGACGTTGAGACATCAGTTATCCATAAGTGAAATACTTGGCATAACTATATAGCATAGAAGATGCTATTGGATCACGTATATGACATAGGACGTGGGAGATATGTTGTGTGTCGTTCATAGTACAAATCGAAGAGTATACTAAGCCTTAACCTGGATAACGAATTGAAGGCCTTCCCTATCTATGTTGATCGACCAAAAGGAGAAAAAAAAAATGAGTGGCCGACGAAAGGAAGGTTGGGTGACATGAAGGTCACTTTTGGTTAAGTACAAGGACGTCCCTAAAACTTGGAGGAGATCACTAGCAATGCTGGAAAATGAAGGTAATTGAAAGAAGAAAACTAATTAAGGGCAATAAGATAACTAGGATGTGTCGAGTAACCCTAAAGATGGAAGAGTAACAAATAAAAGGATTCTGAGCTATCCTTTTCTTTTTCAAAACACCAAAGCAAACGGATAATTGCTACATGAAGGAGTCAGGAATTTGGCGAAATGAAGATCGTCAAGTATGGTGAGATAAAGTGAAAAGTAGGAAATCCCTTACATTTTTCTAGAGGAAAAATGTTAAGGGGGTAATAACAGCAAAGGTAGATGCTCGAACAAGGAGTATGAAGTGCAAGATTATACTTTATCTTCCAAGAAGAGTTATTCACTAGCATCATTGAAGATGATTTGGAGTAGAATATGAAGTGAAGAAACGTCATTCGACCCAAACAAATGAAGTGAGGGCATTGACACCATTTACCCGATGTAGTTCCGGTAGCGTTCATCTTTACGGCACTCCACACGTTATCCTCCGAATATCAATTGGAAAGCCTCTATCTAAAGACAAGCTAGTAGTAGAACATATCAACTGAGCCAAGAGAAAGCGATATACACTCAACACCCGAGTTTAGAAGCACGGGGAGTCGTGAAAAGTATCCCCTCAAGGTCAACGGTCATAGGGAGGTAAGCTAAAACAAGATGAATCTGAGTGAAAAACAATTTGCAACACATGGTTAATCGTCAAGGACCATGGACCCATGGAGTAGTGCGCCCAAGCAGGGTGAAGGAGAAAACAATATGGAATGGCTAAAGCTAGTAGTGAAAACAAATAAGAAATACGACGCTAGAAGTCAAGGCACATGCTACGACAACGATTAAGGAAGTTGGGCGCTGAACTAAGTTCCAGAAAACTAACAAACTCCGTGAAGAGCTAGTTATGGAATGTTTGAACGGAAGGGCGATAAGGATAATTCGCATCTGTGAAGAGTTAGGATCAAAGGATCCGTATCACCATGATCTGATAAGTACCTTTGAGATAACTGCAAGGACTAGCGACTGCTTGTGTGCTGTTCAAGACGACGATTACTCTAGTTGGAGATGGATTAGAGTGATGAAACGGTAAGGAGTATGGTGACCCATAAGAAAACGAAAGGAAAATGGAGAAAACCGAATGGTTGAGAAAAGGATAAAGTAACCGATGTTTCCCCAAATTCATATTATATCACAATTTCTAAGGACATTAGGTTATTGTATTTGAAAAGAAGCTTAGCTTAGAAAGCTAAAAATGGATATAAGGCTCAAGAGAGCAAGGTAATTGAAAGTTTTGTAGAGGTCAGGAGGACCTAAGAGGGATTATTTTAAAGGAGGAGTTCATACGAATAAGGACATCGAAGTATTTACCTTGAAATGATGGTGGTGAAAGATTTACTTAAGAGCATAAGTATTTTGTAAATCCTAGCATGAAGGATGCGTAGGTATAGCAAAGAAACCGAATAGGTTATATGTGCGATGATAAAGGAGATTGTCGGTAATGAGTAATAGATAACGGTCCTTCTAGCGTAAAAGGAAGAAATTAAAGGTACCTTAAAACGATTTGAAAACCAATATCGGCAAAAGCAAGAGAAACTAGTAACGATATGACTTAGTGAATAATGAAAGAGGTGACTTTGGAAAAATAAGGGCGAAATTGAAGAACAAAGGTGAGTGTGAGGAACATGATGGAACTATCATCAACCAATCCATGATTTCCTTGCACGCCATAGAATAACAAAGATAACACTAGAAAACCCTAAAATGAGGTACTACAGAGATGTACCTTTGCAATTTTAGTGCAACTCGGCAACCCAGTTAGTATCACTTTTGTTAAAGGGGTAATCCCTTAACAAGTGATTAGTCACAAACGAAGCCAATATTTTCAGGAAGCGGCAAGCGTGTCCAACGCTAAACCGAAGAAGGATGAAAGTGGGCGAGAAACTTTTGGAACGATTCTTTAATTGGGGTAGAAGGTGATAAAGGAAAGTATGCAAAGTAACAATGGAAATGAATAGCCACCAACGATCGATATCCCAACGTCTCTCACTATTTTGTTGTAACTCACGTTACGAACCGTTTGCTCATTTTACACCTCTGTATTGCCATTCTTATTATCATCCAATTATTTAGTATTGATCTAGGCAAGATTGACAGCCCGCAACGATTACATGCGATTAATCTCCAGTCGTCTCAAGAGGTAAGCGACATTCGTAACCTTTTTCTGTTTCGAAGTTTCTGATCAAGAGGAATTTAGGGAACCGAGGAATGGATGCCCCTATGCCTAGAGTTAAAAGCTCGCATGAAACCAAGAAATCGTGATAAAATCTTGTTTGACTTTCCCACATTATATGTCTCCGTGTAGACACTCCTACTGTTGGTTTATCCATTTTTACTACCGTATGAATGATCGAACTTCGAGGACGAAGTTTCAGTTAAGGGGGTAATGATGTAACAACCCTCAATTTCCGACTAGGACAATCTACTTATATTTATCTAGGTATCTATCCCTAGAGGTTTATTAAGAGAATTGACCTTCCAGACATTTAAGGCATAGTGATACTTGCCTTCCAGTTCAATGAAATGTCCATAGGTGACTAGTTATCTTAGAAATGCCATAAACAATAACTATAATTATCCAAGACAATCTCCAAGTGAAGACTTAATGACAATTTTCTAAGAATGTGATTTAAACCATCCAGCATCTGAGAAACCAAACAAGTCAACAACTTAAATAATAACAATATGGAACGAAATTTTAATTCAAAAAAAAATAAGTTATGAAAATAACTAAGCATGACATAAAAGTTGTGTTAGCAACCAAGAATTCTTATAATTACAATTCAAACACCAATCCAGTCAAAGTGCATTTGAGCATAAAATATGATGAATATCTCAAAAATATAATTACAAGCTATATGATATATAAAAGTGAGTTGAAATAATAATAAGTATATATATGTCTAATAAAAATATAAATTTACACACAATGAGTTAAGTAACAACTACAAAACACAAATATACACATACATATATATATTTACATACAACTAATTTAGTGTAACAAAAAGTTTAAGGTAAATATATATATATATATATATACATACACACATATATGTAATAATATATATATATATATATATACATACACACATATATGTAAACATAATACACCAAAAATGTCCAAGTACATGTTAACTACACTAACAAAGGACTTAAAAATTTAAACCTTAAGAATAAGAACTTAGATTATTTATAATTTGTACAAAATCCTTAGAAATTATGTGCCAAAATTCGGCACATATACACACCACACACATGCTCACTTGACAAATGGGGGAGGAACTAGCTTCATGATCTTATATCACTTCCTAGACAAGCTAACCCTTCACATGCCTCATTTCTCCCATTCTTTCACACACTCAACCTCATTTTCTCTCTCTCAAAAATCTGCACTTCCTCTTCACTTTCTTCTTCAAAAATCTGCACTTCCTCTTCACTTTCTTCTTCAAAAATTTGGTCCATACATCACCTAAAAAGGGGATTTAATCATAAGTAAATTAACTATAATAATAAGGTTTGAGGCTAGATCATTCAAGGGTGTGTTAAGGCAAGCTAAGGAGCTCATTTTGGTGTCTTTTGGTCGTGAGTTTGGCTGCCCAAAACAGCCCCATTTCGAGTTCATCAAGGGTATAAATCTCCATCTCTTTGTTTAATCCATCTTGTTTTTGTATATATTAAAAGATCTTTATCAAAAATCATGTTTTCCTTTGATTTTCTTCTTGATTTAAACTCAATGAGGGCAAGGTTGATAGATCCTTATCTCACATGTTCATGCATGTAAAGATCTAGAGAAAGGATTCAATGATTCAACAAGAACAAGACCCAAGAGTTGTTGTTGTAAGATTTGTTGCTAAAAGGGGTTTATAGATTTGATTAAAACTGATTTTTAATGAAATAAACACCAATATATTCTGAGATTTTACATAAATAAACATATTTTGATGTTGCATGAAAGATTTGTTAAGAGATTTGAACATAAAATGGTTAGATGATTACATGCATTTGCTTTTTGGGTGATTTTTGCAAGAACTAAGTTTAATGATTAAGTTTTGTTTAAATTCAGTTTTAGTTGATGATTGATGATCTTGAAATTGTTAATAATCTGCATATCTGATGTTAAAATAACACAAAAGTTAATAACAAACATGTGAGAGGTGATTAAGAGTGTAAGATAAGCAAACTAAGTCATTGGTGAGTTGTTTGGACCCAAATGCTTCTGACAGAATTATTCTTCTGTCTTTGGACGGATAAACTGAGCATGTGAGGGCCGTTTCAAGAAAAACTTTCAAAATAAAAGTTGTAGATAAAAGAGTTAAGATTAACCTCCAACTGGAATCACTCAAAAATACTAAACCAAACCAAAGATATGATTTTTCTACCAAAAGTGGTCAAAACTGGATTTTTGTCTTAATGTTGAGTCAACTTTGACGATTTTTAATTTCTTAACTAATAGGTTTCAGAAGTTTAAACCTGGTGGGAACTGAGTTCAAAGTGTCCCTAATGTAAAATAAAATTGGGGGATTTTTCTTAAATGTTCATCATCGAAATCTTTTATAAAATATTTCGGGTCGCATAGCAGCAAGCATTCTGACCAACTTTGGTTTTGTAATTTTTAGAGGTAGTAAACAATGTCTAAAAATTTAGCAAAAATTCACATAAATATAGGACACATATATGTCTCTGTCTAAAAATCACCAACGTCCAAATAATTCAACTTAACCAAGAATGACTACTCAACATTTTATAAAAATAAGTGTTAAAACAGAAAATTCCAAGTAAAAGTTTTTCACAACAAAATAAGCCAAAAGTCACAAGATTTCAACTTTAATCAACTCCAACAATCTTGTAACAAAAAGTATCATGAACCTACTGAGAATATGTCAAATAAAAGTTATAAAACTTAACTTGTTTATTAAATGGCAAGGACAAGCCTACAAATCACTAATTCGGTTCACATAAGCACTAACCGAAAGCTTTAATTTGCACTTATCACACCACCACCACTATCCCGACTTAAGACACCAAAATATAATGAACATTATGGAAATAATGAAGTAAGTATGGAAATCCATATTGACGCATTTGAATTGCTTGGAAAATGAGGCTAAAATCACTATTTCGGTAAACGATTTATAAGCTTAGAATCCTCTAAATGAGCAAGACACAAGAGAAGTTGAATTGATATGATTTTCCCATGATAAAAGTTGCCTAAAAGGCCTGAGATTTTTGACCAAAATGTTTAGTTATGATTTCTAAGAATTTCCATGAATTATTGAATTTAAATGGTAATTAAAAGACATAAAAATCCATGAATAAATTATGGAAATAATGAAGTAAGTATGGAAATCCATATTGACGCATTTGAATTGCTTGGAAAATGAGGCTAAAATCACTATTTCGGTAAACGATTTATAAGCTTAGAATCCTCTAAATGAGCAAGACACAAGAGAAGTTGAATTGATATGATTTTCCCATGATAAAAGTTGCCTAAAAGGCCTGAGATTTTTGACCAAAATGTTTAGTTATGATTTCTAAGAATTTCCATGAATTATTGAATTTAAATGGTAATTAAAAGACATAAAAATCCATGAATAAATTATGGAAATCAAGAATGAAGTTAAATCATCTTAACCATTGATAAAAATAACTAAAACCTACTGGAGAAAAATAGTTAAAAGGCAAGAGACATGTGTTACCTAATTTAAAGATAAATAATTGAGTAAAGATAATTATGACACTTAAAAGTATTTTTAAGGAATTATTTAATTAATAAATCAATAAAATGAATAAATAATTAATTAAATAATATTAAAGTAAATATATAATTACAAATCAGAAAATATACATAAAATATTAATATTATAAGACCACTAATGTCAAATGTTATTACTAAGCAAAGTATACAATGGAAATCATATAAACCAAATCCAAGTTACCGAAATTCCAATAAACGTACAAAAACGTATAATGAGAAAACGACTCTTACCACCAATCTTTACAACCAAAACGATGTGAATACTAGCAATACCCTTGGATCCCATAATTAATAACAACATAATAAAAGTGGCATTTCTTAGTGATGGCTTAAGATAGGAACTTACGTATATTAGTCCTATCGTAGGGATAGTCTTGGCTTTGAGTGTGGTTGAGGACCATGACGGAATATATGATCAAGGAAGCTATAGATGGGAAGTACCCATTTTGGATAAGTGAATATAATATGCGGCATATCAAGGTGAGTCATAGCCCCCTTTCAAACTCTTTTATATGTTTTACTTGCGGGGTGAAAAGCATGATTAATTAAAATGACTTTATCTTATGAAATGATTCTTTGAAATAATGATAATGATATGGGAATTGTATTGTATGTTCAACGTGTTATATGTTATATGATGAGCTTGAGTACTGTCAAACGGTGGTCCCCTGTACACTACTATTAACTCATTTGAGGCCTGTAGTTAGAGGGTTGCGCAACTAGGACTTGTCCCCTCATCCACTATTATAGGTAACGGTGGGATGTTTGGTCTGCCTTGGTGGCCACCTTCATCGCCAGTCTGGCCTCGCGGTGCTCTAACTACTATATATTTATGGGCGTCTCCATGGCACGACCCTTGGTTATCTTTATGCACGTGATTGACAGCATGTGCTTATCATTATCTTATCATTTGGGACATTATATATTGATTATTGGGACATAACCGGTCTTAGTAGTGGCTCAAGAGCAATCTCATCAAATTATGTCATGGTAGTCTTACCATTGACCAAGAGGTATTGATATTATTATGGATGGAAATTGTGGTTTGAACATACGGTTTGGGTATTGGACCTTATATGGAATCTTGAAGGCTGTTGAAATTGGAAATATTGAAGTATTGATTGACCAAATGGTTTTGGTATGATGAGTGATTAATCGGTTGATATATTTTTCTCTCACGATAAATGAGACAAATGAAAACTTTATAATTTACCATGGATTTTCTCAACTATTTTGAATGGATATGTAATGAGATTTACCTGCAAACCTATGCACTCACCAACTACGTTTTGTAGTTGACACTTTTTCTTCATGCTTTTCAGGAATTAGCGTAAGCTTTGAGGAGTTATATGCATCATGATTGTTTGCATTGCATTTTGGAGTCAAAGATTAAACCTTGTGACGGGCAATGGAATCCGCCCTGATCATTTTAGTATATCATCTCATGTATTTGTTATTTGTTTCGTGGACTCAATATCCAAGTATGGTAGACGTATTGTACTTGGGAATTGGTTCACATGCTTGTGCATTGTAAATTATTTTTATCAACTAAAGCTATGGTGAATGTTATCTATCACCCTTTGATTTGAATACTCGACTTTCTGTACATCTCATCATTCCGCCGTGGTTGGGGTGTTACACATGGGGTTGATTAAGAAACAAATGGTTTCTATATCATTGAAAATGTTAAGAATCTTATTGTTCAACCTGTTTGTCGATTGTTAAAGTTGATAACATTCTCGGAACCGATGAAACTAAGAGTTTCAGGGGTTTAGAAAATGTTAAGAGCTTTAAAGTTCGACTTTAATTGTTGTTGCTAACTGATTGTTTGGTTGTTGTTTGTATCTTTGTGCAGATGGCTGAGAGACGGTTCCACAATAATCATAATTATTTGATTAACTTAGATGTCAACCAGGAAAATGCAGCCGAGTTTGTTCTGATTTTGGAGTTCTTTCGAAGATCTAGAATCAGAAGGGTTCTCACTGCAAACCCAGTAATTAGATTGACGTATCTTCGTCAATTCTGGGCATCTGCTAGATACATTGCTGGAGACAATGAGAGGATAGAAGCTACGATGAATAATCAGGTCATCCAGTTTACTCCTCAGGATTTGATCCAGATACTTGGTTTGGGTACTGAAGCCTAAGAGGGAGGAGTCAACGGTCCCATCACATACCCACTGGCTTTAAGATATGGAGTCTACAGAAGAATGGGTTATGTTGGGGATCCAAACCAGAACACTTTCACGAAGAACTGTATTCACGGGAAATGGAAGTTCTTCAGTCATGTGGTTATGGTTTCTCTGAGCAACAAAAAGTCAGGGTATGACAAGATGAATGTCGAGACCCAATCTCAAGTTGTCTCCCTTGTGCTGAACAAGCCATATAGCTTTTCTCGTTACTTCTTCAACGAGTTTAGAAGGAAAATTGGTGCAGCTGCCAACGAGCGTTTCTTGATGTATCCTCGGTTTGTCATGATGATCATCAATGCTCGTCTGCCCAATCTACCACAGGTGGGTCCAGTTGAGCATGTAACTACTATGCCAAATCAAATACTTAAAGATAGTTACAAGTACAGAGGTCCACTCCCACCTCCAGCTCGACCACAA